>CM028379.1:73588649-73661464 GCA_013146195.2 Codonopsis lanceolata | reverse complement strand
AGAGCCAAGCATCTTTTAAGCTTCTCTAAAGTCCCTTCGTTATCAAAAAGCCCCATGTTCTTTCCTTCCAAATGATCCAACAAACCGCCAACGGGTAACCTCCCATAAGGAATTTCTCCTGCTCCTTTTATAGGGACCAGCTCAAGAATAAATCCAAAACTATCCGGCAGGCAACTCGAACGACCAAAAATCCATTCCATAATTCCGCCGCCATGGGGCAGTGAATACAAATGATCCACACTTTCATCACTCCTTTTGCACATATAACACCAATTAACGTAAATCTTGCGACGAACCCGCAAGTTGTCACCACCAGTTAAGATGGCTACATGACAAGCCTCCCAAGCAAAGAAACCTACACGACTGGGAGCTTTGACTTCCACAGCAACTTCCAAGGAATCTACTATATATTTCTAACATTGAGCAGACAGGAATAGAAGGAATTAACGGAGAATACTCTGCCTCTATTTCCCTCCCACCTAATTGAGTCCTCTCCATTTCTGCCCACTTGCCGCTTATATAACATTTTAAAGAATTCCAAGGGTTCATTTCCCAGTGTAGGGGTGTAGTACTGTAAGCATATGCGAACGTAGGTTCCAAACCACAGTATTCCCTAAACTTGAAGAATCGAGCCATTTAAACAGTCTTTTATCGGAAGCCAAATTGAACATATCGGGAAACAGTCTCCATAACTCCACCTCCCACACCATCTATCTTTCCAAAACGGATAGAAGACCCATTCCCTATTTCAAAAGAGGTATGTCTCACAAAAGCTTCCCAACCTTTACGAATCCCTTTCCAGACCCCCACCCCATATGCTGCTGAAACAATGTTCGAGTCCATATATTAACGTCTTCCCCATATTTACAGCCTACCACTTTCCTCCACAGCCCATCACGATCCGTCATGTACCTCCATAACCACTTGCCAAGCAAGGAAATATTGAAAACTTTCAAATTCTTGATCCCTAATCCACCTCCTCTCGAATTAGCACGAACCTTGTCCCATTTAACAAAATGATACTTACGAGCCTCACCGAACCTTCCCACAAAGACCCTTTCCAACCTTTCAAGAACAAAGAAGGCATCACTAAGAGAGACAGGAAATATGTAGGAAGGCTGGACAAAGTACTTTTGACAACGGTAAGCCGCCCGCTTTCATAGCAACTCCTTTTTACAACCTGCCAAACGTTCTTTAACTTATCTAATCCAACTTCCACATTATTGAAGGCTCTTTGATTCCTCTCCTTCCATATACTCCACCAAATCGCCAACGGAGCCATGTCCCAAACCACATTCCTCCTTCTCCTCTTATCCAGCGACCAACCACGGAGGAGTTCAACTACTAAAAGGAAGAAATAACTCCATACCTCTCTCGCTACATAGAAGTGCAACAAAAGGTGATTAGTCATCTCCTCATCTTCTTTACACATGTAGCATCCGTTGACGTAAACCCTTTTTCTAGCTCTTGGCGAGGATAGCCTCCTTAGCAGCTTCCCATGTAAAAAATGCCACTATGTTGGGTGCTTTAGATTTCCAAATGACTTTCCAAGGGAAGGAGTTCTATCCATATCACATAAAGTTGAATAATAGGACTTGACTGTAAACTTCCTGCTCTTCGAACTCACCCAAACCACCCTATATTCAAGAGGCCCTCGACTCTTTATGGCGTAGAGTTTCTCAAAAAATCTTGCCAAATCTCCAACCTCCCAATCTTGTAAGCTTGGTATATTTGAGCCCCTATCAAACAGCTTAAACTTTTAGATGAGTTGGTAACTTAACATGGTGTTTGGCACTTAACATGGTGTTTGGCAAGGTCGTGGGTTCGAGTCATCCCGCTTGCATTTGTTACTCGGAATATTGTGAGTGCATGTTGTCACTTAGTTTGATTTGTGATGCCCTTGGTGAGGCATGTTTGTGTATCTCTCCACGAGTGGACGGGTCACAGGTGAGGGGGAGTGTTAAGCTTGATATACATTGTTGAGCCCCTATCTAACAACTTACGCTTTTAGATAAGTTTTATTATGAAGGGTGCTAGTAGAAGCATTATGTTTCATATGCACATATATATAAACACCCTAGCCTAACCATTTTACGGTTACGGCTTCTTCTCTTCTTCATTTTTTACTAACACACTCCTTGCACCAATAAAACAGATTGGGCTTCAACCCAAAAACTTTCAAATTGGTTTTATTACGGAAAAAGGTTCCCATCCTTCACTTAATTTTCATCCTTCAAATATGAAGATCAGTGAGTATACATGTGAAAGGCTTATTGCTTTATTCAATTCAATGTACCAAAACGTAATAAGGATGAATACTCAGAGAGCCTTAATCCTTTCCATTGTCTTTATAATGAAGAAAAGGATGATAATGTATGCAATTAGCCATGAATATCTATTAATATAGTATTAGTACCTCCACACGTATTTAACGCTTATTTATCAGCTTACCACATCTGCACATGAAGTTGATTGGGTAGATATTTCCCTTTGCCAGCTTATGAAATGTACTTGGTCCGGATCTCCTTGTGTTCATATTAGGCAGTATTTGGTGATAGTGGATTTTTCAAATTAATAAGCCACCAACTCTCGAACCAATCCAACTGCTTTTATCAAGGGAAGAAGTACTCTATTGGCTGGATCAGAATTGTAGAATAAGACCAGTGGTAGCATCAAAAACCCCCTGTGTACATAAAAATGCATTGTAGGCTAGGACGGAAAAGGCAAGCAGCAGCAATCCCTGCCGAGGGACAGTAAGCTAGCAAGGGGGGGGGGGACATATTTCTAAGAAGCCCCTATATCATGAGTGGTAAAGCCCAATTATGGTACTCATAGAAAAGGATGCTTAAAGGAAAGAAAGATAGCTACCATAATTAACCTGATCAAGGGGCAAAGTACCATCACTTGGGAGAGTGATGCGACAAGGGAATTATTAGCCTGCACAGATTAGGTGGATCGGGCTTCATAAAGGGGCACAAATGGCCAATAGCTGCACCAAATGGGAACTGCTGGGGTATTTTGGAAGGGGGCGAGGTGGAACTAGAAGTTAGGGTGTGTCATGCCAGACGAGTATAATTCAGGTGCATCAGGCTTCACAAAGAGGAAAGAATGCCCAATAATGCGTAGACCTTGCTATGCTGCTAGACGGAGCTGCAGGACAGGAGGTAATAGCTTAGACGTGTGTAAAAAGCAGCTTTGGGAAGATAGCACGCTCAACCTAGAGAAGACATCACAACTCGCTCTATACAGTGAGCTTATTTTCACTTATGGAAAAAGTTCACTCATTTATGAAAGAGCCCTGAAAATCCAAGATAACAAACTCAAACCAAATATCTATTTAGGGAAGTGCAGTATTTCCCTTTCTTATAGTCGATACACATTTTTTAGTCTCTTTGTTTTCTTGATTTTCCTTTTTACTTTCATTGGGGAACTGCTGGGCCTCCACCTTTGTCCATTATGTCCGCGTTTTAATACAAGTTATTCTTCTGTCACCCAAAAAAAAAAAAAAAAAAAAAGAGCTTGGCATACATGTTGGGACCTCACTCAAATAGGTTAAGCATATAAATGAGTTAGTAACCTAACATGGTAGCAAATATCTAGGTGCGCAAGAGCTTGAGGTCGAGTCATCCCACATGCATTTGTTTCCCCTGACAATGTCAATAACTTCTGCTCGCAGGTGACGAAGAGTGTTAAGGCATGATATACATTATTGGACCTCTCAGTTTAAGCTGTCAGGGGGATAAACCTTCCCATCTCTTAAGTAGTATAGTCCCACTCATCACCCTCCTCTCATGTAATTATGAATGAAGAGTTTTGCAATTAGATTTTAACTGCTTCATGTAAATAGATTATTGGGAATTACTATCTGTATAACAACTCATATCTAATTAGAGCAATGTGACTTACTTGAATCAAAAATTAGCCCGGGATCTAGTGCTGCAGTTGCATTGACAAAACCACTTCCCATGTCAAAGGATGTGGCAGGAGACTGGTTCAAATCGGGGTTGGCATAAGCACGCTGGGCCATTATTGGTCCCCCATCCTTCTCATGGAGAGAAGCGGTTGTTGATAGTGCAGATCCAATGGCTGAAGGACTAATTGTGGGAAACTTCTTTTTAATCAAGGCTGCAAGCCCAGCAACATGAGGAGCAGCCATGCTTGTTCCAGACATCATTGCAAATTCCTCACCTGAAAGACATTAAGATAAATCAAAGTTTGTACAACTAATAATAGCCTTTATATTGATTACAATATTCACTAGTTATTGCGTATACCTAGGAATTCAATGGAGTCGGTGCCACCTGAACTCCAGGCAGCCCATATAAAATTTCCAGGAGCAACAAGATTTGGTTTCAGTATGTCGGCATCATCTAGAAAACTGTCCTCTGGATCTGGTCCTCTAGCAGAATAATACATGACCTTTGGAGCAGAGTTGCTATAATTTGCTTTTAGTCCACCTGAAATGCATGCAACTGCCCCAAACTTAATGATTCTCTTTGAAGATCCATCTCTCTCCAAGGACGAATTGTAGTACTGGAGTAAGATCTGCACATAAATCACGGGAGCATCAGGACCAACCTGATAGAGATAGCTACATCCCATACATATAATATCTATATCTTCACACACACACAGTACGTGGTGTGAGAGAATATATCATGTTTTCAAACTTCAACGACCTAAATCATCGAAAGCACTACAAGAAACAAAATAGCTGCCACAAAGACAATGAGCATCAGAATCCACACCTGTTGAGTCTTTAAACAAGTACTCACCTTGGAATCATTCGAAGATGGAATTATTATACCAGGCAATTCCATTGGGACTGGATTAAGCTGAAAACCAATGATAAAAGGATCCAAGTGAAACACAACACCAGCAGCACTGAGGTTCTTGGCTGTCTGCAAGGCATGTTTAATGGTGGACAGCCCAAGCACAAATCTTATTGAATAGCTACAAATTAAAAGATTCCCTCGAACAATATCCTGATTCAAGCTACTGGAGTCTTGGCATTCCCCAACATAGATATCGTTTGCAGCCGTTGTGTCATTTAGTGCATGAATTGCGGAGACCATTGTGTACATAGAATCTCCATCTGTTCCAGCTGAATAAATACAAAGTACATTACAACAAAATTACATACTAGTACTTGAAGTTCTAATATGTTAATAATAGCCAAAATGAAGTCTGCATAACTGTAATCTATCAAAAGGTTCACTACCATAATTGTCTCTTTAAAAGTGTTTATATCCAATGGCACTTCATTTTTATTTATTTATTGTGGTTGATCAAACAAGTAAATGACTTTACCATTATGCACAATCATATCATTTTCAAACCGCTCAAACAAAAGTATACCACTTCATACAATGCCTCCCGTTTAATAGGAAAATTATTGGTCCTGTATATCAGGGAGTGTATAGATACACAATATGGATTTTGAATAGAAAATTCGACTCATGAAGTTGATGTTTTCGTAGTGGGTAAAAATCCTTCGCACCTGCAGGTAATTGCATGTTTGAGCATCATTCAAGATTCACTACCATAATGAAGTCAGCATAACTGTAATCTATCAAAAGGTTCACTACCATAATTGTCTCTTTAAAAGTGTTTATATCCAATGGTACTTCATTTTTATTTATTTATTGTGGTTGATCAAACAAGTAAATGACTTTACCAATATGCACAATCATATCATTTTCAAACCGCTCAAACAAAAGTATACCACTTCACACAATGCCTCCCGTTTAATAGGAAAATTATTGGTCCTGTATATCAGGGAGTGTATAGATACACAATATGGATTTTGAATAGAAAAATCAAACTCATGAAGTTGATGTTTTCCTAGTGGGTAAAAATCCTTCGCACCTGCAGGTAATTGCATGTTTGAGCATCATTCAAGATTTGAGGGATTTGGGAAGGGAGAGGGTTACCCCCGTTTTTGGGCCAGTAATCACCAAAGACAAAACATGGGTAATACGATCTACACAGTGTTTCTGAAAACTATTACAGAAAAGACATCCCCAGTTAATCAGTTATCGTCCCTTTTTAAGCATTTTGACCAGTCTCAGGTATATTAGACGACCAAAAAACATAATGGGCCATGTTTATATTACATTTACAATTGTCTTTAAATAATCATAATAAAATCATGTCGTTCATCAAAAGAGGGATTTTTGAGCAGTGATTTCAACTCTTCAGTAAGGATTCAAGTGTCTGGAGTGGCCGCCAGAGCAGTAGAGGTTGCGGTGCCACGGTGGAAGCTGATGTTCTGTAACGGAACGTGATCCTTTTTTGCAATTCACAACTACCCAATTTTATATATACTTTTACAATTTAACATTGATATAATCCAAATGCAGCTCTTTACTGACAACTAGAACTTTTTCTTTTAGAGTAAAATAAACATGTTGATTTCAAATAGAGGATGTACAAACATGGTGGACTAAGAGGTTACTACTTACTAGCAAATAGAAATACGAGATAGGCCGTGGATGGAGAAAGAGAAAAACTACGGGATGAAAGCTCTTCAATTTCTAGAAAAAACCGAGACTGGGCAAACTGTGAAAGCTTGCAACCCTAATGCCCACAATGAGCCCAAAACTGGACTTGCTCCCACACAATAAGGGAAAAGGTATAGTCTAGTCTTCAAAAGTGCAATTATTCCTTTCAGTCCACATACACCAGAGAATGCTAGACATAGGGTATTGCCACAGATACATCTCCTCCTTTACTCTCATTAAACTTTTTATACTTTAAAATTATGATTCAACTTAACTTATAAAGCAAAATCCAACTATAGAAATAAATACACACACCCACATATATATACACACAACCAGAGAAAGAAAAAAAGAACGGAAAGAAGAAAAGGGGGGAAATGATTAACATGCATTTATTATGTTCATGTATTTTGTGGATGGAAAGCTTTGTGCAAAATGCACCAGCCAGTTCTTAAATATTTGCAGTCATAGAAGTTAGCCATATTCACATTTGGATGTTGACATTAATGTTGGAAAAATTGGTAATCCCCACATTAATTGTCGAAGTGAATTTACATACCACAAATAAAATACCAAGAATAATGAAGACACAAAAACAACACAAAGATTTTAGATTGAAATACCCTTATATGCAAGAGGGAAAAACACGGGACTCACTCTAGAAAATCCCACGGTACTCATTAACATTATAATATGTTTCTCCAAAGCTTTAGAGCGAAAATTGGAGGGTACGCATTCTCTAAGAAAGCACACTAAAATAACCTTTTAGGGTGACCATTCACTCTACCCAAAAGAATCCAAATGACTCTTATATTCTCTCATTGCTCCGTCCACATAACATCGTGACCCAAAAACTCTTTACTTTAAAAGTAGAATACTAAAACACTTTCTTACTCTGTTTTTTCTAAGCTATGTTTTTGAAATGAACTAAAATCATTCTTATGTAAGTCATCTAAAGTGAACACAAAATGTGACAAGGTTACATTAGGGATGGAAGGAAAGCATGACAATACTTTAGGGATGGAAGGAGTATACATTTACACACACACACACACAAAACATGACCTTTATCATGTTTTGAAGCATCATGTCATGTTTTCAATTCTAACTTAATTTTTAAATCATTTTCGAAAATGTTGACTTGAAGTAAAGATGTTCAATTGGATAGATTGTCGGTATTTGTTAACCAGAATAATTTAAACTAGTTTTTGGCGTGAAATATAATTTTAAATTCTTCTTAAATCATTTCACCTTAAATTTAATAGCAATTTTGAGGTGAAGAATAATCAATAATCAAGTATTTTATTTGGAGCGTTACAAAATAACGAGTGCTAGTAGCCTGGTGGTAGAGTAAATAGAGTCAATTGGTATTTGGTATTTGTTATTTGATACCATTCTCTTCACACGTCCACATTTACAGTTAAGCAAGAAACTTAGGATTTGTTAACTTGGAAAAGAAAAACAAATAAGAAGAAGAAGCAAAAGAAGCAAAAGAAGCAGAAACAATCAATAAATTCAGTGACGTACGTGCAAGGCCAACTCCTGGAACGGTGATGTTGTTGCCGAGTACAATAGAGTTACTGTATACCCTATCATGGGAAGCAGCACCAACTGTGAAGATCCATGGACTGAAGGAAGAAATACTCTTAGGTGATGGTCCAGTATTTCCTGCTGCTTGTACAACAAAAATACCAGCCTTTACAGCAGACAGCAAGGCCATGTCTATAGGATTAAAGAAGGTCGCAATTCCTGGAGGGCGTCTGTTAGGAGTGATTGACAAGCTTATGATATCCACCCCATCCTGTGCTGCCTGTGCATATCCATTTCTGACGGTCAAATTATTTAGAAAGAAACCTACTAGATTGTAGAAAGTCATGCAAAAAAGTGCTTGATTCTAGAGCAGACCATGCTGGCTAAAGATTAACCATGCTATTCAGGAGCATGAATATCAGATTTTAACTGAATATGCATTCATGTCAAGCATGTAGATTCGGCTATCTAGTAGTAGTAGCGGGTAGTAGTATGATAATAGTTATGATGATGGTATAAAGGCTACCACAGAACATTAAGACCTGACATTAATTGAAGCATATAATTTTAAGTAGATGCCAAATATCAAGGCACTGGCACTCGCAACCAAAAAGAGTACACCCGGTTCCTGGGCAAAACTATTTTCAGGGATGTAACACTGCAAGTTCTGGACAATGAAACATAAATAATCAATACTATATTTGCATACAAGCATAATTACTCATATTCGCTCATTATTTGAATCATTTGAAAATGTATTGTTTCATGGAAGCATACAAAGGGGGCCAGTAAGTACATTACACAGATGGTTTTTTTCAAGCAATTAGCAATGAGCCATTTTAGAGACAATAATGAAGGGATAACGTGAGCACTTTCAAAGCATGCACTCAAAAGAGGGAAACATAACAACAAAGGGAGAAAATAATTGGGTGGTTGGAGAAGGACAAAACATATACTTCATGGAGCTTACAAATCATTGAGAAGTTCCAAACTCATTGATGGTGATTCAGAGTGTGTTGAAACAGATATTCAGCAAACACAGACTATCTAATGTGCAATATATACCTGGTCTATGGCAGCAACAACATCTGCAGCAAAGCCTCCAAAACTTTTGTACAATGCCTTGTAAACAGCAATGCTAGAAAGATGGTAATGTTATTAGTTTATAGAACCATAAATCCATCGCCTGAAAACAGCACAAATGTTTACATCTGAAAGGACAAATAGATTATAGATGTTTATCTGCCTATGGGCATGTAAGTTCAGGTCTCCAAGCAAGTACGGCATTTGCACAGAAATTTCAAAAGGGAATAAATACCCAAGTACCAACTGAAAGTTCTTAAGATTAGTAACATGTAGCATATTAAGTAGTGAATTTCTACTGTGATTCCAAAGACATGGTTTTGAAATGTGATAAGCACTTACTACGACCAGCATGAAGTAAATTGTGTACACTAAATCCAAGGAAGTAATTTCAACGAGTTTAGTTTAAACGCATTTTCTACTCCATGTATTCATTTACCAGACAAATTAAGAGTAGAGCAATAAGCATTTCCAGATTATTCTTTTTCATATCCTCCTTAGTCCCAAAATATTTATGTTTGTCCCTTAAAATAGTCTCAACTCTGAATTTTGACCTATAAACTACCAGTATAATTTTTAGAAAAAAGTTCTCTTTTAAGAAACATGACATTTCTAATACTTATCATATCAGAAAAGTTGCCATGTTAATGCAAATTTTTAGGAAATAAGCAATTTTTTGGGCGGAGGGAGTAATCCAGGGCTCCAAGCACAACTAAACACCACCATTGGACTTCTTATGTCCAACACTTACAAAGTACAAAACACATGCAAGTTATAATCCTGCACTTATAAAAATTGAAGCACCATTATTTGCATCTCCAATAAAGCAAAAAACATCAACATTCCTCGATATCATTTTCATATCCTTCCAAGGCTCCATGCACAATGAAACACCGACAACTAGAGTTCCTAACTTCCTATAGTGAAAATTTTCACAAATTCCAGAGCTAACACAAGCTATTCCTTGTGCACTTTTTAGTATTTTTAAGCACAGTAGTATTAGCTGCTCGAGCAAACATCAAAACTGGTACCACTTGCAACACAATGAACTTCTTTTCGAGTCTCGACTCTCAAGCAAGCATAAGTCATTCAACCAGCCAAAGCTTGGGTGCTTAAGCATGGCACACATAATAGATCCCCCCACCCCAGCCTAAGGCAATTAATGAGTATCTAACTTGACATGACATCAAATCTTAGGTTTCACAAGGACTAGGGTTCAAGTATTCTCACTTGCATATAGCCTGCTTTCTAATGTTAGTGCAGTTTGGGATACATTGTTCAGCTGTCTGTGTGTGCATAAGTTGCACCTTGGCTTGGTCTCAATGAGCATGCAAGGATCACATGAGTTAGAAACCCACCAGGGGCAACATGACCCGGTTTCTCTAATCAATGCTATACTTAGTTTTTCCTAATACAACTAGGGATCAAATTTTGTATCAATTTGGTGCTCCAATTAGTAATGCAACCTCTATAACAAGGACTCTTCATTTCAGTCACCACACCAGTGTCGTACATGCTGTGTGCGGAATGGGTGTGGGAAGACTTCAAGTTGTATATGAGAAGAAGGACGAGGAATTGGTTAACTCACTGTGAACGAGGAGCCATTCCACTGGCGTTCCCAAAGTGCTGCCCAGCTACTACTACTGGAATTCCATGGTTCCCAGCTGCAATAGATGCTGTATGCCTGCATTTATAATTTGGCTTATCAGCTAATTCTAGACATTTAGACAGGAGGAATGTGATAAGAAATAACTGCAGCACAAAGATGGAGAGTAAGACGGTCCGTAAATCATGGTAAATAAAACTAGGTAGTGCAGTTGTTTCAAGCAGTGTATAAAGTGAAGCGCCGGAAATCTTACACTTAACTAATTTACTGAAACCTCATATAAACTATTTTGTGTGTTCCATTCAAACAGTCCGACTGTCCTTTCTGGATTTTCCATCCAAAGAGTGCATTTTTTTTAAATAAAGCTTACAATTGCCATCAAGTTCCAACATTACCCCTCATACATGAATTAATAAGTTCTTGTACAGAATAAAGTATTTATGATAATGGTAGCATTCAAGGTTAGTCATATACCTCTCTAGTATTTGACATTTCAAGTAGGCACTTTTTGACTAAAACGGAGTGACTGAGAGAGCATCATCTTGAGTAGCACATAACATAAGGAGTATTAGCAAGTATGGAATATGGTGCAGATTTTAGATCATCAAATGTATTCATATTTAGCGTCAAATTTAGGTGTAGTTGATCAACTACAACTAGAAGGGATCTTCGAACACTCTTGCTTATTAAGGCAAACTGCCTTTCACAAACACAATTGACAGCAATCTATCAGCAATGACCCATAACTTTTTACCATACCAATATTGAGTCCCACTAATAAAGGTGACTATGAAGTAGGGACCAAAACTAAAGAGTTTGGGTGAATAAGAACTAAATATCACAACTTAAAAATATTATTAAAAAAAAAGGAAGAGGTGGACACAGGACCAAAACACTTCGAGACAAAAAAGAATGAATGCATAGTGAACATATTTCTTCCAGAACCATTGCCAATAACACAAAAAAATACTCACGTTCCATGGCCATCGCCATCAAATGGTGAAGCATAATCCTTCGTTGCATTAAATATTCCTCGTGTTATAGCAGATGCTGCAAAGTGGCGTGCACCAACTAGCTTTCTGTTGCAGGACCCAGATGGGAAATCCCGAGTGACTTCGCAAATGCCACTGAAGTGCTCTGGAACAGGATAAGTATTTTCAGTGATACTATCAGAAAAGCTTACATGTCCAGGATCAATTCCAGTGTCGATGAACCCGATCACAATTCCTTCTCCAGCAGTCTCATATCCACCCTCTTGGGGCCAAGCCCCTTGAGGTAGACCAAGGAACTGTGGAGTGTGAGTAGTAGCAGTTCTAACAGAAAAATCCAATATCACATTTGCCACTTCTCTCCTCCTTGACAGCTTCTCTGCCTTCATATGTATCAGTACAAGTATTACGATTCACATAAAGAAGAACAACAAATAACAGGCCATCCATGAAGATAGGATAAAAACATGTATGTGCTATATATTTCCTATATGTTCATACATAATAGCCACAAATAATAGGAGCAAGCAGCACATGCAAAAGTACCATCACATTCTACAGTGACGGTGCTGATGACAAATGTCAATGGCCAGTACATATCACACAGATTATACCTGTTGAGGAGTGACAAGAACAGCAAATCCATTGATCAAGTAATGATAACTGTATAATTTCAGATACTTCTCCCCTCTCAAAACTCGCCTCAATAGTGAATCATGAAATCTCGCAATATAGGAACCATGATGTGGATCTGTTCTTGAAATGTTGCTGAATTTGGGGGGGAAAAACTCATCAGGAGAATGGTACTAAAACAACTAAATATGGAGTGAAGCAAATAGGAAATGGATATCAAGAAACATAATATTTACTTAGTTAGTTCACTACTACAAGTTAATTAAGATATTCTCCCACCTTTTAAGGGGTAGCCTGTGTCTGGTGAATTGATAATGTGACTTGTAGTGGCTTGATAGGTGATATACACATTCAATATGGCATTACAGGAAAATTAAACCAATATTTGCTTAATATGTAACAAGATTGAAAAAAAATAATAAATAATAATAAGAATCCAGAGTTGATTGAAACATAAACTTACTCTATTTCACAAACTAACCGAGAGAAGTTAAGAATAGAGGGAACCAAGCAAAATAAATAAATAATGAAAATTATAGTCAAAGGGTCATATTCACTCCTTTTTTTTCTTTTTTTCTTTTTTTTTTGTTAGGAAACAAGGGCGGTACCCTGACAAAGTGGAGCTGGACAAAAGATCTACATGATAAGACAATTTTGAGGATCGAATCGAGTAATACGTCTTGGTGAACTTGTTATTGAAAGTCCCCCCACTCTACATGTATCTTACATAAATTTGATAAGTAAAACAGGTATATAGCACGTGTCGAGACCTAAGAAAAGAAAAGAGCAAAACTGCATAATTGAAGTAACAAGGCTTTCCCACAAGCTCATTGTCTCAATACCCCGAAACAGGCCAAACTCTTTCATGGAGCATCAACTTTCACAGTCCAACAAAGCATTAGATGAAGGCTTAATGTAGATTTTTTTTAATTTATTTCCACGGTTCTTGAGCTGGTTTCAAGAATTTTATTAAGAACTGCATTTCTTGTCAGATGGATTCAGGCATTTCAAGCTCATGTCTACATTTAAACAAACACATACATAGCACAAGTTGATTCGTGGAAACATATTCATCCCAATGCTATAATAAGTATACGAATTCATGATGATTAAAGAAGAGTTGAAAATGTGCCACATAGCATGCTCACCATCATTGCTCCCAACAATCTTATGCTCATAATCATTGCTCACTTTAAAAAATTATTCTTGTGAATAGTATGTTAAAGGCATACAAATACTTTATCCAAGCCCAAATGGTCCCAGTAAAAAATTACTACAAACAATCACGGTCAGCCTCAATGTATAACATGGCGTTCATACCTGCCAGTTAACCCCCTATAAGGAACAACAAAAGAGTATGATGACCCATTAAATACAAATAGTTTTTGGCCAAGAAAATACACTTTCTATACAACAAAAAAAGTCCTACTTTCCCTTTGAGATTGTCCCAAGAAGGAAGAAGTAAAAGTTCCATTTCCAAATTTAAGCTATAAATTATTATTTATTTTTTCAATTTCTTTCTTTCTTTCTTTCTTTTTTTTTAAATCATGACTTTTCTCTACCACATCATACAAAAAGAGTATACTTCCTTCATTCCAAAAAAAAAAACAAAATAATAAATAATTAGTCTTACTATGACTTCTTTTGGCCACCTTATATAACTTTGACCATAGATTTATAAAAATTTATTTATTCTTACAAAATTCCAAAATTATTAACGATAATATTATTAATATTGTATCAAAAATTAAAATTTTATCACCTTGTGTTAAATAGTACTACTAATTTGTTACTGTACTGGGTTGGCTTTTCAATAAAGAAATAGAACTATTTTTTTTTTATAATGAAGAAATAGAACTATTATATTTAAGACTTAGCAATTTTACTGTAATCTCAAGGAACAAATAAAAATTTAAAAAAAAATTTGAAGAATTTAACTTTACATAAACGACTCTAATATGTTTGAGGATGGAAGGAGAACTACTTAAAGAAAAGGAATCGCAACAAACTTACATTACAAAATAAAAGAAATAAATAAATTAGTGATAGGAACTAGTCTCATGGGTCCTCCTGAACTTTGAAAAGAGATAAGAAAAATAGAAGTAATAATATGAAAACAAAAGCACTTAATTTGCCCGCGGTAATTAAGAGAAGAACACAAATAACCCAATTTTAATTTCTCATCAAAAACAACAACAAAAATAAAGTACCTGTTGGGTTTGTCAAGTCTGTTAAGTCTGCCAGACCCGGACCCAGACCCGGCATGTATGGAGCGATTATTAGTGCTGACAGAGAGTTCCCCATTGTAAGTGAAATGAGAAGGAGGAGGAGGAGAATGAGAAGCAGGGGATTGTTTGAGGTTCACAATATAGACAGCAGCAGAATTAGATTCTTGAGACCAAGAACAACCCAGAAACATACCCAGCAGGAGGAGGAGGAGGAGGGAAATTCTCCCCATTTTAGAAGCTACTTTGAATTTTAACTTACTGATTTGGAAATAAAAATTTCTTCTTTTGGTAAGAAGCTTGCTTCACTAGTGCAGCAGCACATGTATGTAAGCTAGCTGCTGGAAAGAAAGAAAGGCAGTAGTAGAAGTAGAGACCCATTGAAAAGGGGACCCACCCTCCAGAAAGAGAATAGGGGCCAGGAAAATGGAGGGGGCAATATCATGGTGGGGCTTCAAGGCTACAATTTTTTGAGTTTTGTATTTTTGTTTTTTTTTTTTTTTTTTTTGTATCTATATAACTTCTCCTATTAGAAATCCGTGAAATATGAGATTTTGTTTCATTGAGTAATTTTATGAGATGATGTATTATTCAGTAACCACCAAATGTGTAAATCAGCTGGTAAAGGGTTGTCTAACTTAATCGTAGATTTCAAATTCGAGCTTTAAGAACGTCATTGCGTTAAAAACTTGGTAGAGAGCGTTAAAATTTTGGTACAAAGAGTTTTAAGGCAAGTCCAATGGTAAGGGTCAAAACCAAATTTTGATATCTATGTAAAAGTATTAGGTTCTCCAATGGTTAAAATAAGAGGTATCAAAATTAGATGTGTTACTAGGGAATGTACCAAATTTGATACCTTCCTTAGTACCTCACCTAATTTTAATATCCTTCATTTTGATACATATGGTTAAAGATGATCATTTGATACCCATGAATAATAACCAATAGGTATCAAAATTTAATTTTGATACCTATAGATAAGTACCACCATTGGACTTGTCCTTATCGCCCTTGTAATCCTCTTGGGAGATTAGGCTCTACCGTCTAACTTGGATACAAAAACTCAGAGAAAAAACATATAATTTTAAGTCCTTACTTTTAGTTGTTTTGTTCAATAATTACTCATGTCATGCTGAAACTAATAAATTAGTAGTTATCCAAATGAACGTATTGAAATTTGATTCTTTAAATGTGTCTTTAAGAAACAAATTAGGTAAGAGTATGATATCGCGAGATCAAGCTTGTAGTATTTAGTGATAGTGTCGTTAGATCAAATTTACTTAAATCTTTACATCATTCAATTAAATATGTTATTTTAAAAGTAATGACATGAAGAAAACTAAATCTATTACATTATAGTTCATAATAATATTACAATAAAGTTCATAATCCATATTATAAAACAATTAGGTAATTACTAGGCATATTCAGATGTTGAGATTAAATTCTTTTAAAACATTTAACGGTTGGGATTCACCCTCGCATTCACATGTGTGAGTAGTTATCCATTTTTAACTCCTTATTTTTTCTCTCTCTATTACAAGTCACCCCCTACAATTAATATTATGAGCAGTCACCTTTTTTTCTTTTCCCTATCTTTTATCTTTATATTACAAAATCACACTCTGTGATTAATCTTCTGAACAGTCACCTCTTATAAAACATCAATCCCTCAAGTATTACTTGAAGCAATGTCCCACTCAACTATAATATTTTTTAAAATCGCATTTTCTATTTAGACACAATTATTTTAATTGATAAAATCAGATATACTGACATCTTGTCATAGACACAAATACAAAAATCTAGTAATATTACAAAGTATAATCAAACTAAATTTATTGCACTAAAGTTCATAATAATATTAAAAAATCTAACTCGTAACATTATTTATGTGAACCAAACTAAATCTATTAAAAAGAAAGCAAAAAATAAGGTAGAAAAAAATATTGGAGAAAAGACCCAATGTGTTTTGAGTCTTTTTGACTAAGAGATTAGAGAGAGAATAACTCTTTTTTTGTTGTCAATTTTAGAGAGAGGAAGGGAATGTGCAAAAAAACTTTCTTGGGTGGAGTGCACATGAATGGAGTACTTTGTTTTGGGCATAGTCACTTGGGGGAGAAAAAGAAAATTTAAAATGGGTAAGAAATCATAACATTTTGCTTTTGTTTTTATTCCCTTCTCGATGTTGTCATGTGGGCGTGTTGCAGGTTCCCACTCCCTCTCCTTCGGTGGTAATAAAATACTGAAACATTCTCTTTCTTTCTAAATTGTTACGCGCTCTTAAATTATCATCCTAGTTGATTCGATATACGAATTAAAAAAATAATTAATTTTATTATTTATATTAGTTTAATATGTAATTTTTTAAAATTCATATGTATGTAGTTCATAATTAAAATATAATGAAAAAATAAGAATAAAATGATAAAAATGATGTTCTAAAAAGGTAAATTTCAAACTGGATAATTATTTTAAGACGGATAAAAAAAAACGATAATTTAAGGACGGATGGAGTACTCCTATTTTGTATACATTTTTAGTATGTTTTTCCAATAAAGTTTAACGTATATATTTTTATTTTTTAATATATACAAAATAGGAGTAAAAATTTAGAAAGAAAGAGAATGTTACGGTATTTTATTACCACTGAAGGAGAGGGAGAGGCCAAATTATTTTTTACCCTCCAATTTTTTCATAAAATCTCGAGTTTGTCACTTAAACTAAGGTTTTTCTCACTTCAGTATTCAAGGTTTTCATTTGTCTCATTTAACCTCTTCTCGTCCGTTGTTATTACTAAAATAATGTTAATTTGCACGTGGTCTTCCATATACGGATTATTTTTGTCTTTTTCCATCCCAGTTCACCCCCCCCAACCTCCCTTTTTGTCTTCTCTTTATTCTCCATTGTATCTCTACCCTCAAACTTCCATGCCTCTCTTTCCACCGCACTCCTCCTTCCCAAAAGCCAAAGCCTCATTCAAACCATCGGGATTCTAATTATGTAAAATTTTATCACCATCCTCAACCTCAACCTCAACCTCAACCCTCGATTCATCTTCTTCCAATTGACCATCTCGAATAATACTTTCATCCTTGTCTATTTTTTAACCAACGGCTTCACATTTAACCCAACACCCTGAACATAAACCCGCTTGAAATTCTTGTCATTCACATGGGTCTCAATAGAGGTTGAATATTTGGCAGCGTTTAACACTAATAGATGACAAATGGCAATTGAATATGAGAGGGGTTTGGCCAGAGATGGAGGATTTGGTGAAGTTGGAGCCGAAGATGGTTGTTAGGTCGGATTTTTAAGAGAGATTGCAAGAGCAGAGAAAACTGAGAAAGGAGAATGGGATTTTTTTTCCATCTGTTTTATCTCTCTAAGTCTAAGCTTCAATCTCTCTTGATTGTTGGGTTTGAGGGGAGAGATACGATGGAGAATAGATAGAAGAAAGAAAGAGAGGCAGGGGAAGTGAACTAGGATGGAAAAAGATAAAAATAACCCGCATGTGGAAGGCCACGTGCAAGTTAACGTCATTTTAGAAACGGCAATGGATAAGAGGAGTCTAAATGGGACAAATGGCAACCTTGAATGATAAAGTGGAACAAACCTTAATTTAGGTGGCAAATTGGGATTTGGTGGAAACTTTGGGGGGTAAAAAGTAATTTGGCCTCCTATTTTGTATAGATTTTTAGTATGTTTTTCCAATAAAGTTCAACCATTAGCGTATATATTTTTATTTTTTCAACATAATAAAAAAATATAATTCGTAATAATTGCAGTAAGACAAATTATGTTTTATATGATTGTGAAAAAAAAAAAATATATATATATATATATATATATATATATATATATATATATATATAAACACGTTAAATTTTTATTTTAAAATACTCAATTTGGCTAGACATGCAAAAAAGGTTCGCGGTTTGTGATTCGTTACATTTTTATTTTAAAATACTCAATTTGGCTAGACATGCAAAAAAAGGTTCGCAGTTCAAACCGTGAACCAAACCGACAAAGAACCGAATCTTCAACTGAACCGGTCGAAGGTTCATCGGTTCAGTTAAGTTTTACCTAAACCTTTGTTTTGTGAACCAGAACCGTGAACTGACGGTCTCACGGTTCCAATGATCAAATTCACAAAAAAAAAAAAAAAAGCTCAGATGATCATGTGGGTGCAGAACGGTTTTAATTAAGATAGTGTTTTAAATATATATTATTTAGAACCGTGAATTATTAAGGTTTATGGTTCGAATCCGGTTCACCAGAACCTTCTCCAAGAACCGTCGATTCCGGAATCGTATGGACATGTTTAAATTTGGCTTAAAAAGTCAAATCAGGATAATAATTTAGGAATTGAGGTAATAATAAGAAAAAAAAATATAGATATGAAAATGTGTTTATCTCTCTCTTTCTTTTGGATTTGTAGATAGATGAACACATTTTTTTCTGAAAAGTGTTTTTACTCAAAAATGTTTGTTGAGGCATCGTTAATGTGTTGGCACGAAAAGTGTTACATTCTTTTGGATTTGTAGATAGATGAACACATTTTTCTATAATCTCGCTTTTTCAATGTTGTATGAGGCTTCATTAATGTATTAGCATGACTCGAGGGATTTATATTTCTTTATTTGTGACAATGCATGTAATGAGTTAAAATCGCATTAACTAAATTTGGAACAAAAAGTTGGGATTCTTATCATTTTCCACTAAAAAAGAGTATGAGTTATTAATAGGGTGGAATCGGATGGGACCCGTCTCGATTAGCTTTATCCCAATCCCGTCCTGATAGAATTTGGGATTTTAATTTTTTTCCTGATCCTGTTTTCGATAAGTGTCTGGACCCGACGTGTTGGGAGATAAAAATCTCGTAATCCCGGCTATAATATTTATGAACAGTATCTCTGACACTAAAATATTTTTAAAATGTATTCATCATGATTAAGATTTCAGACTGTATATTTACAAGTATACTTGAATATTTACTTAATGGTGGGTATTGATGAATCTGTCATTATGAACAAAATGCACCCCTTACTCGCATGAAACGAGTTACACTAAGTGCAGAAACTTGATAAAAAAAATCACAATATTGTGAAAATAAATTGAATAAATACCATTAAATAATTGCAACAAGCACAAAATAGACATTGTTTGAAAAATAGTCTCTTGGCTTGGCAACAGTACACACTCAAAATATTAAAATAATTAAAAATAAAATTAAAAAAAATAGTTGGAACGGGTCGGGAATCTCAACGGAATTAATATATTTCTCGAATCCCGTCCTGAAATAAGTCGGGACGGAAAAAATCACGATAAAGTCGGGATAAGGATTATGTCGGATCGTGAAATATCGGGTCGGGATCGAGACATGTGTCAGGTCGGAACGGGAAAATGGGACTTTTTGCCATCCCTAGTTATTAATCAGAATATTATCAGTAATAAGATCTACAGATTACTTTCTTTCTCTTTTTAGGCGATGAACTTCATTCATGTGAAGAATAAGTACAAGATCTATCAAGAAGGCCATACACATATGTCGGAGGCTCAACCCAACAACGAGGGATAGGAAGAAAAAAATAAGGAAGCCCTTGCAATTCAATGCAAAATAATATTAGGGGTATGACAACATGGTAACTGGTACCCTCTCCGGTTTCAAACTATTGTCTGGGTAGAACCGATACACCGTTTAAGAAAAATAAATTAATTAGATTATAAATATTGATGAAATGTGTGATTTTTTTTAATACATTTAAGTATGAGATCATAATTAAAATATGTATAAAAAGTAAGGATAAAGTGGTAAAAGTATTTTTCTAAAAAGAAAATTTTAAAAAAGAACAATTATTTAAAAACTGACGAAAAAATAAAGATAGATAATAATTTAAAAACGAATGGAGTATTTAGGTACACAGTTAGTGCACACAAAAAGCGCACATCATTAATCAAAAAATATTAAGAATCCCAACTTTTTATTCCCATTTGGCCATTTCCATTAATATTTGCATTTAGAAGTTTTTTTCCCCCCTATAAACAAGACTCAAGAAATAAAGGGTTTGTTTTCCGATCATAATTTTAGTGATTTTGGTTTCAATTTTTTTTTTCTTTGATCCCGTTATTTTCCCTCTATCTTTTTATTTTATTTTTTAATTATTACAAAATAAAAAAATTAACCAAACAAAATTGACTTTAAATCATCATATCAAACAAACGCTAAGTAAATTTATGTCTACTCATCCGACTCATCATATATTAGTGGATTGATCTGTGAGAGAGTGAGGTTTCGTCTTACGAATAAAAATCTGTAAGACGGTCTTACAAAATACCTACCTTTAATTTGTGTTGTAAGCATATTAATTGTCCTTAAGTATTTTTGTAATATGACCAACTACAAATACATTAATATATCCATTAATTATTAGACTCTTTCAAACTTAAGTTCTTTGGGTGACTATGAAAAGTATCTATCTATCTATTAACTATTACTATAACATAAGTCAATGCTGTCACATACAAGCTTTCTGTATGCTAAAAGTTTCAAAGGGATCTTGTGCTGTCACGTGTCACTTTCGAAATTGTAAAGTTTTTTTCTTTTTCCAAAATCAATTATTAGTTTAAGATAAAAATCATAAATCTAATTATATAAGAAAAAAAATCCTAAAACTAATTTGATAAGATAAAACATATTTAGGATATAGTTTTACGAGCAAATTTATGATAGAGATTTAGGATTTTGTTTTTATTTTTTTCAAATATCGTTTAATTAAATTAGATTTTATCATATCTAATTTATACAAGTTTAATTTGACTGAAAATCTTCAATTTTCATCTCTTTTCATTTTCATAGTATTTAATTTATACAAATTACTACGGGACAATTTTATGATGGCAAAAACTTGTGTAAGACGGATCATCTTTACCCGATACCCCGTGTATTGGTTGGTTGAACTGTAAGAGAGTGGGGCTCCGTCTTACGAATTAAGATCTGTAATACAGTCTACAGGAGACTTACTATTTTATGTTATTTGTTCTTCTACTAATCTATATTTATTAATTATTAATTCATAATCTATCTATAACTATTATTAAAATAGAAGTCAATACTGCCACGTGGCGGCTATCTGTGAAAAGCTAAAAGTTTTAAATAGATTTTGTGCTGCCACGTGTCGCCTTCAAAATGGTAGTTTTTTTTTTATTTTTTCAAAATCGATTAGTTTAAGATAAAAATTATAAATTTAATTAGATAAGATAAAATTTCTAAAACTAATTTGATTAGATAAAATAGATTTATAATATAGCTTTATGAACACATTTATGGTAGATATTTAGGATTTTATTATTATTATTTTTCAAATATCGCTTAATTAAAATAGATTTTATCATATATAATTTATACAAGTTTAATTTGACTAAAACTCTTCAATTTCCATCTCTTTTCATTTTCATAATATTTAATTTATACAAATTATCAACGGGATAATTCTATGTTATTTGTTCTACTAATCTATATTTATTAATTATTAATCTATTAATTATCGATCTATCTATAACTATTACTAAAACAGAAGCCACTGCTACCACGTGGCGGCTTTTTGCAAAAAATTAAAAGTTTTAAAAAGATTTTGTACTGCCACGTGTCACCTTAGAAATGGTAGCAGTTTTTTTATTTTTTCAAAATCGACTAGTTTAAGATAAAAATTCTAAATTTAATTTGATAAGATAAATTTTTTAAAACTAATTTGATTAGATAAAACAAATTTATAATATAGTTTTACAAGAAAATTTATGATAGATATTTAGGATTTTGTTTTTAATTTTTTTTCAAATATCGCCTAATTAAAATAGATTTTATCCTATATAATTTATACAAGTTTAATTTGACTGAAAATTTTCAATTTCCATCTCTTTTCATTTTCATAATGTTTAATTTATACAAATTATCCACTGGATAATTTTATGTTATTTGTTCAACTGATCTATATTTATTAATTATTAATTACTAATCTATTAATTGTCTATTGACTATTATTAAAATATAAGTCATTGCTGCCACATGACGACTTTCTGTTGAACGCTAAAGTTTTAAAGGAATTATGTCCTTCTACGTGTCACCTTTTTGTGTTGTTGAAAATTTTTAGTTTTTTTTTTTTTTTTGCTGTCAAAAATTATAACCTAATAGATTTTAAAACCGTTGTCTTATTTATATATGGTAAAAGTTTTTTTTTGTTGCCAAAATCGATTAGTACAAGATAGATTTTATCACATTTGATTTACACGCATTTCACTTGATTAGGATACCAAATTTTCATGGTATGTTTTTTTTTTTTTTTGCAAAAAATTTTTACCCGTGTTCATATACTTTAATATTCACATTACCTATTCATACGATCAATTTTGAATACCTTATTTTTATTTTTTTCAAATTATTCAAATTATTTTTTTAATTATTTTTTTAATTATTTTTTTTAATTATTTTTTTTAAGTTTAGAAAATCATATTATTATAAACAAATTTTGCAAAAAAAAAAAAAACTATTAAAACCGTGCATACGGTACTATATGATGTATCCAAAAAATCATCATACCGGGGGTGCCGAAGGTAGCATTAGACGTGGGTCGCCAGAGTTGCCGTCCGGCGGTCATCTTGTCGTCTGTAGTGGATATCTGGCTATATTATCTGTAAAATAAATACCGTGAGTCGGCGGGGAGGGTCCCCGCCAAAAACCCTCCGGCGTGTTCATCGATCTTGACGATGAGTATGAAAGAGAGCGCCTAGCCCCCAAGTGCGTGTGTGATTCTAAATCAGAAGAAGAGAGAGCCCCCCACTCTATGAACTACATGGGGTTATTTATACCTGCGGAAATGGATTTAGCTCGTTGTGCATGGGCTTGGCCCAATCCTTTGGACATTATGCAAAATACAGTGGGCCATTAAACGAGACCCAAACGCTATTGAGGCAGATCCAAAATATGCACATCAGTAGCCCCCTACTCATTATTCTTCAAGATTCATCTTGGAGGTAAGAAGTATTATTCGCTTGTGATTCCCTTTAATTTCTCGGGATGGCCGGGGCTTAATCACTTTCACATTGACAAACAAGATAACAGAAATGCCAGAATGAGTCACGACTTTAGTCGTTTTTTATTACCATTGTATATTTTAATTAACCAGCATGTTTTATAACTTGATTGTATCTTTATATAGCGAGCAGAGCGCCACTTGGGCTAAGGTCAAGTCCCAATACTCGACTATGCGAGCAAAACTACCTTTGAAAAGCTAGCGAGCAGAAACGTAGGTAGGCACGATGTACAACTCAAACGCGAGTAAACTCGAGTGGGAGCCTTTTGGCGAGTAGAGACATATCACGCTCGTCAGAAAGATGAACATTTGGTCTTAGGTATAATCTAAGAACCACACGAACACCAACCCTTTTCCACGATCTGAGATACCTCTAACTCTTGAAAAAGATAATAATCGAGATAACAAGCTCGAACACCAACCCTTTTTCACGAGCAGAGATACCTCTTACTCGTGAAAAAAATGAATAATCGAGATAACGGGCTCGAACACCAACCATTTTTCACGAGCAGAGATACTTCCTACTCGTGAAAAAGAGAATAATCGAGATAACAGGATCTAACATCAACCCTTTTTCACGAGCAGAGATACCTCCTACTCGTGAAAAATAGAATAATCGAGATAACGGGCTCGAACAACAACCATTTTTCACGAGCAGGGATACCTCATACTCATGAAAAAAAGAATAATCGAGATAACGGGCTCGAACATCAACCATTTTTCACCAGCATAGATACCTCTTACTTGTGAAAAAAAGAATAATCGAGATAACAAACTCGAACACCAACCCTTTTTCACGAGCAGATATACCTCTTACTCGTGAAAAAGAGAATAATCGAAAAAACAAACTCGAACACCAACCTTTTTTCATGAGCAGAGATACCTCCTACTTGTGAAAAAGAGAATAATCGAGATAACATGCTCGAACACCAACCTTTTTTCACGAGCAGAGATACCTCTTACTCGTGAAAAAGAGAATAATCGAGAAAACATGCTCGAACACCAACCCTTTTTCACGAGCAAAGATACCTCTTACTCGTGAAAAATAGTATAATCGAGATAACTGAGCGGCAAGCAGAGAGCGCATGCGTACATAGAGTAAAATCTGATAGTGTGGCTCGGGCACAATAATAGCGTGCTCGGGCACAAAGTACAGAGTAGCTTCCGGGAAGGAGTGTATCATGCTTGATATTCCTTGGATTAGCCTTCACTTCTCGAATACGAGGGTTTATCTTGAAGTTGAGAAGTATCGCTAATCAGTATTGTTGGCTCTCGGGTAGAAGCCGACATATGGTATGCTCATTCCAATCGTTCAGATCTCCGAGTAGTTACTGTTTGTTAAGGCTCGTAGTATGCTCGAGCACGGTAGAGCTGTTGGGGAAAGCCTAGGCTCTGTTGACATGGATTTCATACCTGAAGCCTTATGTGCATCATTTGCAACCATCTGCTTAAATCTTTGATCGTGGACAATTTGATCCACACATAAAAGGATTTAATTATGTTTTGGGAGATATTTGATTTATGAATTCTAGGTCCTTCTCCTCGCTTCGAGCATGAATACTCGGTAGACAAAGAGTAGGGGGCTACTGAGCTGTCCGGCCCAATAGGCCCAAAACATGAGTCATGCGTATGGCACATGATCATCATTCACAGGCAGTACACGTGCATGCAAAGATCAAAGGCACAAGGGAAGGATTAAATGGTTTTAATATACCGCGAGTTGGGGTCTTAACCTTCAGCGGGCAAGAAGTGCAAGTGAGCTGAGGGCTTGACCAGCGAGCAAGAACTTGTAGCGAGCAAGATGTGTTATGCTCGCTCATTAAAAAGTTATTGTTAATTGAGGACGGTTATGTCCGGAAAACTCTCCATGTTACCGTTGTGATAAATGGGACAGTTAATGGAGGAAGTTAATATGCCCGCCATTTATGCCATGAACTTTAATGGGCGGTTATGATCAGTTATTCTCTCCGGCAACAACTATAAAAGCCCCTCAAAATGAAAGAGAGAGGGATGTGATTTTTACTAACTTGCCTAAACTCTGCCAAATTTTACACTCTCTTGCGTACTTGTGCTAATTCTCACGCCGGAGGGCTGTTGCAAGGAGTGCCCCTGCCTAGTTCACGGTTTGCTTGATTTACCTGCAGAGTTGGGCCTTGAAGAGAAAGGATACGTTGAAAGCCAGGTATCCAATTGGAAGAGTCCAGTGCGTCTTGGAAGATTTTGGACGCATCAATATATATATGGCAAAAATTAAAATCGGATAGATTTTAAAACCGGTGCCAAAGTTTTTTGTTTTTTACCATTTTTTGCTGCAAAAATCGATTAATATCATATATATTTTGGAACATTTTATTTAAACAGGTTTCTCTTGATTATGACTCCAAATTTTTTTGGTAATACCTTTTTGCGGATAGATTTTATCAATTCTCATAGATTTTAATCTTTCAATTACATGACTATATGATCAATTTTGAATATTTATCTTATTTTTCGTTTTAAAAAAATTATTCTAATTAATTTTTAAAATTATTTATTACAAGTTTAGAAAATAAAATTATTATAAACAACTTTTACCAAAAAAAAAAATTATTAAAACCATGTATATGATACTAAATATATCTATATAAATTCTTTTTTGGTCTGCCAAAAATTATAATCGGATAGATTTTAAAACCGGCGTCTCCTTTATACATGGCAAAAGTTTTTTTTCCATTTTTTATTGTCAAAATTGGTTATTACCAGATAGATTTTATCACATTTAATTTTAACGTGTTTTACTTGATTAGTATTCCAAATTTTTATGGTAAAAGTTTTTCTTGCAAATATATTTTATCACATTTGATTTAGACGTGTTTCAATTGTGTTGAATCTTGCATAAATA
This sequence comes from Codonopsis lanceolata, assembly GCA_013146195.2. NCBI lineage: Eukaryota > Viridiplantae > Streptophyta > Magnoliopsida > Asterales > Campanulaceae > Codonopsis > Codonopsis lanceolata. Next base: position 73,634,925 of record CM028379.1, on the reverse strand, counting down.
GATTTGTTTAAAATCATTCCACTTGACTGTCAGCCAAGAAAATTTGATTATAATTGGTCAGCTGCATATCATTCTTGTTAGCCAATTATCATAGCTGATCCCTACGTACTTTAGTGATAGTTTATCTTTCCTTATTTGATTGATCATACACTTGTGTTCCTAACGGGTTGCTTTTGAAGACTATCTATAAATACCCACTGGAAGCATTTGTGAAGACAACAATTTTTACACAAGTCAAGAACCATCTACTTTCAATCTCTCAGACGTTGTCTTCAAGAAAACTTTAGCTAGATATTTCTCATTGAATATTTCTCTCTAGTTATTGTTTAGGAAAATACTGAGTATTTCATTTCAAACTATTTAGAACTCAGTCAGTTTGTCTCACGAGTTTGATTGTTTCTCAATCATTCTCCCTAAACACCGGTCTTTTGTTGTACACTGATCCATTAGAGATCAAATAGATTTTTAATAAAATTAGTGCACTTCAAAAATCCAAGTCTGACCAACTTGGTAGTGGACGTAGCAGTTTATCTGTGAACCACTTCAACTGACTTGTCAGCTGTCTCTTATACTCTTGCAAACTGACTCAACACTTAAGAAGTTTTTCAACTAATTAAGTGTCAATCAGTTAACAACAATCATTTGCTTAATTGTTCAGTTAGTTTGTACTTCAACTTCTTTTCATATTCAGTGATCAGTTTCTTTTGAGGAAAATTTCTTTTGAAAAATAGTTGTGTCAGCCAGCTGACCAACACTCATCAGCGTAAGGATTTTCAGAGTGTCAGTCAGCTGTCCAACATCTCAGCTAACTGATAAATCAAGTTTTCCGCTGCCAATTCTTTAAGTTTTACAAATCAATCATCAAAGTTTTTAAAGGCTATTCACCCCCCTCTAGCCTTAACTGTTGCCACTGGACTTATAAATTGTTTAAAACTCCTCATGGTAAATTTTTGTTTACTAACCTTTTTTTTTCTTACAATATTGGTTTGTACCGCATAGATTTTATCACATTTAATTTAGACAAGTTTAATTTAATTATGACTCCTCAATTTTTAAGGTAGAAGTTTTTTAATTTTTATTATTTTATCAAAACTCGATCAATTTAAAATGATTTTATCCAATTTGATTAAACGTATTCTACCAACACCACAAACAACCACTATAAAATAGCTTGTAAATTATATCTACAAAATTCACATGAATTTTCGGTTTGATGATTCGGTGTGATCTCACATTTTTTTATTTATTAATTATGTGAACTTCTTCCTATTGTTGGTTCATTTAAAAAGCTTGCAAATTATATCTACTAAATTAAGTTTCAGAAACAACACTAAGTCAACCGTACATCGCATGGGTAATAACCTAGTTAACTATTATTAAAACAGAAGTCATCCCAGCCACAAATTTTGAATGCTTAAAGTTTTAAAGGAATTATGTGCTTCGAAATGTCACCTTCTTGTGAAGTTGTAATTTTTTTTTGTTGCAAAAAATCATCTTATAATAAACAAAATTTGCAAAATAAAAAACTATTAAAATGGTGCATAAAGTACTATATATATATATATATACACACACACACACATAAAAATTAAACCGAATAGATTTTAAAACTAGTCTCCTTTATATATGGTAAAAGTTTTTTTCTCATTTTTTGCTGTCAAAATTGGTTAATACCAGATAGATTTTATCATATTTGATTTAAACGTGTTTCACTTTATTAGGACTCTAAATTTTCATGATAAATTTTTTTTCGGATAGATTTTATCACATTTGATTTATATGTGTTTCAATTGATTAAAATTCTTAAATTCTCATGGTAAAAGCTTTTTTTTTTTTTTTTACCAATTTTTGCTGTCAAAATCGGTTTGTACCAGATAGATTTTATCACATTTGATTTAGACAAGTTACAATTGATTAAGACTCCTCAATTCTCATGGTATAAGTTTTTTAATTTTTATTATTTTACCAAAATTCGGTCAATTTATAATAGATTTTATCCAATTTGATTAAACGTATTCCACCAACACCACAAACAACCACCGTGAAATACTTCCCCTCCATCAAACACCTCCTTGACGAGTCTGTCTTCGCGGTACTTCACCTCCTCTCCCTTCGTCTCACACTCACACTAAGACAATTTGTTCGATTTTATAATTTGTATGAATTTTCGGTTTGATGATTCGGTGTGATCTCACACTTATTTATTAATTAATTATGTGGACATCTTATTGTTGTTGGTTCATTCAAATTGCTTGCAGATTCTTTACAAAATTAAGTTTTAGAAACAAAACTAAGTTAACTGTGCATTGCACGGGTAATAACCTAATTAACTATTACTAAAACAGAAGTCGCTGCTACAACATACCAACTTTATGTGAAATGCTAAAAGTTTCAAAGGGATCCTGTGCTACCACGTGTCACCTTCGAAATGGTAAAAAAAATTATTTTTTGAAAATCGATTAATTTAAGATAAAAATTCCAAAACTAATTAAATAAGATAAAAATCCTAAAACTAATTTGTAAGACAAAACATATTTAAGATATAGTTTTACGAGAAAATTTATATAGAGATTTACAGATAAAAATAACGTGTTAACTTCCTGTAAATGAGAATATATATATTTTTTTGTCAAATATAGCTTAATTAAACTAGATTTTATCATATTTAAGTTATACAAGTTTAATGTGACTGAAAATCTTCAATTCTCATCATTTTTCATTTTCATACTGTTTAATTTATACAAGCTAATCACAAGATATTTTTATTTATTTTTCTTGTATTAATATATATCTATTAATTATTTATTACTACTAATTACTAAAAAAATAATCACTACTGTCGCGTGACAGCTTTCTGTAAAATGAGAAAACATTTAGGAGAAACTGGTGCTGCCTTGTGACAGCTTTATGTTTTTCCTATTTCTATTAAATTAAATTTCATACAAGTTTAACTTGGTTGAAATTATTCAATTATCGTCCCTTTTCATTTTCCTACTATTTGATTTATACAAGTTATTCGCAGTACAATTTCTGTTATTTTTTTCTTCTATTAATTATTAATTATTACTACCAGAAGACAATGCTGTTATGTGGCGACTTTATGTTAAAATGACCAATTTCAACATAAAATTACTTATTAATCTAAATTCTATTAATTATTTGTAACTTAATTCTTAAAAAAAATCTACCGAAAATTCCTACGCAAATCTTTCATTAACTCATTCATATGATCAATTTCAACATTTGCCTTATTTTAGTTTTGTTCAAAATATTATAATTAAAAAATTTCCTTACTTATAGCAAATTTAAAAAAATGATCTAATTATAAACAATTTTTACAAAAAAAAAAATATTAAAATCTTTCAGGGGAACTAACTATTTAGAAAACAAATCTACATGCAAAATAACGCCAATTGCCAAACTCTGATTTTTGAAACGTTTATTGAGGAATTTGAATTTTTGTAAAGCACGTATGACGTATGGGACAATTATAATTTTGGATAACTATTAATAAGGGATAGTTGATGTATATGGTAATTGTTTTTTATTTTAAGATATTTTAAAGTCTGAATGTCTAAGAGTATTCTCGATGCTAATGTGAATGTGAAAATTTTTGAAGAAAAAACACTCTTTACTGTTGCGGTGGATATGACGTGTTAACCTTTTATTTTTTTACATTCTTGATTTTTGACATCTAGTTGATGTCAATTTATCTTAATCAACAGTTTTCTTATTAAAAACTCTTTCCACTAGTCATTCTATTTTATTTTATTTATATTTTCTTTTCAAATTTCAATTTAGTGGTAGGATCCATGACGTTAATCATCAAATCAACAGTTCCATTGAAAAAGTCTCTTTTTTAAATTAAATTGTGAATTAAGAGATAAAAGTTGCCACATTTCCATTGATAAAGTCTTTTTTTTATATAATTGAATTGTGAATTAAGAGATAAAAGTTGCCACATTTGATTGAGCGTGTTAGTTACCAGGTGTGGGGTCTCAGGCTCGATCCCTTTCCATGCCCCCCATAGGAGGAAAAAAAAGTAAAAAAAAAAAAATGTGTTAGTTACCAACAACCATATAAGATCAAATCCACAGTTGTATTGGTGATGTTTTAAAAAGTTCTCCCAAGTGAGTTTTAACACAAATGCATTTCCATGGATTGAACATGAGACTTATGATTAAGCTAGAACACTGTCGTACCAGCTGATTTATGAGCTTGGTTATGTATATGATTATTTTTGTGATTTTTATTTTTTTCTCATTGATTTAATTATTATTTTTCTCTATCTTTTTCTTACTCTTTTTTAGCTAGTGCGATATTATAAATGAGCTTTTATTGCCTAAAATATAACAAATATATGTCAAACTTTAATTTATTCTAGCTATATGTTAACTTTTTCAAATTAAAAGTAGTTGTTTTGATTATCTTATTTATAAGAAAACTTATCAAAGTACTCTTACGATCGGAATCGATCCAAACCGTTGAATAGTTTCAGTAAATTGACTGTGCTGTATTGTATAGTTAATTATTATTGTCTTATTGGACTTTTTTTAATGATAAATTGTAGATCGGTCCAATTAATCAAACATATAACCGTTTAAGTATCACATACTTTTTTTCCAATCATATAAGTTTACTTTCATAAATTTGTTCCAATAATCTCCAATCTTCATCTTCGTCTTCCCCTTCTTGCGATCTTCGACTCCGACCACTCTGTCTCTCTCTTCGTCTCTCACTTTTATGATAAAAACGAGAAAGGGGAAATCATGTTAAATCATGACTCGTGCTTGTTGTTCCTGACATCTTCTTCCTCAAATTTATTTGATTAATCTTCCTTCCTAAAATCTATCCGATTAATGTTTGTTTCCATTCCAATAGCTTGTAGGGAAGAAAGTTGATTTTCGTGGATATATTGAATCTACATTTCTTCCTAAAATTTCTCCGGTAAATCTCCATTTCTAAAATTTATCTGGTGAATATTTGTTTCCGTTCCAAAAGCTTATAGCGAAAAAAATTGATTTTCGTAGATATACGAGGGTGATCAATTACTAGGAAACAAAACTATCTAACTTGAGAAATAAATGTGAAGAAATAAAGTGAGAGAAAAATCAAAGCCGATGCATGATTTTTAATTATGTTTCCATCGCGATACATGATTTTTGAATTGTGATGCATGAAACATCTTCCTAGTAATCCTGAGGCAAATATTGGATTTGAGATGCACAAATTAAAATTGTGATGCATCGACTTGGAATTACGATGTAGCGCGCCTCTAATCCAAATTCATTAAGGGTATAATCGGCATTATGTCCTAAAAATATCATTTATCAGTTAAAAACAAAAATCATGTCCCGTAGAAATTAAAAATTGATAGGAGTAGAACGCCCTGTTATCACCTTTTTTTTTTGTTGGGACTAAAGACTAATGAGCGCCGAATCCCGAAAACATTAAAACAAACAAACACTTTTTGGACTTTTTTGAGTCAATCAAATGTTATTAAAATCAAAATATATCGTATATTTTTTTTGGGTGATAATTGAGTCGATCCCCTATCTTGATATTATAATCGGAGAAATCATTTATATTTGTTTTCAACCGCTAAAGTACACTTTTGATGATAAAATAACGAAGATAACCTTAATGAACAACAAACACATACGCAGAGCGCGGACAAAGCCACTACCCAAATTTGGGCATAAAAAATATATAATTGAAATCTATCAAAATTTAGCCGTCGCAATTCAAAAAATCATTGCCCAATTTGGGCAATAGAATGAAAACATTAGGCATCGAAATGCACAATTGAAACCTGTCAAAATTTGGGCGTCGAAATTCAAAAAATCACTGCCTAATTTGGGCATCAGAATGAAAACATTGGATATCGAAATGCACAATTAAAATATGTCAAAATTTGAGCTTCGAAATTCAAAAAATCACTGCTAAATTTGAGCATCAAAATGAAAACACTGGACATCGAAATGTACAATTGAACACTGCCACCAAATATCAATATAGTTGGACATCGTAATTGACAAAATTGACGTTAGAATGAATAAATTAAACACTGTCATCAGATATCAACAAGGTTGGACATCGAAATGGACAAAACTGAATACTACCACCAAATATGAATATAGTTGGGCCTCGTAATGGACAAAGTTGACGTTAGAATGAATAAATTAAATATTGCCACCAAATATCAACAAAGTTGGGCATCGAAATGAACAAAATTGAACACTGCCACCAAATATCAACATAGTTGGACATCAAAATTGACATAATTGGTATCATAATGAATAAATTAAACACTACCACCAAATATTAAAAAGGTGGGCATCTAAATGGACAAAATTGACATCAGAATGACCAAATTAAACACTGCCCCAAAATCTGTGTGAAAATTGGGCATCAGAAAGCTTTCGAAGCCCAAAACATTGCTTAAACATAATTTTTTGGCCTTAAATCGAAGACATCGTGGGGTAAACCACGTGAGTCTTGAAGATCTCGTCGAGAGCTTCGATTTGATATGTGGTGGATCGTGTGGTTCATCCGATACCAAAAGTTATGGAAAAAATAATCGAAGAAGATGAAAAAAGATCAACAATGGAGAAAAAGAGATGGAGACAAAGTTGAAAAAAGAAGAGAGAGAGCGCGACAAAGAGAAGAAAAAGAAGTGATAGGAGGAAGACGAAGAGAAAGAGAAAGTGTATGATAGAGTGAAGATAACGAAGTATTTTGAGGTTATAGGTAATTTTGGATTTTTTTTTTAATGAAAAATCGCTTTATCGTTGAATAAAAAGAAACTTGATCGAAAAGGTTATAATGTTTCAAAAAGGTACTGACTTATTCCTATTTTTTTTTTTTAAAAATAATAAAATATATAACTCGTAATACTTTTTTGCTATTACTACTTACATGTTTTATAATTTTAAAAAAAATTAAAATTTTAAGTCAAATTTTATATTTAAAAACATCAAAAGTTAATTAACGATAATTTAAAAACAGAATGAGTAATAACTTATTTAGCAACTACTAGCTGCCGAAACTTAAAATAACCACCTATCCGACGGGACCTATCTAAGAATAACTAACGGTGGCGGGGTGGGAGATGGGACCGCGAGGAGGAAATAATCGTTGGGGGAATCCCTTTTGTATGGAAATGGAAATGGAAATGGAATTGGGGGTGTGGGCCCCAGTGGTTCCAACGTTCGATATTTTTGACAAGTTGGATTATGGCCAAAATAAAAAACAGACTTGGCTCTTTTTGATGTTGTGTTATGTACTATAATGTCTATAATGCCCGTGACTCGGACAGAGAGTGAGTGAGGAGGGGGGAGGAGGGGGAGTTTCTGTTGTGGGACGGTTGTGTGAGAGTGATGACTCACGAGTCACGAGTTGTTTACTTGTTTTTCTTTTTGAGAATGAAGGTGGGGAAGGTAGGTCATGTTATGTCCAACATAGATATTTTTGTTATGTCATAAAGTCAAAATGTTGTTGTTATCACTAAAGTATATATTTTTTAAACTAGATAATTATTTTGGGACAAACGAAAAAGGAAAGAATGACGATAATTTAGGGACGGAACGAGTAATTATTTTTGATTATGTCTTCCGTAAAAACAATTGGCAATACGGAACTATCCATGTTAAGTAGGTTAAAATTTTAGAAATTACAGTGTCACCTCTCAACTTTTGTAAATTAAAGCGTCGGCACTTAGATTTTATAAATGAAAATCGTGTATTTTTTTGATATAAATGTGTCACTTTAGCATTTAAATGTCTCACTTTTAGTATCTTAATGTGTAAGTCATTATATATGAAAATATGTCACTTTTACATTTAAAATGTCATTTTTACCTTCACATGTGTCACTTTTAGATAGACCCTCAATGTGCAAGTCATCCACGTCTGTCAAGTCTTTTTCAATGTTGCAAGGTAAAATGGACTAATGGGGAGATTAACATAGGCTGACATATGATCAAATCGCAAAGCCTAAGTGTACAGGGGTTACAGCTCATGTTCTGAAACAAAAAAGGGCACCAAAGCAATTATAGATACTTTTCACCCGCCTCCTCTTACAACGCTACTCGTTTTCATGTGAATAGTCCGCGTTTTTTTTTATATGATTTGGGCGCCCATCATCAGACGCGATCCGACTCGATTCTTGTCACAATTTAGACCCAACCAATAGTTGAGGGGGTTATTTGTAATTTGTCCTTATTTTTAAAATAAGTACATAATACAGCACCTATTAAATACTTAATACAATACTTTTGGAAAATATTTAACCAAAATGCCCCTTCAAATGTTTTCCAAATATTAAAAAAAATATATGAAAAAATGATGTTTAACATCATTATAATTAATTTAAGCACAATTTATTACTAATTAAATGATGTTCAACCATTTTAATTAATTTAAGTAAACTTAATTACTAATTAATTGGATTAAGTTACTAAGTAATTTACCTAGGTGTACAAATGGGACATTGTAAAAAAATATGAACACTTAAAATTGTAAAAAAAAAATCTACCAATCAAAACATTCAAAAATTATCCTATTTTGGAATCAAAGCGGCAAATAAGGTGTTGAAAGTTGAAACGTATATATGGACGATGATAACGATGTTACATTTACCACTGACCCGTACTTTAAGGTAATATTCACTTCAAATTGTTAGATTTTTATGTGCAAATGTTTAATTTTTATCTGTTAATTCTTTTTTAATTCTTTAAATTATTTAGGAATAATTACAAGCCGGTACATTTTATAAAACATGTTTTCAAATAAATCCAGCTATTTTTTAGACATATCTTTTAGATACAATTTTAGGATAAAAGTACGTCACTACCCTTTAAAGAAAAATTCGATCCAATTCGTATCTATTTTACGTGTTCCTACTTTACCAATGAAGATTATTTCCTTTTAGTTGGTCCATTTCTACACTCTTGTGTCAAATCACTTCCCAATCCTCATCCATGAATGATGTACTTTAGAGATATATAGTGGATATCCCAATCACACTTGAAATTTGGGCTTGCTTGCAAATTGCAATACTTCAAAGCGGAGGCTTTGGTAGTGACATGGTTGAGAACCTCTTGAAAACCCTCGGGTCCCATGAATAGGAAGTGATGCGCGAGAGGAAAAGAGGGATGGAATTATGTGCGAAATCATCAATGTGTCAAATCTTGCAATGGTCGGTAGATGATGAAAAAGATCATAAATCACCTTGGGCGTGTTTCATCGACATTTTGCCAAGATTTTACAATTGTTATTTAAGATTTAAATCAAACACACACACACACAAGCATTAGGGGCTGGTTGATGGGCAGTCCACAAAGGGTAAAACGGGCTTGGGAAAAACAAACACACACACACACAACTGGTGGGTCCACAAAGGGTAAAACGGGCTTGGGACTGGTGGGTCGGCTGTTGGGCTGGGGGTAGTAGGCTTAGGGACTGGTGGGTTGGAAGTTTTGCAAAAAAAATTTTACCCGTGTTCATATACTTTAATATTCACATTACCTATTCATACGATCAATTTTGAATATCTTATTTTTATATTTTTTCAAATTATTCAAATTATTTTTTAATTATATTTAATAAGTTTAGAAAATCATATTATTATAAAACAAATTTTGAAAAAAAAAACTATTAAAACCGTGCATACGGTACTATATGATGTATCCAAAAAAGCATCATACCGGGGGTGCCGAAGGTAGCATTAGACGTGGGTCACCAGAGTTTGCCGTCCGGCGGTCATCTTGTCGTCTGTGGTGGATATCTGACTATATTATCTGTAAAATAAACACCGTGAGTCGGCGGGGAGGGTCCCCGCCAAAAACCCTCCGACGTGTTCATCAGTACTGACAGTACACTGAGTATGAAAGAGAGAGCGCGTAGCCCCCAAGTGCGTGTGTGATTCTAAATCAGAAGAAGAGAGAGCCCCCACTCTATGAACTACAGGGGGTTATTTATACCTGCGGAAATGGATTTAGCTCGTTGTGCATGGGCTTGGCCCAATCCTTCGGACATTATGCAAAATACAGTGGGCCATTAAACGAGACCCAAACGCTATTGAGGCAGATCCAAAATATGCACATCAGTAGCCCCCTACTCATTATTCTTCAAGATTCATCTTGGAGGTAAGAAGTACTATTCCCTTGTGATTCCCTTTAATTTATCGGGATGGCCGGGGCTTAATCACTTTCACATTGGCAAACAAAATAACAGAAATGCCAGAATGAGTCACGACTTTAGTCGTTTTTTATTACCATTGTATATATATTTTAATTAACCAGCATGTTTTATAACTTGATTGTATCTTTATATAGCGAGCAGAGCGCCACTTGGGCCAAGGTCAAGTCCCAATACTCGACTATGCGAACAAAACTACCTTTGAAAAGCTAGCGAGCAGAAGCGTAGGTAGGCACGGTGTACAACTCAAACGCGAGTAAACTCGAGTGGGAGCCTTTTGGCGAGTAGAGGACATATCATGCTCGTTAGAAAGATGAACATTTGGTCTTAGGTATAATCTAAGAACCACACGAACACCAACCCTTTTTCACGAGATGAGATACCTCTAACTCGTGAAAAAGATAATAATCGAGATAACAAGCTCGAACACCAACCCTTTTTCACGAGCAGAGATACCTCTTACTCGTGAAAAAAAAGAATAATCGAGATAACGGGCTCGAACACCAACCATTTTTCACGAGCAGAGATACCTCATACTCGTGAAAAAGAGAATAATCGAGATAACATGATCTAACACCAACCCTTTTTCACGAGCAGAGATACCTCCTACTCGTGAAAAATAGAATAATCGAGATAACGGGCTCGAACAACAACCATTTTTCACGAGCAGAGATACCTCATACTCATGAAAAAAAGAATAATCGAGATAACGGGCTCGAACACCAACCCTTTTTCACGAGCATAAATACCTCTTACTTGTTAAAAAAAGAATAATCGAGATAACAAGCTCGAACACCAACCATTTTTCACGAGTAGATATACCTCTTACTCGTGAAAAAGAGAATAATCGAGAAAACAGACTCGAACACCAACCCTTTTTCATGAGCAGAGATACCTCCTACTCGTGAAAAAGAGAATAATTGAGATAACATGCTCGAACACCAACCCTTTTTCATGAGCAGGGATACCTCTTACTCGTGAAAAAGAGAATAATCGAGAAAACATGCTCGAACACCAACCCTTTTTCACGAGCAAATATACCTCTTACTCGCGAAAAATAGTATAATCGAGATAACTGAGCGACAAGCAGAAAGTGTATGCGTACATACATAGAGTAAAATCTGATAGTGTGGCTCGGGCACAATAATAGCGTGCTCGGGCACAAAGTACAGAGTAGCTTCCGGGAAGGAGCGTATCATGCTTGATTTTCCTTGGATTAGCCCTCATTTCTCGAATACGAGGGTTTATCTTGAAGTTGAGAAGTATCGCTAATCAGTACTGTTGGCTCTCGGGTAGAAGCCGACATATGATATGCTCATTCCAATCGCTCATATCTCCGAGTAGTTACTGCTTGTTAAGGCTCGTAGTGTGCTTGAGCACGGTAGAGCTGTTGGGGAAAGCCTAGGCTCTGTTGACATGGATTTCATACCTGAAGCCTTATGTGCATCATTTGCAACCATCTGCTTAAACCTTTGATCGTGGACAATTCGATCCACACATTAAAGGATTTAATTATGTTTTGGGAGATATTTGATTTATGAATTCTAGGTCCTTCTCCTCGCTTCGAGCATGAATACTCGGTAGACAAGGAGTAGGGGGCTACTGAGCTGCCCGGCCCAATAGGCCCAAAACATGAGTCATGCGTATGGAACATGATCATCATTTACAGCCAGTGCACGTGCATCCAAAGATCAAAGGCACAAGGTAAGGATTAAATGGTTTTAATATACCGCGAGCTGGGGTCTTAACCTTCAGCGGGCAAGAAGTGCAAGTGAGTTGGGGGCTTGACCAGCGAGCAAGAACTTGTAGCGACCAGGATGTGTTATGCTCGCTCATTAAAAAGTTATTGTTAGTTGAGGACGGTTATATTCGGAAAACTCTCCATGTTACCGTTGTGATAAATAAGACAGTTAATGGGGGTAGTTAATATGCCCGCCATTTATGCCATGAACTTTAATGGGCGGTTATGATCATTTATCCTCTCCGGCAACAACTATAAAAGCCCCTCAAAATGAAGGAGGGAGGGATGTGATTTTTACTAACTTGCCTAAACTCTGCCAAATTTTACACTCTCTTGCGTACTTATGCTAATTCTCACGTCGGAGGGCTGTTGCGGGGAGTGCCCCTGCCTAGTTCATGGTTTGCTTGATTTACCTGCAGAGTTGGGCCTTGAAGACAAAGGATACGTTGAAAGCCAGATATCCAATTGGAAGAGTCCAGTGCGTCTTGGAAGATTTTGGACGCATCACTATATATATGGCAAAAATTAAAATTGGATAGATTTTAAAACCGGTGTTTTCTTTATACATGGCAAAAGTTTTTTGTTTTTTGTTTTTTTTTTTTACCATTTTTTGTTGCCAAAATCGATTAATATCATATATATTTTGGAACATTTTATTTAAACATGTTTCTCTTGATTATGACTCCAAATATTTTTGGTAATACCTTTTTGCGGATAGATTTTTATCAATTCTCATAGATTTTAATCTTTCAATTACACGACTATATGATCAATTTTGAATATTTATCTTATTTTTCGTTTTTAAAAAATTATTCTAATTAATTTTTAAAATTATTTATTACAAGTTTAGAAAATAAAATTATTATAAACAACTTTTACCAAAAAAAAAAAAACTATTAAAACCATGTATATGGTACTAAATATATCTATATAAATTCTTTTTGGTTTGCCAAAAATTATAATCGGATAGATTTTAAAACCGGCGTCTCCTTTATACATGGCAAAAGTTTTTTTTTCATTTTTTATTGTCAAAATTGGTTATTACCGGCGTCTCCTTTTTTTTTCCTTACAATATTGGTTTGTACCACATAGATTTTATCACATTTAATTTAGACAAGTTTAATTTGATTATGACTCCTCAATTCTTAAGGTAGAAGTTTTTTAATTTTTATTATTTTACCAAAACTCGATCAATTTAAAATGATTTTATTCAATTTGATTAAACGTATTCTACCAACACCACAAACAACCACTATAAAACAGCTTGTAAATTCTATCTACAAAATTCACATGAATTTTCGGTTTGATGAGTCGGTGTGATCTCACGTTTTTTTATTTATTAATTATGTGAACTTCTTCCTGTTGTTGGTTCATTTAAAAAGCTTGCAAATTATATCTACTAAATTAAGTTTCAGAAACAACACTAAGTCAACCGTACATCGCACGGGTAATAACCTAGTTAACTATGATTAAAACAGAAGTCATCGCAGCCACAAATTTTGAATGCTTAAAGTTTTAAAGGAATTATGTGTTTCGAAATGTCACCTTCTTGTGAAGTTGTAATTTTTTTTTGTTGCAAAAAATCATCTTATAATAAACAAAATTTGCAAAATAAAAAACTATTAAAATGGTGCATACAGTACTATATATATATATATATATATATATATATATATATATATACACACACACACATAAAAATTAAACCGAATAGATTTTAAACAAGTGTCTCCTTTATATATAGTAAAAGTTTTTTTTTCTCATTTTTTGCTGTCAAAATTGGTTAATACCAGATAGATTTTATCATATTTGATTTAAACGTGTTTCACTTTATTATGACTCTAAATTTTCATGATAATTTTTTTTTTCGGATAGATTTTATCACATTTGATTTATATGTGTTTCAATTGATTAAAATTCTTAAATTCTCATAGTAAAAGTTTTTTCTTTTTTACCAATTTTTGCTGTCAAAATCGGTTTGTACCAGATAGATTTTATCACATTTGATTTAGAAAAGTTTCAATTGATTAAGACTCCTCAATTCTCATGGTATAAGTTTTTTAATTTTTATTATTTTACCAAAATTCGGTCAATTTATAATAGATTTTATCCAATTTGATTAAACGTGTTCCACAACACCACAAACAACCACCGTGAAATACTTCCCCTCCATCAAACACCTCCTTGACGAGTCTGTCTTCGTGGTACTTCCCCTCCTCTCCCTTCGTCTCACACTCACACCAAGACAATTTGTTCGATTTTATAATTTGTATGAATTTTCGGTTTGATGATTCGGTGTGATCTCACACTTATTTATTAATTAATTATGTGGACATCTTATTGTTGTTGGTTCATTCAAATTGCTTGCAGATTCTTTACAAAATTAAGTTTTAGAAACAAAACTAAGTTAACTGTGCATTGCACGGGTAATAATCTAATTAACTAGTAATAAAACAGAAGTCGCTGCTACAACATACCAACTTTATGTGAAATGCTAAAAGTTTCAAAGGGATCCTGTGCTACCACGTGTCACCTTCGAAATGGTAAAAAAAAATTATTTTTTGAAAATCGATTAATTTAGGATAAAAATTCCAAAACTAATTAAATAAGATAAAAATCCTAAAACTAATTTGTAAGACAAAACATATTTAAGATATAGTTTTACGAGAAAATTTATTTAGAGATTTACGGATAAAAATAACGTGTTAACTTCCTGTAAATGAGAAAATATTTTGTTTTTTTGTCAAATATAGCTTAATAGATTTTATCATATTTAAGTTATACAAGTTTAATGTGACTGAAAATCTTCAATTCTCATCATTTTTCATTTTCATACTAGTTTAATTTATACAAGCTAATCACAAGATATTTTTATTTATTTTTCTTGTATTAATCTATATCTATTAATTATTTATTACTACTAATTACTAAAAAAATAATCACTACTGTCGCGTGGTAGCTTTCTGTAAAATGAGAAAACATTTAGGAGAAACTGGTGCTGCCTTGTGACAGCTTTATGTTTTTCCTATTTCTATTAAAATTAAATTTCATACAAGTTTAACTTGGTTGAAATTATTCAATTATCGTCCCTTTTCATTTTCCTACTATTTGATTTATACAAGTTATTCACGGTATAATTTATGTTATTTTTTTCTTCTATTAATTATTAATTATTACTACCAAAAGACAATGCTGGTATGTGGTGACTTTATGTTAAAATGACCAATTTTAACATAAAATTACTAATTAATCTAAATTCTATTAATTATTTGTAACTTAATTCTTTAAAAAAATCTACAGAAAATTCCTACGCAAATATTTCAATAACTCATTCATATGATCAATTTAAACATTTGCCTTATTTTAGTTTTGTTCAAAATATTCTAATTAAAAAAATTTCATTACTTATAACAAATTTGAAAAATGATCTAATTATAAACAATTTTTACAAAAAAATATATTAAAATCTTGCTGGGGAACTAACTATGTAGAAAACAAATCTACATGTAAAAATAAAATAGCGACAATTGCCAAACTCTGATTTTTGAAACCTTTATTGAGGAATTTGAATTTTTGTAAAGCACGTATGACGTATGGGACAACTATTAGTAAGGGATAGTTGATGTATAAGGTAATTTTTTATAATTTAAGATATTTTTAAGTCCGAATGTCTAAGAGTATTCTCGATGCTAATGTGAATGTGAAATTTTTTGAAGAAAAAATACTCTTTACTGTTGTGGTGGATATGACGTGTTAACCTTTTATTTTTTTTTTTTTTTTTTTCACATTCTTGATTTTTGACATCTAGTTGATGTCAATTTATCTTAATCAACAGTTTTCTTATTAAAAACTCTTTCCACTAGTCGTTCTATTTTATTTTATTTATATTTTCTTTTCAAATTTCAATTTAGTGGTAGGATTCATGACGTAAAGCATCAAATCAACGGTTTCATTGAAAAAATCTATTTTTTAAATTAAATTGTGAATTAAGAGATAAAAGCTACCGCATTTGATTGAGCGTATTAGTTACCAACAACCATATAAGATCAAATCCACAATTGTATTGGTGATGTTCTAAAAAGTTCTCCCAAGTGAGTTTTAAGGCAAATGCATTTCCATGGATTGAACATGAGACCTATGATTAAGCTAGAATACCGTCGTACCAGCTCATTTATGAGCTTGGTTATGTATATGATTATTTTTGTGATTTTTATTTTTTTCTCATTGGTTTAATTATTATTTTTCTCTATCTTTTTCTTACTCTTTTTTAGCTAGTGCGATATTATAAATGAGCTTTTATTGCCTAAAATATAACAAATATATGTCAAACTTTAATTTATTCTAGCTATATGTTAACTTTTTCAAAATTAAAAGTAGTTGTTTTGATTATCTTATTTATAAGAAAACTTATCAAAGTACTCTTACAACTGGGATCAATCCAAACCGTTGAATAGCTTCAGTAAATTGACTGTGCTGTATTGTATAGTTAATTATTATTGTCTTATTGGACTTTTTTAAATGATAAATTGTAGGTCGGTCCAATTAATTAAACATCTAACCGTTTAAGTATCACATACTTTTTTCCAATCATATAAGTTTACTTTCATAAATTTGTTCCAATAATCCCCAATCTTCATCTTCGTCTTCCCCTTCTTGCGATCTTCGACTCCGACTACTCTGTCTCCCTCTTTGTCTCTCACTTTTATGATAAAAAACGAGAAAGGGGAAATCATGTTAAATCATGACTCGTGCTTGTTGTTCCTGACTTCTTCTTCCTCAAATTTATTTGATTAATCTTCCTTCCTAAAATCTATCTGGTTAATGTTTGTTTCCATTCCAATAGCTTGTAGGGAAGAAAGTTGATTTTCGTGGATATATTGAATCTTCATTTCTTCCTAAAATTTCTCCGGTAAATCTCCATTTCTAAAATTTATCTGGTGAATATTTGTTTCCGTTCCAAAAGCTTATAGCGAAAAAATTTGATTTTCGTGGATATACGAGGGTGATCAGGGAAACAAGACTATCTAACTTGAGAAATAAATGTGAAGAAATAGAGTGAGAGAAAAATCAAAGCCGATGCATGATTTTTAATTATGTTTCCATAGCGATACATGATTTTTGAATTGCGATGCATGAAACATCTTCCCAGTAATCTCGAGGCAAAAATTGGATTTGCGATGCACAAATTAGAATTGTGATGCATCGACTTGGAATTACGATGTAGCGCGACTCTAATCCAAATTCATTAAGGGTATAATTGGCATTATGTCCTAAAAATATCATTTACCAGTTAAAAACAAAAAACATGTCCTGTAGAAATTAAAAATTTATAGGAGTAGAACGGCCCTGTTATCACCTTTTTTTTTTCGGTACTAAAGACTAATGAGGGCTGAAGCCCGAAAACATTAAAACAAAAAACACTTATTGGACTTTTTTGAGTCAATCAAATGTTATTCAAATCAAAATATATCGTATATTTTTTTGGGGTGATAATTGAGTCGGTCCCATGTTATGATATTATAATTGGAAATTTTTTTTATATTTGTTTTCAACCGCTAAAGTACACTTTTGATAATAAAATAACGAAGATAACCTTAATGAATAACAAACACATGCACAGAGCGCGGACAAAGCCACTACTCAAATTTGGGCATAAAAAATGTATAATTGAAATCTATCAAAATTTAGCCGACGCAATTCAAAAAATAATTGCCCAATTTGGGCAATAGAATGAAAACATTAGGCATCGAAATGCACAATTGAAACCTGTCAAAATTTGGGCGTCGAAATTCAAAAAACCACTGCCTAATTTGGGCATCAGAATAAAAACATTGGATATCGAAATGCACAATTAAAATATGTCAAAATTTGAGCTTCGAAATTCAAAAAATCACTGCCAAATTTGAGCATCAAAATGAAAACACTGGACATCGAAATGTACAATTGAACACTGCCACCAAATATCAATATAGTTGGGTATCGTAATTGACAAAATTGACGTCAGAATGAATAAATTAAACACTGCCATCAAATATCAACAAGGTTGGACATCGAAATGGACAAAATTGAATACTACCACCAAATATGAACATAGTTGGGCATCGTAATGGACAAAGTTGACGTTAGAATGAATAAATTAAATATTGCCACCAAATATCAACAAAGTTGGGCATCGAAATATACAAAATTGAACACTGCCACCAAATATCAACATAGTTGGACATCGAAATTGACATAATTGGTATCAGAATGAATAAATTAAACACTACCACCAAATATTAAAAAAGGTGGGCATCTAAATGGACAAAATTGAAATCAGAATGACCAAATTGAACATTACCCCAAAATCTGTGTGTGAAAATTGGGCATCAGAAAGCTTTCGAAGCCCAAAACATTGCTTAAACACAATTTTTTGGCCTTAAATCGAAGACATCATGGGGTAAACCACGTGAGTCTTGAAGATCTCGTCGAGAGTTTCGATTTGATATGTGGTGAGTTATGTGGTTCATCTGGTACCAAAAGTTATGGCAAAAATAATCGAAGAAGATGAAAAAAGATCAACAATGGAAGAAAAGAGATGGAGAAAAGAGAGATGGAGACAAAGTTGAAAAAAGAAGAGAAAGAGAGCGCGACAAAGAGAAGAAAAAGAAGTGATAGGAGGAAGACGAAGAGAAAGAGAGTGTATGCCAGAGTGAAGATAACGACATATTTTGAGGTTACAGGTAGTTTTGGAATTTTTTTTTTATGAAAAATCGTTTTATCGATTGAATAAAAAGAAACTGAATTAAAGAGGTTATAATGTCTCATAAAGGTATTGACTTATTCCTATTTTAAAAAATAAAATAAAATATATAACTCGTAATACTCTTTTGCTATTACTACTTACATGTTTTATAATTTTAATAAAAATTAAAATTTTAAGTCAAATTTTATATTTAAATACATCAACAGTCAATTAACGATAATTTAAAAACGGAGAAAGTAATAAATTATTTAACAACTTACTAGCTGCCGAAACTTAAAATAACCACCTATCCGACGGGACCTATGTAAGAATAACTAACGGTGGCGGGGTGGGAGATGGGACCGCGAGGAGGAAATAATCGTTGGGGGAATCCCTTTTGTATGGAAATGGAAATGGAATTGGGGGTGTGGGCCCTAGTGGTTCCAACGTTCGATTTTTTTGACAAGTTGGATTATGGCCAAAACAAAAAACAGACTTTGGCTCTTTTTGATGTTGTGTTATGTACTATAATGTCTCTAATGCCCGTGACTCGGACAGAGAGTGAGTGACTGAGGGAGGGGAGGGAGTTTCTGTTGTGGGACGGTGGTGTGAGTGTGATGACTCACGAGTTGTTTACTTGTTTTTCTTTTTGAGAATGAAGGTGGGGAAGGTGGAGAAGGTGGGTCATGTTATGTCCAACATAGATATTTTTGTTATGTCATAAAGTCAAAATGCTGTTGTTATCACTAAAGTATATAATTATATTTGAGTTTGTTTTTGGCAAAAACGATTTGTAATATAGACCTATCTATATTAAGTAGGTTAAAAATTTAGAAATTGAAGTGTCATTTCTCAACTTTTGTAAGCTAAACCGCCAACACTCAGATTTTGTAAATGAAAATCGTGTCGCTTTTTGACATGAATGTGTCACTTTAGCATTTCAATCTCTCACTTTTACTCTCTTAATGTGTAAGTCATTATATAGGAAAACATGTCATTTTACATTTAAATATGTTATTTTTATTTTCAAATATGTCACTTTTAGTTTTAAATGTGTCACTTTTAGATAGACCCTCAATGTGCGAGTCATCCACGTCTGTCAAATCTTTTTCAATGTTGCAAGGTAAAATGGACTAATGGAGATTAACATAGGCTGACATATGATCAAATCGCAAAGCCTAAGTGCACAGGGGTTGCGGCTCATTTTCTGAAACAAAAAAGGGCACCAAAGAAATTATAGATACTTTTCACCCGCCTCTTCTCACAACACTGCCTTGTTTTCATGTGAATAGTCCGCATTTTTTTTTAATGATTTGGGCACCTATCATCAGATGCGATCCGACTCGATTCTTGTCACAATTTAGACCCAATCAATAGTTGAGGGGGTTATTTGTAATTTGTCCTTATTTTTAACATCTATATTATAATACAGCTTGGGAAACACGCTCGCAATTGACTTGGGATAAAGAGTGGCTGGGATCAATTCATTTACCGATATCCTACAGGTCCCAATTTCGTCTAGATTTCACATGTGCGAAGAGCAGTTATGCAACCCTTCTCCAACTCCCCCACTTCTCCCTGCCGATCTCCAACTTCCCATTTTTTTCCCCTCCTTTCTCGCTTCACAACCATCTCTCTCATGTCCCTTTTCTTGATTCAACATCTGGCAGAGCCCTTTCCCCCTTCCACGCACAAGCACTGATTTTCAAGTCTAGGGCTTGCAATCTTAATCTCTCTGTTCCAATACTGACATCTTCCCCTACTCACACCGTGCCATAGGCACGGACACAAAGACTAGTAGATACATAATACAACAAACCCCTAAGGGGGTGGCTCAGTGGTAGAGATGAGACTTCACAATGTGTGAGGTCTCAGGTTCGATCCCTTCCTACGCCCCCCTTAGGAGAAAAAAAAACATAATACAACACCTATTAAATACTTAATACAACACGTTTGGGAAATATTTGACCAAAATGCCCCTTTAAATGTTTTCCAAATATTTAAAAAAATATATGAAAAAATGATGTTCAACATCATTTTAATTAATTTAAGCACAATTTATTACTAATTAAATGATGTTCAACATCATTTTAATTAATTTAAGTAAAATTAATTACTAATTAATTGGAGTAAGTTACTAAGTAATTTACCTAGGTGTATAAATGGGACATTGTAAAAAAATCTGAACACTTAAAATTGTAAAAAAAAGTTCTACCAATCAAAATTTTCAAAAATTATCCTATTTTGGAATCAAAGCGGCAAATAAGGTGTTGAAAGTTGAAACGTATATATGGACGATGATAACGAGGTTACATTTACCACTGACCCGCACTTTAAGGTAATATTTACTTCAAATTGTTAGAATTTTATGTGCAAATGTTCAATTTTTATCTGTTAATTCTTTTTTAATTTAAATTATTTAAATGAAAAACAAAACACACACACAAGCATTAGGGGCTGGTTGATGAGCAGTCCACAAAGGGTAAAACGGGCTTGGGCTGGTGGGTCGGCTGTTGGGCTGGGTGGTAGGCTTAGGGACTGGTGGGTTGGAAGTTTGGGGATGGAGAACGGGCAGGCTACAAGGGAATGGGCTGTGGGGGGGGGGGGCTGCTTCTGGGGCAGGCACTTAAGGTGGGGGAGGAGGGAGACTGGTGGTGTTTTGGGGGGATTGGAAGGAAGGAAAAGGAAGGGGGTTGTTTTGTTATTTTGAAACAAGAGGGGGCTGGTTGTTAAATAATTTCAAGGTGGGGGGGGAGTGTATAACATAGAGAGGGATTGTTAGTTAATTTATTTAGTTAGACTTTATTTGATTGCTAAATAATCTATAATTTTAATTAATTAATCTATAACTTTACAATGAATATAATTATTTTAAAATTAATTATATTCCTTTTATTCATACTTGTTAATAATTAATTTTAACAATTGTTCACAAATAATATCATTTAATATTCAACTAATAACAATTAAACATATTTAATAAACATATACTTAATTAATAACAAATTAAAATTAATTAACAATACTCATATCAAAGAGAAAGGGCTAATAATAACAAGTAACAAAAGTTTGAGGGAGCTAACATAAAACTAACTTTAACAACCTAACGAAAACTAATGGAATCTAACTAAACTAACAAAATCTAACTAAAGTTAACACCACCAACCCATGGCGGTGCAGTTGGTGATGTTCTGTGGTAGCCATAGAGGCGGGTGGTGGTGGTGGCAGCGCGGTAGCAACGATTTATTTTTTTAAAAAAAATATTTTTTCATGAACTCAAATCAAATTACAAAAGTGTATATATATGCGACTAAGGGTAATATAGTAATTTCAGTTGGATTAAGTATTTTATAGGTGCTGTAGTAAGTGTACCATATTTTTAAAATTAAGTTTGTTACTAGGTGAGCGATAGTTGACTCCCCAAAACCTCTAAGTATACCCTTTTTTATTAATGACAAAAATACTCTCAACCAAAAAGACATAAGTACCCTTCATGTTTCTAAGTAGACCCCCTTGCTTTTCATATAACTCAAATCCTCTAACTAGACCCCCACAACAAATATATCCCCTTCTTCCCTACTCATTTACATCCATTTATGAGTAAATAACATATACTCTCTTCCCAAAACCTTCGGGAGTCGTTTGATAGCAAGGGTTAGTCGGATATGATTAATAAGTCGATCTTTTGGATGTTTGTTACCAAATAGACGATCTGAACTAATAATCCATTTTGTCAAGTTAAGATTATTATCCCCTCACTAATTATACCAAGGGAGAGAGTGATATTATTAGCGCCCTCGCAAAAAAAAAAAAAAGGATTGCCATTAATAGTTCTAAAACTACCCCCAATATGTAGTACTAGGATTAATAGCGAGGGAACTAATAATACCGACATTAATAATACTGTTTATTTCTACTCGACTACAAAACAAACCCTCAATATTGGTGTGAAAAAATCATGTATAAAGAAAAAACAAGTCAATGTGACTAAAGTGGCAAGTATTTTTAACCATTTTATGCTTAAAATTATATAAATCATCATTTTTTTTCTTCAAAAAAGTAGGAACTCCTCATCATAAAATGTTCTGCCACCATCAAATGAACATTAAACAAATGTTTGGCCAGAAGCAACTGAAACATCTGAATAATGTTTTCTCTTTTCTAATCGAACATTACTCAAATGTTTCATCACCCTGTGAGTGCCCCATTTTTAATCGGATCCGCGCCACTGAAAGGCGGGGTGGTTTCAAAACCTTTCAAAAGCGCGTGGAATACACCCAACCTCAATTATGAACTCAAAATGTAAATAACAGAGTCGCCATCGTTATTTTAAGGAGAAACAAAGAAAAAAAAAAAACCAGATTTGTAAAGGGTTCGGAGGCTAAGTTACGAGTTGGGAAGGGGTTAGGCACCCAACTCGCTCTTTTGGACTCAAAATAGGTTTTTGGCTTAATAGGCTCTTTTTATAAACTTAACAATTTAAATAAAGCATTTATATATATATATATATATATATATATATATATATATATATATATATATGTGTGTGTGTGTGTGTGTGTGTGTGTATAATAAAATAAATAAAGAAACTTAAACTATTATAAAAATTTGGCCTTAATAACGACTTATTTTAGTGTTATTTATACCTGAAATTTGAGTAGCATAACAACTTATTTCGTGATATATTAATATTTTAAACAACACTATTTAAATAGACAAAATATTAAATACTTTAGGGTACCTACCTCTTGAAGCGTGTGAGTTTTATCCCGGGCCAAACTTCTTTTTTGGTAGGCTTTAGGGTGTGCTTGCTCTGTCCTTAAGGGAGAGGGGAGCCTTTTTTTTTTGCTTGTTATTACTAGATTTCGGACAGCGTGACTGCTCCTTTTGGTTGTTTTCGCCTTGGGATCCGGGCGGCACAACTGCTTGCTTTTTGCTGTCGTTGAGTCTGAAATTGGGCAAAGCAATTGCTTTCTTCGGCTGGATTTGATGTCTGGATTTGGGCAGGACAACTGTTCTTTTTGGGATTTTGGAACCGGTGAAATAGGGCGGAAACCTAGATGGGTAGCTAGGGTTCACTAGGCCGGAGAGTTTTAGTGTTTAGGGGAGGTTTTGGCAGCCTAACGGAGCTTCAGGGTTGGATGGAAAACAACTGGGTAACTTCACAGTGTTCTCTCCGTAAAATTCTCTGGATGAGTTCTCTCTTTTTTTCACTGCCGAAGCCTTGTATTTATAGGCTGAAGGCTGGGCTTCCTTAACAGCGAAGATAAACACATATATTTTCTTCTGTGCTTTAACGGTTTGTACTGTGTGCTGAAGGAATTGCACCAAAAGCTAACTGCAACAGTGAATAAGAGCTCTATGGGCGCTACCGGGGGGAGTTTTGGGCACCGCAGGGGGATGTTTTGGGCGCGGCGCCCATAATGGCCTAGGCTACACCCGTTTGTTTTTTCTTCTATTTTTGGCACTTTCGCCCCCTGCAATTCACTGTTTGTTAATTCTTCCTTATTTTTGCACTTTTGACCCTGTAACTTGACATCCGTTAGTCTTTTTAATAGGTCTTGATATTTTATGGCATATCATAAAACATAGGTGCGAAATTGGGGTGTCTACAGAGCCCCTCAACGATTGAGTTTATAGGTAAACTGAAATTTACCAAGTAAATGAATATCGTTGATAAGAAATATACTCCCTAATTTCGAGGAGATTATAACAGGGAAGAATGCAACATGCAACAATTTATTATGCAACATTTATGCAACATTTAAATCTCATGCCCTAACACTTTAATGGACTGATGGGAATAGAGCTGATATGATGCAAATGAAAATGTTCTGATGATCGTGCCTACTGAGTAGGCTGTCTACGTATCTTTTTCAGGAATCATACCAAACATATTTCGGCTCTCGCCGACAACAACAACAAGTTCTGGGTGGGATAAGATGAGATCTGATCCTTTCTAAGTCCCGGGGTTTGCACCCCTTGTGGAAAGGATCCAACACATATATGGGTGGAATTGCATGAAATCGATCATTTCCAAGTCCCGGGGTTTGTACCCCTTGTGGAAAGGATCCAATACAGATGCATGTGCAATAGAATGAAACTGATCATTTCTAAGTCCCGGGGTTTGCACCCCTTGTGGACAAGATCCAACACTGCAGGTGCAATTGCATGAAATCGATCGTTTCCAAGTCCCGTGGTTTGCACCCCTTGTGGAAAGGATCCAACACAGATGAAAGAGCATGGCATGGCATAAAATACATGTGACATGTAAAGTAAAATGCAGATACTTTCCATTCTCTTTTTTTCCTTACAAGCTGGCATTCTGCTGGGGATATATATATATATATATATATATATTTGATTCATTGGATGCTAGATGGATGGCTGTTAACTTTATTGACGGCAGTTACTATCGTTAAGTCTCCGTTAGGACCTTAGGGGCAATTTGCAGTTTGGGAAAACCTAAGGTTTTAGTTGCTGAAATGACCTTTGGAGGAGGAGGAAAGGGAAGCTTTCCCTCCCCTTTTAACATTACGGGGAGAAGTAGGCAGCAGCAACCCAATTTTCTCCATTTTTGAAGACGGAGAGTTCTTCCTCATCTCTTCACCATCTCTTTATTTTCTTCAACCAAATTAATTGGTTAACTTACCAAACGGCTTCCTCTTCAAGATCTAGGAAGTGAAAAGTTCATGTGGGCTTGGAATCGGGTCAAAGACGCCTGGAAATGCCTCCTCTGAACCGAAATGTTGTCAGATACTGGTATTCTTACAATGATTGGGGAAATATATGCCAAGATCAACACACTCATGTGGCTAATCTTCCAGATCCGTTGTAAGTCTTCAATTTCTTCAAACTCACTTGGTTTAATTTATTGAATTTCTTGGGTTTTGTGATATTTTGGTAATCTTGGAGTATACCTCTTGCAATTTTGGTGCTTATACATGCATGATTTATACTAGGATGATGCATTTGGCAAATCAAAGTATATAAAAAATATGAAATTGATGTTATTTAATTTTGCGATGCATGCTTATGCAATTGACACTATTTGATTATGCGATGCATGTTTATGCAACTAATATTATTTGATTCTGCGATGCATGCTGATGCAATGGATATTATTTTTTGAATGTATGCACATGTTTGATTTAGACAAAATAAAACATGCCATGCGGATAGATGCACAGAGATAAAAAGAAAAGATGATTTTTTCTCTTTTTTCTTTTTTTTTAATGACAAGAAAATGATTTTAAATCCTGAAAATATAATATGCATATACTTTGGGATAAATGCACATACTAGATAATTATATGAACAACAGAAAAATATATATGTATATATATATTTTTCCTAAAAATGCATAATGAGTAAGAGCATGATATAATATGGCATAGTTAATGTAATGACATGAAATATGACATGCTTGATGAAATGATATGCAAGAAATAAACTAAACTACTCTATGAGTTTTGTTTTGTTTTTTTTTTGCAGGCACGAAACACCATCAACCGGGTTCGGGCTAGTTCAGATAAGCTGGCTGCCATATATGATTCTTTGCCGCCGCAAGCAAGGATTTTGATTGAGAAGACAGGCTAAGCGACATTTCTGCGGGCAGCCGACCACTTTCGCAACTACTTGTCTGTTCACGAGGTTCTGAGGGAGTATTGGTGGGACACCACCCATACTTTTCATTCAGCTGGGGGGAAGTTACTATGACTCCCTGCGATTTTGCCACCATTATGGGTATTCCTAGCTACTGGCATTGGTAGGAATCTGACACCAGATTTCGACCTGTGTCACCAACATGACGTGGTTGAAGATTTGTTGGGTTTCGTGCCGAATTACTTACAAGAGCTCGGATGAGATCCGTATCTGTAGCGTGAAGAGGTGGCTGGAACAGAATGCTAGGCACGTTGATGATGATGACTACGAGGCTGTTACTCGTATGGCCCAGGAATTCTTGTTTTTCTTTCTGGGGATGACTATCTTTGCCAACTCGTCCACCACTTTGCGGGTATCCATCTTGGGATGTCTTCGGGATCTGCCCATAGCGATGGTACGAGAGAGGATTGCTAGCTCTCGTATAGACATGGTGAGTCTCACTCCTTGGAGGGGTTTGACTGAATTTTATCTGACTTCTCTGGAGATGAGCAACCGTCATATCTTGATGGTGTCCATCATGTATGATTCTTTATATATGGACGAGCGGGTAAATAGGCAGCATTATCTTTTCCCCGTGGACCCAATGATACCACCAGCACCACCAACCTGGGTGATCGTTCTGGATTTCATACCTAATCGGTATCAGTGCTTGGCGAGGTACATTGTCCCTCGTGAGGTTTTTCCTGCCATGCCATATGTTGAGTTTCTAAGGACGGTGCTTCACCCTGTCTCGATAGCTGCTAGACGTGCATTAGATGTCGCAGATAGGCCTAGTTCTTCACTTTTTGTTCCTGATGCTCAGGATGATTACTTTGTGCCTACCGGGGATTTTTCCACCTTTCGATACTCTCGTGGGGGAAGATATGTTGAGGAGGCTTTGCCTGACGTTGATATCCCGGAGCCATACCAGATCCTTGAGAGGGCTCGCGCGGTATACACTTTCTTTTTATTTCTGCCTTTCTCTCAGACTTGCCATATTTTTTTTTCGGACTGATATCTCTTTTTTCAGGTGGATGTCTCATCCTATCGCAAGGTGGTGAAAGGCTTTTTCAGCCTTGCCAAACTGTATCAACGGGCGATAAATGAGTTTTCCTACCGGAGCAACGATACCATGAGCTGAGCTAGGCGCCATGATGATGATGATGAAGTTGGCGGATCGGGTCATATCTGGGCGAGAGGAAGAGAGTATAGGGTCGGCGGAACCGGTCCTCGAGTCATGGGCGAAGGCTTGGAGAGGAGCAGATCATCATGAGCCTAGTAGCTTTTTATATTGTATTTTATTTATTTATTTATTTTGTAATTACTTGTACTATAACTTTACTTAATGCAATGTATTTTATTTTACGACGCATAATTATTTGACTTATTTATTCTAGCAATGCCTAAAAGAAAATGCACCATTTACCTATTGTAAAGACACACTGTACTCAGGGATGATGGTTTTTGGTTTTGGGGGATACACTTTTGGATTTTATCGGGGTTACTGATGCTCTGCGGGGAAAGGAATGCAGTCGCCTCCTTCTGTTTTCGGTTTGTTTCGTGTAGAAGCTGGTGAAGGCTACACATAGCCTTGTACACTCTACACATCCCGTGGCTAGACAGGGGCCGAAATTCGTGAAGAAAGGGAGCAGTCGGGGCAAAACTAGGATACAAGGCAGTTTGGGAATCAACTTGTGAGCAGCCTAAGGCAGAAATGGGCGCTGCCTTAGGTGTTTCTTGGCGTGGCGCCCAGAACTGAGGTTGGGGGCGCCCATATACTTTTCTGGGTTCTCCTGTTGGTCTACTGTTGGCGCACTGTTTCAATGTCGGTCGTTTCCTCGATTTTTCACTATAAAAGAGAGGCCGGGCATCATCACTCTTCACACCATCTTTCTTTCTCTCGTCATTTCTCTCAATAGATCAAGTCTGAGTTGTTTCAGTCTCTCAATCAACCATATAAGTAGGCCCTTTTGCGCTTAGACGTTTATCTTTCTTTAGATTTTCTTACCAACTCAGATATAAATCCTGCCCTATCCAAAATGGGTGAGCGAATTAACACATTTCTGGATATCGATCTATACGAAACCTCCCTTAACTACTGGATACTTTCTCTGCGAGAAGAAGAAAGGGAGTGGTTTGATCATGTATACGGCTTCCGTTATGTTCTTTCATGGCGAGGCCTTCATATAAATTGGGAGATGTTGAGGGCAGTATCTAGGATTTGGTCCGTTCCTTGCCATATGTTCAATTTTTCTCTGAACGAGATGTGACCTACTTTTGAAGAATTCTGCGCCATGGTAGTCATGCCGACCATTGGACCAATTACTGTTCCATCCCTGCGGAGACGTCCATTTATGGCAATAAGGGAGCTTTTCGGTTTAAGCCGCGATGGAACTCCGAATTTTTATACCGGAGTCAGTTTTGATCTAACCGTCCTCCTCACCATATATTCTGACTACATGGATGAGCCGATATATTCTCGGCACAGGTTGGCTACTCTTTCTTATGTATGCTGGGGATATATTTTTTGGTGGGATAACCCGGAATTATTGATGCTCGTGTGGTCGACTTGGTGCTGCAAGCTCGGGAACGCCGAGTAAATATTGTCCCTGTCATCTTGGCTGAGACTTTACTTGGCCTAGATGCTTATGCTACTGTCGAGGAGACTTTTCCTTCTGGCAGCCCCATTTTGATACATATGTGGCTGGAGGAACATTTTAATCAAGTTATGTCTCATGAGGTTGTCGGAGGGATTTATGCACCTGCGGGTTATGGGTCCCACGATCATTACCGCAATAACCTCGTGACTGAGCGCCACTGGAAAGAGCATTTTCTGCACATCGGCTCTCTCGATATCGTCTCGGTCATAAGCCATTGAAGGATCCATAATTTTTTCTTGTTTACCGGGGCTTATGCTCAAGTCATTCTGGCTGGTCTCCGTCATACCACATTATATCTGCCCTATTAGATTCTCCGTCAATTTGGTAGAGAGCAGGTCATTCCAGATGAGAACCGTCCTCTAATGGATATGTTGCTTTTTGAGGGGAACGTAGGTTCTCTCATCTGGGATATGTGGGGAATAGATTATCCTCTACCGGCCTCAGCCAATACTTTTTCTAAGAACATGCTTCTATCCCATGAATATCTGTCATGGATACTTTTGGCTTCTGAGGAGCATTCTCGCATTATCAGGCGCATGCTGAGGAGAATCCTGTCCAGGTGTGTCACAAGTGGCATAGATGCCTGGCTCATGGAGATTGGCGAGGACCTGGAGAGTTCTGGTCTGGTGATCCCTTAAGCTTTACAAGAATAATTCCAACGGGTATACGGTCTTGGAGCCCAAATGGCACGCGCTCCTGATGAGGCAGGGCCAAGCAATGCTCCTCCCCGATTAAGCAATGCAGGTCATCGGAGTAATGCCCGACGGACTGATGAAGCAGGCCCAAGTAATGCCCAACGCTGCGATGGTGCTGGCCCAAGAAACCCTGTTGTTCAAGACAATGGGGAGGCTGATGATGAGGACGAGGAGACTTCAAACGGTTCTCATCCAAGCAAGGTTGGGGAATCCTTTGCGCCTCGCAGAAGCATATGCCCTCGGCTAGGACGTCGCAGACGTTGATGAACCATTTCGGAACTGCTAGAAGATTGATAAGGTTTTGGGGGGTTTTGTGTGTAGGCCATAGTATATGGGTTTGTAATAAAATGATAATCTAAATGTCTACGACGTGTATCCCCTGGTTGCACTAATGGAACTTTATATATTTATATTTTGATTTATTATGAGCTATGTAGTGGTTTTTCTCTTTATCAGTCAAGCACGAGACGCAACACTATTCTCTGACATAACAAATCTTCTTCATGCTTCTATACATGTTTGATACATATTCGACCGGACCCGAAGGTTGCCTACGTTCCTCATTTCTGAGGCTCAGGTCGGCGTAGTTCTTCCCCGAAGGGAAAATTTTTGTTGCTGGTGGCCTGTTGTATCTTGAAAGCTGTAGATTTGTCTGCTGGAGATCAAATGTTAGGGACTGCTCTCTCTTTTTCTCCTGAATTTTCTTTTGTTGTGCTCTACCTTTTGCCTAGACCGCCTTTTCAAGTTTTCAATCTAGCGAGCCCTTATTTCTCCTTGTATATTCTTTTTTTTTCGGTTGCTCTAACTTTTACCTAAACCGCCCTTTTGGGTTTTCAATCTAGTGAGCTGAAGAGAGAGACAATAAGCTGGTCACTGAAGGACATTTAGACTTATGTATAGTATCGCTTGAGCTTATCCATGTTGAAAGGCTGAATGAGATCTTCTTCCTCCTGATTAGTGAGGAAAACTGCGCCTCCTGACTGTATCTGCTTGATGATATAAGGTCCCATCCATGGAGACTTCCATTTTCCCCTACTATTGACATAACTAGGGGGTTTTTCTTGAAGTACCAAATCTCCTACTTGGATACTACGGCCTTTTACTTTTTTGTTGAATGCTCGAGCTATTCGTTTTTGGTATGCTCGAGTATGCTCTAAGGCTAGTAGTCTCCGTTCATCTAGCAGAGCTAACTCATCGTAGCGTTGTTTGACCCAGTCAGCCTTGGCTATATCTGCTTCCATCATTACTCTTAATGATGGGACCTCAATCTCAATGGGCAGTACTGCTTCCATGCCATAGGCTAAAGAATAAGGCGCAACCCCAGTAGGTGTGCGAACTGATGTGCGGTAGCCCCAGAGTGCTAACAATAATTTTTTTGGCCAGTCCCTTCCTGTTCCAACCATTTTTCGGATGATGTTTTCTAATGTTTTATTGGCTGCTTCGACAGCACCGTTAGCCCGTGGTCGGTATGGGGAGGACTTATGTCTTTGCACTTTGAATTCATCGAGCGGTCGGTTTACTTCTCCCTCGAAGTGTGTGCCATTATCAGAGATCATTTCAAAAGGCACTCCATATCGATATATGATGTTTGTCTTGATAAATTCGGACACCTTTTTGGCATTCAAAACTTTGTAGGAAGCAACTTCTACCCATTTTGTGAAGTAGTCGACAGCTACTAGGACATACTTATGGCCATTTGATCCTTTTGGGTGAACCTGACCGATAACGTCAATTCCCTACGTTGAGAAGGGCAAGGGAGCTGTGGAGTTGTACAATATATGCGGGGGAACATACTGCAGATTGGCGAAACGCTGACATTTGTCACAGTGATGCACCCAC
Source organism: Codonopsis lanceolata (assembly GCA_013146195.2). Classification (NCBI taxonomy): domain Eukaryota; kingdom Viridiplantae; phylum Streptophyta; class Magnoliopsida; order Asterales; family Campanulaceae; genus Codonopsis; species Codonopsis lanceolata. Next base: position 73,603,423 of record CM028379.1, on the reverse strand, counting down.
TGAATATAACCAGTTTCTAGCGTACTCTAATAGTACCATTGTCAAATTACTTTCTTCGAAAGCATATGCCCATTCATGTGTGGCCCACAAGTACCACCATGCAGTTGGTCCATGACTTGTTATGCTTTGGCTTGATCGATGCATAGTAGATTTAACCCTTGGTAATGTCTTTTATATAGACAACCTTCGCTGATCACAAATTGTGATGCCCATCTTCGTAGGGAGTCCTTTCGTCTTTTGTATAAATTGGTTGGATAGACTCCCTTCTGAAGTAAATTCCAAATGTCTAAGTACTAGGGCTCATTGCCTTTTTCAGGAGTTGCATTAATTGTGAAGCAGTATGCATGAGCTATTTTCTTCCCAACTACAAATGGCTGAACATTGATCTTTGTGGGAACTTTGACCAACGAAGCTAAAGTTGCTAAAACATCGACAAATTGATTTCTATCTCGCGGCAAATAGTGGAACAAGATATCATAAAACTCTTTTGCTAAAGCTGTCAATCGAGCATGATATAACTGTAGTCGGGGATCTTGGGTTTTCCATTTCCCCTCGATCTGATTTATAATCAAGGCGAAATCACCAAAGACTTCTAATTCTTTTGCTCCTCTTTGGAGAGCTTCTTCTAGACCAGCAATGCAAGCTTCATACTTGGTAGTATTATTCGAACATTCAAACTCCAATCTTATGGCTAAAGGAGTATAAGAATCTATTGGATCAATTAGTAGGATTCCTATGTCGAAACCTCATTTGTTGGCAGCCCCATCAAAGAACATCTTCCATTTGGTGTCATGATTTGTAATTTCTAGGACACCTTAATCTAGGAAACTTGGCTCTGAAGCATCTTCTGATTCTAAAGGTAAATCAGCTAAATTGTCCGCGATCACACTTCCTTTGATAGATTTGCATGTGATGTATGTGATGTCAAATTCATCAAGTAAGAATAACCATTTAGCCAATCGGTTGGAGAGTGATGGCTTTCTAAAGATGTATTTCATTGAGTCAATTCTGGAGATCACTTTGATGGATCGGGCTTGCAAATAGGTCTTGAGCCTTTGTGTTGCCCAGACTAGACCAGTATAGCTTTTCTCAAAGGTTGAGTAATTGAGCTCACTTCCTTGTAGCTTCCTACTTATGAAATAAATGGAATTTTCAACGTAGGAATCTTCTTTTTCTTGTGCGAGCATAGCCCCTACTGCAGTGTCTGTGACAGTTAGGTATAGGAGGAGAGGTTTGTGAGTATGAGGAGGAGCTAGCACTAGCAGTTAACAAGGTAGTTTTTGACTTTTTCAAAGGCAAGCTGACATTCTTCATCCCAGACTCGGTCAGTGTCCTTTTTCAGGAGCTTGAATAGTGGCTCACACATGGATGTCAGCTGCCTGATGAAGCAACTAATGTACTGTAATCGGCCCTGGAAACCCTTAACCTCTGCTGGAGTCCTAGGCTGTGGCATGTCTATGATAGCTTTCACTTTAGCAAGTTCTATTTCAATGCCCTGCCCGGTTACCATAAACCTTAGGACTTTGCCCTTGGTAACTCCGAATGTGCATTTTGTCGTGTTGAGCTTCATTTGGTGTTTTCTTAACCTTTCGAAGAATTTTCGAAGGTCTTTGATATGGGCACCATTTCCATCGTCAGAATGCACAATCATATCGTCCACATACACTTCGACTTCTTTATGTATCATGTCATGGAAAAGAGTAGTGGCATCTCTTTGGTATGTAGCCCCAACATTTTTCAATCTAAATGACATGACAATGTAGAAATATGTTCCATAGTGGGTGATGAAAGAAGTTTTTTCCTGGTTCTCTGCTGCCATTTTTATTTTGTTATAACCCAGCATGCCGTCTATAAAGGATCTTAATTTGTGAGAAGCCACAACATCTACCACAATACACTACAAAAAAAATATAGTTTTAGGGATCCCACTTTTTAGGTCTCATGTAACATGAGACCCAAATACTTAGGTTTTGGGGGCCGAATGTAGTACTGGAGTACCTAATACTACTTTTGACATGGATGCGCAAAATAAAAATTTACCAAATCTCTCCCTCCTAACTTTTCTTCAATTTCCTTCGGTTCTTAAAATAAAAAATACAAGTAATGCTCGTTTCTCCCTTGCGGTGTACATCCAATATTTCATAACTGACCATTTGCATTTCTCTCTAAAAAAATATTAAGTCTCTAGGTTTGTGAGAAGTAGGTGAAACGCAGTCGGAGGAGAGAGAAAGTTAAGTTGCTCGATTTTGAAGAAGTCTCCTCGGCTGGATTAGGTTATTAGCTTTCGAGGTAAAAAAAAAAATTCATCAAAACCTGGAATTTGGAGTTTATTGTGTAATGAACAAATCAAATTTGTTTGATTGGGCTGGAATTCGTTATTATACTATTCTAGGGTTTTGTTTTACTTAACATTTTGGTTTTAGATTATTTGATTAGGGCTCAATTTTGTGAATTGTTTTCAATTTGGGTTTGGTTATTAATTCAAATGGGGCTAATTCATTTGATTTTGCTCAATGTTTGTTTTTATTGTTAATAATGTAACCAATTTTCTACATTTGATGTTCTCTTATTAGCAATCTGATTGATGTTTGTTTATTAGGAAGCCTATCCTGATTTTGGTGCATAGTAAAAAAAAATCATGGAAGAAATACAAAAGGATTAATTTTGGTTATAACTTCAAGTTGATCTTGTTAATTAGTTTATTGCTTCATGGGAAGATTATCTGGGGAATGTTGGAAACACTTGGGTTAAAGGATTATCTTGGGGAGTGTCTGTGGTGTTTAGAATGGTGATGTTGTTGTTAGTTTCTCAAGGGGAATATAGGTTAGCCTAGTTCTAATGAATAGTCTTTCCTTGACTCATAATAAGGCCTTTTCGAAGGTTTAGATGATTCCATCTATCTTGTAAAAGCTAATTAGACCCGTCTTTACATTTTCTTTACTGAGATTGGCCTATGAGCAATACATCTATATAGACATTCAAGTTTGTCTAGGCCTAAAAGAGGAATTTATGGCCTTTTCAAGAAGACTTTATTCAATAGATATAAGGATATTTTCTTCTCACTGAATCTAAAAAGGGTTTTAAACTCTCTCTTAAGATCAGAAAAAACCTATTTGACTACCAAGTAGCTTAACTATTTTGACAGAAGTTATAGATCAGAGTCGACCATTGCATTTTGGGAAGTTATTCCTTTCTATTTGCTCTTCTTTCTCATTCAATCATGGCTAGTTGAAGGTCTTAAGCAAAGAATAAGAAGGCTCTACCCTCTTATTGACCTTTCATATATCGAATGAAAAAGCATAGACTGATCACTTGAATTTATGAGAAAGAACCTAGAAGACTCCGAACGTTCAAAGCAAGCCCTTATTCTTCTTTATCTTTTTCAATATTGCCTTCCTTAGTTATAAGGAATAAGGAAGTTACTTTCTCCTCATGCCAATAAATCGTAGAAGCTATTGGAATAGATTTGAGAGACTTGACAAGAACTGAAGGGGCAAATTGAATAAGAGATGCAATCCAAAATCTTCAATCAGTTCGTCTAAAGATATTCCCCCTCCTTCGAAATCAGTCTTAAGCTCAGTCTTTCTCGCATGGGGGAAACAAAAGGATAGAAATGCTTCACTCTAAGTAGTCCTAGGATGACTTTCCTTCGCTTGAGACCCGGTCTACTATGAAAGACTATTTCATCTTCTTCTCAGAGCTGAATTTCATTTAGCCTTACTGAGTACAAAGAGAAAAAGGATACTTAATTAGGCTTGAGGCAATATCCCTTGCATATCCGTTCGGAAGGCCTTCTAAGTAATTTAATCATAATACACAGCTTGACTAAGCAGTGCTCTAGATTTTCAAAGGATTAAAGAGCCCCGGGAATCTGTTTCTTTAGCAGGTTTAGGGAAACAACTTTCTTAGAAGACCAGAACTTAACAGAATAGCCATTTATTTAGTAAACAAAATCTTTAATTTTTAGTGTTATTATGAGGTTAAATGTAAATTTTATCTATTTGGGCCCACCAGGTTTTCAACCGTGGGGCACCTGGCACTAGAAGTATGGAGGTAAAAGTGTGATCTTAATTTTGTTTTTTAGTCTTGCGTATCATATCTTATGCAAATGCTCTGCGTTATTAATACTTAACTAGTTTTATGCCCGTGCGTTAAATGCACAGACATATATATTTTTTAATTAAATTATACTTAATTAAATTATAATCAAGCAAAATGAAGACAAAAAAAAAAAAACCTAAAAGAAGAGATTATTTCAATGAATAAAAAAATACCATTTGATTCATTTGATTAAAAATTAATATGAAAATAAAGAAATATACGTGTCAGTTGATTAACAATAATAAAATAAATAAATTGGAATAACTGCAATTTATGAAAATTAAATAAATAATTAAAATGAAAATACAAAAAATGTGTATCACAGTTTATGGATTTTCAGTAGCGATACGTCAATTTGGATTCACGATGCATTAATTTAGAATAGCAATGCATCGCTATGAATTGGAAATAGACCAGTTTGAACGTGAGACATCGATTTAAAATCGTGATGCACTGTTATGGAATGAGAATGACAATTACACAATTTTGAATCATGCATAACAATGTATGAACTGATGCTTATCGCAAGCATGTCCGATTCATTAAAGGTATACTCGTCCTTTCATATCAAAAATGTTTTTTTTCTGATTAAAAAATTATAGTGGACAACGGTTGAATATCTGTCAAAAGAGACCGACCCAATTTTCATCATATTCTTTTCAAACCCAGGGCCGGTCCTGAACTTTTGGGGGCCCAGGGCGAAAAGAAAAGAAAAGGCCCCCTAAAAATATATAAAAAAAGAATTTTTAGACGAATAATTTTTTTTGACTTTTTATCGTTCATAGTATTGAAAATGTACAACACCTATAAATATATAAGAAAAATAAGCATTAAAATTTTATTGAAAACTACTATTTTGCATCGATTTAAACAATTTATGACAAAAATGATATGCCCCATCAATCCTTTTCTTTTTTGACTTTTGGATAAATATTTTCTTGATAACATGTTTTTACTAAAAATCCAAGTTAAAAAAAAGACACAATCACTAATAAAGTTAAGAATTAAAGAAACATAAGCAATAAAAATGAGTCAAATAGCAACAACAACAAAAACTTGCTTTTTGCTTGAAAAGTGATAATTAAGCTATGAGAGATGGATGGGCAGGAAATTAGCTTGACAAAGAAGAGAGTGGATCTAAAATAAATAAAAATAAAGGCTTAGTTGTGACTTGAACTCATGACTTATGTATTCTAATTACCCAACAATTTCCATTGAGCCAAGAAGACAATGATGCATCAAAGTTACGTGATATATAATATATTTTTAAAATCTAGCCTAAACTTCTTTAAAATTAGGCCCTCTAAAATTGTGGGCCCTGTGCGAAGGCCCATGTTGCACCTGCTCAGGGCTGGGCCTGTTCAAACCCTTAAAAGACAAAAAATATAAATGGGTCTGACGTGTTCATAACCCGACACATATTAATTGAATGATAAAATTTACTCTAAACAAATTTAATTGACGATGATCGATTGAAAATTGACTCAAATAATTCTATTTGTACTGATTTAAGCATGTTTATGGCTTATTTCAATATCAATAATCAATAACAATTAAAAAGACAAATTTAATCTCTTGACTTTGTTACTTCGTCCCACTCACGAATATTAAAACGACATCGTTTTAGAGTAGAGTATATATATATATATATGTGTGTGTGTGTGTGTGTGTGTGTGTGTCTTGAGTCTCGCTACCTTGTCCTCTCACCGAAGAAAAAACAAACTATTAACCCAACTTATGGAACCAACTCCCATTTTAGTTTTTCTTATTCACTCCCTTTACTCATTATTCCTCTCCTCATTCTCTATTCTCGAAAATATAGAACTATATAAAAGGGGATCATCAAGGTAACTTTCCAAGTGAGATTACTTGGGCACTCTACAATTTGATGTAAATCTGATTACTTTTCAAACACAACGAAAAATCAATTCGTTCATGATTAAATGGTCGATTCATTTTTTTTAAAGAGAGGTAACTTTGCACTTCTGAAACATTTCCTCTTTGTTAGAGGAAAAATTATGTTGCAATATTGTTTGTTTCGTTTTGTTATTTACCATTATATAGTTCTTGTTACTTGAAGTATTTGTAATTTTTTTTAAATTTCAAATCGATATATTTTTTAGATCTGTCAGTCATTTATAATTAATCATGTGCATTCGTGTTTTAGATGAACTTTTGATGATTTTTAAATTTTGAATATGATGAAATGGACAATAAAATTTCAAATCTATATATTTTTATTGGTCAGTCATATATTTAATATCAATAATGAGTATTTGTAATTTTATTCATAATATTTCTTTTAATAATTTTGATCCGGTGAAATAGAAAAAAAATATTCATATATTTCATGTAGTTATAATGAATTGTGAGTTTTTGTGATTTCATTGAAAATATTTGTTTTAATAACTTTTAATCTGGTGAAGTAGACAAAAAATCATATATATATATATATATATATATATATATATATATTAGTCATTCAGTTAGAATTAATTGTGAGTATTTATGATTCCTTTCAGTGAAATTTTTTGCGCAAAGTCATCCATGATTTTTCTGAAGTTTATTTGACAACAATGAAAAACTAACGGTTGTATGCAGAAAAGGTTGTGTTTGGATAACAAAACAATGAATGCAATGGTTCTAGTTCCTAGGCTCTAGTTTCAAGGAGTTATAGGTATTTAAATTTGTATTATTTAATTATAAGATTCATTAAATGTTTGTTATAAATAGGAGTTACTATTTTAGGGATGTAAATTTTGGCGGAAATTACTATTTTTAGACTACCTAGGCTTTATATATATATAGATTCAGTTCCTCAACCTTGATGAAACAATCAATAAAAATTAAACTACGGTTAATCTTTTAGATTACTCATGTATATTCTATTGAATGTACAAGTAATATTTATTCCTATCTACAACTATACATGATCCATTATAATTCTTATGGTCTACCCTTTCATTTTAGGTACTCCGGTTGTATGGGGACATAGAACATCTTCAAAAATGACTTATTCCCTTGGTTGAGGGAAAGATAGGGTCTAGATTTGCTTAAGTTGCAACTTAAAAATTGTGTTCGAGTGTTTGCTCTGAGTAGGTAGGAGCTCCAAACATTGCAATGAAATTACATGGAAGAGCTGGCGTGTTAGGAGACCAACAAGAAGATCATGGATAGGATGGTACACTTTCCAAATTGGAATTAAGGAGAGCTAATCATTGAATGTCTGTGAGCATTAATTAAAGCCAAGTATTTTCTTACTCTGGTAAATTTTGGAATAAGGGATAGAAGCATGAAAAAGGAAAGGAAATGGACACCATAATTTGGTTGAAATGTTATCGGTGAAAGCTTTTTAATTATCCCCTCAAAAAAGAGGTTGTTAACTGTTAATGGTGATGATTTAGTTCTTGATATTGCCTTTTGTTGACTTGGCTGAACTTGATAATGAACTGCCCTTTGTTGTTGCAGCTACCTACGATTGATATCTTATTAGTGTTTGCACCCTATACAGAGAATATCTTCTGCACAGTTCTACTCTCCAAGGTTGAGTTCTTGTCATTGGGAACTTGCACATTTACGAACTCCTCCATCTGTAAGTTGTGATAATCATTTATACCATACTTCATAGCTCTTTTTTAACTTCTAACTTAATTTTGGAGAGTTTTCATACGCTTAGTATTATTGAATCTTATTGGGGGTGAATCTATGACTGAGAAAGTTTCGGTTGGTATCAATTTATCCGTCATTCATTTTTTTAGGTATCAATCTACCTTTTTTCTTTTGTGGATGACATGTGGCATAGCTGTTAATGCAACCTGCTTACAGATTATTAGTACTTATTAGTATATTATAATGAATATACTGTGACCATAACATGAGTGTTTTTCTGTCAGCATCTAGTGCCCTGCTGTGGGCTTTTTTGTGTTGTATCTTTTTTCGATTAGTGGTTGTTCCACCACAGGTGGTTTAGAAAGAGAATTTTTTTTTGATTGGACGAAAAAAGAAAATATGACACTTATTTAGGAGCGGTGGGAGTATATATTACTCCATATAAATAAACATCTAGCACCGAGATGAGCCGATAGGGATTGTTTTACCTCAATCATAGACTCTATTGAGCAATTTGATAGCAAATGCAAGTTGAAGGTAACATGAGTTAGATTGGGGAAGTTGGTGATTTATCCATTTTCAAATAGACAAATTTATACGTGATAATTGACTTATGATCAATGCTTATACTCTAAAAACTTACTTTGTTATTTTAAGCACCAACATTTTCAATACTTGTCAATAAAAATCAATTAGAAGTTAGAATGGTGATTAGATGTAAGGCCTGCCTAAGCATAATGAATTGAAATAAGTTGATCAACTCAAACTCATTGTTGGGAATGGCATTATAAAATCTTCCAGGGACAACTTATTTTTGGGCTCTATGATTGTTGTGCCTCTAATTTTTCTTATGTTAAATCCCTGGAATCATAGAAATGCTTCCTCTAGTTTTGGTTCTGTAACTTGCGATAAAATTGTCTGCTCTTACTTGAAATTTAGCTAATAATGATGTGGTAATTTTCTTAATACGGATAATGAAAACAAGAAAAGAATATATAAGAGAATGAAAACAAGAAAAGAATATAAAGAACTTCTAGCGTCATGGGAACTGATTTTACTAGTATGAATGCTATGTGTATTCCTTTTTTTTTCCGAATGTTGCTAATGTTCTCTAGCAATACGACTACTATCATAGTAGTACTATGTCCATAGAATAGTTTCCCAGCAGTAGAGTTTCATAATAGACATTTAGGGGGCTTCATCATCATATTTCTTCCATCAATATGAGTAGTGTGTGAAGGTGTTCTTAATTTGTATGCAAAATAAAACAAAAACAAAAAACAAAAAACAGGACAACACACACACACACACACACACACACACACACAGTTCTCGACCGCACATCACATCTCTCACAGGCAGTCAACATATGTGATACTTATTATATTCATCAACTGATATGATTTAAAGTAAATTTGTTGTAACAAATTTTTTGAATGGATAGCTTTCCTTGTTTATTTACAGGTTAGCACTTATGGCTAGAGAAGAGGGACATAATTCTAGAATCCAGGTAACATGACCACCTTAAATTTTTCCATATCAAAGTAGAGGTAATTGATTAAGTGTGTGTATGGGACAAAGGTTGGTGATTATGCTTGCTTCTTCTAGTAAACAGTTGATACCATAAGAAATATAATAAGAATCATCTGCATCTAAACTTTGAAATGTAGCAGTAAATTGGTGTAACTTTATTGAAGTAGTTCAACAAACTCCATAAATTCGTTTACACAAGATTGATTGTTGTTTTGAGAAATTCGTTATTTCACACATTGTTTTTTTTTTTGGAGTAGTTTTTAAAATAAGATCTTCATTTTAGTTGTTGTGAAATTTAGTTGCCTGAGCGAGATAGCCATGATGAAGAGCGAGACCGTCGTGATGAGGAGCAAGATTTTACAAGTTACCCTATGTTAGTAATTGGGCTTGTGGATCGATTATTTACTTCCGCTCACATGGAATATATTTATATTATTAAAGGTTAATTAGTTTCCTAATCCAAAGGGGTTCGGGATTGACTTAACTTAACATACAAGAAATAAGGTTTCTTTCTAATAATATAAATAGGGAAACTAAAGGGATAAAACCCTAACAATTGAAGAACACATCTTCAAGTGGCCGCCCTCCTCTCTCTTCCCTATATTCTATCTCACCAAATACTCCCTCTAGCCTAACCATCGAGAGGCTTGGATTTGCGGTGTGAACAAGTGATTGATATTCGTGCTACGTGATATCAATCCGACGAGAGACTTGCATGATCTTTGATTGTGACATACGAACATCGTAGCTCAAGCAAAGCCTTCCGCTCGCTCAAAGTTCAAGTTCGCACAAGGTAACTCATGATTACTTGTAGATAACGAACTTGTGTGATATATGTATAGATATATCCTTCATTGGTATCGAGATCCTATATGCTTGATTGCTCGCTTCGTTATGCCATGAATTGCATGCATTTGTTTTTGAGTTTGTTTAAAAGTTTTACCCGATAATGAAGTAAATGTGTTTCATCATATTATGTGTAAAATGTTTTTATTTTCGAGAAAAAATTATATGTCTGAGTTCCTTATGACGAGGCGAACAACATACTAAATTCTCGTTGAAATTCGTTGGGCATTTTTCAAAATATTGCAAACCCTAGTTTTGTTGAAAATTGATTTTTCTGAAACTTTGCATGCTGTTTTGACCTGTTTGTATTCTATAAAACCATGGTTTTATGGTCTGTACTTGTAGTACTCCGCGAGGGCTTTCCAACGACATATTATATGCTTAATTTGGACTTAAAATGAACGTTTTACGGCCTTGGGAAGTTGGCTCACGGATCACGTTCGCGAATCAATTTTCTGGGTTAAAAATAGGCGTCCTATGACCCTCACTCTCGACCTCAATGTACGTGCCTTTTGTGGCACTCCTTTCGATGTAAAAATTACATGACTAGAAAGTACTCGACGAGACGAATCCAACGCCACCGTCCGCGACCTCATAGGAGCTCAGGAAGGCGGCGCGTGGACGGCGCGCTCCGGTTGGGCGTGTGAGCTTCTGCGTGGAAGACCAGTCAACTGTTGACTGGTCAACGGTGAAACAGTTGACTAATGACATGTCCGCCATGTCACCTGCCACGCCAGCAAGTGGGAGCCACTCCAGTGACACACTTTTGGTGACGTCATTAGTGACGTTTGCATGACGTGTGCCCTGCCACGTCAGCCCTAGTGTACATTCAGCGTCCAGTCAGCCTTCCCAGGAAGCCCACACGCGTAGGTGGCGCGTGTGAGCGCGTGTGGTGTTTCTGGACCTCCTTTTTGGAAACGACCGGCGCGTCTGGACATTTTTTGGCCTTCTGAGTCTAATGGTGGCCTCTGTTTTGGTCAATTCAGCCTGTAAGTATTTATTTTGGCTTTTTCAGTGTATAAAAACTTGTTTTTTGATTTATAAAAAATTCAAAAATAATATCCAGGGGCTGTGGTACCTTGGGTCATTTTGCTCGGACTTGTCCTGAGCCCAAGAAGGTATCCCTTAATCCTATCTCCATGCAAAGTTATGTTTGCTCTCATGTTTTATTAGCTGACTTTCTCCCTGTATGAATTGTAGACTCAGGCTCGACCAAACATGTGACGAGGGATCGAGGAGAATTTGTAGATTATCCAAAAGTTCCTGCGGGTACAAGAAGAATTTTCATGGGAAACAGTTTCTCTGTTGAAGTCAAAGGAGTTGGCTCATACCAACTTCAATTGCGGAATGGACGCACATTGATTTTTCATGAAGTTCTTTATGCACCCGGAATTCAACATAATCTATTATCAGTAGTACAATTGCTAGGACATGTATATTCTTTTAACTTTAGTGATGATCACTTGGATATTTGTTTTGGTGATGAGATTTTGGGACATGGTTTTTTGTCAGATAATTTCTTTAAATTAGATTTGTTAGATTCCCATAATTCTTCTTCTTGTATGGTTTATGATGATTCTAATTATGAGTTATGGTATGCTAGACTTGGACATATAGGAAAAGATAGGATGACTAGATTGGCTAGAGAAGGCCTATTGGGGTCTCTCACCAAAGTCAACCTACCCTTGTGTGAATCTGGTTTGACTGGAAAAGCTTGCCGAAAGCCTTTTGGTAAGGCAAAAAGAGTCACACATCCATTAGAGTTAGTCCATTAAGACATTTGCGGACCAATGAATGTTAAGGCACGTCATAGAGCTTCCTATTTTCTCACTTTTATCAATGACTACACACGCTATGGTTATGTTTACCTTATTTCTCACCGCGATGGAGCTCTTAAGTGTTTTGAGTGATTTCTCGCAGAGGTTGAGAATTAAAAGGATAAAAGCTTTAAAACTTTTAGAACTGACCGGGGCCGCGAATATTTATCTGATCAATTTAGAGAATTGTGTGATAAAAAGGGAATACACCGAAAGTTGACAATTCCTAGAACTCTGCAACAAAATGGTGTTGCAGAACGAAGGAATTGAACATTATTGGAAATGGTTAGGTCGATAATGGCACAAGCCAACCTCCCAATTTCGTTTTGGGGGGATGCGCTAATGACTGCCACCCACATATTTAACCGAGTGCCTTCTAAGTCAGTTCCCACAACCCCTTATGAACTTTGGAGAGGTGAGAAGCCTAAATTGGGGCATCTTCATCCTTGGGGTTGTGCAGGTTGTGTCCATAGTACCTCCAATAAGTTCGGAAAACTAAGCTCTAGAGGAAACAAGTGTGTTTTCATAAGGTATTCAGATACCTTAAAGGGTTATGTTATGTATGGTGGAAAACCTGATGTAGGAATGACTGAAACGGAGTCGCGCAATGTTGATTTCATTGAGAATGATTTCCCACAGATAGGTGAAGTTATGAAACACTTTGAACTTTTTGAGATGGAAAAAGAACATATGACATCTTTTGGGGAAGGTGGGGAATTGCCTCAACCTAATCCTACGGTACAACATGAGGTTGAGCCTATGGAAGTCGTCAATGAGAGTCAAGGTGATCTTTATCCGAGTGGGAGTACGGATTCTAGTGGGAGTCCGATACTAAAGCGAAGAAGTAAACGTGGAAATATACCTCTTCATCGATTCGCGATCAAAGAGGAATCTTTCCTAACTACTTCTTACAATTCTAGTGAGCCCACGTCATTCAAAGAAGCTCTTTCTTTACTTACAAACAATGAATGGATGATTGCAATGGAAGATGAAATTTCCTCTATGAAAAAAGAATCAGGTTTGAGAGTTAGTTGATCTTCCGCAAGGTCGTAAGACTATTGGAAACAAATGGGTTTTCAAAGTCAAGCGAAAGGCAGATGGATGAATTGACAAATATAAGGCACGTCTTATGGCGAAAGGCTTTACCCAAAGAGAGGGTTTAGACTATGAGGAGACATTCTCCCCTGTGGTGAGATTTTCTCTCTGTTCGCCTAATCCTAGCGATAATATCGCACATGGATCTAGAACTTTATCAGATGGATGTTAAAACTGGTTTTCTCAATGAAGAACTAGATGAAGAGATCTATATGACTCAACTAGAGGGTTTTGAAGTCAAGGGACAAAAGCGTAAAGTGTGCCGACTCAAACGTTCCATCTATGGTCTCAAACAATCATCTAGACAGTGGTACATTCGCTTTCATCAAGCGATAACCTCAATTGGCTTTGTGATAATTGAGGAAGACCACTGTGTGTATGTTAAATGATCCAAGAAAAAGATATCGATTCTGTCATTATATGTTGATACCAATGAAGGATATATCTATACATATATCACACATGTATATGTAATTATGTCTTTTTATTTATTTTTTGCTTTGTTTATTTTAGGCATATCTTCTTTCTCTCTCTCTCTCTCTCTATTAGCTTGCACTGCACAACTGTTCTCCTATACGATGAGTTTTTGAATATCACTTCAAAAGAAACTAAGTTTCAATACTACACAAGAATTGATTTTTTTTTGAAAAAGCTTATGCTTGATCTTAAAGTTTCCTACATAATGTTTATAACTCAGTTGGTGTTGTTTATATCCAATAAAGGAAAGAGTTACCTTTCAAATTTCAAAAGAAAATCTTATGGCCGATTCACCTAAAAAATATATCAGTCTTTGATCTTTTATACTATCTAATTGATTATGATAATGTGAATAAAACATTGAGGCTACCTTTATCAAAGCCGGTCCACATAAAAAAAAAATAAAAAAAATCAGCCTTTGATTATCAATAGTATCTCATTGGTTCTGATCATGTGGATAAAAATTTGAGGCTCTTTACAAGTGTGAAAGCTACCTGCTGGATATATCCTAATTTGTTTTGAGATCAATAGTATTTCTTAATAATGACTTTTGGAAGCGTATTCTCAATTTCAAAAATATTTTGGCGAAATGAAGTGACTAATGAAGTGTCATTGAAGGCTTCATTGTTGGTTAAAAGTCCGTATTACTACACTGTTTTGATTATACACTTTTATATCTTTTTAGACATGATCTAAGACATGCATACTTGGTTGCTATGTGTTTCTCTCTTGAAAATCGAATGTCATGTATAATTGGATTGATAAATATACTCTTCTATCTCAAGATGTTTTGATATCAAAATTAATACATTTGTTTTCATCCTTTCGGATCTTCCCCGAGAGGTGAAGAACGCTTTTAAGATGGACTTTTATGGTTTTCACTCTTATCGAAAAGGTGATTATTTTCTTCTATATGTATAGGCTTTTCTTCTTTTTTGTCTGCTTATGTATTTTCTTTTCGAGATCGACTTTTGTCCTCCCATTTATAAGGGTCGCAAATGGTTGTTCGCCTCAAGTTTGTTTCCTCTTTTGCTTTCTAATAAAATCTTGCAGTGCCATCCCTGCTCTTTGAAGAAAAAAAAGAATACATTTGAAAATGATATATAACTTCATATTAAAATCTCGGTATTTTTAGGAGTTGTTATTGTGGTATTCACTTGCCCTAATTGATTTAGGATGATTACGAGTTTATCTCATTCCTCTCGTTATTTTTTTAAATATCTATAGTTACTTATTTCTTATTCCAATTATTAAAAATTCGTGGTTATTTCATTATATATATGTTTAACTAACTAA
>CM028379.1:73514520-73588549 GCA_013146195.2 Codonopsis lanceolata | reverse complement strand
GGTCTAGATTTGCTTAAGTTGCAACTTAAAAATTGTGTTCGAAAGTGTTTGCTCCGAGTAGGTAGGAGCTCCAAACATTGCAATGAAATTACATGGAAGAGTCGTGGCGTGTTAGAGACCAACAAGAAGATCATGGATAGGATGGTACACTTTCCAAATTGGAATTAAGGAGAGCTAATCATTGAATGTCAGAGCATTAATTAAAGCCAAGTATTTTCTTACTGTAAATTTTGGAATAAGGGATAGAAGCATGAAAAGGAAAGGAAATGGACACCATAATTTGGTTGAAATGTTATCGGTGAAAGCTTTTTAATTATCCCTCAAAAAGAGGTTGTTAACTTAAATGGTGATGATTTAGTTCTTGATATTGCCTTTGTGACAGGCCCGATTCGAACCCCAATGCGAATCCCTAAGGTCGTGCCGCCAAGACAAGCTAAAAGACGAACAAGCACCCGCTAAGCGTTTAGTAGTGCGAGTCCGTAGTTGAACCAACAAACACTAAACAGAATGAAAAGCCATAACGGCAAAACCGAATAACCAAAAACTAAAATCATGAAGCAAATCATAAATGGGACCAAAGCCTATAGTTGTAAACTAAGGAATACAAGGCCGAGAGACGACTATCTCTCGACAAATCTATTTACTCGCGTGACGCAACATTGCGCACGCACAACAAACCATCGGCAACCTAAGGCCGGCGAAGCAACAAGAACCCAACTGATAAACAACAACTCAACGGCTAAAACATGCAGGAGGAACAATTCAACTAAAAGAACAAGATATTCAAATTCTAACAACTAAACCCAAGTCTCACGACTAACGTCGGAGATGACAATACCAACAATACTAGGATGAGTGAGCTAAAGCATGCTCGAAATAACAAGGGAATAACTTCTAAAGATACAACGGCTCGACAACAAGTCGGCTACCAAAATAATACAATAAGAAAGATACTAACATAATCTACCCAAGTAAAGTCTACATAACTTTACATTCGTGTCTCACAATACATAATAACGGTAATAATAATAAATCCAAGCTTAAAGCCGGAAGACCACCTTCTAGGAATCACTATCGAAGCCGCCACGCGCGGGATCACCGCAAAAACTAAGGAAAACAAACACACGAAATGAGTCATAATGACCCAAGAAGTTACTAAATGCAAATGTATGGCATAGCATATCGTGGCATGGCATAATGCACAACATGTATAAAATCATGGTATCTTTATAGTCTACCAATAATAAACTTGTATCAAGTCATCATGTAACATAAACTTCATAAACCACATAAGCACGTTTCTTTCATATAAGTGCTTATACCTAAGCACGTAAAACCAAGACCCGGCCGAGCCCTTCAATATTCAAACCGGTAACCCTCAAAAGATCATAGTGCGGGATTCAATCCTCGAATGATCACAACTCATCGCTTTTCTTAATGAGCACGCGTTACATTCATCCAACCATGGGATGAGAAATGGGAGCTCAATATCAGGCTAGGGGGCGCTAATACGAGACCACATCCCACTATCGGCCAAATAGTGAGGAGAAAGGGTACCAATGCGGCGATTCATAGCGAATGTTTCCAAAGGCCATGAATCGTCCCATTGCCGACAAACGACCAAGACGCCACCGACTCAAATCAAGATGCACAAGTAGATATTTACTTGGATAAACCAATAAGGACCAAGTCCATCATAAAAGAACTTATCGATTCAAGTAGGTCATAATGCTCTACAAAACCCAATAAACAATGCACATAATTGTACACACTTAACATGTTCAACTAACTTGTAAGTTTAGTTCAAAAACCACATATTGAGGTATTCACAATCCTCAAGTCATCACCAATTCAAGAATAGCATATTAGCTCGACAAATCACAATATGAGGTCCACTATAGTCCTCTACTCAAGATTAAGTCAAAGACTACTACTTAGTCTAAGAACCACCACAATTCAAGGCTTAGCATTTAGCTTCACTTAAAGGCACACCGGACTTAGCCCAAGTCCCGCTCGTCATTTATAGTCGACATCCTCAAGACCACTCTCGTGAATGACAAGACTACCCTGTAGTCCAAATCCCGCAAGTATTTTCATATCCTCGCGACTAAATTCCTTATAGTGAATTCATCGAATAACCATTATTAAATAGTACTCGAGACCATGGGTTGGTCTCTAATACTCCGTGCTCTACAAGCACGCTCTAAACAAGTTCCCAATAGGTCTCTATAACATGAGTGTCTCCATTGGACACAACAAGATACTCGGGTGCGCACAAACATAAGCAAACGAGACCCGAACATCGTAGGGTCTCAACCAAAGGCTTGTTATCACATTATTGGCCTCACAATGACTCCGTTGAGTCTTAATTCTACATTCCATTCTTTATGTGTTTCATAGCCCCACAATTAAACATTTCATTCATATATACTACAAAATCCCAAAGTTCATTCGGGCTTGATTCCCAAGCCTAACAACCCCAAAACTTATTACAATCATAGCCAAACGAAACCCAAATGTTGTAGGATTTCGACCCGAGTTCTTTAACACATTATTGGACTTATTTCGACTCCGTTGAGTCTAAAGGCTTGGTTTCATTATTTACATGATTCATCAATCCTAACATTTGCACCCACATCAATTAACAATAATTCTCCAATAGTTCGGGCTTGATTCTCAAGCCCTCAAATTCATAACCAACCCAACATAATTCATCCTCTTCACTTCATAACAATTTCCAAAGTAATTTGGACTTGATTCCCAAGCCCTAAAATTCACAAAATCTTAACAAAGGGATAACCCATTTCTCCCAACACAATATCCTTCAAAACATCCTCCTCAAGGCATTAACAAGTTCATAACTCCAAAATTCACAAATTAGGCATATTACTCCAATGAACTCAAATAACATATGGGCATGATTTCTAGCATGCTCATAAGCCTAGAAACACATAATGAAGAATAATCACACACTTCAACAATCATAAAATTACTCTACAATTGTTCTTACAAGTTACACTTCCAAAAATCCCCAAAATTAGGCAAACATAGCATACAAGATGTTCATTGCCCACAAATAGCATATAGATTGTTTTCCTTAGGGCCAATGAACCAAAATCAAAAGAAAGTAACTTACCTAGCTTGAGTGAAAACTCAAGAGAACACAAATCCGATCGGTGAAGTCGTTCTACTCGTCGAGGGCTTCAAGAATCCGAAGTTTGAAGGAAATCGGGTGGTTGGATCGTCTTGGATCGAGGAGAGAAGAAGCTAGGGCTCAAGAGTCTCCCATGGAGTCTCTGTCTCTATAATACGTAAGAATGAGAGGAAGAAATGAAGAGTTTTCAGTAAATGGTGAAGGGGTTTGGGTATTTATACCCCCAAAATAAGAAGGGCACAATAGGCATTTCTCAAGTGCAATTAGTGGAGATTAGGGATAATCAAACACTAATCTAACCTTAATTAACTTCTAACTAATGTTAGGACATGTTTAGGGTTAAGTATGAGGGGTTAGGAAGGGTTTAGAGGGGGTTTAATGAGGGTAGAATAGGTATAATTCGACAAATCACAAAACAGGGCAAAATCCCGTAACAGCTTTTCTGGAAGTGAGGCGGGCGCCTCACTCCTCCCATGCGGCCGCTCTCGCACAAGGGTTGCTCTCGGTTTGAGGCGGGCGCTCACTCCATGCGAGGCGGCGCCTGGCCCCGAACCTTCCAAAACTTGGTCTAAACTTGATCTAAATGATCCCAAACTTATGGGCAACCATTCTAAGGTCTAACCCAACTCAAAACAAGTCTAAAACACACCCAAACAACTCCCGAAACAACTCGGAGCGAAACCGGGAAAGGGTGCAACAACGTGCAACCGACGATGAACTCGAAATCAAACGAGCAATGAAAGGAGACTTTTAAGGCAAGTCTAAGGGCTAATGAAGAAGCTTAAATACTTCTAGGAAGTTGAATAACAACTAGGGAAATAAGAATCCCAAAGGAGAGGCGATTACGCGACTCGATTCCCGAACTACGCGATAGAGACGAACGCTATCTCCAAAGCTTCCAAAATCATCGATAGGCTTAAGGAACACCTCCAACTTGAAGTCTAACACATCTAAACATGTTAACAAACCATCTTAAAGAGGTCTAGGACCCAAACCGATGTCACGAACACAAAACGCAAGCAAACCCTCAATCGCGTCGCATTCCGACTATCGTCGAGTCACGACTTGTGACTTTAGCAAGTCAACAACTATATGGAGTCTCTTAATAATGTTTTGGTCTTAATATGGTCTCTCAAACATATCTAGACCCTCTCGCAACCCAAACATACAGTCGACAAGGGAAGAAGTGCAAGTATAGCACGCTAACCGAGATAACGAAGGAGCGGGGCGTCACACCCTCCCCACCTTAAAAAGAATTCGTCCCGAATTCTAACTCATGATACAAACCACAACACATCGAGTTCAAAACCATCTACCTAGACTCGATCTCCGAGTCTACCACCACAATATACACGAGGGTCGAACTAATATAATCCAGATTCAAAAGTCTACAATTCTCAATAGACACGTCATCAAACACCTTCTATCGGAAACAATATGACTCATGCTTGAGTCACGAATACACATACGAACAACGCTAGGCCAAACATGTAGGAAAAATCCCAAACTTCAACATAAGAACACATTCAACTATCGAAACTATTTGTTTCGGGGCACATCATGAAATTCAAGAACAAGGGGTTCTAACTTTAAGGAAATAATAATTGCCTATGGAGCAATTTACAAACAAATCAAGGATAAGCAAATCGGCATTTTAAACCATGCAAATCATACTCGCGATTCCCCATCGCGGTGAGAACACATAAGAGCACACAATGCCATGTTTTGAAAATTCTTTCCATTCAAGTCAATTCCATTTGGTAACGGGTGTAGTCAATTTCTACCATAGTTCATACCAATCCTAGTCCAACAACGAACCACTTTTGATCACCAATTTAGGGTACCGGCTAAATTGGATACTCAAAAGTTTCCGTTGCAAGGATGCCAAGGTTCATGATTAAAAAGGTTTTAAGCATCCTTTAATAGTCTCCTATGCTAAGGAAATGAATGAATCATGAGATAATAATGATGAAATAAGGATTTATATCTTTTAGGAATGTAAATGCATCACATTTAGTAGGTGTTTCCTTACAACTAATGCACACCGAATAAAATCAGATCAAACAACAAGGTCTATTACCTTGACAATCAACAATCATATAGCTATCACAACACTCGTGTACCTAGTACACTCAACCAAGTTAATTTCCTAGTAATCACCGCGAATCGACAAAGTTACTAATGCCCGAAATGTCTATACTCCGCAAAACTATCCTTTCTTGAGCTCTAGACCAAGTCTACAACCAATGCATACACTAAGCATCCTAACACAACGTTAACGCCTCAATACTCACGGTGAAGCCGCCTATCTCTCCCGCAACCGTGATTATCCTCTAAATCGCAACCTTCAACCTTCTCACAAGTCGAGTGTATATCTTACTCGCACAATAACCCTTAACAACAATATAGTGTAATATTACTCATTACATAAAACATATCTTTATAGAGTATACAAACATCATACCAAACCGATAAGTATCAATAAACAATTCACGCTTCATATATATATACATACTATGGCCTTTATACATAATCCCACGAAACCATAACTCTACATATAACATAGTCTTATATATATAGACTAAACAAGAATCCATACACCATGTGCGATTACCTACCGGTAATTTACAAACAAACCATATCATATATCTATCTCACATTGGGGTATTATTCCCGATCAAGCAAATAACCAATAATACACAATACACCATATAATGTATGTATGAATGCACATGAGCTACCAATTAAAACGTGTACTCATAATAACGGTAATAGTAGCAACGATATAATTTACGTATATATATATACAAGAATATACCTTCCTATTTCGGATAGGCCTCAAAACTCCGCAATGGCCAACCGCCACGCGCGCACGACCTCAAACTCTAGGCCGCCCACCACCGCCCTCTTGGAGCCACCGGATTGTTGACTAGTACTCCTGCATCGATTAACCCTCATCTTCGGGCAATCCTTACGAACATGATCACCGCCACAAGCGAAACACTTTCCTGATTTACCCCAACATCTGTTCTCGGCATGTCCTGTCCTCATACAAAAATTACATATTAACTCGCCGCCTCGTCGTCTCCGACTAGAGGTAGGAACGTCACTCCGTCTACCAGTACGTGTGATTTCTTGATTAACTTTCTGTGGTGCTGCCTGCCCTCTATTACCATCACTGCCCCTAATAGTACTCGAGGCTCTCTTTTGAGCATACTCCTCGATGTCCAACTCCATTGCATACGCACGATCCACAGCAACTCGGTAATCCGTAAGTTGTAACGGAACGAGCTGCCTACGATATTTCATTTTTAGACCCTTCACAAACCGTTGGGTCTTCCTAGCCTCGTCTGGTACCAAGTAACCACAATAGCGAGCCAACTCTGTGAACTTCGCTGAATACTGAGCCACCGTCATAGCTCCTTGTTCCAATGCCATGAACTCGCTTCTTTCTTTCGAACTACTGCCGGAATAAACTGTGCCATGAACTCCATCGTGAAGTTCTCCCACACTTGAGGCACTCCATGGTGTCTCCAACTATCTCGTAACACATGCCACCAATGGTCAGCCGCACCAATCAATTTAAACACTGCTAGGGTCACCATCTCTTCTGACGTACAACCCATAGCTGCAAAGATCTTCTCCATGTTTTCTATCCAAAGTTCTGCTTTAGAAGCATCGGGTCCTCCATCGTAGCTCTCAGGTTCCAACTTCAAGAATCTCGCAAGAATGATAGAATTGTCTTCCATCCCAAACATCTCGAGGAGTCACACGCGGATCCGCAACATTCTCCCTCTCTCGTAGCCACGAGTTGTACCCGAACGAGGTCTACTAGAACTAGCTCCACGCCAAAATCCTGACATAATACGCCTACAAAGAACACTCAGCGTTAATAACTCAACAACAAACCCAACCCAAACTAGGCCAAGGAACCTATCCTGGCGAAATAGCTAACCTATAGCTCTGATACCAACTGTGACAGCCCGACCCGAACCCCAATGCGGAATCCCAAGGTCGTGCCGCCAAGACAAGCTAAAAGACGAACAAGCACCCGCTAAGCGTAGTAGTGCGAGTCCAGAGTTGAACCAACAAACACTAAACAAGAATGAAAAGCCATAACGGCAAAACCGAATAACCAAAAACTAAAATCATGAAGCAAATCATAAATGGGACCAAAGCCTATAGTTGTAAACTAAGGAATACAAGGCCGAGAGACGACTATCTCTCGACAAATTTACTCGCGTGGACGCAACATTGCGCACGCACAACAAACCATCGGCAACCTAAGGCCGGCGAAGCAACAAGAACCCAACCCGATAAACAACAACTCAACGGCTAAAACATGCCGAGGAATAAATCAACTAAAAGAACAAGATATTCAAATTCCTAACAACTAAACCCAAGTCTCACGACTAACGTCGCTCTGAGATGACAATACCAACAATAATAGGATGAGTGAGCTAAAGCATGCTCGAAATAACAAGGAATAACTTCTAAAAGATACAACGACTAAGCAAGTCGGCTACCAAAATAATACAATAACAAGATACTAACATAATCTACCCAAGTAAAGTCTACATAACTTTACATTCGTGTCTCACGATAATACATAATAACAAGAATAATAATAAACCCAAGCTTAAAGCCCTAAGACCACCTTCTAGGAATCACTATCCGAAGCCGCCACGCGCATCTAACGGATCACCGCAAAAACTAAGGAAAACAAACACACGAAATGAGTCATAATGACCCAGTAAGTTACTAAATGCAAATGTATGGCATAGCATGTCGTGGCATGGCATAATGCACAATATGTATAAAATCATGGTATCTTTATAGTCTACCAATAATAAACTTGTATCATGTCATCATGTAACATAAACTTCATAAACCACGTAGCACGTTCTCTTTCATATAAGTGCTTATACTTAAGCACGTAAAACCAAGATCTGGGCCTAGCCCTTCTATATTCAAACCATGGGTCCAACCCTCAAAAGATCATAGTCTGGGATTCAATCCTCGAATGATCACAACTCATCAGTTTTCTTAATGAGCACTTCGTTACATTCATCCAACCATGGGATGAGAAATGGGAGCTCAATATCAGGCTAGGGGGCGCTAATACGAGACCACATCCCACTATCGGCCAAATAGTGAGGAGAAAGGGTACCAATGCGGCGATTCATAGCGAATGTTTCCAAAGGCCATGAATCGTCCCATTGCCGACAAAACGACCAAGACGCCAGCTGGACTCAAATCAAGATGCACAAGTAGATATTTACTTGGATAAACCAATAAGGACCAAGTCCATCATAAAAGAACTTATCGATTCAAGTAGGTCATAATGCTCTACAAAACCCAATAAACAATGCACATAATTGTACACACTTAACATACCCAACTAACTTGTAAGTTTAGTTCAAAAACCACATATTGAGGTATTCACAATCCTCAAGTCATCACCAATTCAAGAATAGCATATTAGCTCAACAAATCACAATATGAGGTCCACTATAGTCCTCTACTCAAGATTAAGTCAAAGACTACTACTTAGTCTAAGAACCACCACAATTCAAGGCTTAGCATTTAGCTTCACTTAAAGGCACACCGGACTTAGCCAAAGTCCCGCTCGTCATTTATAGTCGACATCCTCCAAACCATCTCATGAATGACAAGACTACCTTGTAGTCTAAATCCGCAAATATTTTCATATCCTCGCAACTAAATCCTTTATAGTGAATTCATCGAATACCATTATTAAATAGTACTCGAGACCATGGGTTGGCCTCTAATACTCCGTGCTCTACAAGCACGCTCTAAACAAGTTCCTAATGGGTCTCTATAACATGAGTGTCTCCATTGGACACAACAAGATACTCAGATGCGCACCAACATAAGCAAACGAGACCCGAACATCGTAGGGTCTCGATCGAAGGCTTGTTATCACATTATTGACCTCACAATGACTCCGTTGAGTCTTAATTCTACATTCCATTCTTTATGTGTTTCATAGCCCCACAATTAAACATTTCATTCATATATACTACAAAATCCCAAAGTTCATTCGGGCTTGATTCCCAAGCCTAACAACCCCAAAACTTATTACAATCATAGCCAAACGGAACCCATATGTTGTAGGAGCTCGACCCGAGTTCTTTAACACATTATTGGACTTATTTCGACTCCGTTGAGTCTAAAGGCTTGGTTTCATTATTTACATGATTCATCAATACTAACATTTGCACCCACATCAATTAACAATAATTCTCCAATAGTTCGGGCTTGATTCCCAAGCCCTCAAGTTCATAACCAACCCAACATAATTCATCCTCTTCACTTCATAACAATTTCCAAAGTAATTTGGACTTGATTCCCAAGCCCTAAAATACACAAAATCTTAACAAAGGGATAACCCATTTCTCCCAACACAATATCCTTCAAAACATCCTCCTCAAGGCATTAACAAGTTCATAACTCCAAAATTC
The DNA here is from genome assembly GCA_013146195.2 of Codonopsis lanceolata. Lineage (NCBI taxonomy): Eukaryota > Viridiplantae > Streptophyta > Magnoliopsida > Asterales > Campanulaceae > Codonopsis > Codonopsis lanceolata. The sequence goes on along the minus strand of CM028379.1, from coordinate 73,578,910 downwards.
ACAAATTAGGCATATTGCTCCAATGAACTCAAATAACCTATGGGCATGATTTCTAGCATGCTCATGAGCCTAGAAACACAAGATGAAGGATAAACATATACATCAATCAATCATAGAAGTCATCTACAAATACTCCCAACAAGTTCATACTTCCAAAATCCCCAAAATTGGGCAAACAAGGCATACAAGGTGTTCATTGCCCACAAATAGCATGTAGATTGTTTTCCTTAGGGCCAATGAACCAAAATCAAAAGTAAGTAACTTACCTAGCTTGAGTGAAAACTCAAGAGAACACAAATCCGATCGGTGAAGTTGTTCTACTCGTCGAGGGCTTCAAGAATCCGAAGTTTGAAGGAAATCGGGTGGTCGGATCGTCTTGGATCGAAGAGAGAAGAAGCTAGGGCTCAAGAGTCTCCCATGGAGTCTCTCTCTCTATAATACGTATGTGGGAGAGGAAGAAATGAAGAGTTTTCAGTAAATGGTGAAGGGGTTTGGGTATTTATACCCCCAAAATAAGAAGGGCACAAGGGACATTTCTCAAGTGCAATTAGTGGAGATTAGGGATAATCAAACACAAATCTAACCTTAACTAACTTCTAAATAATGTTAGGACATGTTTAGGGTTAAGTATGAGAGGTTAGGAAGGGTTTAGAGGGGGTTTAATGAGGGTAGAATAGGTAAAACACGTCACAACTCAAAACAGGGGAAGAAAAATCCCGTAACAGCATTCTGGAAGTGAGGCGGGCGCCTCACTCCCTCCCATGCGGCCGCCTCACTAGCTCTGCACAAAGGATTGCTCTCAAGATACTTGAGGCGGGCGCCACTCCATGCGAGGCGCCTCCCGAACCTCCAAAACTTGGTCTAAACTTGATCTAAATGATCCCAAACTTATGGGCAACCATCCTAAGGTCTAACCCAACTCAAAACAAGTCTAAAACACACCCAAACAACTCCCGAAACAACTCGGAGCGAAACCGGGAAGGGGTGCAACAACGTGCAACCGGGACGACGAACGAACTCGAAATCAAACGAGCCATGAGAGGGAACTTCTAAGGCAAGTCTAAGGGCTAATGAAGAAGCTTAAATACTTCTAGGAAGTTGAATAACAACTAGGGAGATAAGAATCCCAAAGGAGAGGCGATTACGCGACTCGATTCCCGAACTACGCGATAGAGACGAACGCTATCTCCAAAACTTCCAAATCATCGATAGACTTAAGGAACACCTCCAACTTGAAGTCTAACACATCTAAACATGTTAACAAACCATCTTAAAGAGGTCTAGGACCCAAACCGAGGTCACGAACACAAAACGGAAGCAAACCCTCAATCGCGTCGCATTCCGACTATCGTCGAGTCACGACTTGTGACTTTAGCAAGTCAACAACTATATGGAGTCTCTTAATAATGTTTTGGTCTTAATATGGTATTTCATACATATCTAGACCCTCTCGCAACCAAACATACAGTCGACAAAGGAAGAAGTGCAAGTATAGCACGCAAACCGAGATAACGAAGGAGCGGGGCGTCACACCTTTTGTTGACTTGGCTGAACTTGATAATGAACTGCCCTTTGTTGTTGCAGCTACCTACGATTGATATCTTATTAGTGTTTGCACCCTATATAGAGAATATCTTCTGCACAGTTCTACTCTCCAAGGTTGAGTTCTTGTCATTGGGAACTTGCACATTTACGAACTCCTCCATCTGTAAGTTGTGATAATCATTTATACCATACTTCATAGCTCTTTTTTAACTTCTAACTTAATTTTGGAGAGTTTTCATACGCTTAGTATTATTGAATCTTATTGGGGGTGAATCTATGACTGAGAAAGTTTCGGTTGGTATCAACTTATCCGTCATTCATTTTTTTAGGTATCAATCTACCTTTTTTCTTTTGTGGATGACATGTGGCATAGCTGTTAATGCAACCTGCTTACAGATTATTAGTACTTATTAGTATATTATAATGAATATACTGTGACCATAACATGAGTGTTTTTTCTGCATCTAGTGCCCCTGTTTGTGGGCTTTTTGTGTTGTATCTTTTTTCGATTAGTGGTTGTTCCACCACAGGTGGTTTAGAAAGAGAATTTTTTTTGATTGGACGAAAAAAGAAAATATGACACTTATTTAGGAGCGGTGGGAGTATATATTACTCCATATAAATAAACATCTAGCACCGAGATGAGCCGATAGGGATTGTTTTACCTCAATCATAGACTCTATTGAGCAATTTGATAGCAAATGCAAGTTGAAGGTAACATGAGTTAGATTGGGGAAGTTGGTGATTTATCCATTTTCAAATAGACAAATTTATACGTGATAATTGACTTATGATCAGTGCTTATACTCTAAAAACTTACTTTGTTATTTTAAGCACCAACATTTTCAATACTTGTCAATAAAAATCAATTAGAAGTTAGAATGGTGATTAGATGTAAGGCCTGCCTAAGCATAATGAATTGAAATAAGTTGATCAACTCAAACTCATTGTTGGGAATGGCATTATAAAATCTTCCAGGGACAACTTATTTTTGGGCTCTATGATTGTTGTGCCTCTAATTTTTCTTATGTTAAATCCCTGGAATCATAGAAATGCTTCCTCTAGTTTTGGTTCTGTAACTTGCGATAAAATTGTCTGCTCTTACTTGAAATTTAGCTAATAATGATGTGGTAATTTTCTTAATACGGATAATGAAAACAAGAAAAGAATATATAAGAGAATGAAAACAAGAAAAGAATATAAAGAACTTCTAGAGTCATGGGAACTGATTTTACTAGTATGAATGCTATGTGTATTCCTTTTTTTTCCGAATGTTGCTAATGTTCTCTAGCAATACGACTACTATCATAGTAGTACTATGTCCATAGAATAGTTTCCCAGCAGTAGAGTTTCATAATAGACATTTAGGGGGCTTCATCATCATATTTCTTCCATCAATATGAGTAGTGTGTGAAGGTGTTCTTAATTTGTATGCAAAATAAAACAAAAACAAAAAACAGGACAACACACACACACACACAGTTCTCGACCGCACATCACATCTCTCACGGGCAGTCAACATATGTGATACTTATTATATTCATCAACTGATATGATTTAAAGTAAATTTGTTGTAACAAATTTTTTGAATGGATAGCTTTCCTTGTTTATTTACTGAGGTTAGCACTTATGGCTAGAGAAGAGGGACATAATTCTAGAATCCAGGTAACATGACCACCTTAAATTTTTCCATATCAAAGTAGAGGTAATTGATTAAGTGTGTGTATGGGACAAAGGTTGGTGATTATGCTTGCTTCTTCTAGTAAACAGTTGATACCATAAGAAATATAATAAGAATCATCTGCATCTAAACTTTGAAATGTAGCAGTAAATTGGTGTAACTTTATTGAAGTAGTTCAACAAACTCCATAAATTCGTTTACACAAGATTGATTGTTGTTTTGAGAAATTCGTTATTTCACACATTGTTTTTTTTTTTTTGGAGTAGTTTTTAAAATAAGATCTTCATTTTAGTTGTTGTAAAATTTAGTTGCCTGAGCGAGATAGCCATGATGAAGAGCGAGACCGTCGTGATGAGGAGCAAGATTTTACAAGTTACCCTATGTTAGTAATTGGGCTTGTGGATCGATTATTTACTTCCGCTCACATGGAATATATTTATATTATTAAAGGTTAATTAGTTTCCTAATCCAAAGGGGTTCGGGATTGACTTAACTTAACATACAAGAAATAAGGTTTCTTTCTAATAATATAAATAGGGAAACTAAAGGGATAAAACCCTAACAATTGAAGAACACATCTTCAAGTGGCCGCCCTCCTCTCTCTTCCCTATATTCTATCTCACCAAATACTCCCTCTAGCCTAACCATCGAGAGGCTTGGATTTGCGGTGTGAACAAGTGATTGATATTCGTGCTACGTGATATCAATCCGACGAGAGAGACTTGCATGATCTTTGATTGTGACATACGAACATCGTAGCTCAAGCAGAAAGCCTTCCGCTTCGTTCAAAGTTCAAGTTCGCACGAGGTAACTCATGATTACTTGTAGATAACGAACTTGTGTGATATATGTATAGATATATCCTTCATTGGTATCAGATCCTATATGCTTGATTGCTCGTTTCGTTATGCCATGAATTGCATGCATTTGTTTTTGAGTTTGTTTAAAAGTTTTACCCGATAATGAAGTAAATGTGTTTCATCATATTATGTGTAAAATGTTTTTATTTTCGAGAAAAAATTATATGTCGAGTTCCTTATGACGAGGCGAACAACATACTAAATTCTCGTTGAAATTCGTTGGGTATTTTTCAAAATATTGCAAACCCTAGTTTTGTTGAAAATTGATTTTTCTGAAACTTTGCATGCTGTTTTGACCTGTTTGTATTCTATAAAACCATGGTTTTATGGTCTGTACTTGTAGTACTCCGCGAGGGCTTTCCAACGACATATTATATGCTTAATTTGGACTTAAAATGAACGTTTTACGGCCTTGGGAAGTTGGCTCACGGATCACGTTCGCGAATCAATTTTCTGGGTTAAAAATAGGCGTCCTATGACCCTCACTCTCGACCTCAATGTACGTGCCTTTTGTGGCACTCCTTTCGATGTAAAAATTACATGACTAGAAAGTACTCGACGAGACGAATCCAACGCCACCGTCCGCGACCTCATAGGAGCTCAGGAAGGCGGCGCGTGGGCAGCGCGCTTCCGGTTGGGCGTGTGAGCTTCTGCGTGGAAGACCAGTCAACTGTTGACTGGTCAACGGTGAAACAGTTGACTAATGACATGTCCGCCATGTCACCTGCCACGCCAGCAAGTGGGAGCCACTCCAGTGACACACTTTTGGTGGCGTCATTAGTGGCGTTTGCATGGCGTGTGCCACGCCACAGCGTACATTCGGCGTCGGTCGGCCTTCCCAGGAAGCCCACACGCGTAGGTGGCGCGTGTGAGCGCGTGTGGTGTTTCTGGACCTCCTTTTTGGAAACAACCGGCGCGTCTGGACTTTTTTTGGCCTTCTGAGTCTAATGGTGGCCTCTGTTTTGGTCAATTCAGCCTGTAAGTATTTATTTTGGCTTTTTCAGTGTATAAAAACTTGTTTTTGATTTATAAAAATTCAAAAATAATATCCGAGTACGTGGTACCTTGGGTCATTTTGCTCGGACTTGTCCCGAGCCCAAGAAGGTATCCCTTAATCCTATCTCCATGCAAAGTTATGTTTGCTCTCATGTTTTATTAGCTGACTTTCTCCCTGTATGAATTGTAGATTGAGGCTCGACCAAACATGTGACGAGGGATCGAGGAGAATTTGTAGATTATCCAAAAGTTCCTGCGGGTACAAGAAGAATTTTCATGGGAAACAGTTTCTCTGTTGAAGTCAAAGGAGTTGGCTCATACCAACTTCAATTGCGGAATGGACGCACATTGATTTTTCATGAAGTTCTTTATGCACCCGGAATTCAACATAATCTATTATCAGTAGTACAATTGCTAGGACATGTATATTCTTTTAACTTTAGTGATGATCACTTGGATATTTGTTTTGGTGATGAGATTTTGGGACATGGTTTTTTGTCAGATAATTTCTTTAAATTAGATTTGTTAGATTCCCATAATTCTTCTGTTAATTCTTCTTCTTGTATGGTTTATGATGATTCTAATTATGAGTTATGGCATGCTAGACTTGGACATATAGGAAAAGATAGGATGACTAGATTGGCTAGAGAAGGCCTATTGGGGTCTCTCACCAAAGTCAACCTACCCTTGTGTGAATCTGGTTTGACTGGAAAAGCTTGCCGAAAGCCTTTTGGTAAGGCAAAAAGAGTCACACATCCATTAGAGTTAGTCCATTAAGACATTTGCGGACCAATGAATGTTAAGGCACGTCATAGAGCTTCCTATTTTCTCACTTTTATCAATGACTACACACGCTATGGTTATGTTTACCTTATTTCTCACCGCGATGGAGCTCTTAAGTGTTTTGAGTGATTTCTCGCAGAGGTTGAGAATTAAAAGGATAAAAGCTTTAAAACTTTTAGAACTGACCGGGGCCGCGAATATTTATCTGATCAATTTAGAGAATTGTGTGATAAAAAGGGAATACACCGACAATTGACAATTCCTAGAACTCTGCAACAAAATGGTGTTGCGAGCGAAGAATTGAACATTATTGAAATGGTTAGGTCGATAATGGCACAAGCCAACCTCCCATTTCGTTTTGGGGGATGCGCTAATGACCGCCACCCACATATTTAACCGAGTGCCTTCTAAGTCGGTTCCCACAACCCCTTATGAACTTTGGAGAGGTGAGAAGCCTAAATTGGGGCATCTTCATCCTTGGGGTTGTGCAGGTTGTGTCCATAGTACCTCCAATAAGTTTGGAAAACTAAGCCCTAGAGGAAACAAGTGTGTTTTCATAAGGTATTCAGATACCTTAAAGGGTTATGTTATGTATGGTGGAAAACCTGATGTAGGAATGACTGAAACGGAGTCGCGCAATGTTGATTTCATTGAGAATGATTTCCCACAGATAGGTGAAGTTATGAAACACTTTGAACTTTTTGAGATGGAAAAAGAACATATGACATCTTTTGGGGAAGGTGGGGAATTGCCTCAACCTAATCCTACGGTACAACATGAGGTTGAGCCTATGGAAGTCGTCAATGAGAGTCAAGGTGATCTTTATCCGAGTGGGAGTACGGATTCTAGTGGGAGTCCGATACTAGAGCGAAGAAGTAAACGTGGAAATATACCTCTTCGTCGATTCGCGATCAAAGAGGAATCTTTCCTAACTACTTCTTACAATTCTAGTGAGCCCACGTCATTCAAAGAAGCTCTTTCTTTACTTACAAACAATGAATGGATCATGATTGCAATGGAAGATGAAATTTCCTCTATGAAAAAAGAATCAGGTTTGAGAGTTAGTTGATCTTCCGCAAGGTCGTAAGACTATTGGAAACAAATGGGTTTTCAAAGTCAAGCGAAAGGCAGATGGATGAATTGACAAATATAAGGCACGTCTTATGGCGAAAGGCTTTACCCAAAGAGAGGTTTAGACTATGAGGAGACATTCTCCCACGTGGTGAGATTTTCTTACGTTCGCCTAATCCTAGCGATAATATCGCACATGGATCTAGAACTTTATCAGATGGATGTTAAAACTGGTTTTCTCAATGAACAACTAGATGAAGAGATCTATATGACTCAACTAGAGGGTTTTGAAGTCAAGGGACAAAAGCGTAAAGTGTGCCGACTCAAACGTTCCATCTATGGTCTCAAACAATCATCTAGACAGTGGTACATTCGCTTTCATCAAGCGATAACCTCAATTGGCTTTGTGATAATTGAGGAAGACCACTGTGTGTATGTTAAATGATCCAAGAAAAAGATATCGATTCTGTCATTATAAGTTGATACCAATGAAGGATATATCTATACATATATCACACATGTATATGTAATTATGTCTTTTTATTTATTTTTTGCTTTGTTTATTTTAGGCATATCTTCTTTCTCTCTCTCTCTTTCTCTCTCTCTCTCTCTATTAGCTTGCACTGCACAACTGTTCTCCTATACGATGAGTTTTTGAATATCACTTCAAAAGAAACTAAGTTTCAATACTACACAAGAATTGATTTTTTTAAAAAAGCTTATGCTTGATCTTAAAGTTTCCTACAAAATGTTTATAACTCAGTTGGTGTTGTTTATATCCAATAAAGGAAAGAGTTACCTTTCAAATTTCAAAAGAAAATCTTATGACCGATTCACCTAAAAAATATATCAGTCTTTGATCTTTTATAGTATCTAATTGATTATGATAATGTGAATAAAACATTGAGGCTACCTTTATCAAAGCCGGTCCACATAAAAAAAAATAAAAAAAAATCAGCCTTTGATTATCAATAGTATCTCATTGGTTCTGATCATGTGGATAAAAATTTGAGGCTCTTTACAAGTGTGAAAGCTACCTGCTGGATATATCCTAATTTGTTTTGAGATCAATAATATTTCTTAATAATGACTTTTTGGAAACAGATTCTCAATTTCAAAATATTTTGGCGAAATGAAGTGACTAATGAAGTGTCATTGAAGGCTTCATTGTTGGTTAAAAGTCCGTATTACTACACTGTTTTGATTATACACTTTTATATCTTTTTAGACATGATCTAAGACATGCATACTTGGTTGCTATGTGTTTCTCTCTTGAAAATCGAATGTCATGTATAATTGGATTGATAAATATACTCTTCTATCTCAAGATGTTTTGATATCAAAATTAATACATTTGTTTTCATCCTTCTCGGATCTTCCTGCAGAGGTGAAGAACGCTTTTAAGATGGACTTTTATGGTTTTCACTCTTATCGGAAAGGCTGATTATTTTCTTCTATATGTATAGGCTTTTCTTCTTTTTTTGTCTGTTTATGTATTTTCTTTTCGAGATCAGACTCCTTTGTCCTCCCATTTATAAGGGTCAGGCTGGTTGTTCGCCTCAAGTTTGTTTCCTCTTTTGCTTTCTAATAAAATCTTGCAGAGTGCCATCCCTGTTTCTTTGAAGAAAAAAAAAAAGAATACATTTGAAAATGATATATAACTTCATATTAAAATCTCAGTATTTTTGCGGAGTTGTTATTGTGGTATTCACTTGCCCTAATTGATTTAGGATGATTACGAGTTTATCTCATTCCTCTCGTTATTTTTTTTAAATATCTATAGTTACTTATTTCTTATTCCAATTATTAAAAATTCCGTGGTTATTTCATTATATATATGTTTAACTAATTTTTTCTAGTAAATTCCTCTAACCATATATATATATATATATATATATATATATATATATATATATATATATATATATATATTAGTTAGTAATTTTCGTTGTTTTCTATTAATATATTTATCTTTGTTTATTCAAATTTTCCTATTATCTTGTAATTATTGTTTTAATTTAAAAATTGTTTATTTTCAGTTTGTACCCCTACCTTAACATTTAAACTGTCTTAAATTTTTTAGATATTTCATCGGGGCATTTACAAAAATAGCCAAGTTAAAGATGACTTGGTCATTTGTAGCCTCACTTAAAAAAAAATACTCTTTTATGGCCTGGTTTATTGATAAACCACTGATAAACCACGACTGGTTTATCGGTAAACCAGTAAAAATTCACCGCTCAACATACGAAAATTTCTGGTTTATCCACTGGTCGACGGATAAACCAGTTGTCGACCAAGATTTACACTGGTTTACACTGGTCAACCACTGGTTTATCCAAGGTTTACGGTTTTGGTTTACATCCGGTTTATCGAGTCGACCAAGTGGTTCTGATGGTTTACACTGATTTATTGATAAACCAGTGTAAACCAATTGGTCAAAGGCTATATATGTTCATCAATCGGGTCAAATGGCCATATTTAACTAATGCTCTTCATTTCTTCATCTTCTAACCTTTTTGAAGCTACAGTACTAAACGCTCTTCATCTTCTCAAATCGTTCTGGAATTTTTCTTCAATCCTTCACAGCAATGGCAACTCCAGCTTTCACTCCTTCATCATCTGAAGACTTCGACTACGTTCCTCCTATCTCCAAGCAGAATGAAGATACATCCACCTCTTCATTGTTAAACCCTTCAAAACCCTCATCTGAAACTCCAATTTCTTTAAATCCTATCACTGGCATTATTGAAGCTGAACCTATTATAGCTCTTTTGGGAGAAACCCTTCCTGGAGAAGCTGGTAATGAAATTGATGTTGACAATCCTCCAAATTTGAAAGGTGTCCTCTCCTTAGTTGGACCAATCGGTAAACCCTCTGCTCGAAGATCTCTAAGGCAATGAAATATTGATCCTTCTGTATTCAATGAAGATTCTCATGTCTCCTTGCCCTCTCCATCTCGCAAGAAAAGAAAAGTCTCTTCCTCTGACACTCAGCCTAAAGAAATGCCAGTTGATCTTCCAATCAACATTGACACTGACCTCGAGTATCCACATTTTGTCGTTCAAAGAATGGTTGATGGCTCCCAGTTTTTTATCTCTCCTCACAATCCTGAGCTAGATACTCAAGAAACTGATTCTGAAGATACTATGTCAATTGATGATGTGCTAATAGAAGAAGGAAACAAGGAACAAGAGGTTGATGAACCCTTTTCTGATTTAGAAACGATTGCTCAAGTAATGTAAAATTTGAAACACCAAGCTGCTACCAGCTCTGCTTCCCATCAGAGTTCTTAATCTGAATTTGATGATTCTAGTGAGGAAGACTAATACTTCCAAGGAGAAAGACTTTGAAGAAGATAATGCGTTCTCTGCTAATGAAGAAGAAGCCCCTCATGAAGTTTCAGAAAATCCAGCAAATGAAGCCTCTGATGAACCTTCATTCACGCCTTCTTCTGTACCCACTCTCACTATAAGATTAGCTTTGAACATTCGCTTATATTCTCAAACTGCTTTGGATAGATATAAATTGTTACATGGTAGAACTCTTTTGGAAGAGAGAATTTGGGATCAAGCTCATTTCACCCAAAATAACTTAGAAAAGTTTTCCTTTGGTAGAAGCCTTCTAGAAACTGTTCAATTTGCAAAACCATATTCCAGGGAACTTGTTCTTTTATGCTAATCTTCCTTCCAGTATTCAGAAAATGTCCTCTCCTGACTTTGGCCTAACCTATGTTAGGAAGAAAATTGTGAAATTCGATCCTTTGACTATTAATGAGTTCCTTCATACTCCGGATATTTCTGAAGCTTCAAACTATCCTTCTCTTGACGCCATTGCCTTGGAATTCACGCCTTCTTCTGTACCCACTCGCACTGTAAGCTTAGCTTTGAACATTCACTTATATTCTCAAACTGCTTTGGAGAAATATAAATTGTTACATGGTAGAACTCTTTTGGAAGAGAGAATTTGGGATCAAGCCCATTTCACCCAAAATAACTTAGAAAAGTTTTCCTTTGACAGATTCCTTCTAGAAACTGTTCAATTTGCAAAACCATATTCCATGGAACTTGTTCTTGAATTTTATGCTAATCTTCCTTCCAGTATTCAGAAAATGTCCTCTCCTGACTTTGACCTAACCTATGTTAGGAAGAAAATTGTGAAATTCGATCCTTTGACTATTAATGAGTTCCTTCATACTCCTGATATTCCTGAAGCTTCAAACTATCCTTCTTTTGACGCCATTGCCTTGGAATTGACCAAAGGAAAGAAAACCAAATTCAAACACCCATTTTACTCATCCAGTTTTTGTTCCTTCTATAGTGTTTTGCACATAATTTGTATTGACAATTGACTTCCTTCTCGTAATGCTGGGGTGGTTACCAAAGATCATGCTAGGTTACTATATTGGATTGGAATAGGTCTTCCTTTTAACCTAGGGAATATTATCTTCAAGGAAATAACTTCTTTTATCAAATCGGCATCCACCAAACGTGTTCTATCATTTCCTTTCCTAGTCTGATTCATCAGATTTGCAGTGCTCAAGGTGTTCCTATCTATCCTCATGATAAACTTAGTCCCTCTACTAAATCTCTCCACATCTCTAAATTGTTGTTGTCATCCACCAAAAGAGTAGTTGATCTTCCTTTAGTTTATCCCTTTCCTACAACCTCAGCTCAGACTAATGTTCCCAATGAAGTCTCCATTGATGTTCCCAATGAAGTCTCCATTGAAGTTCCCAATGAAGTCCCATATGTGGTTACTAAAGAAAGCTCATCTGTACTACCTACTCCCAGAACTGTCACTTTGGACTCCTCAGTCTTGCTATCCCAAATTGAGCTTCTGGATCTACAAATATCCAATGTTCTTGCTTATGCTGCTAGTTTGAAGAAAGATAGGGATGTTCTTAAAACTACCTTCTTGTCTAGACAAAACCAAGGGGGAGATGAAAGTTGAATGCTGCTGCTGTGCTGCTGGTTCCCTGAAGAATTATGTCTCATAGTGACTTGGTTGAAAGTGTTTGTGTTTCATGGGTTGTAACTAAACTAGTTTACCTTATGCTTTATGTTTCTGAACTGCTTTGCTTAAATACTCCTATCAGTTTGTGACTCCTATATCCTTTATCCTAAATGGATGTGATCACTATTGGATCATATATTAGTAATCATGACAGGTAGATCATTATGTTTTACTCTTTATCTTGTTATGTTTGCTACTTGCTTGACTCAAGGGGAGTTTCTGTATTATCGTTTTTAGGGGGAGTTTTTCTTTTTGATTAAAAACTAGTTTTTCAAATTCTTTACTTTTTTATCTCAATGAAGTCCCCAATAAACTCTTCATTCCAGACTTCATTGTTCAGATATTTTTCAAACTAATTTTCTTTCTTTCTTTTCTTCTCTGTTTTTTTATTGTTTGTTTTTGTCCAGAAAGGCAAAAAGTGGAGATTGTTAGAGATTAATTTATCAACATTATTTATTGATTTATCTTATTTAAATTAATCAATTAGTATGTTTTGCCTTTCTTGATTATTACATGTATATTGTTTCTATATCTTTATATTTTATATTCTCTTGTATAATTTTTATAGTTAGAATATATTATTGTTTAGTTCTCATATTACTTATCTTGATTTAAATGTGTATTTATTAAACCTTTTATAGAAATGATATTTTAGTAATTGTGTATTTAGGGTTAATGTTTATTACCTTGAAAGTCTAGGTTTGTGCCGTGTCTCTTGGTTCCCACACACGACTAACCTATTGATTGATCCATCTTATATTTGGTATAGAATCTATGTAAATTTGGTAAGTCAATATTACTTTGTATTAGAGTCCTTATTTAATATACTAACCTACTAATTGTTTATGATAAGTTTGTTTTCTTGTTGTATAAGGTTTCTAGGTACTCTTGGTGCATATAAATACAAGAGGACATTCACCATTGAAGATTACGGAAGTACCAACTTAGAAGAGAGAACACAATATAGAGAAAAGAGAAAAGAATGTGAAGTAGTGCTGCTGCATTCGGAATGAATTGTTGAATGAAGCTACATCGGAGCTTTCATTCACTCTGTCACCAGCACAGTCTTCTGTTAATACCTCTTACCTCTTTGTTAAAAGCTATTGAGCGTGTATCAGTCTAGGTAGTCTGAGGTGTTTAGGTTATTCATCGTCATATCTGCTTTGTCTATAGCTTTGCATAAATATCATTTTGTTAGTATTTCATTGTAATGAGCTTAAACTGTTTTACTAGTGGAATATTTTTAGCCATGAGACTCGATCAAATAAGTTGATTTACTTATCTCTCTTACTATAAAAGTCAAGCTTGTTTCTTACAATTTAATAGATGGATAAAAATAACCCTTCATCAAATAAACCACCCCACCATTTAATTAAGGACAAAACAAGTAAATTTATCATGACAACAAATAATGTTTGGACAAAAATAGCCTCAAATATAATAAATCATCCACCATTAATTAAGGTCAAACAAATAAATTTATCAAAGACTAATTAATTCCATTAATAATCAAATAATAATTTGATCCCTTGCCTTGTATATGTTTTTAAGTTAGGTCCTACAGTTTTGAATTCTATTTATTTCGTCTTGTATTTTTACTTTCTTATCAGTTTTCCCCTCCTACCATTATCGTTACAAATGTTGTCCAATATTTTCTAAAATAACAAAAATACCCTTACACAGTCGAGAGACTAAAACTTTATTTGAAACTAAAAAATAATATGGTATTACTTTCTTAAATAATATGGTTTACTCAGTAAAGACATTATGGAAGTAAATGAAAAAATGTTACTATAATAATAGATTTGTTAGTGAGTATCAAAATATTAAGCAAAAATATGTAGCGCCTTTAGCTATTACCCATGAATAAGCTAAGAGAATGAGGTTAAGAAAATGTGTCATAGTGTCAATAAGATGAAGAAAATGAAGAACCAATTGATGAATCTGTGCGTTTTGTTACAAAAGAAAACAAAATTCTATAGTTTACTTATTTGAATTTTCAGACTACTACAAGCAACCTTTAAAACTATCATACTGATCCTAACTTATAAATATTACAAACAAACCACTGTTAGTAATCACAAATAACTAGGTTTAAAATATTTTACTCCTTCCCATAACTGGGTTCCAAACCTCTAACCTCTTTTGGTCTTAACTTGCTTGCTCATCTTCATAGAACCCGAAGTAGTTACGTATGAGAATCTCTCTATTCCCCTCCCCTGGCTATCAACTTTCTTTTCTTCTACCACAACTCTCCTTTAATTGAAAGAAATTATCACCAATCAACATCCTTTTAAGTAGTTCCATCCTAAATTAGATTATCTCATTTCTTAGTAATTTGACATCGAAAGTGGATAGAAAGTAAGAAATGAGAGACGTTCGAGAAAGAAGTCCGACTAATTAGAAGCTAAAGAGATTCTATGTTTTTATTCTTGGTGGTGATAGCTGGGTGGGGATAGATGTGGCGGCATTTGCAATGATGCTGGTGGTGGTGGGGGCGATTTTAAGCATGACATTGGTGATTTAGGTGGAATACGACATTAAACAAAGGAGTAAGAAATTAAACAAAGAAATAAAATAAAATAAAATACAATTGATTTCTAGGCTAATGGTGTTATTTGAGGTGGTAGTGGTGGTAATGGTGGTGGGTGTATGAATGATGGATGTATAAATTAAATAAATTCTAAATTTAATTATGAGACAAATTAAAATAACAACATTGCTAGCCTTACAACTAATTTTATAATTTTCCTTACTACTAAGCCTTCAAGGGCAAAAATGTTTTGTTCAAAACAACTTTGTGCTTCTTCAAAGCATAGTTGTAAGGAAAGTAGTATAATTAGTTGTAAGTATATCATTTTCCTTACCATTTTCTCTTCATTCAAGCCCGTCTCTCTTTCTGATGAATTCGTTGATAAGGGTTATTTGTTTTTTGCTAATTGCATGTTTTTACTAGGGGTTTTAGTAAGTATAGTATATACCCTATGATTTCTACTTTAGGTGTGACTTTTATATGGGATAGAATGAGGAAGATTAGTGATGGAGTTTGGCTAGAATCGAAGAAGGAAGGCGCCAAAGTTGTGATAGGTGTGATCGAAGAGGGAAGGGTTTGGGCTAGAGATGGCGACTATTATGGTGGAGTGAGAGATGGGCACTTGTACCGGGAGAAGAGGGAAGGAGAAGGTGTGAGATTAGAGTTTTTGTACTTTTAATACATTTACCCCTAAAGCAGATAATGAAAATGTCATTTTTGCCCCGCACGTGGAAGACCATGTGCTATTTAACGTGAATATTCTAACGTCCATCATGGATAGGGTATGAAAGTGAGACACTTCGTTACTATTTTTAACACCCATAGACGGGAGGGAGTAAAGTGAGACAAGTAGAAAAATAAGGTATGAAAGTGAGACACTTCGTAGGTTGGGGTCAAATGTGAGATTTAGTGTGTAATTTTAGGAGCTAATCATATGTTTGCCCCATCAAAATTAGTCCAAAATACACATTGTCCCCTAAGGTATCCACCAAATCCACTTTGGCCCTCAACGTAATTTTGTAGCATTTCCATATTCCATATCAAATTTGGTGATTGTGATGTAACGTGTGGTAATCGTAGTGATAAAAATGGTAGTGAATAATGTTTAAGATCAATAATTTGCTCAAATCAAATCATAAACCATATCAATGGTGCCAAGGAGAAATTTGTTGGAGTTTAAGCTAGGGACGATGAAGACGGATTGAATCATAACATGCCTCATCATTGTCGTATACATATGTGGAGTTCAAATATGAGTTTTGAAATTTATCGTGTATGCTTATGCATTGTGTTTGTGGCTTGGTCATTTAACATCGGCAGCTCTGACAGCTTTTATTTTTTATGGGTTCTTATTCATGGCGGCCTTGACACCTGAATGCGATCCTCTTCTTGTGTTTTATCTCTCTCTGATATGCTTCCGCACTATTTTTATTTATTTTTCTATATAAAAATTCGAATAAAAGATTTATACACTCTTGAGTTTTATCTCACTTAAAATTTAAATAAGATGTCATTGTTGGAGAAGAAGTAGAGAAAGCGTTGTCGGAGAATAAGAAAATGAAGTTTCTTTTTGGTTAATAAAAGTACATAAAACATTGTTAAAAAATGACCAAAAATGCCCTTTACGTGAAATACCATGTGCACCTTAACGTAACCTTAGTAGTGTCTAGGGGCAAACTAGAAAAAACTTATACAATGAGATATGAAAATGATACAAAAGTTAGGTTGGGTGGTAAAGTGAAACTTTATAGATACTCTGGGTGAATTTTGTATTTTATAGTGTAAGTATATTTTGCGATTGTGAGTTTGATTTCTATAACACAATGTATTATTTTCCAAAGAGAGTCATAAATTTCAGAAACGACATAAGTAAAGTCTCCAACAACAATGTGCTTATCTAAGAAAGTAAGTTTGAAATGTTTTCAATTCCAACACCGATAAAAGTGAATGAATTCATGTTTGGTACTAAAAAAAGATTTAAAAATAACCAATAAAAAAGACAAATGTGTAGGATAAGTTGCAATATAATGACTAAAAGCTTACATTTTAAATCAGTGAAAAACAAAATATCGAAAAACCTAAACACATAACAACACAATTTATAAGTCTCAAAAACCGTAAAGATTAAAACACAAAAATAATCCAATAATTAAAAGTAAACAAAAAAGTTAAGAAACTGACAAATCACTTTAAAAAACCATTAACATCATGCGCGTTAACCACGTGCAATGCACGTGAACCTTACTAGTTTGATCAAAAAGTATCTCTCGTGTTAATTTCTCTTTTACTTCCTTTTACTATTTTATTTTCTTTATTTCCGCTACTTACTTTTACTTCAATGATCTCTTCAATGAACTCTTCATTGAGATGTTCCTTGACAATTTGTATTTAAAACATTTTTTTTTCAAAAACTTTCTATTATGTTTTCCTTTGTTTAGTTGTTTCTATATTTACTTACAGTCTATTAGGTAATCTATATAATTCTAGCTACAATCAATTTTACAAACTTGATATAATAAAATTAACCTTGCAAGTGCACAAGTCATTCATAGTATAGTTGTGCAAATACAAGGGTCGAACAACATATGTAAGCATTGATATCAAATAATTCAACTAGCAACGAACGCATAAACTAAAAGCAGGGGTTTTGTATCAGATTATCACGAATTATTTACCAACTAACTAAAGCGAGCAATCAACTAATTATCACAACAAGTAGATTTGGAAAAAAATAATCAGATTTGGGAAGCCTATGAATTAGGATTCAGTTGTATCTTCACCTTATGTTCATGCAAATAAAGTCTTAATCAAAAGTCAAGGATTCGTTCACACGTGTAAAGATTAGTACGCTTTGGCCACAGTTTGCAATCTTAGTATCGCAAATGGCTATACTTTCTTGGTCCGTCCATATAACAATTAAGGATCCCTTAAGCAAACGAAGAACAAGAGAACCTAAATTCTATCTTAGCGCTATCATGAATCAATAGAATTTAATTCTCACAAAAGATGGCAAACGTATGACTTATTCACCTTGGTCATGGAATTCGTCATACCTAGATAATCTAAACAATTGTAGATACATGTCATGTAAACATCTAGAATAGATTTGTTAATTATGCTTTTTAGATAACAAGACAATTGATTGAATAAAGATGTAGATTAGAACGTAAGGATTTGATGCAAATTACCTCCAATTCCTAGAAGGATGAGTTTAGCTCATCATGGATGAAGAATTACAAACTTGGATTAAAGAAATCATGATTCAATGTTGTTGGTCCCAAATAGGCTCAATCTAGGCTAGAAGGGGGGGGGGGAGGGGTTGAATAGCCTAGTTGTGTTTTTAAAATTACTTTAAAAACTTTTTCAAGTTGTTCTTCTTTTTAAAATAGCTAACTCTTAAGAAGAGTTAGGGCAACGAAAAATAGAGAAGATAAAACAGATGAAAGGCTGCAGTTCTTAAGCAGATCCAGTAGAAGACTTTAAACAGTGAGAGTAGTAGCAGTTATAAATAAAGGCGAGATAAGCAGAGACAGTTCAAGCAGAAGTACGAGGATTTAGAAGTGGTTCGTGCTATGAATAGTAATACGTCCACTACCAAAGTGGTTAGCTTTGGATTTTGAAAGTTACACTTATTTATCCACTAGGTGATAGAGTAAGATCTCTAATGGATCGTGTAAAAAATGATTTTCAACCAAGTGTTTAATGATGAGAGAAACAATCAATGAATAATTGATCTCTCAAGTGCTAAAGTAAAGAATAGTTACTTTCAAACTAGAAGAAGCTAAAAGCAAGTAAAGACTGACAAATCTGCAGCTTCAGGAAGTTTGGTGAAGTGTTAGTTCTTGTCCTTTGATCTCTTGAATGCTTGAGTATTGAAGATGAAGCTTGAGTATTGAATAAGCAAGAGATGTGTATTATCAGATCTTCAAGACTCGAATTTATACCAAGGGAGATCTTCAGGACCGTTGGACTGAGAGTGGAGAGGTTGAATCCAACGTTTTAATGCATTGAATGCATTTTGGCGCTTTGTAGAATGAGTGCAGCAACAAACATCAGAGATGCAATGATGCAGAGGCAGACATTCCCAAACAGAGTAAGGTTTCAGTTTGCAGGTGTTACAACTTAAAAGTCTTCTTAGCCAAAAGAGGTAATGTCTTCAGTCTTCATGATTCAGACGACAGGTTGGACAGTTGTCTGTGTAGTTTGTCTAAAGCCAGATAATGACATAATTGACTTTTTTGGAGGGAAATCTGATGAAGATAATTTGAATATTATTTCACTAGATATTAAAAATATCTAGTTCAAATAATATGTGACATAAATCCACGAGTTTGGCCGAGCTTCGATTTTGAGCTGAGCAGACTTCAAAGTCTGCTGGTGAAACGTGCTTTCAAGGCTACTGTTGAAGCTTGCTGGTCCGCACCTTGGAGAAACTAACATTAAAATATTTTATTACACCCTTGATTCTAAGACAGTTGCCACACTAACCGGTACACAGACTTTTTAGCCACTGTGCAATAGAATCAGAAGATGACTCAACCAAATCTAGAACCTGTGAGGGTCAACAAATGTTAATAGAGAATTACAAACTCAAAATAATCCTTGAAACAATTCTAATCTCTCTGAAATTCGTCCCCCACAGCCTAAGCCACTAGGTTTACTTATATACTAAGCTTACTAGGTAGGATAACATAAACAAAATGTAACGACTTGACCTGGACCCCAACATGGAATCCCGAGGTCGTGCCGCAAAAACAACATGATAAACGGACAAGCACGTGCTAAGCACAATGGTGCTGTTGGGACAAGCGAGCCAAAACGGGCTCTAACAGGAAGGTAAAGCCATAATGGCGGTACAGAACAACAAAAACAATCATGCGGAAGAAAATAATAAGATGGAGTCCCGAGCTATCGAGCTTAGTACTACTAAAACAACCCAAGAGTCTAACTATCTCTCGATAAGATTCTAAAAGGCACGTGCCACAACAATGCGCACGAAAAGCAACCATCAACATCCAAAGTGCCAGAAAGAACACAAGTCATCGGTGAAACTATATGCCGGAACCCAACAACTACCAATACGAGTCTACAACTCAGCAAACACAATAATAACCTTACCGGCTTAGACATGCCGGAGAAACAACAACTATACACCACGAGCTAAAGCGTGCTCATGATAAAAATTGGAATGTGAGTATTGAAATAAAGTACAACGGCTCGACAATACCTATCGACTCCAAAAATAATACAATAATAATTACCCAACACAACTCAACCCAACCATAAAGTTTATGTAAATGTACATAACTTTCGTCCTCACTGGAATATAACAATACAAACTAAAATAAGGCTCCAAGAGCAACTACTCAAGATACTACCTACTACAAACTACGATCACGCCACCTCAATACGAACTAACGACCAACTGCACACTAAGGGAAACAAAGGTGTGAGATGAGTAATAATGACCAAATAAGTTACTAAATGCAGCAATATGGCATGGCAAAATGCTCGGTCATATATGTAATCATGGTATCAATATAAGTATACCAAATAGCATAAACATGTACTGCATAATCATAGGCACGCAAATCCACATCAACACATAAACCACATAGCACGGTGTTGTTCACATAAGTTCTCGCAATAAACCACATATATGAGGATATGTGTCTCCATCAGTTACTGTCGCGTTGCTCCTGCAATACACGTGCAAAACCAAATTGTGCCTCAATAACCATCTGTGAGTGCCCCGTTTCGCACCTTCCCCCTCTACTGAAAAGTGGGTGGTTTCAAAACTTTGAGCACGTGGAATACGTCCAACCTCATTGCGGACTCGAAAATATTTTACAGAGTCGCCACCTCTATTTTAGGGTTTAAACAGAGAAAAACCAAAACATAACAGAATATAAGGGTTCAGAGGCTAAGTTACAACTTAGGAAGGGGTTAGGTACCAAACTCGTCATTTCGGTCTCAAAATGGTGCTAAATACGTTCTTTTTATTTATTCAATATATATATATATATATATATATGATAAGAAAAATAAAAGAAAACTTGTAGCAGCTACATTTTAGAGTTGCAATCAAAGCATATGAAATTTTGACTATAATAACGACCTATTTTATAGTTTATTTATAATAAAAATTTTACCAGCATAACGACTTATTTTATGTCATTATATTATTATGATAATATTATTTTAAACATAAATGAAAATAACTTTGGGGTACCTACCTCTTGAAGCGTGAGGGTTTATACCCGTGACCACTTTTCTTGGGCAGGCTTTGGGGTGTGCTCATTCTGTTGTCTCCTCGAAAGAGAAAGTCTCTTTTGTTGTTGTCGAAATTTGGGCAGTGTAACAGCTTGTATTTGTTGCTTTTCACGCCGATTTTTGGGCGGCATGACTGCTGTGTTTGTTGCTTTCCACCTCTCAACCGGGCGAAGCAACTACTTGTATTTGTTGATTTTGTGTTGATGTCGTGTTTGAAATCGGGCAGAGTAACTGTGGTGTTTGTGGCTTTTTGGAATCGGGTTTAAGGTGAGAACCTAACAGAGCAACTAGGTTTATCTATGAATTTCTCACTGTGAACTCTCTCTATAAAATTCTTTCGCCGCTCTCTCTATTGATTTCTCCGTCTCTTTTGCACTGGGCAAGGCCCTGTATTTATAATCTGAGGAATAGGAGACTTAACCACGAAGGAAGGCTGCAGATATTTCGCCGGTGCTCAAATTGGATGACCCTGCGATGAAGAAATTGTACCAAAGAAGGAAAGCACCAATGTTTAAAGTAGTTTTGGGAGCCCCACTATGCAATTTTGGGCGCAGTCCCCAAAACTGTAATGGGCCGTGCCCAAAACTGTTGTAGGCTGCGCCCATTATTGTTTTGTGCTTTTGGGATTTTCACTTTCCCCCCTACTGTTCAATTTTGTCATTTTTCTTTTCTTGTTTCTTCCTTTGGCATTCTGAACTCCTTGAAAGTTTCTTCCTTTAACATTTTATAGAACATTTCAAATAGGGGTACGAAATTGGGGTGTCTACAGCGCCACTCAACGATGGACTTTATGGGTAAATCAAAATTTATCAGTAAACGAACATCGTTGATAAGTATAGACTCCCTAATTTCGAGAAAATCATAATTATGAAGAAATCAAACATAATAATTTATGATGCATCAAGTGATGATGCAACATATCATGTGATCATGCTTTTGTGATGTGGTGGTCAGACCTACCGAGATAGGCTGCCTACGTATCCTTATAAAAGGAATCACACCCGATCGTAGCTCATCACTGGGGATATCTGGTAAAAACCATATTTCTAAGGCAAGACCCTTACGACCCTACGTAAACACTGTAAGATCCCGATTGCGTTAGCGTGAATTGCGTGCAATGCTCGCATTTCTTCCTTGGTTGATTGCTCGCTTGACTCGTGAGAGAGTCTAGATGTGTATGAGAGACCACATTAAGACTAAAACACTTTTAAGAAATTTCATATAGTTGTTGACTTGCTAAAGTCAAAGGTCGTAACCCGACGATAGTCGAAATGCGACGCGATTGAGAGTTTATGCGGGTTTTGTGTTTCTGACCTCGGTTTGGTCCCAGATCTTTACATGATGACTAAATAACATGTTTAGATGTGTTAGACTTCTAATTGGATGCATTCCATAAGTCTCGTGAAGTTTTGACGCCTCGAGAATAGCAATTCTCCTTATCGCGTAGTTTGAGATTGAGCCGGCGAACATCTCGTCTTTCGAGCCTATTTCCCCTATCTGTTGTTCATCATCTGGGAGGCATTCAGGCCTATTTTGTAGCCCTAATAGGTGTTTACAATCATGGGTTATTACCCGTCGGTTTGCGGTTTCATTCGACGTTTAGATAGCAAGTTGTTACGTCTTGCGTCGGTTTTGCCCCGGGGTGTTTTGGGTGTTGTTTTTGGGAGTCTAGACCTACTTTAAAATTGGTTTGAGACTTGGATGGATTAGTTTAATGTTTAAGGACTTTAAGGGTTCAATTGTGAGCCATTTCGAAGCTTTAAGGCTCGAGGATGCATGCGGATCGATCGGACGCGAACGAGACAACAAGAAAACGATGTCAAGGTAAAAAGGGACCATGCGTCGTCGCTTGCTTCATAACCATGCGGCGCATGGGTCTCGATCCCTGTTACGGGATTTTTTGGGTTTTTTGATGTGTTGTCCAAACTATCCCCACCCAAACCCAACCTAAACTAATCCTAAACCCTCCTAACTATCTTAGGATATATCCTAACCATCTAATTGAGTTTTGGAGGGGGATTATATGGGTTAATTAAAGGGAAACAAACCTATCATCTAAACACACACCCACTTACTTTCCTAACCCTTTTAGACCAAAAACTCAAAGTCTAACACCCCATTTTCAGCCATTGACTCTCAAAAACGTGGGAGACCTCTATGAGAGCTTGAGAGAAGAGTTCTAGGGTTCTTGAGAGCCCAACCCTTGGAATCCATAGCTAGGAGTCTCCATTTCACAATCCACTCCATAGAATTGAAGAGGAGATTGAGGAGAACAACACCCACCTCTTGGAATTTCGAATTTGTGGCTTGGAGGGGCTGAACTAAGGTAAGTTTCTACCTCTCTTTCTCTTCTTTTGGGCTCCATTGACCCTAGGAAACAATCATTTGTGCTATGTGAGGTCAATGGAAGCCATTGTTAGGGTTGTAGAAGATGCCATGAACCCTAGGTTTCTAATTGATGATAGAGCTTGGTTGGACCTATGTGAGACCTTGATTTATATGAAATTCAAGTGTTTAATGGTCTATTGAACTTGGTTATGTTGATTATCTATGAGTATTGAGGTTGATTTGGTAGAGATACTTGGAGGGTGTTTTGCCCAAATTTGGTTTAGCTTGCAAAATTATTGATGTGAGCTTGATTACTATGTTTTATATGCTTATTAGAGTATATTAAACCATGTGGTATGATTTAATCATGAATTGGAAATTATGATTGGTAAGGTGACTTGAATGAATTTATGCACAAGATGGCCAATTTGTTCTAAGTTGCATTGTTAAGTGATTTGTGGGGTTTATGTGAGTTTAATGAACATGGGGAGGTGCCTATTGATGATGGTTATGAACATAGAAGGTATTGAGACTCATGGCTTCTATGCCCTAAAATTTTAGAAAGGGTAGATTGGACTCAACGGAGTCATTATAAGTTCAATTAAGTGCTAAATGAACTTGAGTTGAAATCCTACGACGTTTGGATTTCGTTTGATTAGTGAAGTGAAGCATATAACTTCCAAATTTTAAATGGTTGGTGATTGTGATGTGTTTTGTGGATTTTTAGTCTTGGGAATTAAGCCCGAATGACTATTGGGATTTGGTTACAAACTTTAAGGAATTATTACGGGTGAATTTGTAAAACACATAAATAATGAAATGTGTTAGTAAGACTCAACGAGTCGTTATAAGGCCAATAAAATGATAAAGAGCCTTGGGTTGAAACCCTACAATGTTTGGGTTTGTTTGGGTTATGTTTGTGCACACCGGGTTTTTGGTTGTGCCCTATGGCGACACTTATGTTATGGAGATGAACTAGAAATATATTTTAAGCATGCTTGTTAGAGCATGGGATAATGGAGACCCACATAAGGTCATGAGATTATTTAAGAGAAGATTAAGAGAGAATCCTCTTCTCAAGGATTTTTGTTGCGTGTATATGAAAACAATTAGAGAAGTGACTACGGAGTAGTCATGATGTTTTAAGTATGGTGTTGGTGTTATCGATCATGTATGACGATTAGGACTATGATTGAGTCCGGTGTACTTAAAATAAAAGACTAAAATAATAAGTCTTGAATTGTGGATATTTTGAGACTAGCGTAGTAGTCTTGGTTTGGTTTGAGTTGAGGATTATGGAAGACCTCACATTATATTTTATTAAGCTTGTAAGCTATACTTGAATGGGTTAGTGACTTGAGGGATAATGAATACCTCAATAAAGTAGTTCTTGAACTAAACTTGTATGTTAGTTGAACATAATGGTTATATGCAAATATATGCATTGTTCATGATGTTTGGTAGAGCATTATATCCTACTTGATTTTATGCAATTATATGCATGGTTTATGAGATTTCGTAGAGCATTATGTCCTACGTGGTTATATGCAAATATGTGCATGGATTATGGGATTTTGTGGAGCATTATGCCCTATTTGTTTATGTGCAATTATGTGCATGGTTTAGGAGTTGTTGTAGAGCATTATGTCCTACATGATTTAATGAGCCCGATAATTATGAATTTGGTCTCATTGGTTTATGCAAGTAAATATATACTTGATCGTTTGGTTTAAAGTCCAAATTGGCGGGTTTGGTTGTTGTGTCGGCAATGGGACGATTCATAGTCTTTGGAAACAATCGCTATGAATCGTTGCATTGGTTCCCTTTCTCCTCACTATTTGGCCAATAGTGGGATGTGATCTCGAGTTATGCCATCTAGCTAGACATCGAGCTCTCATTTCTCATCCGGGAGACTGGATGAATGTAACGAGTACTCATTAAAGGAAATCTGATGAGTTGTGATTATTGGGGACGGAACCCCAGGGTATGATTGATCGGGAATTGAGCCCAGATCTTGGTTTGAGATTTGATCTCATGGTAAGTTGATTGGGTTTTGAACCCGGATTTGGTTGTAACGGTTCGATTTACGTTTACTGTTACACATGTTTATTTATGAGCATTTATATGAAAGATAATATGCTACTTGAGTTATGTGAGTTTATGTGCTTTAAAAATTAAGTACATGATTATTGTTGGTATACTAGCATGATACCATGATTTTTATATGATTGCACATTATGCCATGCCATGACATAATATGCCATATGTTGCATTTAGAAACTTACTGGGTCATTATGACTCACTCCGTGTGATTGTTTTCCCTAGTGTGCAAAGTGATCCCGTTAGTACGCACGGCTTCGGATAGCGATTTCTAGCAGGTGGTCTTCCAAGTCATAAGCTTGGAGCTATTTATTATTATTATTGTTGTTTTTCGGTGAGACTCGGATGTAAAGTTATGTAGACTTTACTTGGGTAGATTGTAGTATTATATTTATGTTGTGTATTTGGGAGCCGGTTGTATATCCGAGCCTTTGTATCCTTAGAGATTATTTCCGTTGTCGCTTTCGAGCATGTGTGGCTCGCTTATTCTAGTTTTAGTATTATTGTTGTTCCTACCTCCGGCGCTTTTAGTCGTGAGATCTTGGTTGGTGGTTTAGCATTATTATTACCGTTGTAGTTGAATTGTTCCTCCAGGCATGTTATAGCCGCTGAGTGTTGTTTATCGTTGGGATTTTGCTAGTTGCCGGCCTTGGTTGCCGATGGTTTGTGGCGTGTCTAATGTTGCGCCACGCGAGTCGAATTTTTGGGCCAAGAGATTTACTATCTCTTTGGTTGTTTATACTTAGGAGCTTGTTAGCTCGGGTCCCATTATGGTTTTTGCTTCCGCAGGTTTTAGTTTTTATTATCCTATCGCCGTTATGGCTTTGTCTTCCTGTCTTGAGCTTGTTGGCTCATCTTTTGACTCGCACCATTATGCTTAGCAGTGCTTGCTTTCTTAGCTTGTCCCGATGGCACGACCTTGGGATCTCGCCTTGGGATCCGGTCGTCACGCTTGGTATCGAGCTATTGGTTAGCTATTTCGCCAGATAGGTTCCTTGGCCTAGTTGGGTTGGGTTTATTGTTGAGATTTTTAACGCCGAGTGTTCCTTGTAGGTATATTATGTCGAGCTTGGCGTGGAGCTAGTTCTAGCGCACTGCTCGAGTACCGCTCGTGGTAATGAGAGAGGGAAAACGTTAGTGATCCTCGTGTGACTCCTCAACAAATGTTTAGAAAGGAGAATGATTCCACTATACTTGGGAGATTCTTGAAGTTGGAACCTGAGGGCTTCGATGGAGAGCCCGATGCTTCTAAAGCCGAGCATTGGTTAGAAAGCATGGAAAAGATCTTTGAAGTTATGGGTTGTACGTCAGAAGTGATGGTGACTCTAGCAGTGTTTAAGTTGAGTGGTGCGGCTGACCATTGGTGGCATGTGTTACGAGATAATTGGAGACACCATGGAGTGCCCCAAGTGTGGGAAAATTTCATAATGGAGTTTAGGGCACGCTTTATTCAAGTAGTTCAGAAAGAAGAGAAATGGAATTTATTGCGCTGAACAAGGAGATATGAATGTGGCTCAAGATTCGGCGAAGTTCACGAGTTGGCTCGCATCGTGGTTACTTAGTACCGATGAGGCTAAGAAGACCCATCGGTTTGTAAAAGGCCTAAAGATGAAGTATCGTAGGCGCCTTATTCCCTTACGGCTCACGGAGTACCGAGATGCTGTGGATCGTGCTTATGCGATGGAGTTAGACTTCGAGGAGTATGCTCAAAAGAGAACCTCGAGAGTTGTTAAGAGTGATGATAATATTGGGAGGCAATTAGCACCTCAGAAAGTTAATCAAGGAATCACACGTACTGGTAGACAGAGTGATGTTTCTACCTCCAGTCGGAGACGACGAGGCGGCGAGTTGATATGTAATTTTTGTTTGAGGACAGGACATGCCGAGAACAGATGTTGGGGCAAGGCAGGAAAGTGCTTTGCTTGTGGCGGTGATCATGTTCGTAAAGATTGCCCGAAGATGAGGGTTAATCAGTTTGGGAGTACTAGTCGACAATCTGGTGGCTCCAAGAGAGATGGTGATGGTCGACCTAGAGTTTGAGGTCGTGTGCGCGTGGCGGTTAGCCATTGCGGAGTTTTGAAACCTATCCGAATAGGAAGGTACGTTCTCGTATATATATTATACCGTTACTACTATTATTGTTATTATGAGTACACGTCTTATCGGTAGCTCATGTGCATTCATACATACATTACCTGGTGTATTGCATATTGTTGGTCTATTGTTTGATTGGGGATAATGCCCCAATGTGGTGTTGGTTTGTGGTATTGTTTGATTTGTGAATTGCCGGTAGGTAATCACTTATGGTTTGTGGAATCTTGTGTAGTCTATATATTTATAGGACTATACTATATATAAAGAGCATTGAGGATGAATTTGTGTTACGATGATAGTAACCAATGGTTTTATGGGGTAACAGTTTTGTAGGCCTATATTAAGAGCCAGGGTATGAATATTTGTATATATATGTATATATATATATATGAAGCATGAATTTTATGATGATACTTATTGATTTGAAATAATACTTGTATATCCTATGGGGATGTGTTTAAGGTGATGAATAATATACATCTATAATATTGTTAATGATTATTATGCGAGTAGGATACACTCGATAAGTGCGAAAGTTAAGTGTTGCGATCTATGGATTGATTTTAGTGCGTGAACAAGTATGATGTTTCACCGCAATTTTGTTGGAGTTTTGGCGTTTTGGGGACGTTAGTATATGCGTCGGTTGTAGACTTGGTCTAGAATTTAAGAAAGGTTGGAATTGTGAAGTATAGACGTTACGACTACTAGTAGCCGAGTCGATACGTGGTGACTTCTAGCGAGTTTTCATGTTTGTGTACTAGGTGCACGAGTTTTGTGGTAAAATATGGTTGTTGTTTGTCAAGGTAATAGACCTTGTTACTTGACTTGAATTTATTCAGTTATGTGCATTAGTTGTAGCGAACACCTACCTGATGCATTTACATTGTAGTATCTTAAACTCTCATGTCATAATTGTTATCTCTTGCTCATTCATTTCCTTAGTATATGAGACTATTAAAAAGGATGCTTAAAACCTTTTTATCATGAACCTTCGCATCCTTGCAACGGAAGCTTTTGAATATCCAATTTAGCCGGTACCCTAAATTGGTGATCAAAGGTGGTCGTTGTTGGACTAGGATTGGTATGAATTGTGGTAGAAAGTGACTATACCCGTTACCAAATGGAATGGACATAAATGGAAAGAATTTTCAAAACATTTCATTATTGTGCTCTTATGTGTTTTTACCCGCGATATGGAGATCGCGAGTATTACTTGCATGGCTTGGAATGTCAGCTTGATTGTCTCTGATTTGGTTGAGAATTGCTCTATAGGCAATTATTACTCCTTGTGACTTAAGGTCTGTTATGCACAAATTTTATGACGTGCCCCGGAACAAATAGATTCCGTAGTTGAATGTTATTATGTGCCTGAACTTGTTTCATGTTAAACGTTGGGGTTTGTGTACGAGTTTGGTTAGTATTGTTCGTATGTGTTTTCGCGACTCGGAAATGAGTCATATTATTTTCAATCTAAAGAGTTTTATGTGGTTGTGCCTATTGAGAGGTTTTGAAACCTGAGTTTGGATCACGGTAGTTTGATCCTCATATACTTGGTTTGGTTATTGTAATGGTAGACTCGGAGACTGAGTCTAGGGTTATGGTTTTTGAGCATCGAGTGTTTACTCGGGATTGTGAGACACCGTAGTGGTGTCTGGGTATTCCATGTCAAGGTGATGACCTGGCATTGATTTGAGATACAGTTTAGAATTCGGGACGAATTCTTTTTAAGGGGGAGAGGATGTAAGATCCCGATTCCCGGTTAGCGTGAATTGCGTGCAATGCTCGCATTTCTTCCTTGGTTGATTGCTCGTTTGACTCGTGAGAGAGTCTAGATGTGTATGAGAGACCACATTAAGACTAAAACACTTTTAAGAAATTTCATATAGTTGTTGACTTGCTAAAGTCAAAGGTCGTAACCCGACGATAGTCGAAATGCGACGCGATTGAGAGTTTATGCGGGTTTTGTGTTTCTGACCTCGGTTTGGTCCCAGATCTTTACATGATGACTAAATAACATGTTTAGATGTGTTAGACTTCTAATTGGATGCATTCCATAAGTCTCGTGAAGTTTTGACGCCTCGAGAATAGCAATTCTCCTTATCGCGTAGTTTGAGATTGAGCCGGGCGAACATCTCGTCTTTCGGGAGCCTATTTCCCCTATCTGTTGTTCATCATCTGGGAGGCATTCAGGCCTATTTTGTAGCCCTAATAGGTGTTTACAATCATGGGTTATTACCCGTCGGTTTGCGGTTTCATTCGACGTTTAGATAGCAAGTTGTTACGTCTTGCGTCGGTTTTGCCCCGGGTTGTTTCGGGTGTTGTTTTTGGGAGTCTAGACCTACTTTAAAATTGGTTTGAGACTTGGATGGATTAGTTTAATGTTTAAGGACTTTAAGGGTTCAATTGTGAGCCATTTCGAAGCTTTAAGGCTCGAGGATGCATGCGGGATCGATCGGACGCGAACGAGACAACAAGAAAACGATGTCAAGGTAAAAAAGGGACCATGCGGTCGCTTTGCTTCATAACCATGCGAGCGCATGGGTCTCAGATCCCTGTTACGGGATTTTTTGGGTTTTTTGATGTGTTGTCCAAACTATCCCCACCCAAACCCAACCTAAACTAATCCTAAACCCTCCTAACTATCTTAGGATATATCCTAACCATCTAATTGAGTTTTGGAGGGGGATTATATGGGTTAATTAAAGGGAAACAAACCTATCATCTAAACACACACCCACTTACTTTCCTAACCCTTTTAGACCAAAAACTCAAAGTCTAACACCCCATTTTCAGCCATTGACTCTCAAAAACGTGGGAGACCTCTATGAGAGCTTGAGAGAAGAGTTCTAGGGTTCTTGAGAGCCCAACCCTTGGAATCCATAGCTAGGAGTCTCCATTTCACAATCCACTCCATAGAATTGAAGAGGAGATTGAGGAGAACAACACCCACCTCTTGGAATTTCGAATTTGTGGCTTGGAGGGGCTGAACTAAGGTAAGTTTTACCTCTCTTTCTCTTCTTTTGGGCTCCATTGACCCTAGGGAAACAATCATTTGTGCTATGTGAGGTCAATGGAAGCCATTGTTAGGGTTGTAGAAGATGCCATGAACCCTAGGTTTCTAATTGATGATAGAGCTTGGTTGGACCTATGTGAGACCTTGATTTATATGAAATTCAAGTGTTTAATGGTCTATTGAACTTGGTTATGTTGATTATCTATGAGTATTGAGGTTGATTTGGTAGAGATACTTGGAGGGTGTTTTGCCCAAATTTGGTTTAGCTTGCAAAATTATTGATGTGAGCTTGATTACTATGTTTTATATGCTTATTAGAGTATATTAAACCATGTGGTATGATTTAATCATGAATTGGAAATTATGATTGGTAAGGTGACTTGAATGAATTTATGCACAAGATGGCCAATTTGTTCTAAGTTGCATTGTTAAGTGATTTGTGGGGTTTATGTGAGTTTAATGAACATGGGGAGGTGCCTATTGATGATGGTTATGAACATAGAAGGTATTGAGACTCATGGCTTCTATGCCCTAAAATTTTAGAAAGGGTAGATTGGACTCAACGGAGTCATTATAAGTTCAATTAAGTGCTAAATGAACTTGAGTTGAAATCCTACGACGTTTGGATTTCGTTTGATTAGTGAAGTGAAGCATATAACTTCCAAATTTTAAATGGTTGGTGATTGTGATGTGTTTTGTGGATTTTTAGTCTTGGGAATTAAGCCCGAATGACTATTGGGATTTGGTTACAAACTTTAAGGAATTATTACGGGGTGAATTTGTAAAACACATAAATAATGAAATGTGTTAGTAAGACTCAACGGAGTCGTTATAAGGCCAATAAAATGATAAAGAGCCTTGGGTTGAAACCCTACAATGTTTGGGTTTGTTTGGGTTATGTTTGTGCACACCGGGTTTTTGGTTGTGCCCTATGGCGACACTTATGTTATGGAGATGAACTAGAAATATATTTTAAGCATGCTTGTTAGAGCATGGGATAATGGAGACCCACATAAGGTCATGAGATTATTTAAGAGAAGATTAAGAGAGAATCCTCTTCTCAAGGATTTTTGTTGCGTGTATATGAAAACAATTGTGAGAAGTGACTACGGAGTAGTCATGATGTTTTAAGTATGGTGTTGGTGTTATCGATCATGTATGACGATTAGGACTATGATTGAGTCCGGTGTACTTAAAATAAAAGACTAAAATAATAAGTCTTGAATTGTGGATATTTTGAGACTAGCGTAGTAGTCTTGGTTTGGTTTGAGTTGAGGATTATGGAAGACCTCACATTATATTTTATTAAGCTTGTAAGCTATACTTGAATGGGTTAGTGACTTGAGGGATAATGAATACCTCAATAAAGTAGTTCTTGAACTAAACTTGTATGTTAGTTGAACATAATGGTTATATGCAAATATATGC
Source organism: Codonopsis lanceolata (assembly GCA_013146195.2). Taxonomy (NCBI): domain Eukaryota; kingdom Viridiplantae; phylum Streptophyta; class Magnoliopsida; order Asterales; family Campanulaceae; genus Codonopsis; species Codonopsis lanceolata. The sequence goes on along the minus strand of CM028379.1, from coordinate 73,547,189 downwards.
ATTGTTCATGATGTTTGGTAGAGCATTATATCCTACTTGATTTTATGCAATTATATGCATGGTTTATGAGATTTCGTAGAGCATTATGTCCTACGTGGTTATATGCAAATATGTGCATGGATTATGGGATTTTGTGGAGCATTATGCCCTATTTGTTTATGTGCAATTATGTGCATGGTTTAGGAGTTGTTGTAGAGCATTATGTCCTACATGATTTAATGAGCCCGATAATTATGAATTTGGTCTCATTGGTTTATGCAAGTAAATATATACTTGATCGTTTGGTTTAAAGTCCAGCTGGCGGGTTTGGTTGTTGTGTCGGCAATGGGACGATTCATAGTCTTTGGAAACAATCGCTATGAATCGTTGCATTGGTTCCCTTTCTCCTCACTATTTGGCCAATAGTGGGATGTGATCTCGAGTTATGCCATCTAGCTAGACATCGAGCTCTCATTTCTCATCCGGAGACTGGATGAATGTAACGAGTACTCATTAAAGGAAATCTGATGAGTTGTGATTATTGGGGACGGAACCCCAGGGTATGATTGATCGGGAATTGAGCCCAGATCTTGGTTTGAGATTTGATCTCATGGTAAGTTGATTGGGTTTTGAACCCGGATTTGGTTGTAACGGTTCGATTTACGTTTACTGTTACACATGTTTATTTATGAGCATTTATATGAAAGATAATATGCTACTTGAGTTATGTGAGTTTATGTGCTTTAAAAATTAAGTACATGATTATTGTTGGTATACTAGCATGATACCATGATTTTTATATGATTGCACATTATGCCATGCCATGACATAATATGCCATATGTTGCATTTAGAAACTTACTGGGTCATTATGACTCACTCCGTGTGATTGTTTTCCCTAGTGTGTGCAGTGATCCCGTTAGTACGCGCAGCGGCTTCGGATAGCGATTTCTAGCAGGTGGTCTTCCAAGTCATAAGCTTGGAGCTATTTATTATTATTATTGTTGTTTTTCGGTGAGACTCGGATGTAAAGTTATGTAGACTTTACTTGGGTAGATTGTAGTATTATATTTATGTTGTGTATTTGGGAGCCGGTTGTATATCCGAGCCTTTGTATCCTTAGAGATTATTTTCGTTGTCGTTTCGAGCATGTGTGGCTCGTTTATTCTAGTTTTAGTATTATTGTTGTTCCTACCTCCGACAGTTTTAGTCGTGAGATCTTGGTTGGTGGTTTAGCATTATTATTACTGTTGTAGTTGAATTGTTCCTCCGGCATGTTATAGCCGTTGAGTGTTGTTTATCAGGTTGGGATTTTGCTAGTTGCCGGCCTTGGTTGCCGATGGTTTGTGGCGCGTGTCTAATGTTGCGTCACGCGAGTCGAATTTTTGGGCCAAGAGATTTACTATCTCTTTGGTTGTTTATACTTAGGAGCTTGTTAGCTCGGGTCCCATTATGGTTTTTGCTTCCGCAGGTTTTAGTTTTTATTATCCTATCGCCGTTATGGCTTTGTCTTCCTGTCTTGAGCTTGTTGGCTCATCTTTTGACTCGCACCATTATGCTTAGCAGGTGCTTGTCTGTTTCTTAGCTTGTCCTGATGGCACGACCTTGGGATCTCGTCTTGGGATCCGGGTCGGGTCGTCACAATTTGGACTTATATTCATCAAAATATGGCTACTACAAGTTCAAGTACAGAAGCTGATTTCCTGAAAACATAATTCTGGCACAGCCGTAAGTCAAGACCTAAATGAGGTACTTATACACCTTGGACAAATACCATATTTTACAGGGAGTATCCTAACATATGTAGGTAAAACATACTAAAGTTTTAGAAAATTATCTTTAGTAGATTGGTACTAGAACTTTCCCGAAGTTCGCCCAAAACCGGACTGAATCTGTGAAGTAATATGTTGGTCATCTAATTTCCAAATGCAATAAGTCTATGAACAATGATTATGCAAGCATGGGAAATACTAGTACACTTGGTTTAGAACTCAAATGAACTTCTCGCAAGTTGAAAACACAAACAATACAAGCAACGAAGGCAATCCCGAGAAACCCTAAGGTTCAAACGAAGCAACAATGCTTCTAAACTCTCAACCAATCATACCACAACTAAGATAAACATTGTAAATCTTATATGCAAGGTACTAAGACTCCATGAGCCTTTTATAGGTGCTAACACGCTAAGACGAACACTCAACGCATTAACAACAAAGCATGCAACACGAGAAAGTCAAATACACGAAGGTTCGGGGTCTTACAATATATGTGGTGAGCACCAAACTGAGATTACATGCATGCCATACACCTATAACTTGAGATGAAGCCAAAAAGATTTTATGTTTTATTTCATATGTAATTTTATTCGCTTTTGTATTTATTTGTTTTTGTATTTATCTGCATAGTTGAGTCACTCGAAAGAGTCTCCTTGAGTTTGTGGGTTTATAGAAGAGTGTAAATAGTTTCACCCTCACAAAAAGATTTTAAATTTTGTTATTTATATGCTTTGGTATTTATAAGTTATTTGTTTACTCGTGGACGAGCAAAGTTCAAGTTTGGGGGTATTTGATCGATGTATTTTATACGTCGATTTTATATACTTCTATGACTTAAATTATGCTATTTCACGAGTCTTTTGAGTACTAATATATGTTTTCGGTGAGTTTTGTAAGTTTCAGGATAATTGTGAAAATACGCGAAACTCCATGGTTTTAAGTGCAAATTACAAGAAAAGGCAAAAGAGAAAAATTGAAGAAACAAGGAAGCTGTCGAATCTGGACACCTTGCGGACGCAAGGTGCCTCAGACCTTGCGACCGCAAGGTAGGCAGTACGGTCCTCGAAGCCAGCAATCAAAGAAATCAAAAGCCGCCCACACTGGAGACCTTGCGGACGCAAGGTATCCAGCACCTTGCGACCGCAAGGTAGGCAGAATGCTTGATTTTCGGATTTTCACACAGTCATTCGATCCAATCACAACTCCCGAGTATATATAGAAGTCAGGTACCGAGCCAAAGCATAAGGAGGACGGCTGGAAGCTCTCTTTACATAGATTTTAGGTAGTTTTAGATTGTATAACATAGTTAGATCCTGTAATTCCAAGTATTGAAGATCAAATCATGTCTCCCATCATCTCCATGTGCTGTTCATTGTCTATGATGAACTAAATCATCCATAATCTAGGAGGTGGGAGGTAACTTGTATCGAATTTATGTCTTGATTTATATATATATATGTCTATTCAATGCTTGTTGATTGTGTTGTTTATCAACCCCTCTATTATTTTGCTTTGAACAAATGAATGTAATCGCAAATAATAAAGGCTTAGAGGTGCGGATAACTGCATGACCAAGTGCATATGTCGTACACTGGCTCACCAACACAATAAATTGGACCTATCGATGCACGAGAGTGATAAGTTAGGACCAGGTTCTTACATGATCTAGGTGACAGATAGATCATAAATCTAGGTGACAGCTAGATTGACAGTTCCTGTGCTTAGGATATGGAATGGATGAATTTTGCGGGGATGGAGGCTGAACCAATTGTTCAACAGACTATATCTATTTTTAGTGAACGAACCCAAGACATTGAATGACATTATTATGAATCGAACATAAAGGAGATATAAGTGAAACCCAGAATCCTAGATTTCCACTCACCATAAGATCTTCATATCTGTTATTACTGTCTAATTAGTTAAACATCTGTAACTAGTAGTTTAGAGTAGAATTAAACATAAAAAACCCCTTAGGTTAATAATTTGCTATCAATATTCGCACTGTTCGTGATCACTTGTCTCTGTGGCTTCGACCCTTGCTTCCGAGTCTATTCTATAATAGTCTTGTCCACTTGCAAGGAAATAGATAAAATAAAACATCGATCAGTAGGTCCGACCATCAGAGCACTTCATTTTCATATCTGCTTAAAAACTACGAACTGTTACTTATTGCATTTCTCTCCTATTTTAATTGAACGAAATTGGAGAGTCTATTGTTTATCAACGATGTTCGTCTACTCAGTAAGCCTCGGGTTACCCGTAGACTCCATCGTTGAGGGGCTCTGTAGACACCCCAATTTCGTACCCCTGATATATGACTCTGACATGTGATATAAAGAATTGTTCAAACTTAACAAATGTCAAGTTGCAGGATTCGAAAATGCGAAAGGCAAAGCAGGCTGCGCAAAACAGTAAAGTGCGAGGGATGAAAATGCCAAAAATGGAAGTTGAATAGGGACATGGCGTGGCCAAAAAGCTAGTTGGGCGCCACGCCATGCCAAGTTGTTGTCCGCGGCAAGTGAGCTACCGTAGCTCTCAGACTTAACGCATTGTGCAACTGGAGAAGGCTGGTGTACAATCTGATGCTGCGGGCTGAGGGAATTTATAATTCCCGATGAGTCCTCCTCTCCACCGATAAATAAAGGCGCTGGGCTCCCCTTTTAGACACCAATTTTCATCTACGAAGAAACGCTGTGTAAAATTCTTCGCGTCTCAACGACGCCGAGTTTTAGTGAGAGAAGTGAGATAGGTGTGTGTAGCCTACCAAAGCTTCCAAACCCCGTCCAAACTCCGCCAAAACACAAATCTATCGATTAAAAGTGATCCCTAGCCTTTTAGTTAAGCATCCACTCCACTTCCCCGGCCCAAAATCTAAAAAGTAAGCCGTTACTCTGCCCGAGTAATGAGCTGAAAAACACAAAAAGTAAGCCGTTATTCCGCCCAACCAAAAAGGCCAAAACCACCCGAAATAAGCCGTCATTCTGCCTGAGTGAACGAGCCAAAGTCATCCCAAATAAGCAGTCATTCTGCCCAAATCACAACAACAACCACACAACAACAACAAAAAAAGACTCCCTCTCCCTGAAGGACAGAGCGAGCACACTACCGCTCTAAAAGGTAATAGCCTTTAAAGGCGTTCTTTTTATTTATTTATAAAGTTATTATTTAAATCTGGCCCAATGTAGTCAATATAAGCCGTTGTGCTGCCCGGATTAGATTAGGAAATATTATGTAAAAGAGCTGTTATAATAGCCAAATATTTTTAAATATATTTGTAATTATTGTAAGGAAATGGCTACAAGTCCGTAAATAATGTAGCCACGGATGTATTTGTTTTATTTTCTTGTCTTTGAATGCTTTATTTATCTGCTAAATAAATATAACAATAAGCATACTTTAGCCAAAAACTATTTTGAGACCGAAAGGGCAAGTTGGGTGCCTAGCACCTTCCCAACTCGTAACTTAGCCTCCGAACCCGTTTTTATCGCTGGTTTTTTTTTTTTTTTTTTTTTTTTTTCTGGTTTTGCTTTATTTTTGCCTTAAAATAAAGATGCCGACTCTAAAACTTTTTGGATCCAGTGGGGCCTCGCAGCACTCCTTTCTTGCACTTTTTCGTCTTCCCCTAAAAAAAGGAAGAATGAGAATGAAAGGGTGGTGTATTCCCATATCCTGGTATCCCCTAAAAAAGGGATAATTTGATGCGGGAAACCCAAAGCTCCCATAGTGATCCAAAACGGGCCATAAGGCTATTTTTAATAAAATCCATAGTGGGGGCGTCGCAACATCCTTTTTTGCACTTTTCCGTTTTCCCCTAAAAAAGGGAAAATGGGAATGAAAGGGTGATGCATTCCCATATCCTGGTATCTCCTAAAAAAGGGATAACTTGATGCAGGAAACCACAAGTTTCCATATTGGATCAAAAATCCACCTAAGTCAACCGAGGCGCATTCCAACGCGCTATCTTAGACAGCACTCCTCTCGCACTTTTGATTTCTTCTTCCCCTAGAAAAGGGAGGGTGGAATGAGAGCATTGGATGTCCTGCATCCGCACATACGCGCACCCCTAACCAAGGGCGCGGGCGCAGCCCGGGCGACCCACAGTACACTTAGTCTAGAACTCTAAGTCAAGGATTATCAAGTAATGAAGGCAAGTCTTGAAGGCAAAGGACCGCATTGATGCATCCTAAATTTCCAATGATCAAGTACAAGCAAGAAGGGCTTCTAACATATCGTTAAGCACTTTAAGAACAAAGTAGGGACCAAGAACCATGAATCCATGAGATTAAGACTTGTTGGAGTATATATTTCCCCATGGCTCTTTTTCCTCAAAATCTCCTTTGCCGTGTCCTTCTTTTAGGGTGTGCCCTATCTTATAGAAATATAGATTGTTATTACCTTTCCTTTTCTTTGGTAGGATGTTTAGTTGTTAACTTGTATAAGGTCTCTTTAAAAGGAATTCTCTTGTTTGTAGGAACTAAAGATCTATTCTAAATATAACTCATCCTAATCCTTTCAAAGCCATGTGATGGTGTTTTTCTTGGTTGACAGGGTCTCTAGGATCTCTATATAAGTTCGAAGGGACCAGCCTTGGTAGAAAATTGATCAAGCAGAGAATTTATAAGAGAAGTTATTCGCACATGATGCTGTCTGGAAAACCAGTAAGCCATTGATTGATCCATCATCAGAAGGCTCATCTGTTTTCGTTGCTTTACATCATCAGTATGCATTCGTTGTTACATCATGAATGACTGGTGTATTCATGAATGTTAGTAATAGATTAGATCTATCTACTCGTGTATGAGCTTTTCGTATTGATTCCCACCATTTCTAGAGTTGCTTTTCTTTATTGTAATTGTGTTTACAATCCCTTTCTAGCGGAAGTTTCACCCTGAGGCATTGTCTACAAGTTTTTCACTTGTAGACATTATTTACTTCTTGTTTTTTCTTTGCTTACTTCCTGTGTTATTCTATTTCTCTTTTCCGCTGTTGTTTCTGTTTAATGATTCATGAGATGTTGTATCACTGGATATAACATCACCGATTGTTTCAAAGAAACATTTTGGTGCCTTGTTGAATCCTAGCTGTTCAACTATTTGATTTGGTATTAGAGCCAGAGCTTAGCCTTACTAACTACCGGTTCTGTTATAGTCATGATGGATTCACGTAACAATGGAACTCCTCGTCCTCCTATTCTCATCACTACTAATTACTCTATGTGGAAAGTCATGGTCCGTGTCTACATCAAATCCATTGATGAAAGGGCATGGCTATCAGTTCTTGAGGGTTGGTCTCCTCCTAAAGCCACCGATTCCGATGGTGATGTTAAAATCAAACATGAAAAGGATTGGACTAATGATGAAAGAACTCTATCTAATTTCAATTCCAAAGCACACTATGCTATCCTTGGATCTTTGGATGCTAACATGGCCAAGAAAGTGGCTAATTGTTTATTAGCCAAAGAAGGATGGGAATTACTTCAAGAAATTTGTGAAGGAAGTGATAGTGTGCGTCGAACAAAGTTGAGACTTTTAAGCACTAGATTTGAAAATTTGAAAATGGAAGAAAGTGAGGACATTAGGTCCTACCATGATAAACTTATTGATATTTCTAATGAGTCTATAAGCCTGGGAGATTCAATTTCCAATCCTAGACTCGTCAGTAAAATGATGTGTTCTCTTACAAGGATTCTTCAAACCTTTGAGCTTAATCTTGCTCAGTAGAACAAGAATAAAGGGAAAAACAGTGTTGGATCTAGTGTGGATAAAAGTGTGGCTTTGCTTGTGTTGTTTGATTCCTCTAAAGAGTTGCTTGAGTTGTCTAAAGACATTGAGAATTCTGATATAGGTGAAGATTCAATGGCCTTACTCACAAAGAAATTCAATAATTTTCTTAGAAACAAAAGTCAAATAAAAAATGACTCTAGCTTTCAAAATCCTTTTGGCATTGAATCAAACAAATCTTTGCAAAAAGACAACTCAAGCAAATCTCAAAACTCTTTAGGATCTAGATTTCCTAAATCTTCGTATAAAAATCCTGTCAAAAATCTTGATTCCATACAATGTCGTTCTGCTCAGGGTATGGACATTATGCTAATGAATATGCCAACACCCTACGCAAAAAGGGCTTCAACTTCGTTGCCACCATGAGTGCCAGTGAGAAAGAAGAAGATAAAAATCTGTTTCATTATCTTTTGATAAATCTACTAATGATACTTCATCTGATACCTCATTAACAGACAATCTACTGGATTTCCAGTGTTTCATCTCGTCTGTAGTTGATGACACTGAAGAGCCACGTCATGATGAATCAAATTGCGATGGTGTTAATGTGGTTGAAGAATACAAGGCTCTATATGAAAATTGGAAAAAAAAAACGTTGTAGTCATATGATAGAGATGGATAGACAAATTCGTTTCTTGTTTAGTCAGGTAAAGGATCAAAAGGAATCAATGGAAAGATTGGAAGTATCTCTCACTAAGAAAGATCGAGAGATTGAACTTCTTCGTCTTGATCTAAACAAGGCCAATGATATTATATCTAAATGGAACTTTAGTAAGTACAAGCTTGATGAAGCTTTAGGGGTTGGTCAGGAGGACACAACTGGTCTTGGCTTCAAACCCATTGTGTTTGTCAAAGAAGGAGGAGAACCATCTTATGTTTCTTCTCCCTCATCACAAAAAAATGGACTTGTGAAGCAAACTAAACCTAGGAAAAGGAAGTTTATTTGTCATTATTGTCATAAGGCAGGACATATCAAGCCATTTTGTCACAAAAGGAAAAAAGGACTTCTTTGATACCGTGAGTGAAAACATTGCCCCTTTTGGTGTCCAGAATCGAATGAAGCATCATACGATACCTTATCAGACACCTCATCAGAAAGCTCATCAGATTCATTCTTTCCCAAAACAATTTGTTTCTCATATAAAGCATTCCGTCAAGAAAGTGTGGGCATTAAAAACTAATATGAACTGTCATGTACCATTTACTTCATTGAAATCCCATATAACATGTTCATGGTACTTTGACAGTCAATGTTCACGTCATATAACATGTACAAAGGAGAACCTATCCAATTATTCTCTATGCAATGGAAGTAAGGTCACCTATGGTAGAGGTGCAAAAGGTAGAATAGTTGGTAAAGGAACAATGGATGTTGATGGATTGCCTAGGCTCAACAATGATTATCTTGTTGAAGGGCTTAAGGCAAACCTAATCAGCATAAGTCAGTTATGTGATGACAATCTTCATGTTAGGTTCAACAAAGATACATGTGAAGTATATGATTTATCTGATAAGTATGTTCTTGTAGGTAATAGATCTTCAGATAACTGCTATATGGTTAATTCTGTTCATACTTGCAAAAGTGTTAATTTTGATGAAACTCAATTATGGCACCAAAAGTTAGGGCATGTTAGCTATAAAAAAACTTGAAGAACTTCTAAAATTTGAGGCTGATAGAGGATTACCGCATTTGAACACTAAAAACATGAGTGTTTGTGGTCCTTGTCAGAAAGGAAAACAAACAAGGGTCTCTCATCCTAGAATTCAATATTGTGTCTCTACTAGGTGTCTTGAAATGATTCATACTGACCTTATGGGTCCGATTGAAGTAGAAAGTTTAGGTAGAAAAAGATATTCTTTTGTGTGTGTAGATGATTTTTCAAGATACACCTGGGTATTATTTTTGAGGAAAAAATCAGATACCTTTGAAGCCTTTAAAGTTTGGTATCTCCGTGTTATGAACCTATATGGTCTAAAACTTAAAAGAATTAGATCAGATCATGACACTGAATATGAAAACACTTTGTTTTCTACTTATTGTGATTCAAAGGGTATTACTCACGAGTTTTTTGCTCCCAAAACTCCACAATAAAATGGAGTGGCGGAAAGAAAGAATCACACACTTTAAGAAATAACACGTGTTTTATTAAGTTCAAAAAATCTTTCAAAATGTTTTTGGGCTGAAGTTTTAAACAATGCTTGTTTTGTTGGTAATCGGGTCTACTTGAGGACAGGTTGCACCATGACACCTTATGAGATTTTGAATGATAGAAAACCCAGTGTGAAACATTTTCATGTGTTTGTTACCTGCTAAACGATAGGGATCACCTTTCTAAATTTGACTCTAAGAGTGACATATGTGTCTTCATGGGATATTCTCCTAATAGCCGTGCATATAGAGTTTTTAATATTAGAACAAGAACCATCATGGAATCAATGAATATTGTGTTTGATGATCTCAGTGATCTTGGTCACAAAACTATTGAAGATAATCTTGCAGGGTTGCTTGAAAAGATAACACCAATTCCCACAACAAAAGAACACGAGTCTCCTGTTCCAGATTCTGAACCTTCAGCTCCAACTACTTCTGGCACAAATCTTGTGATTGAATCAAAAAATCAAAATTCTGCTGAAAATTTAGTCAATGATACATCCGATGATGTATCATCGGATGAATCATTGGCTCCCCCAGTTCAGGAGATTGTGACCAATCAGGAACCCGAACACGACATTGCTACTGATCGTAGCAAGGATGTTCCCAGAAAGTTCACCCTACTTCTCAGGTAATTGGTGATGTCCATGGTGAGAGAACTACATGGACTAAGGATAAGATTGATTACAGAAAAATGGCTTGCCTAACTGCCATTTTTAGAAGGGTGGGTCATTATATTTTTGTGTGGTGACCTGACCCGGACCCCAAGACGAGATCCCAAGGTCGTGCCGCCGGGAACAAGCAACACAGCAAATAATGGGTAAGGCTATAACAGCAATACGCGAACAACTTCAACAAATGTGGAAGCGAAATATATATACAGTGGTGCCCGAGCTAACAAGCTCAAACTAAATACAACCCAAGATATAATAAATCTCCTGGTCCAAAAATTAAAAGCACGTGACACAACATTGGGCACGTACAACAAAACCATCTGTCATGCAATATATAGCAATTAATAAACCAATTCATCGGTGACGTTACAACCGGAACCCAACATTAAACTAAGTCTACAACTCTAGTCTAACATACACAATGGCTAAAAGTATTCCGTAGAACAAACATCGTAAACCAACCATCACATGGTTCACATAACTAAAATACGATCATCACAAATATGCAATGCACGACTAACACACGTCGGCTCCCAAAAGATTAAGTACTAACAACATAAGTACAAATATCACAAACACAAATATACTTTCTACCCATCGTAAAGTTTACATAACTTTACTTTCCCAAACGTCCTTGCCAAAAGAAAAGGGTACTAAACTCCTCGGTAGCAACCTTGCAAAAGCTTCACCAACGATACCCGAGAATCACTTCGATCTGCTAGCAGGACTCGGATCTAGGAAAAAACAATCAAACAAAACGGAGTAAGTCATAAAAACTTAGTAAGTTACTAAACATAACTTCATCATGCTCAACAATAATAAATCATGTTATTGGCGTAATATAACATTTCGTAAAATCATGTCAAGGCATTCATGCTTAACAATCTTAAATATAATGTTATCAATAAAGTATAAAAATTCATTAAATCATCTTAACCATCATATCATATCATACTCACGTAGCAAATTATTCACATATAAGTACTCGTGAGATAAATCACATAAAAGAGATATTATACCATTACTACTTTTCCGCCGTGTCGCTCCTGTAAAAACACATGCAAACCTTATGTGTCCTCGATACCCAATTCGTGGTATCGACGTCCCCGAGACATTCCCCGCTCGAGTTCCATAGTTATTAAAGTCATGTTTTTATACTACAACTAAGATCAATTACTTCCCCACCATGGCCATCGATGGAGGGGTATGTGCAACCCGGCACGGCGATCCATCGAAATCACAAATCCCACATTTCGTGAAGACGATACATCGTCCCGCCACAGACTCTACAAAATGACTCCAACTGGACTCAAACTCAAGAACAAGTAATATATACTCATATGCTCAAACAAGTAGGCACATGCTCTACAATTGACTAGTCATGCATTTCAATCATAACTAGCATATAAACAAATTAGAGATAATATTAAGACTAATAATCAAATGTCCTTCATACACTTCTTAATTGCTCAGAGGCTTAACCTCCTTCAAATCTACCCCAAATGCTGTAGGACATAGGCATAAAGTTCCTTAAAGTCATACTAACCCAAAGGTTGACTCCGTTGAGTCTTTTCTATACTTTCAAAATTTAGGGCTTAGAAGCCATTGGCCACAATACCCTCCTATGTTCATAACTAACATCAATGTCTATGTTCTCAAGGCCATTAAACCAACATAATCCCAACAAAACCCCCAATTAGGAATCCATGGAAGGACTCTCAAGAAACCCTAGGGAATTCTCTCAAGCTCCCAAGAAGACTCACCCACGTTTTTTAGAAAAGGATGACATCAAATGAAGGCTTAGTGGGGTATTTGGGGTTCCTAAAGGTCGGAAAGTGAGTGGGACATGTGTCCAATTGATGTGGAGGCAATTAGTGAGTCACTCCCTTGATTAAGCCAAATAATCCACTCAAAACTTATAGGTTAGGATATGATTATGGGTGTTTAGGAGTGTTTAGGAGGTGTTTAGGGTGGGTAAAAATGGGGTTGGATAGGTTACATTCGTCAAAAAGAAGAAACATGGATTTGTTGATATCGGGGCTGAGCGCTTGCTCAACCCTTCCCCTGGGCGACCGTTCAGTGCCCATTCCAGCAAAGTGAGTTATTGGTTTTTGTGCGCTCGCTCAGCCCAAAATCTTAAGTGACCGCTCACTCCTCAAATCCAAAATGTCTCAAAATTCAAGCCAAAGGAGTCCTAACCCAAAGCCAAACATCAAGGGTCGATTCCATACTCAAAATGAGTCCGAAACTCACCCGAACATCTCCTGGAAAGTCTCAAAATAAAGCACGAAACATGTAATAACAAAGTATCAATCGAATTAATGATCAACCAAGTAAACACACGTGATTATGAGCATGTTAAACATATTATGAATGGTTTACAATACATGTACATGTTTAATTACAACCTAAACAAAATCAAAACATGAAATGACGAAACATAACCAAAGTATGAATTCATGCAACGGAACAACAACGAATGATCTAATAATGCTCCCAAACATATACATGAACAAAGTAAACATATTTATGACAATTATGAATGCATGTAAACAAGCACAAGTCAAGCATGCAATAATCTAGGGTATTACATTCTCCCCTACTTTAAGGAATTTAGCCCCTAAATTCATAACGTGATTATCAAACAAATGAGGGTACTTCTCATGCATCTCTAACTCTGTCTCCCAAGTTGCTTCCTCGATTTCGTGATTCCTCCAAAGAACTTTAACCAATGGAATTGTCTTGCTCCTCAAAACTTGCTCCTTGGTGTCGAGTATCTTCATCGGTTGCTCAACATATGACAAGTCAGGTTCAAATATAATCTCTTCATATGCAAAAACTTGTGAATCATCCTTAAGATACTTTCGAAGCATAGATACATGAAACACATTATGAATATCCGACAATGACATCGGTAAAGTCACCCTATAAGCCAAACTCCCAACTCGTTCAAGAATCTCAAAAGGTCCGACGAACCTCGGTGATAACTTCCCTTTCTTCCCAAATCTCTTAGTACCCCTTCTTGGCGATACCTTAAGAAACATGTAATCCCCAACTTGAAATTCCAAATCTTTTCTCCGATTATCCGCATAACTTTTTTGTCGACTTTGAGCCGTAAGCAATCTATCACGAATCAACTTTACACTCTCGATCGACTGTTGAACAATCTCCAAACCCCATAGCTTTGCTTCTCCAACTTCATCCCAACATATAGGAGATCTACACTTCCGTCCATAAAGCACCTCATACGGTACCATCTCGATACTCGATTGGTAACTATTGTTGTACGCAAACTCTGCTAATGGAAAGTGTGTATCCCAACTCCCTTTAAAATCTACCATACAAGCTCGCAACATATCCACAAGTATTTGTATTGTTCTCTTGGATTGTCCGTCTGTCTGAGGGTGAAAAGTTGTACTAAAATTCAACTTAGTTCCCATGGCTTCTTGTAAAGCTTGCCAAAACCTCGATGTAAACCTCGGATCCCTGTTTGAAACAATACTAATTGGAACCCCATGCAATCTAACAATCTCTGGCACATACAATGCCGCTAACTGACTCAAGGAATAAGTCATCGCAATCGGTATAAAATGAGCTGATTTCGTTAGTCTATCGACAACAACCCAAACAACATCAAACCCTCTACGAGTACGTGGAAACCCTGAAACAAAATCCATCATAACGTGCTCCCACTTCCACTCCGGAATATCCAATGGTTGCAACAATCCCACGGGTCTTTGGTGTTCCGCCTTCACCTGTTGACAAGTTAGACATCTCGACACATAGTCTGCTATTTGTCGCTTCATGCCATTCCACCAAAATTGCTTCTTCAGATCCCTATACATCTTCGTACTCCCCGGATGGATAGTATACCTCTCCTTGTGAGCATCATCCAACACAAGTCGATTCACATCCTTAATTGAAGGAACACAAACCCTACCTTTAAAGATCAAAATCCCATCTTGATTCATCGTGAACTCTGACATCTCATTCTTGCTCAAACCATCAATAATCTACACTAACCCCGGATCCTTTCTTTGAGTCTCCTTAATCTTCTCCAATAAAACTGGAATAGCCCAAACACTAGCAAATAATAGTCCATGATTAACCTCACTAGGATTCCAATCACGCACATCCTCTAACATTCTCCATTCCCGAATTCATCAAAGATGACAAGTGAACTTTCCTACTCAAAGCATCGGCGACCACGTTCGCCTTCCCCGGATGATAAAGTATCTGATACGGTGTCAATTCTTGGACACCACCAATCTGCCTCAGCCCCCTTTGCTCAACCCTAAACCCAACTCAAACCTACCAAAAACTGTTTGTAAACTAACCAATTAGTCCCAACTTTTGGACTGCCTAAGCCACGCAAATAATCCTCCAAATTTAGCCACAAAATCTACTCAAAAACCCTTGCTAAAATAGCCCTTAATCTAGCCTTGTAACACCAATTTCGAACAGCCTATAAACTGCCTAAACTGCACGACTAGGCTGCCCAAACACGTCTCCAAAACAGCCCCGCAACAGCCCCTCGCTACACGCATAATAACAACCCAATTAAAGAACAAATAGGCGAACTGACCGGTCGAACTTCACTCGCTCGATGTAAATAAATCCGACGGACAATCAATCTCGGCTTCACTCACCTAGAATGGATTGAACCGATTTTTAAAACAAGAACATGACTTGTTCTTGGAAGAGTTTTTCTTCAAACCAAAACACAATCTGCCTTTTATTAAAAAACGTTGCCTTTTTAAAGGCTTACAACTTAATCCTAAATTTAATTTGAAAGAAACTCTAAACTTGGAAGAAAAAAAAACTATCTCCTAACTAAAACAAACTTCCTACCTCACTAAACAAAAGGAAAACTAACTCTAGATGGCAGGTTGTAGAATTCTATTGTCACAAGAAGTCATGGGGGGCGGCCACCCTTCCATGCCACACTTGCCCCCCTTGTATACTTAACCAAGCAATGTTTCCTCCAACAACACCACCCTCCGAAATGAAACCATACACCCCCCACATTCCCTCCTTTGATCCGTGCCTCTACACCCTATTTCTTGAGACTTGAACCCTCTCTCAATGCTCGTTTCTGTTTCAACCCAAGGCTGCCTTGCTTTCCGTTTGTTGTCTTCAAGTCTTTCTTGGCATTTTTTTAAAGTTGGTGAAGCCTTGAGTCTTTGCTCCTGCATCATACCCTTTTTCTTGAAGAGAGATTTCCCTCAATCTTGCACCTTCGCCCATATAGAACCAATCTTGTAAATCACGACTAATCTGCCGTTGTTTGGACATCCCGAACCCCTTTGTTTTCTTATTGCTACCCAAGCATTCTTCCACGATGTCGAATCCCAAGATACCGGCTTTTGACAATACAATTTCCAGCAACTTACTGTTTGCAAGACCCATCCCTTCTTTGCCTTGTGTGAACAACATAACTGCTTGAAGGAGTGCAGCCCACTCCCTTGTTTCTTCAATGGATAGTAACCATAGTAAACTTGGTTCCAGCCCAAATTCTACATAATATAGATTCTAATTTGTTGATATTGAATTTATGGTGCTTGAATTGAATTCTCTGAACTTATCTTTGATACCTCGTTTGTCTTGCGTTTTAGTAGCCATAAACCCGCTGTCCACTTCCTTGATTGTCCCACAGTTTAGACCTTCCTTAGCAACAACCCTCCTACTTTTGTCTTTCAAAATAAGGCGAAACTTAATGCCTTTGTTTCCCAACAATGATGAGAACAACACTTCAGGCCATGCGTATCCACTTTCACCAAACAAAATCTTCCAAGGTGGCTTCCAGTCTGACTTCAAAATCCTTATTATACACGGATTTGGAAACTTCAAGACGTATGGTTCGCTGTACACTGGTGATAACGTTGCTTCCCCATGAGTTGTTTTCAATTCAGTTTTTTTTTCATGTGCAGCTCGTTCTTCTTCAATTTTTGTTTCCTCCATTTTTTTCGGCTCTATCTTGATTGCTTGTTCTTTCCCGTAATTATCCGCGACCAAGTCTGGTTCTCGTGTTACTAATTCTTGCGAAGATGGTGATGAATTCAAATTTACCTCTTCCTTTTCCGTTACTTGAGTCCCTTGAGCCACCAACACAATCGTCGACCCTTTCTTAAGAGGTTCGTCTATTTTTGCTTCCTTAGCTTCTACTGCGCTTCCATGCTTCGGTTCTAGAGTACTCCGCAACATTCCCCGGCTGTCCTCGCCTCTCAATGTGGTGGATGGTTTTAAACGGAATCTTTTCCCCCTTGTGACACTACAAATGTGTTTTCCCTGCCATGGTGCACGACATTCCGATCATACTGCCACGGGCGACGTGACAGAATTCCAGCGGCAGAATATCACACATCACGCTTTCTTCATATTCTCCGATGGAAAATGAAATTTTAGCCCGCTGCGTGACATTAAGTCCTTTGTTTTCCTGAAGTCCCAAGATCTCATATGGGCAGGGGTGATCTAAGGTGACCAGTTCAAGTTCCTTGATCAAAGAATCAGAAAATCCATTCACACAACTCCCACCGTCAATAGCGATGATACATACCTTGTTTTGGATGAATCCACGGGTTTTAAAAATTCTCTCTTTGGCTGATCTCCTCCATGATCGATTACGAATAACGATCCGTAATGACTGAGCTCTGATACCACTTTATACGGTGTCAATTCTTTGACACCACCAATCTGCCTCAGCCCCCTTTGCTCAACCCCAAACCCGACTCAAACCTACCAAAAACTGTTTGTAAACTAACCAATTAGTCCTAGCTTTTGGACTACCCAAGCCACCCAAATAATTCTCCAAATTCAGCCACGAAATCTACTCAAAAACCCTTGCTAAAATAGCTCTTAATCTAGCCATGTAACACCAATTTCAAACAACCTATAAACTGCCTAAACTGCACGACTAGGCTGCCCAAACACGTCTCCAAAACAGTCCCGCAACATCTCCTCACTACACGCACAATAACAGCACAATTAAAGAACGGATAGGCGGACTCACTGGTCAAACTTCACTCGCTCGACGTAAAGAAATCTGACGGACAATCAATCTCGGCTTCACTCACCTAGAATGGATTGAACCGATTTTTAAAACAAGAACATGACTTGTTCTTGGAAGAGTTTTTCTTCAAACCAAAACACAATCTGCCTTTTATTTAAAAATGTTGCCTTTTTAAAGGCTTACAATTTAATCCTAAATTTAATTTGAAAGAAACTCTAAACTTGGAAGAAAAGAAACTATCTCCTAACTAAAACAAACTTCCTACCTCACTAAACGAAAGGAAAACTAACTCTAGATGGCAGGTTGTAGAATTCTATTGTCACAAGAAGTCATGGGGGGCGGCCACCCTTCCATGCCACGCCTGCCCCCCCTTGTATACTTAACCAAGCAATGTTTCCTCCAACAACACCACCCTCCGAAATGAAACCATACACCCCCCCCCACATTCCCTCCTTTGATTCGTGCCCCTGCACCCTATTTCTTTGAGACTTGAACCCTCTCTCAATGCTCATTTCTGTTTCAACCCAAGGCTGCCTTGTTTTCCGTTTGTTGTCTTCAAGTCTTTCTTGGCATTTTTAAAAGTTGGTGAAGCCTTGAGTCTTTGCTCCCGCATCAGTATCGTACAATCATGATCCTTCAACTTCTCCATCCATCTCCACTGTCTCATATTCAACTCCTTCTGAGAGAATAAAATTTTCAAGCTCTTGTGATACGTGAAAATCTCAAACTTCGACCCATACAACTAATGTTTCCACTTATGTAAAGCAAATATGACCGCTGCTAACTCGAGGTCATGCGTGGGATAATTCTGCTCATATGGGGATAACTTCCACAAAGCATAAGCAATCACCTTACGATTCTGCATAAGAACACAACCCAATCCCTCTTTCGATGCATCACTATAAACCACAAAATTATCACCTCCGCTAGGCAACGCTAAAATTGGTGCCGTAGTCAACTTCTTCTTCAACTCTTGGAAACTTTCTTCACACTTATCACTCTAAACAAATGATGTCTTCTTTTGGGTCAAATTATTCATCGGTGTAGCAATCTTTGAAAATCCCTCTATGAACCTCTGATAGTAACCGGCTAAACCCAAGAAACTCCTAACTTCCGTAACTGTAGTCGGTCTCCTCCAATTCATCACCTCATTTACCTTAGAAGGATCTACCGCTATCCCGGCACTAGAAACAACGTGCCCCAAAAAGGAAACCTCCTCTAGCCAAAAAGCACACTTGCTAAACTTGGCATAGAGTTACCTCTCCCAAAGAATCGACAAAACCATCCTCAAATGTTGTGCATGCTCCTCCCGAGACTTATAATACACAAGAATTTCGTCTATGAAAACCACCATGAAGCAATCAAGAAAATTATGGAACACCCGGTTCATCGTGTCCATAAATACTGCCGGCGCATTAGTCAACCCAAATGGCATTACCATAAACTCATAGTGCCCATACCTCATACGGAAAGCAGTTTTCAGAACATCCTCGGCTCTAACCTTCAATTGATGATACCTGAACCTCAAATCAAGCTTAGAATAAACCACCGATCCTTGCAATTGATCAAACAAGTCATCTATATGCGGCAACATATACTTGTTCTTGATCGTTACCTTATTCAACTCGCGGTAATCAATACACAACCTAAGACTTCCATCCTTCTTCCTTAAAAACAATATTGGCACACCCCATGTTACGACCCAACCCTGATTCCAACACAAAATCCCAAGGTCGTGTCACTGGAACCAACATAAGATGAGGACAAGCACTTGTTAAACAGTAGTGCAAGTCCAACAGTCGAGCTAACAAGCTATAAACATGAACATAAAGCCACACTAAAATACGATATTTCAAAAATCGAATTAGCGAAAGCAATAAGTAAAGAAGTCCCGAGCTATGAAGCTCGAAACAAAAGCCAAAGAAACTGAGAGAGACATTATCTCTCAAAGGGGGAAAAACAAAATTCGCGTGCCGCAACATTGCAGATGCTGAACAAACCATCGGCACTCCAGGCCGGCGTTTCAACAAAGAACCAACCTGATAACAATTACCCACGGCTAAAGCATATCGAGGTTTACCAACAACTATAAAAATTTAGAATAAGGAAAAGCCCTAAAGCTACTGTGTGTCCAGGAGACAACTGAAATAAATACTAAAACCACAAACAAGGCACGACACAACACGTCGGCCCAAGAAATAACCAATACAAATACCCAAGTATCTACCCGACCGTAAAGTCTAGACAACTTTACAAAATCGATCTCACAAGAATAGCAAAGTACATAATATGTGTGACGATGCTAAAAAGAAATAGGACTCCACAAGCTACTACTCAGGGAAGTCTGCTACTACTAGCATGAACCACGCGATCTAATCTCGATCTATCGATCAGCTGCGCCCTATTACAGTCCCGATCTACTCGACCTCAACACGGCTACCAATTTACTGAAACTTGAAACAAAGTACAGAATGAGTCATAATGACCCAGTACGCTACTACAAGAGATATGTAACTGATCGATGTATTTTATACGTCGATTTTATATACTTCTATGACTTAAATTATGCTATTTCACGAGTCTTTTGAGTACTAATATATGTTTTCGGTGAGTTTTGTAAGTTTCAGGATTATTCGTGAAAATACGCCAAACTCCAGGGTTTTAAGTGCAAATTACAAGAAAGGGGCAAAAAGGAAAATTGAAGAAACAAGGCGCACAATCACGGACACCTTGCGGACGCAAGGTGCCTCGCACTGCGACCGCAAGGTAGGCGTCTGGTCCCAATCAAAGAAATCAAAGCCTCCCACACTGGAGACCTTGCGGACGCAAGGTATCCAGCACCTTGCGACCGCAAGGTAGGCAGAATGCTTGATTTTCGGATTTTCCCACAGTCATTCGATCCAATCACAACTCCCGAGTATATATAGAACACAGATGCCGAGCCAAAGCATAAGGAGGACGGCTGGAAGCTCTCTTTTCATAGATTTTAGGTAGTTTTAGATTGTATAACATAGTTAGGTTTTGTAATTTCAAGTATTGAAGATCAAATCATGTATCCAATCATCTCCATGTGTTGTTCATTGTCTATGATGAACTAAATCATCCATAATCTAGGAGGTGGGAGGTAACTTGTATCGAATTTATGTTTTGATTCTTATATATATGTCTATTCAATGCTTGTTGATTGTGTTGTTTATCAACCCCTATATTATTTTGCTTTGAACAAATGAATGTAATCGCAAATAATAAAGGCTTAGAGGTGCGGATAAGCTGCATGACCAAGTGCATATGTCGTACAACGGCTCACCAACACAATAAATTGGACCTATCGATGCACGAGAGTGATAAGTTAGGACCAGGTTCTTACATGATCTAGGTGACAGATAGATCATAAATCTAGGTGACAGCTAGATTAACAGTTCATGTGCTTAGGATATAGAATGGATGAATTTTGCGGGGATGGAGGCTGAACCAATTGTTCAACAGACTATATCTATTTTTAGTGAACGAACCCAAGACATTGAATGACATTATTATGAATTGAACATAAAGGAGATATAAGTGAAACCCAGAATCCTAGATTTCCACTCACCATAAGATCTTCATACTGTTATTCTTGTCTAATTAGTTAAACATCTATAACTAGTAGTTTAGAGTAGAATTAAACATAAAAACCCCCTTAGGTTAATAATTTGCTATCAATAATCGCACTGTTCGTGATCACTTGTCTCTGTGGGTTCGACCCTTGCTTCCAAGTCTATTCTATAATAGTCTTGTCCACTTGCAAGGAAAAAGATTAATTAAAACATCGATCAAGTTTTTGGCGCCGTTGCCGGGGACAAGCTAGTTCACGTAGTTAGTTTGTTGGTAGCGTAGTTTTTAATTTAATTTAGTTTTTAGTTTAATTTTCAGTTTTCATAAAAATAAAAATACAAAAAGATTTTATTTTATTTTAATAGTTAGTTGTTTTTAAATTGCTTTAATTTTTATGCAAGGTCGTAGATCTTTAAATCCTAAATTGGTAGACTTAGATCAAGATATAAATATTGTTAAAAGATATCAAGAATTTTTTGAAAATCTAGCTTTCGAGCACGATAATCAAGACCAATTGAATCAAGAGGATCCTCGGTTGATCCTACAATGGAAGAAAATAACAATATTCGTAATCACGAAAACCTAGTTGACCCGGTCAATAGGAATCAAAGACAAGAAGAGCACGCAAGAAGAAATATGGAAGTAGTGGTAAATCAAAGAACTATTAATGACTTTAGTAGACCTTCATTAAATGTTGTGACATCATGTCTAGTCTTGCCGGATCTTTGTTAGGAATTTTGAGTTAAAAGGACATTATTTTAATGCCATACCATCTTTTCATGGGATGCCCCATGAAGATCTGTCGGTTTCTTAAGAGAATATGAATACATGATGAGTACTTTTCCTTTAGGAGGGTTGGTGAAGATCAAATCAAAATGAAATATTTTCCAGTGCATTAAAAGAATTGGCAAAGAGATGGTTTATGAACCTAACACCAAATAGTGTTTATACTTGGGCACAATTATATGATTTGTTTATGAGCAAATTTTACAAACATGCATCTCTTACAGTATAGAAAACAAATCATGTCATTCCAAAATGAACCGGTGAAACATTCCATGAGTCATGGGATAGATTTAAAAATCTGCTTATTATGTGTCCTCATCATAATCTGGCTCAACATGTGTTAGTGCTTCAATTTTATCATGGTCTTTCGCCAGGCTTACAAACTATGGTTGATAGTGCAGCTGGTGGTTCTATTAATAGAATGACACCAGAAGCACTAGAAGAATTATTTGAGATGCTAAGTATTAATTCCCAACGAGAAAAGTGCTAGAGGTAAAAATAGGAGCCTATATCAATTGCAAGATAATTCAAATACACAAGCTCAATTTGAAAATTGGCAAATTCAAGAAGCATGTGCTTTATGTGGATTATATTCTCATGCTACTAATTTTTGTCCGTCAAGTGCTATGTATTACGAGCAGGCTAATGCTATGAATATGTACCCTCAAAGGCCAAGGAATGATCCCTATTCAAATACATATAATCTGGTTGGAGGAATCATCCTAACTTTTCTTGGGGAGGAAATAAGCCTTTGCAACCTCAACAATTCCAACCTCAACCACCACAACCTCCACAGTTGCCAAATCAAAATCAGTTGAGAATTGAAGAAGTTCCCAAGCAAGAAGTAGCTAGTAAAGGTCAAGCAGCTTTGATGAAGTACATGCTTGAAGAAATTGAAAATCTGAAGAAACATATTGAAAGTTCAGAAGCAAGATAAAAGAGAAGAAGGGAAGTTCCTAGTCAAAGCGAGCAAGCTAAGTCAATCACCGTCTTGCGAAGCGGTAAGGTGATAGGTGAAGAGGTAAGTGATCGATCCTTCTTCTAATATGCTGCTACATTAGAAAATTCGAAAAGAAATCGAAAAAGATAGTGATAGTAATAAAGAAAATAATGATTTAAGTAATCAAGAGGTAGAAAAAGAAAAAGAAGTAGAAGTAGATGTTCCAAATAAGGAACAAGAAAAAGAAGAAGAAATTCAAAATAAAGATAATACAATTGAAGTTGAAAAGAGTTAGATCAAGAAGAAGAGGAACCTTATGTGGCTCCACCACCCTATGTTCCTCCAATTCCGTTCAAGAAGACTTATGAAAAACCGAATGGACAAACAATTTTCGGAAATTTATAATATGTTATCCAAAGTAAATGTTAATTTACCTTTGCTTAATGTTATTAAAAATATTCCAGCTTATGCAAAGTTTTTCAAAGATCTTCACTCTAAGAAACACAAGTTTGAAAACAATGAAAAGATTGTTGTTTACGAAAGCGTAAGTTACGTTTTACAACCGAATTACCACCTAAGTTGAAAGACCCGGTAGCTTTAATATCCAAGTCTCCTTGGGAAGCTCTAAAAAGATGAAAGCAATGCTAGATTTAGGAGCAAGTATTAATTTAATGCCTTTCACAGTCTATAAACAATTAGGTTTAGGAGAACTGAAACCCACTACTATGCAATTACAATTAGCTGATCATTCAGTTAAATATCCTTTGGGTATAGTGGAAGATATCCTAGTTCAGGTTGATAAATTGATCATACCAGTTGACTTTGTGACTAGAGATGGAAAGGAAGATATGCACTAATAATGAAGTCCCAATATTGTTAGGCAGACCATTTATGGCAACTGCCAACACAATGATTAATGTGAAAAATGGTAAACTCACAATGTCGGTCCTAGGTGAAAGCAGTTGAAATTTACGTGTTTGATGCTATGAATAGACCTAGTGACATAAGTGCACCTTTTCAATAGATGAGATTGAAAAATTATCAACGAAACTTTTGAAGAAGAGGAAGATTATGAGAGAGATAGATTTATTGTCTATGATGATAGCCCTATCCCTCCCATAAAAATTGACATTGAGGAAATTGAAAGAGAAATAGAAGAAGAGGAAAGATTAGAGAAAGAAAAGTTAGAAGCTAGTAAAAAGATAGAAGAAAAAGAAATAAAAATAGAATCAGAAAATAATTCTGATAAGTTTGAGAAAGTAGTAGAAGAAAGTTATGAAATCAAAGATGATGAAGTAGAGATTCTAAAATCTCTCTTTGAAGAAATTGAGATAGAAGATATTAAGGAAGAAAAGCAAGAAGAGAATAATGAGGCTAAAATAAAAGAAACTATTAAAGTAGAAAATTCTGAATTTATGCCTTCCATTAATTCTCCCAAAGTCGAAGAATTAAAGCCATTACCATCCCACTTAAAATATGCATTTTTAGGGGAAGGTAACACTTTGCCTGTTATTATAGCAGCCGACTTAACGGAAAAACAAGAAGCAAGTTTGTTAAAAGTTTTATGGACACATAGAGAAGCTTTAGGATGGTCCTTAGCTGACTTAAAAGGAATTAGTCCCTCTATGTGCATGCATAAAATACATTTAGAAGAAGGTAGTAAACCTTCAAGAGAAAGACAAAGAAGACTTAACCCACACATGGAAGAAGCCGTTAGAAAAGAAGTTCTTAAGCTTTTAGATGCGGGTATAATTTACCCTATATCAGATAGTAAATGGGTTAGTCCTGTTCAAGTAGTTCCTAAAAAGTCGGGAATTACTTGTTGTTAAAAATGAGAAAGATGAATTAGTCCCTACAAGGACTATAACTGGTTATAGAATGTGTATCGATTTGCGGAAATTAAATGCGGCAACTAGGAAAGACCACTTTCCTTTGCCATTTATTGACCAAATTCTTGAAAGACTAGCCGGTCATGAATATTATTGCTTTCTTGATGGTTTTTACGGATATAATCGGATCCTGTTGCACGAAGACCAAGACCAAGAAAACAACTTTTACATGTCCCTTTGGTACTTTTGCTTTTAGGAGAATGCCTTTTGGGTTGTGTAATGCACCAGCTACTTTTCAAAGATGCATGATATCTATATTTTCAGATTTAGTTGAAAGATGCGTAGAAGTTTTCATGGACGATTTTTCAGTTTTCGGAAATTCTTTTGATCATTGTTTAGAAAACCTTACATCGTCCTAAAAGATCTTTGTGAAACTAATTTAACTTTAAGTTGGGAGAAAAGTCACTTCATGGTAAAACATGGAATTGTCTTAGGGCATGTTGTTTCAAATAAAGGCATTGAAGTTGACAAAGCTAAAATTGAAGTTATTTCACAACTACCCCCCCACTTGAGTTAAAGGAGTTCGAAGTTTTCTTGGCCATCTTTGGTTTTTACGAAGATTTATAAAAGATTTTCCAAAATCATAAACCTCTATGTAATTTGCTAGCAAAAGATACATAATTTATTTTTGATAAAGAATGTTTAGAAGCTTTTAATTTATTAAAAGAAAAGTTAACTACTGCCCCAATTTTATCCGGCCATGATTGGTCACTTCCTTTTGAAATCATGTGTGATGCATCGATTTTGCAATTGGAGCCGTGTTAGGACAAAGGGTAGATAGAAAGCCTCATGTGATCCATTATGCTAGTAGAACTCTAAATGATGCTCAATTGAATTATACCACTCTTGAAAAGGAATTTTTAGCGATAGTATATGCTTTAGAAAAATTTAGATCATATCGCTAGGATCAAAGGTGATAATCTTTTCGATCATTGCATTGAAATATCTGTTAAGTAAGAAGGATGCTAAACCAAGATTAATTAGATGGATGTTATTGTTACAAGAATTTGACATAACTATCAAGGATAAAAAGGGAGCGAGAATGTTGTAGCCGACCACTTGTCTAGGTTAGAATTTTCACCCTTGCTTGAGCGTCAATTTCTTGATGATCTGTCCCCATAAATGACAATTTTCTGATGAACAACTCTTAGCCATTAAAGATTCGACCCTTGGTATCTTGATTTTGTCAACTACTATGTGTCGATATCATTAATCGGATTTTGATCATTACGAAAAGAAGAAATTTTTAGCGGAAACTAAAAATTATTTTTGGGAAGCTCCTCATTTATACAAAATTTGTTCGATTCTTTAATAAGAAGATGTATTCGAGAAAAAGACCAACAAGGTATCATGGAATTTTGCCATGGATATTCTTGTGGAGGTCATTTAGTGGTAATAAAAGCTTTCGAAAAATTTTGCAATCAGTGCGTATTGGCCTCTTGTTTTTAGAGATTGTGAGCTGTTTTGAGAACATGTGACAAATGTCAAAGAACAGGTGGTATAGGAAAAGAAAGCGAGATGCCCTTACATGTTAATTTAGTAGTTGAAATTTTTGATGTTTGGGGTATTGATTTTATGGGTCCCTTCCACGTGTCCAATAATTGCGAGTATATTCTAGTAGCGATTGATTATGTTTCTAAATGGATAGAAGCGGTAGCAACCAAGACTAATGATGGAAAAAGCAGTAGTCAAATTTGTAGAAGATTTATTTGCTAGATATGGAGTCCCTAAGGCCATAATAAGTGACCAAGGAACTCATTTTACCAATAAGTTGTTAAATAATGTTCTTAGAAAGCATGGTGTAACTCACAAGTTAGCTACACCTTATCATCCACAAACATCAGGACAAGTAGAAGTAAGCAATAGGCAAATAAAAGCGATATTAGAAAAGGCTGTTAGGCCTAATCGTAAAGATTGGGAATCTAAACTCAAGGATGCTTTATGGGCATACCGAGGCGCTTTTAAGACACCCATAGGAATGAGTCCATATAGAATGGTATATGGCAAAGCTTGCCATTTACCAGTTGAAATTGAACACAAAACCTATTGGGTTGTTAAAGAATTGAATTTAGACTTAACATTAGCCGGAGAAGAAAGATTGTTTCAGTTAAATGAGTTAGAAGAGCATAGGCTAAATTCGTATGAGAATGCGAAGACGTATAAAGAAAAGACCAAAAAGTATCATGACATGGGATTAGCCAACAAAATGCTTCATCCGGTATGAAAGTATTCTTGTTTAACTCTAGGTTAAGGTTATTCCCGGGAAAGTTAAAATCAAATGGTGCGGTCCCTTTAGAATAGTAAATTTATCCTCATGGGTTTGTTGATATACAAAACCCCAAAAATAATGAAGTGTTTAAAGTGAATGGACACCGACTCAAGCCATATTTTGAGCCAATGTCAGTTGAACGAACAATTGAGTTAATCCGTTTGGCTGACAATGAACCACCAAGAGATTAGGCTTGCAGTTTGGTCGAGCCAAAGACGTTAAACAAAGGCGCTAAGTGGGAGGCAACCCACTATGTTGAATATTATTTAGTTATATAGTTAGTTTAAATATGCTTTTCTCCATTAAATTTTATTTTTGGACATTTAATTCTTTTAAATTAAATATGCCAAAATTCAAGTTTGGGGGAGAAAAACATCTTAGTGTTGTATTTATATGTTGCTAATAATTTTTAGTTTAGAATTTTTGTTTAGATTTTGCATACAGGAAATATCCAAGACATAACGGAAGTTAACGGAAGGGCTAAACTGCAAACTGCTGAAAAGATAGGAAAGAAAACAAGATGGAAGACTCTGTCCACCTTGCGGACGCAAGGTGTGGAGGACCTGCGGCCAAGGTCCCGATAAATGCGAATCTCATGAATCCACGTACTGTCAGTCATGGGGAATGCACAGAAACAGAACCGGTTTGACTGCCACCTTGCGGACGCAAGGTGTGGCAGACCTTGCGACCGCAAGGTCCCTCTTTATAAACTGTGCCGGGTTTTCTTCCAGATTTCACACAAAAACTTCTCTTCTCTCTCAGCGTGCGGCGGCCAACCTTTTCAAATTCGGCAAGATCTTCCATAATTCCGGCACTATCTTCAAGATCTCTCTCCTCCCTCCTCAAAACTCTTCATCTTCCATCTCCCTCATCCGCCATTACACTCCATCAAGTTGAAGCTTTTGAAGGAGAAGGAGAAGGAACCACCATTGTTGCCGTCGAAGATCAGACTCCACTCCGGCTGCATTCACTCAATTAAGGCTGCAAACAAGTAACCCTAACACCCTCTTTAATTTCATACGTAAAATATTTGCATGCTAGGGTGTTAGATAGTTTTTAACGTAGATATAATTTTTGCATGCTTTAGAATAAATTTTAATTTTAAAATTTTAAAACCAATTTTAATTGTTAAACTTTTTAGTTTTAAATTTTATATCAAACAAAATGTTAAAAGTAGGCGTAGAAATTCGGTGCTTCATCCTCAGGCCCGCTCGGGAGGAAGAGCATAATTTTGACATAACCGATTAGGTGTCCTACGAGGCATCGAGAGTACAAACAAGCTCTCCAAGTCCTTGGTGCCAGAAAGGGGATTCAAGGTGAAGACTTTGGTATCGTCCCAATCGATGGCTCGTAGGTGGGGGCTTTGTTAGATTCTCCGCCTAGGGATGCCGTAGTCCCTATTGTCAGAAAATTCTATGCCAATGGCAACATTGGCATGGATGGCGGTGTGCTAGACTTGTTTATGTTAGGGGCATAGTAGTTGATTTTTCGGCCCAAAGCATTAACACTTATTTCGGCACCTCCAACTGCGGTTGGTGCCGATAATTTAACACACCTCCACCCCGTATCCTGTCGAGGTGGTCAATCTTGCCATTGCTCTCCCGGTGTGGAGTGGTCCTATAGCCGTAACCCACCATTTGGACCACGCACCATGAGAGAGTCCTTCCTCAAGACACGGCCAAGCAGGTGTATAAATTTGTTTGGGCGTCTCATGCCCTCAAGTCACCAAAACACGGTGAATTGGGAGAGAGCTGTCTTGACCTACACCATTATGGTGGTGGGTCTATTGATGTTGGCCGTTTGATCAACGGCCAAATCAAGACCCTTATTAGAGGTAGGACGAATGCGGGGTTCGCGTTTCCGCATTTGATCACCGATTTGTGTAGGGGGGCAAATGTGAGAATGCCCAAACATGCGGAGAGGCTGAAGGCTGGTCCGGTCATTACAAGGACCATTTTGTTTGAACATCACCGGCCAGTAGAGTGAGGGTTCCTCAAGAGGAGGAACCCGAAGAGGAAAGGAGGACC
Organism: Codonopsis lanceolata; assembly: GCA_013146195.2. Lineage (NCBI taxonomy): Eukaryota > Viridiplantae > Streptophyta > Magnoliopsida > Asterales > Campanulaceae > Codonopsis > Codonopsis lanceolata. Next base: position 73,518,313 of record CM028379.1, on the reverse strand, counting down.
CACTCGTGGAGATCTCAACGGGTTGGAGGAAGCTGTCCTCAAAGTGATATGATGAGTCGGCGGTTGGCACAAATGCGTGCCTTGACCAGGCCGAATTTTTCGGTTGGGCCAACACTGTGGGACAGAATCTGTCCAACTTGTATGGACTCCCTCCTGGCACGATCCCCGAGTTTCGTCCTCGTTCATTATTTCTGCCCGACTCACCATGAGTCGAGGCCCAAGTTCCATCTTCGTTCGTTAGGTCCTTTTTATATTTGTCCTACCCCATCAATCCTCTCATATGTTCCTCTAGTTTGAGGACAAAATAGAAATTAAGTTTGGGGGGGGGGATTTAAAACTTTAAGTCTTAGCAGGTCCTAGCCTAACGAGGAATGGAGTTGGGCTATGTCGTTAGGGTGAAAGAAAATTTCTTTATCTGATGACCATTTAACTCTTCACCCTATTTTTCTGTTTTTATTTTTTTAATTTTCGGAGTTGTTGCCTTGACCAGAATACTATAATAGGAAGGACCTTTAGGGTCCTAACAATTGTGTCATCGTCATCATCTCCCAATTTCTTAAAAAAAATATTAAAAAAATTATAATTAATTCAAAATATTCATCCTCGAGTTTAGGTGTGGTAATGCTAGTCGTAGTCAATGAGGAGATTAGTGCAATGAACTGCATAATTAGTCTGTAGATCCCCCTAGAATTTACTTAATTTTGCGAAACTTTTGCTTTTCTTCAAATTCTTCATGCACTCACACCAGTCATAACTATGGATTAATTAGAATAGTTTTATAAAGTTTATAACACCTATTTCACTTCAACAAGATATGCACAAGAATATGATGCATAGCCATTCGAACATAATTGTTGCATTAAATTGTAACTTAGGGTCAATTGCATGATAGTTAGATCCCTTGGATTTTTCTCATTTATATATCTCAAGCACACTTTCGAACCGTGTGCATGTTAGTCTCAATTGTCCCTACCATCGTCTTAGCGAATGCTTATGTGAAATCGGTGATGCTAAACACTCAACCCCAATTCCCATAGTTGATATGATATTTTGTGTTGTCTTACTTGCTTTAAATACTATGTGAGCATTTGGCATTAAGAAATGACTTAGGCCATCTTTGGATCGTTAGAGCCTAAATATTCCCTGACCTATACTAAATATATCCCTAGTGTCCCCTTTGAGCCTAATGAAAAGAATGGAGTGTGCTAAGCACACTATTTAAACCCATTCGCCATCGTTTCTATTACCCACATTAACTTAACCTAAAAGCCTATACACTTTTAGCCTACCCTTTGAGAGAGTAGGATGTGGGTGGGAAATTGATTTGGAGGACCACTTCTTTTCGATTAGGCTATTTTTAGAAAGACTTCTTCTTTCGTCGTCGAAAAAAAAAATCATGTGTCGACGAAAAATGAAAGCGGAAGAAGAAGAGTGTAAACAAAGATTCAAATGGAAGCATAGCTTTCAAGAGAAAAATATGTTAGAAAAATTACTGGCGATTAGAATGATGTGATATTTTTAGAAGAATATATTGCCCAAAACAAGTTTGGGGGGAAAGAAAACTTAAAAGTTACAAAAGCACCCCTCCACTTGTGGTCTTTGCAGTCCTAGCCTAAATAGGAAAACTTCCTTTTGCTTGGAAGTATGAGGGATAAAGGGTAGTCTTACTCTCTCACTTTGAATTCCAATTCCTTTCCTTCATATCCCAAACACCTTGGCCTTACATTACAAGCTTATAAAGTCCTAATGATCTTCTTGCCAATGCTTATGTTGTTTTTATTGTCAAGTGAGTAACATGAAATTGATCACACACTTCATATTCATTATTATTCACCCTAAAGCTCACTTGTGTTAGCATAATCTTAGCTATTACAAGTCATTGGGATAGGAGAGCATTGTATGTCATACATAGAAGTGCATGGGATGGATGTATAAGTCTTTTAAATCCTTGGGACCTTTAAATGCATGGTGACCGGGTTTGGATGGTAGATCTCATACTTCTTAATGCATGATTTTCTATTAAACTTTGATTTTCATATGAATGTGGTGTTTAGCTTAATAAAGCTGTTTTAGTTAAGATATTCTTTAAGGCGGTGATCACACACACGGAGAAATTAAAAGTAGTAGCGATTTTAAGAAAAGACTAGTTGGTTTTATATGACTAAGCTTGCATATATGTGGTGAGCACCAAGCGAGATTACATGCATGCCATACACCTATAACTTGAGATGAAGCCAAAAGATTTTATGTTTATTTTTAGTTTAAATTTTTATTCTATTTTAGTTTTTGTATTTATTTGTTTTTTATTTATACGCATAGTCGAGTCACTCGAAAGAGTCTCCTTGAGTTTGTGGGTTTATAGAGGAGTGTAAATAGTGTCACCCTCACAAAAGATTTTAATTTTTGTTATTTATATGCTTTTGTATTTATAAGTTTATTTGTTTACTCGTGGACGAGCAAAGTTCAAGTTTGGGGGTATTTGATCGATGTATTTTATACGTCGATTTTATATACTTCCATGACTTAAATTATGCTATTTCACGAGTCTTTTGAGTACTAATATATGTTTTCGGTGAGTTTTGTAAGTTTCGGGATTATTTGTGAAAATACGCGAAACTCCGGGGTTTTAAGTGCAAATTACAAGAAAGGGCCAAAAAGGAAAATTGAAGAAACAAAGGAAGCGCAGTCAATCGGACACCTTGCGGACGCAAGGTGCCTCGGACCTGCGGACCAAGGTAGGCGTCTGGTCCTCGAAACCGCAATCAAAGAAATCAAAAGCCACCCATGCTTTGGAGACCTTGCGGACGCAAAGGTATCCGGCACTGCGACCGCAAGGTAGGCGAGAATGCTTGATTTCGGATTTTCACAGGTCATTCGATCCAATCACAACTCCGAGTATATATAGAAGTCGGATGCCGAGCCAAAGCATAAGGAGGGCGGTGGAAGCTCTCTTTCATAGATTTTAGGTAGTTTTAGATTGTATAACATAGTTAGGTTTTGTAATTTCAAGTATTGAAGATCAAATCATGTATCCAATCATCTCCATGTCTTTGTTCATTGTCTATGATGAACTAAATCATCCATAATCTAGGAGGTGGGAGGTAACTTGTATCGAATTTATGTTTTGATTCTTATATATATGTCTATTCAATGCTTGTTGATTGTGTTGTTTATCAACCCCTATATTATTTTGCTTTGAACAAATGAATGTAATCGCAAATAATAAAGGCTTAGAGGTGCGGATAAGCTGCATGACCAAGTGCATATGTCGTACAACGGCTCACCAACACAATAAATTGGACCTATCGATGCACGAGAGTGATAAGTTAGGACCGAGGTTCTTACATGATCTAGGTGACAGATAGATCATAAATCTAGGTGACGACTAGATTAACAGGTTCTGTGCTTAGGATATAGAATGGATGAATTTTGCGGGGATGGAGGTGAACCAATTGTTCAACAGACTATATCTATTTTTAGTGAGCGAACCCAAGACATTGAATGACATTATTATGAATTGAACATAAAGGAGATATAAGTGAAACCGAGAATCCTAGATTTCCACTCACCATAAGATCTTCATATACTATTCTTGTCTAATTAGTTAAACATCTATAACTAGTAGTTTAGAGTAGAATTAAACATAAAAACCCCCTTAGGTTAATAATTTGCTATCAATAATTGCCTTTGTTAAGTGATCACTTGTCTCGTGGGTTCGACCCTTGCTTCCAAGTCTATTCTATAATAGTCTTGTCCACTTGCAAGGAAAAAGATTAATTAAAACATCGAATCC
>CM028379.1:73437474-73514420 GCA_013146195.2 Codonopsis lanceolata | reverse complement strand
ATCCGGGTCGGCTGTCACAGTTGGTATCAGAGCTATTGGTTAGCTATTTCGCCAGGATAGGTTCCTTGGCCTAGTTGGGTTGGGTTTATTGTTGAGATTTTTAACGTCGAGTGTTCCTTGTAGGTATATTATGTCAGGAGCTTGGCGTGGAGCTAGTTCCAGCAGACCTCGTTCGAGTACCGCCTGTGGTAATGAGAGAGGGGAAAACGTTAGTGATCCTCGTGTGACTCCTCAACAAATGTTTAGAAAGGAGAATGATTCCACTATACTTGGGAGATTCTTGAAGTTGGAACCCGAGGCTTGGAGAGCCCGATGCTTCTAAAGCCGAGCATTGGTTAGAAAGCATGGAAAAGATCTTTGAAGTTATGGGTTGTACGTCAGAAGAGATGGTGACTTAGCAGTGTTTAAGTTGAGTGGCTGACCATTGGTGGCATGTGTTACGAGATAATTGGAGACACCATGGAGTGCCCCAAGTGTGGGAAAATTTCATAATGGAGTTTAGGGCACAGTTTATTCCGGCAGTAGTTCGGGAAAGAAGAGAAATGGAATTTATTGCGCTAGAACAAGGAGATATGAATGTGGCTCAGTATTCAGCGAAGTTCACAGAGTTGGCTCGTTACTGTGGTTACTTAGTACCAGATGAGGCTAAGAAGACCCACCGGTTTGTAAAAGGCCTAAAGATGAAGTATCGTAGGCAGCTTATTCCCTTACGGCTCACGGAGTACCGAGATGCTGTGGATCGTGCTTATGCGATGGAGTTAGACTTCGAGGAGTATGCTCAAAAGAGAACCTCGAGAGTTGTTAAGAGTGATGATAATATTGGGAGGCAATTAGCACCTCAGAAAGTTAATCAAGGAATCACACGTACTGGTAGACAGAGTGATGTTCCTACCTCCTAATGGAGACGACGAGGCGGTGAGTTGATATGTAATTTTTGTTTGAGGACAGGACATGCCGAGAACAGATGTTGGGGCAAGGCAGGAAAGTGCTTTGCTTGTGGCGGTGATCATGTTCGTAAAGATTGCCCGAAGATGAGGGTTAATCAGTTTGGGAGTACTAGTCGACAATCTGGTGGCTCCAAGAGAGATGGTGATGGTCGACCTAGAGTTTGAGGTCGTGTGCGCGTGGCGGTTGGCCATTGCGGAGTTTTGAAACCTATCCGAATAGGAAGGTACGTTCTCGTATATATATTATACCGTTACTACTATTATTGTTATTATGAGTACACGTCTTATCGGTAGCTCATGTGCATTCATACATACATTACATGGTGTATTGCATATTGTTGGTTTATTGTTTGATTGGGGATAAAGCCCCAATGTGGTGTTGGTTTGTGGTATTGTTTGATTTGTGAATTGCCGGTAGGTAATCACTTATGGTTTGTGGAATCTTGTGTAGTCTATATATTTATAGGACTATACTATATATAAAGAGCATTGAGGATGAATTTGTGTTACGATGATAGTAACCAATGGTTTTATGGGGTTACGGTTTGTCGGCCTATATTAAGAGCCGGGGTATGAATATTCGTATATATATGTATATATATATGAAGCATGAATTGTATGATGATATTTATTGGTTTGATATGATACCTGTATATCCTATGGGGATATGTTTAAGGTGGTGAATAATATACATCGATAATATTGATATGATTATTATGCGAGTAGGATACACTTTCGGTAAGTGCGAAAGGTTAAATATTACGATCTATGGGTTGATTTTAATGCGTGAACAAATATGATGTTTCACCGCAATTTTTGTTGTTGAAGTTTTGGTGTTTTGGGGACGTTAGAATATACGTGGTTGTAGCTTGGTCTAGAATTTAAGAAAAGGCTTTGGATTTGTTGAGTATAAACGTTATAACTACTAATAGCCTAGAATTAGGTACGTGGTGACTTCTAGCGAGTTTTTATGGTTTGTGTGCTAGGTGCACAAATTTTGTGGTAAGTATGAATATTGTTTGCAAGTTAAGGTAATAAACCTTGTTATTTGACTTGATTTTAATCTATTATGTGCATTAGTTGTAGGGAACACCTACTTGATGCATCTACATTGTAGTATATTAAATTCTCATTTCATAAATTGTTATCTCCTTGCTCATTCATTTCTTAGCGTAGAGACTATTAAAGGATGCTTAAAACCTTTTTATCATGAACCTTAGCATCCTTGCAGCGAAAGTTTTTGAATATCCACTTTGGCAGGGTACCACTAAATTGGTGATCAAAAGTGATCGTTGTTGGACTAGGATTGGTATGAATTGTGGTAGAATTGACTATACCCATTACCAAAAGGAATGGACCTAAATGAAAAGAGTTTTCAAAACATTTCATTGTTGCACTCTTATGTGTTCTTACGCGATAGGAGATCGCGAGTATTATTTCAAGCGTGGCTTGGAATGTCAGCTTGATTGTCTCTGATTGGTTGAAAATTGCTCTATAGGCAATTATTACTTCTTGTGACTTAAGGTCTGTTATGCACGAATTTTATGATGTGCCCCGGAACAAATAGTTTCCGTAGTTGAAGGTTATGATGTGCTTGAACTTGTTTCATGTTAAACATTGGGGTTTGTGCACAAGTTTGGTTAGTATTGTTCATATGTGTTTTCGCGACTCGAATACGAGTCATAATCTTTTCAATCTAAAGAGAGTTTAATGTTGGGTGCCTATGAGAGGTTTTGAAAACTGAGTTTGGATCACGGTAGTTTGATCCTCATATACTTGGTTTGGTTATTGTGATGGTAGACTCCTGAGACCGAGTCTAGGTTTATGGTTTTTGAGCATCGAGTGTTCACTCGAGATTGTGAGACACCGTAGTGGTGTCTGGGTATTTCATGTTGGGATTATGACCTAGCATTGGTTTGAGATACGGTTTAGAATTCGGGACGAATTCTTTTTAAGGGGGAGAGGATGTAAGATCCCGATTCCCGGTTAGCTTGAATTGCGTGCAAAGCTCGCTTTTCCTCTTTCGTTGATTGCTCGTTTGGTTTGTGACATAGTCTAAATGTGTATGAGAGATCACAATAAGACTAAAAACACTTTTAAGAAATGTCATATAGTTGTTGACTTGTTAAAGTCAAAGGTCGTGAACTCGACGATAGTCGAAATGCGACGCGATTGAGAGTTTATGGTTTTGTGTTTCTCGACCTCGGTTTGGTCCCGCATCTTTACATGATGACTAAATAACATGTTTAGATGTGTTAGACTTCTAATTGGATGCATTCCATAAGTCTCGTGAAGTTTTGACGCCTCGAGAATAGCAATTCTCCTTATCGCGTAGTTTGAGATTGAGCCGGGCGAACATCTCGTCTTTCGGGAGCCTATTTCCCCTATCTGTTGTTCATCATCTGGGAGGCATTCAGGCCTATTTTGTAGCCCTAATAGGTGTTTACAATCATGGGTTATTACCTGTTGGTGTGCGGTTTCATTCGACGTTTAGATAGCAAGTTGTTACGCCTTGCGCCGCTTTGCCCCGGTTGTTTCGGTGTTGTTTTTGGGAGTCTAGACCTACTTTAAAATTGGTTTGGGACTTGGATGGATTAGTTTAATGTTTAAGGACTTTAAGGGTTCAATTGTGATCCATTTTGAAGTTTAAAAGCTCGAGGATGCATGCGGCAGCGACCGAAATCGAGCTAGGGATCAACAATGGAGTATATGGTGTGGGAGGGCTTGATGCGCCGCATCCTTGTATACCATGCGACCGCATGGGGACAGCACCCTTTTACGGGCAGTTTTGTGTATTTTGCATAATTGTCCAACCTATCTCTACCCAAACCCAATCTAAACCACACCTAAACCCTCCTAACTAACCTAAGACATGTCCTAACCATCTATTGGTGTTTTAGATGGGGATTAGTGTGGCTAATTAGAGAGAAACATTCTCATTAATCTAACCTACACCCACTTTCTTTCTATCATATATAAGACTCAAAACAACCCTTAAGCTCTCATTTTCTCTCATTTTCTGCCTACACTCCACAAAAACGTGAGAGAGCTTGGGAGAGGCAATTTCTAGGGTTCTTGAGTGCCCAACCTTGGAGGCCATAGCTTGGGACCTTCATTTCTCAAGCTACACCATAGTTTTGAAGAGGGGATTGAAGGGAACAACACCCACCAATTGGAATTTCGATTGTGACTTGTAGGGGCTGAATCAAGGTAAGTTTCTACCTCTCTTCCTCTTCTTTTGGGCTCCATTGACCCTAGGGAAACAATCATTTGTGCTATGTGAGGTCAATGGAAGCCATTGTTAGGGTTTGTAGAAGAAGCATGAACCCTAGGTTTACAAATTGATGATAGAGCTTGATTGACCTATGTGAGACCATGATATATGTGAAATTCATGTTCTAACTAGTCTATTGAACTTGATTATGTTGATTATCCATGAGTTTTGATGTTGGTTTGGTTGAGATACTTGGAGGGTGTTTTGCCCAAATTTGGTTTAGCTTGCAAAATTATTAATGTGAGCTTGATTATTATGTTTTATATGCTTAATAGAGTATATTAAACCGGGTTGTATGATTTAATCATGAATTGGGAGTTATGATTGGTAAGATGAGCTAAATGAATTTGTGCTCAAAATGATGAATTTATTCTATGTTATATTAGTGAAGGTTTTGTCGGGTTTATGAGAGTTAAACGAACCCAGGAAGATGGTTATTGTGGATAGTTATGAATATAGGGAGAATTGAGAACCATAGCTTCTTTGCCCTAAAATTTTAGAAAGGGTAGATTAGACTCAATGGAGTCATTATAGGCTTGATAATATGTTAAGCAAACTTGGGTTGAAATCCTACGATGATTGGATTTCGTTTGGTTAATGGAGGGGAGAACATAACTTCCAAACTTTAAATGGTTGGTGATTGAGATGTGTTTTGTGGATTTTTAGTCTTGGGAATTAAGCCCGAATGACTATTGAGATTGGGTTGTAAACCTTAAGAAATTATTACGGTATGAATTTATAAAACACATAAAGAATGAAATGTGTTAGTAAGACTCAACGGAGTCGTAATAAGGCCAATAAAATGATAAAGAGTCTTGGGTTGAAACCCTACAATGTTTGGGTTTGCTTGGGTTGTGTTTGTGCACACCGGGTCTTTGGTTTGTGTCCAATGGAGACATTCGTGGTATGAGGATTTATTAGAAATATGTTTTAAGCATGCTTGTTAGAGCATGGGATAATTGAGACCCGCATAAGGTCACGAGATTAGTTAAGAGAAGATTAAGAGAGAATCCTCTTCTCAAGGATTTTTGTTGCGCATATGAAAACACTTGTGCGAAGTGACTACGGGTAGTCATGATGTTTTAAGTATGGTGTTGGTGTTATCGATCATATATGACGATTAGGACAATGATTGAGTCCGGTGTTCTTAAAATAAAGACTAAAATAATAAGTCTTGAATGGTGGATATTTTGAGACTAGCGTAGTAGTCTTGGTTTGGTTTGAGTTGAGGATTATGGAAGACCTCACATTACATTTTATTAAGCTTGTAAGCTATACTTGACTGGGTTGATGACTTGAGGAATAATGAATACCTCAATATGTTGTTTTTTAAACTAAACTTGTAAGTTAGTTGAACACAATGGTTATATGCAAATATATGCATTGTTCATGATGTTTGGTAGAGCATTATGTCCTACTTGTTTATATGCAATTATATGCATGGTTTATGAGATTTCAGAGCAGCATTATGTCTACTACAATATGTGGCACCCCGACCCGGATTTCAATACGAAACCCCAAGTCGGACCGCCCAAATAAACACAAATACAAGCATGCGCAAGTAGGATTATAAAATTCATGTGGCGCAACATCGCATACGAATAACAACGGCTACACTTGGCCGGAAATAACTTAAAATAAACAAGTCATCGGCGACGCAGCCCAACAACACTACTCCTACTTTAAATACAACAAGCATGCGCATAATTATAAAATTCCTCATACACGGCCACAACATGTCATCGGCGGCGACAACACAACTACTACAATTATAACACATGCATAATAGACAACATGTATCATAAAAGAGTGTTAAGCGGAAGTAACTGTAGTGAACCATTTCTATATAAACAAGCTCGACACATAAGTCGGCATACAAAAGATTATAAGTATCAAGTAGTTAAGTTATTCTACAACAACAAAATATTTCCCAAGACAAGTCTAAATGACTTGCTTCCCAACGTCCTTGCCAAAATAGAAGACTAGCCACAAAACCCAAAAGAACAACCTTCTAGCTCGCAAGCAACCAAACACGGGTATGGCGAATCTAGCGCGAACCGTCTCCTTGGCTCGGATCTAAGGAAAACAAAACAAACAAATAGGGTAAGTCATAAAGACTTAGTAAGTTACCAAAAATGCATGTTCATGTTATAGCATGGCATTTATCACAATTATGGTGTACATGATCATCATATAGCACTTAGCACATTGTTCACGTAAGTGCGTAAAATAAATCATACAAGTAGGATATGATATAGTCACGGCCAGTAGCTCCCGCAATAAACTTTGTTACCGGTATCGTGCCATCGATGTTTTGTGAATTCATCGACTTGTATCGAGAACCTACTCGATTTAATTAGCAAGCCAATGGCGCACGTATTGATACGGCAAAGGGGCTACTTCCCCATTGCGGCCAACAATGGAGGTGTGTGTGAGGTCCAGTGCGGCGATCCATAGCGAGCACGAATCTCACAATTCGTGAAGGCGATGCATCGTCCCCACCCCGACGTAATAAACAAACCAAATAATGCCACCGACTCAATGTGATGCACAAGTAGATATTTACTTGACATAAACCAAATATGGATCGAATTCGACAAAGCGAACTCATCCGACCAAGTAGGTTATTGTCTCTACCATAAACACATCATGTAAGGCAATTAATTGCTCAAAACCAATCATTCATAACAACTTGTTGTACAACAATTAAGCTCAAGCTCATACTTTGAGTAAACCCAACCAAATGGTGTCCAAACTTCGTAGGGATTGAAATTAATGTTCAACATGTTCAAATCTTCCCTAGAGACGACTCCGTTGAGTCTTTACTATAAATTCCCAATTTTGGAGAAATTGAAGCTATGTGCTTCATAACCCAACCTAGGCCATTTCTAAGTTCAACTAGGTTGTAAATTCACCAAGGCATTGCAACATATTTCACATTCATCATAGAGTCCAATTTTGAGGATAAATTTCATAACAACATACCAACACATCATATAGGCTATAATTAGGGCATTCTCATATAGCACCTCTTCAAACAACTCCATAACATGAATGTATCTAACATGTTCATAAACCTCAAATAGGCAATATGAAAGAGTATCACAACCTTTGATAGGCATGAAATCATCCTATACATGCTTCTAACAAGCTCATTCTTTCAAAACACAAGTTGAAGGCATAAAAAGCATGTATGTGTCCTCATTGACCTCAATCATCATAAGCTTTTTTTTCCTTAGGGTCAATGAGAACTAAAACAAAGAAGAAGAAGAAGTAACTTACCTACAAACCCCAATCAAGAAAGAAGAACGAGGAAGAAATCGGTTGGAAGAAATCTACTCGCCGTGTTTCTTCGCGTCTATAGCTAGCTGGCTTGAGCAATGGAAGAAGGAATCAAGGAGGACCAAGAAGAATGCTTCAAGAAACCATGGGAACCCTCAAGAACTCTCTCTCTCACGTTTTAGAAAAGGCCTTCAGCAAATGACGAGTTCCAAGGTTGAATTGTGGTGTGGTGTTAGTGAAGTCAAATGTCTAGTGGGACAAGTGTCAACATGTTGTGGTCCCTTTAATCTGATTTTTGGCTTAATCTTCCAACTTAAAACACTCACTAATCCACTCTTAAAATATGTTAATAAGGTTAGGTTATGATTAATGAGGGTTAAGGAGGTTTAGTGGGGTTTAGGTGGGGTTTAGACGAGTTTTGGGTAGGGGTCGAGTAAGGGTGCGAGCGCATCGATCGTCGATGCGCAGAAAATCCCGTTTTGTTGGATTTTCTCTGTTCGGTTGTGGAGGCCGAACAGCCTTCATAATGTTCGGTTCTTGTGGCCGAACAATCCCCAAAATGTTCGGTTGGCATGGTGGAACGATTCCTCAGGCCATACGTTAGGTCAAACAGTTGCACGCACGTATAACGCGTATAAGGCGTAAACAACTCAAAGAAGCAATGAAATGAGTACCAAGGGTCATAAAACAATGATAAAAATGTAAAACAATGATAAAAAAAGTCTCTCAAAGTCTTGGCTAAGTCTAAAAGATCAAAGCCCGAGCAAGAACAAGCCAAACTAGAGCATACAAGGCAATAGGCGTTCGATACGGCAATTATGGCTCGATCAAGGAATGCAATCAAGTCAAACATGTTAGGGATACTACTAGCATGTTAAATACACTTTCTAATCATGATAAACAAGTATAGAGGATAAGTTATACAAGTAGGTTTCGGGTTCTAACGAGGCAAGCACACAATGCTCATGCAAGAATTCCGGGGTGTTACATTCTCCCCTCCATAAGGAATTTAGTCCCTAAATTCTTACCAAGTCCATTAAACAAATGTGGATGCTTCTCGCGCATCTCCGCTTCCGTTTCCCAAGTCGCTTCCTCAATGTTGTGATTCCTCCAGAGGACTTTAACTAAGTGAATTTTCTTGGTTCGTAGCACTTGCTCTTTGGTATCCAAAATCTTCACGGGCTTTTCAACATAGGACATATCCGACTCAAATGTTATCTCCTCATATTCGAGTACATGGGATTCATCCCTCATATACTTTCGCAACATAGAAACATGGAAGACATTATGAATCTCCGAAAGTGAAGGCGGCAATGCAACTTCGATAAGCGACCCAACTTTCTCAAGAATCTCGAACGGGCCAATGTATCTCGGTGTAAGCTTCCCTTTCTTACCAAATCTCTTTGTACCCCTTCTTGGTGACACCTTCAAGAATACGTAGTCTCCTATTTGGAACTCAAGATCCCTTCTACGATTATCCGCGTAACTCTTTTGTCGACTTTGAGCGGTGCGCAATCTATCTCTAATCAACTTCACGTCCTCAACCGATTGTTGTACTAACTCGGAACCCCAAAGTTTTGCCTCTCCAACTTCGTCCCAACAAATTGGTGATCTACACTTACGCCCATACAATGCTTCATACGGCGCCATCTTAATGCTCTTTTGATAGCTATTATTATACGCAAACTCCGCCAAGGGTAAATGAGAATCCCAACTTCCTTTAAAATCCACGGCACAAGCCCGAAGCATATCCTCCAAAATCTGAATCAACCGCTCGATCGACCATCCGCTTGAGGATGAAAAGTCAGAATTTCAAATCGTTCCCCAAAGCCTCTTGCAACGATTGCCAAAATCGGATGTGAACCTCGGATCTCTATCTGACACAATACTCACTCACTACGCCATGAAGTCTCACGATCTCCCGAATGTATAAGGTCGCCAACCGAGTCAACGAATAAGTGATCGCGATCGGGAATGAAAGTGTGCGCACTTAGTCAATCGGTCAACTTATGACCCAAACCGCATTAAATCCTCTCTACGCGCGCGGTAACCTGTCACAAAATCCATGGTAATGAACTCCCATTTCCATTCAGGAATCTCAAGTGGTTGTAGAAATCCCGCAGGCCTTTGATGTTCAGCCTTAACCTGTTGACAAGTCAAACACTTCGATACATACTCCGCAATTTCCCTCTTCATGCCTTTCCACCAAAATTGTCGTTTCAAATCCAAGTACATCTTCGTGCTCCCCGGGTGAATGGTGTATCTCGCTTTATGAGCCTCATCAAGAACTTGCCTCTTCAATTCATTATTAGCGGGACACAAATTCCTTCCTCGAAATGTCAAAGTACCCTCGCTATTAATCACAAAATCGGGTGATAAATTCTCACCAACCCATCCATAATTTTCTTCAACTCCGGATCATTCCTCAAGCGCTTCTTTAATTTTCTCAAATAAAATCGCGGTAGCACCTAACATTTGCAAAAATCACACCTCTATCATAAATGCTAGGACCCCAATCTCGCAAATCTTCCAACATCTTCCATTCTCTAACCATCATACAAGACATGTGAACTTTCCTGCTCAAGGCATCCGCTACCACATTTGCCTTCCCCGGATGATACAAGATAGTACAATCATGATCCTTTAATTTCTCCATCCATCTTCTTTGCCTCATGTTCAACTCCTTTTGAGAAAACAAATACTTCAAACTTTTGTGGTCGGTGAAAATCTCAAACTTAGCCCCATACAAGTAATGCTTCCATTTATGCAACGCAAAAATAATCGCAGCCAACTCCAAATCGTGCGTTGGATAATTCTGCTCATGAGTAGACAACTTCCTCGACGCATAGGCGATAACTCTACCATTTTGCATCAACACACATCCCAAACCTTCCTTAGAAGCGTCGCTATAAATCACAAAATTATCTCCTCCAATAGGCAAGGCTAAAATAGGTGCCGACGTCAACCGCTTCTTAAGCTCTTGGAAACTAGCCTCACATTTCTCGCTCCAAACAAATGGTGTATTCTTTTGTGTCAATCTAGTCATAGGAGTCACAATCCGAGAAAATCCCTCAATAAATCTCCGGTAATAACCCGCTAGACCCAAGAAACTCCGAACCTCAGTAACTGAACTAGGCCTCTTCCAATTCATCACCGCTTCAACCTTAGAAGGATCAACGGCTATCCGGCTAGAAACGATATGCCCCAAAAATGATACTTCTTCAAGCCAAAAAGCACATTTACTAAACTTCGCATAAAGTTGTTTCTCCCGAAGAATAGACAAGACAATCCTCAAGTGTTTCTCATGCTCCTCCCGAGATTTCGAATACACTAAGATGTCATCAATAAAGACTACCACGAAACAATCAAGATAACTATGAAAGACACGGTTCATTAAATCCATAAACACCGCTGGTGCATTTGTTAACCCAAACGGCATCACTACAAACTCAAAGTGTCCATATCTAGTGCGAAAAGCCGTCTTTGGAATGTCTTCCTCTCTAACCTTCAATTGATAGTAACCCCATCTCAAATCAAGCTTAGAATACACAATCGACCCTTGCAATTGGTCAAAGAGGTCATCAATGTGGGGTAGTGGGTATTTATTCTTAATGGTCACCTTATTCAATTCCCGATAATCTATGCATAACCGCAAACTTCCATCTTTCTTCCTCACAAATAAGACTGGTGCTCCCCAAGGCGACACACTCGGTTTAATAAAGCCAATCTCCAAGAGTTCTTGCAACTGAATTTTCAACTCCTTAAGCTCGCGGTGCCATCCTATACGGTGCCTTAGAAATCGGTGAAGTCCCGGAATAAGCTCAATACAAAATTCTATCTCTATCGGGTGGCATAGCATGGTCGGTAGAAAATACATCGGAAACTCACATACTACGGAACCTCTTCTAATTTTGGTGAAGACTTCTTCTTATCAACAACGCATGCAAGATAGCAGTACACCCTTGTGACAATAACTTTCTAGCCCTTAGAGCAGAAATGAAATGCAAGCCAATCGATGCATGATCACCCACAAATGTAAACTCAGGCACACCCGGCATAGAAAAAGTAACCCGCTTTTTATGGCAGTCAACTAAAGCATGATAAGCACATAACCAGTCCATTCCGAGAATCACATCAAAATCACGTATAGGTAGAACTACCAAGTCCGCATGCAAAGTGTGGTCACCCACCAATACATCACAAGATTTAAACACTTCAGATGCGAGCATATATTCCCCGAGCGGGGTAGACACTTCAAGCAAATATGGCAAAGGTTGTGGCAGCACACATAGATTCTCAACAAAGTGCGAAGCAACATAAGAATGTGAAGACCCTGGATCTATGAGAACTCGAGCCTTATGATCAAATATAGAAAGAGTACCTCCTATCACAGCCGTAGACTCCTTAACCTCGCGCTGATCAAGCGCAAATACACGGCCCTGCACCTTTAGGTTTCCCATCTACACTTCTCTTGGCTCCAGATTGAGCCACATTCCCCGGTTGAGCTGCCCCATCTTTCGGGCACTCCTTCCTAAAATGAGTACCATCTCCACAAAGAGTACACTTTCCAAGCTTCGCCCAACACCAATCAACTGTGTGTCCTAGCTTCCGACAATAACTGCAAGTCATACTCCCACTACGCTGACCCTGTTGCCCTTGAGAAGAAGAAGTATTGTTGCCCTGCTTCCCCGACTGTGGCTTACCTTGGCCTCCACCTCTCCTATCACGGTTGCCTTGATATCCCCTCCTGCTACCTGAATTATTACCTTGATTAGCATTCTGAGTAGACTGTCGTGCATTACTTAAATTATTCTTGCTTCGGTGCTCCTCAATATCCTGCTCCACCTCATAAGCTCGATCAACTGCACTCCGATAATCAGTGAGCTTAAGTGCTAGAATTTGCTTCCTAAATTCAGTCCTCAACCCCTTAACAAACTTATGCGTCCTCCGTGCTTCAGTAGGAATCAAATGCGTACAATAACGGCTCAACTCGGTGAACTTCGCGGAATACTCCGCTACAGTCATGCTACCCTGCTCAAGATTATAGAATTCTTTCTCCCTTTGGTTGCGAACCACATCCGGCACATACTCATTTTTAAATTCCCTTTGAAAATTAGCCCAAGTGAATTGGAACTTGTTGCATCTCCCAACTTTCCTTCAACACATTCCACCAATGCTCGGCGGCTCCCTTAAACTTGAATGTCGCCAACATGACTCTCTCTTCATCGGTACACCCCAACATAGATAGTATCTTGATCATCTCTTCCATCCATAACTCAGCCTCTCCTAGGTTTCGGCTCCCCAAGAAATGCACTAGGTTTCAACTTAAGGAATTTCTCTAAAAGAGTGGTGTCATTCCTCGGTCTCGGTGGTGGTACAACTTCCTCCTGTCGAGGTGGTGGTGGTGGTGCTCCCTCAGCTTGACCTCCTGCCCTGCCCGGAAAAGCCATCAATCTACGATGTAACTCTGCCATATCTGGACCCACCGGATTCTGTGGCGGTGGTACCTCAGCCTCAGGCTCGACCGGACCTCTCCTGGGCCTACCTCTACCACGGCCACTGCCATCCCTAGGATTCTCCATCGAACCCCTACAAGAATTCACTCGACGTTAGAATCAACACACAAATAACCAACCCACCTAGGCCATGGAACCTATCCTGGCCGACGGCTAACTATAGCTCGATACAAGTGTGACGACCCGACCCCAATGCGAGATCCCAAGTCGTGTCCAAGTAAAAGCAAGAATACAAGCATGCGCAAGTAGGATTATAAAATTCACGTGGCGCAACATCGCATACGAATAACAACTCGGCTACACTTGGCCGGAAAAATAACTTAAAATAAACAAGTCATCGGCGACGTTACAGCCGGAACCCAACAACTACTCCTACAATTATAACACATGCATAATATAACCTCAACGGCCACAACATGCCGGAGACAACAACAACAATATCATAAAAGAGTGTCAAGCGGAAGAAACTGTAGTGAACCAATACTATATAAACAAGCTCGACATATAAGTCGGCACACAAAAGATTATAAGTCTTAAGTATTCAAGTTATACTACAACAACAACCCAAAGACAAGTCTAAGTGACTTGCTTCCCAACGTCCTTGCCAAAACAAAAGACTAGCTACAAATCCCAAAAGAACAACCTTCTGACTCGCAAGCAACCAAACTCGGGTATGGCGAATCTAGCGCGAACCATCTTCTTGGCTCGGATCTAAGGAAAACAAAACAAACAAATAGGGTAAGTCATAAAGACTTAGTAAGTTACCAAAAATGCATGTTCATGTTATAGCATGACATTTATCACAATTATGGTTCATGATCATCATATAGCACTTAGCACATTATTCACGTAAGTGCGGGAAAATAAATCATACAAGTAGGATATGATATAGTCACGGCCGCTTCGTAGCTCCTGCAATAAACTTTGTTAACCCAATATCGTGACTACGATGCTCGTGACTTCGCATCGATATACCGAACTCCGCCGGCTAATAGCAGCCTATGACGCACGTATTGTTATGGCAAAGAGGCTACTTCCCCATTGCGGCCAACAATGGAGGGGTGTGTGAGGTCCCAGGTACGACGATCCATAGCGAGCACGAATCTCTCAATTCGTGAAGGCGATGCATCGTCCTACCCTGACATAAAAATCAAACCAAATAGTGCCAGCTGGACTTAATGCAATGCACAAGTAGATATTTACTCGTTAAGACCAAATAAGGATCGAGTTCGACAAGAACGAACCCGTCCAACCAAATGCTCAAGTATGTAATTACTCAATATAAACAAATAAGGAATGAATTCGACAAGAGTGAACTCGACCGACCAAGTAGGGTATTAATCTCTACTATAAATCATGTAAAAGGCAATTAGTTGCTCAAAACCAAATAATCACAACGGGTTCGATTGCACATAATTAAACTCAACTTAGACTTGAGTAAATCCAACCAAATGGTGTCCAAACTTCGTAGGGATCGAAACTAGTGTTCAACATGTTCAAATCTTTCCTAGAGTCGACTCCGTTGAGTCTTTATTATAAATTCCCAATTTTGGAGAAATTGAAGCTATGTGCTTCATAACCCAACCTAGGTCATTACTAAGTTCAACTAGGTTATAAATTTACCAAGGCATTGCCATATATTCCACATTCATGATAGAGTCCAATTTTGGGGATAAATTACATAACAACATACCAACACATCATATAGGCTATACTTAGGGCATTCTCATATAGCACCACTTCAAGCAACCGATAACATGAATGTATCTAGCATGTTCATAATCTCAAATAGACAAGATGAAAGAGTATTACAATCTTTGATAGACAAGAAATCATCCTATACATGCTTCTAACAAGCTCATGCTTTCAAAATACAAGGTAAAGGCATAAGAAGCATATATGTGTCCTCATTGATTGACCTCAATCATCATAAACTTTGTTTTCCTTAGGGTCAATGAGAACTAAATCAAAGAAGAAGAAGAGTAACTTACCTACAAACCCCAATCAAGAAAGAAAAACGAGAAAGTAACCGGTTGGAGGTAATCTACTCGCCGTGTTCTTCACGTCTATAGCTAGGGCTTGAGCAATGGAAGAAGGAATCAAGGAGGACCAAGAAGAATGCTTCAAGAACCCATGGGAACCCTCAAGAACTCTCTCTCTCACGTTTTAGAAAAGGCCTTCAGCAAATGATGAGTCCCCAAGTTGAATCGTGGTGTTAGAGAAGTCAAATGTCTAGTGGGACAAGTGTCAACATGTTGTGGTCCCTTTTAATCTGATTTGGGTTGTTTAATCCACTTAATCACTCACTAATCCACTCTTAAAATATGTTAATAAGGTTAGGTTATGATTAATGAGGGTTAAGGAGGTTTATGTGGGGTTTAGAACGAGTTTTGGGTAGGGGTCGAGTAAGGGTGCGAGCGTGATCGACCGTCGATGCAGAAAATCACGTTTTGCTGGATTTTCTCTCTGTTCGGTTGTGGAGGCCGAACAGCCTTCATAATGTTCGGTTGTTGTGGCCGAACAATGCCCAAAATGTTCGGTTGGTAGGTTGGAACACTTCCTCAGGCCAAACGGTAGGTCAAACAGGTCCAGAATTGCACGTATAACGCGTATAAGGCATAAACAACTCAAAGAAGCAATGGAATGAGTACCAAGGGTCATAAAACAATGATAGAAATGTAAAACAATGATAAAAAAGTCTCTCAAGGTCTTGGCTAAGTCTAAAAGATCAAATCCCGAGCAAGAACAAGCCAAACTAGAGCATACAAGGCAATAGATGTTCGATACGGCAATTATGGCTCGATCAAGGAATGTAATCAAGTCAAACATGTTAGGGATACTACTAGCATGTTAAACACACCTTCTAATCATGTTAAACAAATATAGAGGACAAGTTATACAAGTAGGTTTCGGGTTCTCACAAGGCAAGCACACAATGCTCATGCAAAAATTCCGGGGTGTTACAAATGTTGTGTCACGTGCGTCGAATTTTTGGGCCAAGAGATGTACCATCTCTTTGGTTGTTTATATTTAGGAGCTTGTTAGCTCGGGTTCCATTATGGTTTTGCTTCCGCAGGTTTTAGGTTTTTATTTTCCTGTATTGTCGTTATGGCTTTACCTTCCTGTCTTGAGCTTGTTGGCTCGTCTTTTGACTCGCACCATTATGCTTAGCAGGTGCTTGTCTGTCTCTGGGTTGTCCTGATGGTACGACCTTGGGATCTCGTATTGAGATCCGGGTCGGGTCGTCACAACGACCATGCATAAAAACAAATTAAAGCAATTTAAAAACAACAAACTATTAAAATAAAATAAAATAATATCTTTTTGTATTTTTATTTTTATTAAAACTAAAAATTAAACTAAAAACTAAATTAAATTAAAAAACTACGCTACCAACACACTAACTACGTGAACTAGCTTGTCCCCGGCAACGGCGCCAAAAACATGATCGATGTTTTATTTAATCTTTTTCCTTGCTAGTGAACAAGACTATTATAGAATAGTATTGGAAGCAAGGGTCGAACCCACAGAGACAAGTGATCACGAGCAGTGCAATTTATCAATAGCAATTTATTAATCTAAAGGGGGTTTTTAAATTTAATTCTACTCTAAACTACTAGTTATAGATGTTTAACTAATTAGACAGTAATAACAGATATGAAGATCTTATGGTGGGTGGCAATCTAGGATTCTGGGTTTCACTTATATCTCCTTTATGTTTAATTCATAATAATGTCATTCAATGTCTTGGGTTCGTTCACTAAAAATACATATAGTCTGTTGAACAATTGGTTCAGCCTCCATCCCCGCAAAATTCACCCATTCTATATCCTAAGCACAGGAAATGTCAATCTAGCTATCACCTAGATTTATGATCTATCTGTCACCTAGATCATGTAAGAACCTGGTCCTAACTTATCACTCTCGTGCATCGATAGGTCCAATTTATTGTGTTGGTGAGCCGATTACGACATATGCACTTGGTCATGCAGTTATCCGCACCTCTAAGCCTTTATTATTTGCGATTACATTCATTTGTTCAAAGCAAAATAATATAGGGGTTGATAAACAACACAATCAACAAGCATTGAATGAACATAAATAAGAATCAAAACATAAATTTGATACAAGTTACCTCCCACCTCCTAGATTATGGATGAATTAGTTCATCATAGACAATGAACAGCACATGGAGATGATCGGATACATGATTTGATCTTCAATACTTGAAATTACAAAACATAACTATGTTATACAATCTAAAAACTACCTAAAATCTATAAAAGAGAGCTTCCAGCCGTCCTCCTTATGCTTTGGCTCGGCATCTGGCTTCTATATATACTCGGGAGTTGTAATTCAATCGAATGACTGTGTGAAAATCCGAATAAGTCGTATTCTGACCACCTTGTGATCGCAAGGTGCTGGGTACCTTGCGTCCGCAAGGTCTCCAGTGTGGATGGCCGTTTGATTTCTTGGTTTCTGGCTCAAGGACCCGTACTGCCTACCCTGCGGTCGCAAGGTCTGGGACACCTTGCGTCCGCAAGGTGTCCAGCGTTGATAACTTTTATCTTTTCTTCATTTTTCCTTTTTGGCCCTTCTTGAAATTTGCACTTAAAACCCTGGAGTTTCGCGTATTTTCACAAATAACCCTGAAACTTACAAAACTCACCGAAAACATATATTAGTACCCAAAAGCCTCGTGAAACCGCATAATTTAAGTCATAGAAGCATATAAAATCGACGTATAAAATACATCGATCAGATACCATGAAAGAATAAAAAAAGAACTACAGAAAAGAGAAGGAAGATACAGAATACGCAAGACAAGACACAGGAAGACAGAAAAATTTTCGATTCACTGTCTTTATTTTCAGTTTTGTCTATACAATATATACTGTAATTATGAGTACAAAGTAAGGAAAGGTTGACCAATTTGTTGTCAATCTTTCTGTCAATTTCGGCTACAATTGCTGCCACTAATGAAACTTTCCTATTTTCAATTTAAAGCACATGCAGAAATTAATTATGTTCTAACAATGGCGACCCCACTTGCCACAACGCCTCCCCCTTATTCTCAAATCTATCCCCTCTCTTTCAAATCCCACCAAATACCAGACACTTGTTGGTAGTCTCCATAATATTTCCCTAATCTGGTCTGATATTGAATACATTGTCAACAAACTATCACAGTTCATGCACCAACCCACCACTAATCATTGTCAAGTAGCAAAATGACTTCTATGATATCTCTGTGGCACATTAGATCATGAGATCACTCCGCATCGCAAGTCCAGTCCAGTTCTTCATGCCTTCTTCGATGCATATTGGGCTGGTGACAAAGATGATTACACTTGCACATTGGCTTATCTTATTTACCTTGGTCAAAACCTTGTTTTGTGGAGCTCGAAAAAGCAATGTACTGTTGCCCATTCTTCGACCGAGGCTGAGTTTCGCTTCGTGGCAGCTACTGCAGCAGAACTTCAGTGGCTTTACTCTCTGCTCACAAAACTAAATGTCTCCATTTCATCTCAACCAGTTATCTACTATAATAACATTGGTGCCACCAACCTTTTTTCCAATCCCATCTTCCCTTCTCGAATGAAGCATGTCGCTCTTGACTACCACTTCATATGAGAACAAGTTCAAAATGCTTTGCTTCGTGTTGCCCATGTCTCTTCAACTGATCAACTTGCGGACGCTCTAACCAAGCCTTTATTCCGTTAATGATTTCAGCTTCTTCAATTCAAGATTGTCCTTACCCGTCGGTGGTCCATCTTGCGGTTGCATGATAGAACCAATCACGTAATTGATGGGAACAACATCGCAAGCCAAGGCTAACAGCTAGCAGACTTGCTAGTGTAAGCATATACGTTGTGTAAAGATATATTACGAACTTTGTTCTACCATTCTTATCTCTTTACATATAGTTTGTATGATTTCTTACCATAGGGATATCCATGCATTTAGAAGATTTGGGGGTAAATTTGTCTCTATATGATTTAAGAGTTGAAGCAAAATACAAGTAGCGAAAAACTTTCAAATGTATATATGTTGGAGGTTGATTTAATTGAAGGACAAGATAACAGTAGGGGTTCTGTTACTTAAGTATGTAGCCACGAGAATACATTCACCCCAGAATTTTATAGGTGAATTTGCCGAAAATCTAAGTGACCGTGCAATATTAAGAATGTATCTATGTTTCCTTTTAGCTCTCCCATTTTGTTGGGGAGTTTCTACACATGAATTTTGATACTTAATACCTAGATTTGTACGAAAGAAAGACAAAGAAATGTTAAGAAACTTATATGTTCCATTGTCAGATATGAGGGCTTTAACTGTGGTATGAAATTGAGTTTAAGTAGGGCAAAGAAGGATTATAAGTACAATATAACTTGAGATTTTGAATGAAGAAGAAATGTCCATGTAGTTCGAGGGTAGTCTTCAACAATTGTGAGAAATGAGTGAAAACCATTATATGTTTTATGAGGACAGGGCCCCATACATCACAATGAATAAGAGCAACCCTCACGGGCTTAGCTCAATTGGTTAAGAGCTAGTAGATTTGGATACATGACTAAGGATCGAGTCCTAGAAACCGTAGTGTGGGGGTTTCATCCTCTTGTGGGGGTGGCTCGTTGTAGGTACTAGGCACGGGTCCTCCTAGCTACTGAATCGCTGAGACACTGTGATTTTCCCTCTCACATTCTCATGGGGCTGGGGTGTGGGGGCTCTCGGGGGGAGAGTTTCCCCTTTTTGGATGCACAATGAATAAGAGCAAAGAGTTCATTAGCATAACTAGTGCTTATAGGATATGGAGTTCTATATTATGTTTGGCCATATGGCATAAGAAGATTGAGCACTTTTATTACATGAGATTGGATAGTATTTAAAGGTGGGCATTGGTTAATGACCTAGTCTAAGGTGCCAAAGATTTTCAGAAGTAGAACAAGCATTAGCTAAAGTGGCAAAAAAAGAAGGAAATCTAGGAATAGTTGACAATGTGCCATGTAAATCCAAATTGTACAAGCCTTTGTCCATTTTAAGCTGTTGAAGGCTGTGTTCTAGAAGAGGCAATATGAAGGTAAGAAATTCAAGCAACAATTGCTTTGAGATTTTCGCCTGCTTACAAATAAGAGGTTAAATGTGAATTCAGGCACACACAAAACATTGTATAAGGTACTACCTATGGGGGCAAAACACATATTTGGGCCACTATATTTTACAAAAATTGCAATCATGCCACTTATACTTAAAAAAATTGTAATGGCTATTTAACTCGAGTTATCTTGCAATTAAACCCAATATTTGATAGACGTTAACTTTACATGTTAAAAAGGTGAAATACCTATTGTACCGATGTCTTCTTCATCATCGTCTTCTCCGATCAAATAAATGTTATAATTATTCTCTAAGTTGTATTATTTAGTGTGCCTTGAAAAAAAAAATTGAAGCAATGAAAATTAAAAAAGAAAGAAGAAAAGGGCGCTAACGGAAAAAAAGAGAAAAGAAAAGAATAGTTTGTATGTGCTCTCAAAGGGAAATAAGGAGTTTAATGGACAATTGATGGTGGGTAATTTCTTCAACCCGGTTATTCAAGAAATCAAGTTTGGGGGTTGTTGAAATTGGTGAGTGGTCTTGAAAAAAAAATAAGAATACTGTGGTGAGCGAGCATTTCATTTACATGATTCTTTTATGCTCTCTTGGTTTGTATACCCATTCCTTTATCTATAGCCCTCGCCTTGGCCTAACGTTACAAGCTTAAGATAAAGTCCTAATGATCTTTTTGCTTGCTTTGCCTGTGCCATGCCAACTGAATTGAATAGCATGAATGGAAAGTGCCCCTTGATTTGAGAATTTCAGCTTTTCTGTGGTAAAATAATTCAAGCTAGTTGTGCCCCAAGCCTCTCCTTGATTGAGTGACTAATGAGTGAATGATTGGTGATTTAGATTGAGCGCTTGAGATTTTATTAGCTTGGGAATCTAAAGACTCTATCTACCAGTTTGTTGATGATTTTGAGTTAAATTCTATGGTGTTGTGCACTTGTTCTTCTCAAGCTAGTGTCGTTCTATTTTTCCCCATCCCGGGCTATTCTTAATTTGAATTTATTCATTTGCTCGGGACGATCAAAGATCAAGTTTGGGGGAGTGATAAATGTGCATATTGTCTATTTGTCGCACATGTTCGGACCATTCCCCTTTGCTGGTCACTTTCTGTTCCTAGCCCGTCAATCATACATCCCACTTTCAATTTCTTAATGTCTGGACATCTCACCACAGCTTCTTGGCAACAGTTACGGTAGCATGGCAAGCGGACGTCCGAGGTAGGCCTATGGTTAGATTTTCTAACAAACCTAAGGCTGTTCGATCTGCCTTGAAAATATGGAATCGGGATGTTTTTGGTAACATCTTTCAGGCTATTAAGATGGCTGAAGATGATGTTTTGGAGATGGAATTAAACTATGAAAATGACAATTCTCCCCAAAACCGTGAAGCTCTCCACCTTGCTTAGGCCAATTTAAAACGCCGTCTTAAAACGGAAGAGGACTTTTGGAAACAAAAATCACATCTTCGGTGGCTTAAAGATGGGGACGAAAATACGAAACTCTTCCACTCTTCTGTTAAGCAGACCCGTAACAAATTACACATACATTCTATCACAGACATGCATGGTTCTACTCTTACCTCTGAAGAAGACATTAAAAACGCTGCCGTCAATTTTTACAAAGATCAGCTCATAGCTTGTCCTATCATGGAAGATGATCTTATTAATAATATCCCTTTATTGATATCCTCTTATCAGAATAACATCCTTTCCTCTCCCCCTTCTATGGCTGAACTTAAGGAAATTGTCTTCTCTATGAGTGGCGATAGTGATGCCGACCCGGATGGTTTCTGTGGTAAATTCTATACTGCTTGTCAGGATATCATAGCTCATGATTTATTCTTGACCATCACTAAATTCTTCGCTGGCTTTGAAATGCCAAAATCTTGGACTAGCACAACCATTATTACTATTCCCAAAACCAATCCCGTTTCATCTTTTAAGGATCTCCGCCCCATTAGTCTCTGCAACTTCTGTAACAAGATTCTATCCAAGATTATTTCGGCCCGTCTAGCTCAAATTCTTCCTAGCATTATATCTGATAACCAAAGTGCCTTCACCAAAGGTCGGATCATCCAAGATAGTCTGCTTCTTGCTCATGAAATGTCTCATCATCTGCACAAAAAAGTTAATGGCTCTAATGTCATTATTAAGCTAGACATGGCTAAAGCATTTGACAGAGTTTCCTGGCTCTTTTTGATCAAGGTCCTGCTTAAATTTGGTTTTGGGTAAGTATTTATCGATATGGTCTGGAGGATCATCTCTAATAATTGGTTCTCTGTCCTTATTAATGGTAGTTCTGCAGGCTTTTTTCCCTCTTCGCGCGATCTCTGTCATGGTGATCCTTTATCCCCTAGTCTCTTTATTATTGCTGTAGAAGTGTTAAGTCGTGGTCTTAATGAGCTCCAGTCTTCTCATCCCCACTATGCTTTTTCGACCTCCAGTGGTTGTCCCATAATATCTCATCTTGCCTTTGCCGATGATGTTATTATTTTTTGCAATGGGAACAAGCACTCCTTATGAAGGCACCGACACCTTCTCTCTAAATATGAAAGTTGCTCAGGTCAGTTAATTAACAACATCAAAAGTTGCTTTATGGTTTCTAGGCACACGCCTAATTCTAGAGTCTCTTCCATAAAGCATTATTTGGGATTTGATCGTCGCGATCTCCCTGTCACCTACTTAGGTTACCCGCTTTATGAGGGACGTAAGAAGAAAAGTATTTTTGATCCTCTTCTGGAGAAATTGCAGCTTAAAATCAATTATTGGTTTGGATCCCTTCTCAACCAGGCCGGCAAAATTACTCTGATCAACTCGGTCCTTCAATCTATCATTATCTATCAAATTGCCACTCTGGACCCCCCCCCCAGCTTCTGTCATCAATATGATTAACAGAATGCTATCCAATTTTTTTCTGGGGATCGATTGATAGTATATTTAAAACCCATTGGATTGCTTGGGGGAAGTGTTGTCGTCCTACCAATGAAGGAGGTGTGGGTATTCGGAATATTAGTGATATTGTTCATGCTTTTTCCATGCAACTTTGGTGGAGATTTCGTTCTTCTAACAATCTTTGGGCTTCTTTCATGTGGGGAAAATACTGTCAAACCACGCATCCAACTCTAGTTTCCCGTTCTGGCTCTCATATTTGGCAACGAATGTGCAAAATTCGCAAGTAGGTGGAGCCCCATATTGCTTGGATTATTGGCAGCGGTGAGTGCTCTATTTGGTATGATAAATGGCTTCCTTCTGGCTGTATCAACAAACCTCCATCCTCTACCCTTCAATCAGTTAAGGACCTTTTTTCTTCCTCGTATATCTTATCCCATTCTGCCCGTAATATCTTAGGGACGGATAGGGTAGCTTCAGTTATGAACGAGGGGATATGCATATTGGATAATATGGATCAAGCTTGCTGGACTGCGAATGTTAATGGTCGCTTCACTCTTTCTTCGGCCTGGCAACTTTCCCGCCCCACTTGGCCTCAACTCGGTTCCTTTAATTTCATTTGGCACAAATCTGTCCCTCGGCATATTAGTGTTTTTATGTGGAGATTATGGCTCACTAAACTTCCGCTTGATGAGAGTATTGTTTCTAAAGGCATTCAGTTGGCCTCCTAATGTTATTACTGCCCCTCGGGTTATAGAGATACTTACATCCATGTGTTCCTAGACATCCCTATAGCAGATCGTGTTTGGTCGGAATTTCAACTTCTTGGGGCCGTCCAAACTTCCAAATCTTCCATTTCTCAAGCTTGTTTTTCTTGGTGGCTCCACTCCTCGAACTCTACTTTCCACATTATCACTCCTATAATTATTTTTTGGGAGCTTTGGAACTATTGTAATCGTGGCCTTCATGATGGTATTCGCTGGCCTCTTCATGTGCTCATAGCCCGAATCAAGTTATCCATTTCAAATGTGTTGGCTGGGAGTGGTCTCTCCTTTTCATGGCATCTTCTCAATCCCCGTGCTGGTCGTCCTCTTCTCATATCTGTCTGATCCTTTTCTTGGACGAAACCACCTCCGGGTAATCTCAAACTCAATTCAGATGGAGTTAGTCGCGGAAATCCAGGCCTCAGTTCAAGTGGGGGTATAATTCGTGATCATAATGGTGATATCATCTTTGGCTATGTTGTTCCTTTTAGTGACACTTCAGGTTTCATAGCTGAATGCAAAGCCCTCTTGTTTGGTTTGAAATGGGTGAGAGATCAAGGTGCGACAAATTCGGTTATTGAAACTAACTCTAAGATGCTAGTTGATTGCATTTTGGGATCCCGTCATCCTCCGTGGCAGAGCATTTATCTTATTCGGGAGATTATATCTATTACTGGTTTCATGCAATTCTCCGTGACCCACTGCTTCCGTGAATCCAATGTCGTGGCTGACGCTCTTGCTAATTTTGGTTGTGATCAAAGTTAGGAATACATCTTCTCCTCTGCTTCCGCTCTCCCCAATCGGATTCGTGGCCATATCATTGTTGACAAGCAAGCTATTCCTCATGTTCGTCTCTCGTAATTTGCTTAGTTCGGTTTATTTTAGTTTTTGCTTTATGTATTTCCTTTTCGAGGTCAGGCTCCTCCATCCTCCCATTTATAAGGGCAGGGATGGTTGTCCCCCTCAAGTTTGTACCCTTTCTTTAATCTAATAAAATCTTGCAGGGTACCGCCCCTGTTTCCTTAAAAAAAACATGAATTCATTCACTTTTATCTGTGTGTGAATAGAAAACAATTCAAACTTACTTTCTTAGATAAATACATTGTTGTTGGAGACTTTGCTTATGTCGTTTCTGGAATTTATGACTCTCTTTAGAAAATAATAAATTGTGTTATAGAAATCAAACTCATAACCCCAAAGCATATACTTACACTCTAAGATACAAAATTCCTCCAAAGTATCTATAAAATCCCACTTTACCACCCAACATAAGTTTTGTGTCATTTTCATCTCTCATTCTATAACTTTTTTCTAGTTTGCCCCCTAGCCACTATGAAGGTTATCAATCTGACGTTAAGGTGCACATTTTATTTCACATGTAGGACATTTTGGTCATTTTTTGGTAAAGTTTTCTCCGCTTTTATTACCCAAAGAGAAACTTCATTTTCTTATTCTCCGGCAACGCTTTTTCTGCTTCTTCTCCAACAATGACCTCTTATTTAAATTTTAAGTGAGATAAAACTCAAAAGTGTATAAATATTTTATTCAAATTTTTATATAAAAAAATAAATAAAAATAGTGTGGAATCATATTAGAGATTAGAGAGATAGAAATCAAGATTAGATGATCGCACGCATGTGTCAAGGCCGCCATGAATAAGAACCCACAAAAAATTAGAGCTGTCACAACAGCCGATGTTAAATGACCAAACCACAATTCATTTATCCCTTTCTCTCTTGTACAACACAGTGCATAAGCATACACCATGAATTTCAAAACTCATATTTGAACCCATCACAGATGTATACGACAATGATGAGGCATGTCATGATTCAATCCGCCTTCATTGTCCTTTGTTTAAACTCCAATAAATTTCTCCTTGGCACAATTGATATGGTTTATGGTTTGATTGGAGAAAATTCTCGATCTTAAACATTATTCGCTACCATTTCTATCACTACGATTACCACATGTGATATCCCAAGCACCAAATTTGATATGGAAAATGGAAATGCTACAAAATTAGGTTGAGGGCCAAAGTGGATTTGGTGGATATCTTAGGGGGCAATGTGTATTTTGGACTCATTTTGATGAGGCCAAAACATGATTAGCTCCCAAAATTATGCACAAATCTCACATTGCATCCCAACCTACGAAGTGTCTCACTTTCATACCTTATTTTTCTATTTTTCCCTTTTTGCTCCCTCCCGTCTATGGGTGTTAAAAATAGTAACGTACGGAAAATAACATGTGCATGTCATGTGAAGATTATTTTGGTCATTTAACTTGGGGTGCAAAATAAGATTTGGTTATAACTTTATTATATAATTAACCATTTAGTATTTAAAATATGTTTTTAAATAAAAATAATAATTAATAATTGTTTCAATAATCCAAAAATAATTATATGGCCAAATTACAATTTCCCCCCAAAGTATCCACCAAATCGTATAATGCACCCCAACCTAAGGTTTGTCCAATAATGATATCTAACGTTACATTTTTCTTTTTTATTTTCCACCCTACCCGTGATGTTTAAATAGCACGTGGACTTCCATATGCGGGGCAAAACTGACATTTTCCTTATCTAGTTCAGGGGTAAATGTATTAAAAGTAAAAACTTTAATCTCACACCATGTCCTTCCCTCTTCTCCCGATGCAAGTTCACATCTCTGGCTCCAGCATAATAGCTGCCATCTCCAGCCCAAACCCTTCCTACTTCAGTCACGCCTATCACAGCTTTGGCGTCGTCCTCCTTCGATTCTAGCCAAACTTCATCTCTGATCTTCCTCATTCTTTCCCCTACAAAAGTTGCGCTTAAAGAAGAAATCAGAGACTATATACTATACTTACTAAAAACGCTTGTAAAAACATGCGATTAATAGAAAACCCATAACCCTTATCGACGAATTTATTAGAAAGAGATATGGGCTTGAATGAAGAGAAATGGTAAGGAAAATGAAATCCTTACAACTAATTATACTACTTTCCTTACAACTAAGATTTGAAGAAGCACAAAGTTGTTTTGGACAAAGAGATTTTTTCCCATGAAGTCTTAGTAGTAAGGAAAGTTATAAAATTATTTGTAAGGCTAGCAATGTTGTTATTATAATTTGTCTCATAATTAAATTTAGATTTTATTTTATTTATTTTGTTATCTTTCATTTTTTTTCACCAACTCCATTATTCATAGACTCACCACCATTACCACCACTACCACCTGAAATAACACCATTAGCCCAAAATAATTTTTTTTTAAATTTTATCTTATTTCTTTGTCTAATTTCTTACTCCTTTGTTTAAGGTCATATTCCACCTAAACCAACATTGTCATGCTTATAATCTCTCCCACCACCACCACCACCACCATCACTGTAATCGCCACCACAGCTATCACAACCATAGCTATCACCACCACCAAGAAATGCATCCACCTTCCCTTGCTAAAATAGAAAAATAACATATCTTTAGTTTCCGTTAACTTAAACTACTTTCTTCAAACGAC
This sequence comes from Codonopsis lanceolata, assembly GCA_013146195.2. NCBI lineage: Eukaryota > Viridiplantae > Streptophyta > Magnoliopsida > Asterales > Campanulaceae > Codonopsis > Codonopsis lanceolata. The sequence goes on along the minus strand of CM028379.1, from coordinate 73,487,141 downwards.
TCTCCGATATATACTAGCTTAATTTCTTCTCTAACAACACGCATAGATTCGTTAACTAAGTACTCCATTTTTCTTTATCTTCTTGACATTATAGCACCTTTCCTTAACGCATTTCTCTTAACTTATTCACACGTAATTACTAAGCACGCTACAGATTTGCTTAATATCTCGATACTCACCAACAAATATATTATTATAGTTACAATTTTTTATATACCTCTAATAATGTCTTACCGAATCTATGATGTCACACTTTCATACACGATTTTTCTATTTGTCCCACTTCGTCCTCTCTCGTCTATGTGCGTTAAAAATAGTGATGGAAAATCATGTACATGAGGACTATTTTGGTCATTTTGCTTGTGGTGCAAAGTGGGATTTGTTATAATTTCATCATTTAGTTTGTCATTTGGTATTTAAAATATTTTTTTAATTAAAAATAAATAATTATTTCAATAATCCAAAATTAGTTATACTTTGTCTCATATTTAAAGTTAAAGTTAAAAAATGCATTACTCCAAAAAATGATATTTAAATTTTATTTTTTATCCTTCACTTTCTTTCGTCAACATATCATTCATAGACTCACCACCACCACCACCACCACCATCACCACCACTACCACCTCAAATTTCACCATTAGTCCAAAACTTAATTTTTTATTTGATTTGATTTCCTTTTCTAATTCCTTACTCTTTCCTTTGAAGTAACCGACTTAAAAAAACTCATCAATTATAGAAACACCACCACCAAAACCTTAAATTTCACTTTTTACAAACTCAAATTCATTTTTTTTTTGAATTTTCAAATTTTCAAATTGAATATGAAACCCATATGGGTATTTTAAAATTTGATGATTTGGAAATCTCACAACATTGTATTTCATATAATCCACCACTGTCATCCCTACAATCACTGCCAACACTGCCCCTAACACCACCATCCTTGCGGTCGTCAGCATCGCCATCACCAAGAAACGCATTCACCTCGCCTTGCTCAAATGGAGACATAGAATCTCTTTAGCTTCTGATTAGTCGGACTTCTTTCTTCGAACGTCTCTCATTTCTTAGTTCCTATATCCACTTTCGGTGTCAAATTACTAAGCAAGGAGATAATCCAATTTAGGATGAAACTACTTGAAAGGATGTCGATTGGTGACAATCTTTTTCGATTAAAGGAGAGTTGCGGTAGAAGAAAAGAAAGTTGATAGCCAGGGGAAGGGAATAAAGAGATTCTCACACGTAACTACCTCGAGTTCTATGAAGAGGAGCATGCAAGTTAAGATCAAAAGAGGTTAGAGGTTGGAACCCAATTATGGGAAGGAGTAAAATATTTTGAACTCAGTTATTTGTGATTACTAACGGTGGTTTTGTTTGTAATATCTATAAGTTAGGACATGTATGATGGTTTTTAAGGTTGCTTGTAGTAGTCTGAAAATTGAAATAAATAAAATGTATATTTTTGCTTTCTTTCGTAACAAAACGTACAAATTCATCAATTGGTTCATCATTTTCTTCATCTTATTAATATTATGGCACATTTTCTTAACTCATTTCTCTTAGCTTATTCACGCGTAATAACTAAAGACACTACATATTTGCTTAATATCTCGAAACTCACTAACAATTCTATTATTATAGTAACATTTTTTCATTTACTTCTATAATGTCTTTACCGAACATATTCATGAAAGTAAAATCATATTATTTTTCAGTTTCAAATAAAGTTTTAGTCTATCGTCTGAGTAAGGGTATTTTTGTCATTTTATAAAATATTGGACGACATTTGTAAAATAATGGTAGGAGGGGGAAACTGATAAGAAAGTAAAAATACAAGACGAAATAAATAGAATTCAAAACTGTATGACCTAATTTTAAAATATGTACAAGTAATTAAGAGATCAAATTATTATTTGATTATTAATGAAATTAATTAGTCTACGACAAATTTACTTGTATGACCTTAATTAATAGGGGTGATTTATTATATTTGAGGCTATTTTTGTCCAAATATTATTTTTTGTCATAGTAAATTTACTTGTTTTGTCCTTAATTAAATGATGAGTGGTTTATTTGGTGAAGGGTTATTTTTGTTCATCTATTAATTTGTAAGAAATAACCTTGACTTTTATATGTAGAGAGAGAGAGATAATCTTAGTTACCAAAGTGATGGACCGAAAGGAGAAGCGTAGGTAACGGAACCCTAAAATCGAACTAGAAATTCATGAGAACGATAGTTGATTAAATTTCTAGAGGCTTATAGAATTATAGGACATAATGAGTTTAGTTTATTTTATTGAGCGAGACATCATATTTGAATTAATCTAGGCACGGTTGAGAGTAGTTCAAAAGAAAACAATTAACTATTTTTATGCAATTCGCCTTCAAAACATGACATTCATCGTGAACGGAAAGATTGTTACGGAACTTATAAATTCATTGTTGTGGTGAGCCGAAATCCTAGAAGCTTCTTAATTATTGTTTTAAATCAAAAATCTAATATTGCATTTGAATTTAGTTAATTTAGTCTATGCTAATTTAATTTACTTATCACAATAAAAACCTTGAAATCTATATGTCTAGATTATTTTAATTGTGAGTTCTTCGGTACTTGATTCAAAGTCCCTGTGGGATCGACATCCTAAATACTACACGAATAATCATAAGCTTACGGTAAGATTTAGTAATCAATTGAAAATCACTCAGCATACACAAAAGAACACAGATTGATCGTGGTCTTGAATTGAAAAGCCTTCGAATGTTACCGAAAATTAGCTTGAAGATGGTTGAAGAGGGAAGACTGTGGGGTTTCATTAGTAGAAAAATAAGTTTTAAAAAGAGAGAGAGAGAAAGAGAGAGAGAGAGAGAGAGAGAGAGAGAGAGAGAGAGAGAGAAGGTGAGTATGTTTGGTCCTCCCCATTTTGTTTCCTGGCTAAAATAGGTATCATCTTCTACATCCCTCCCCTTACTTTCACTCTCTAGATCCTCTTCGTTGATGACATTATCATTTTTTGTAATGGGAATAGGCATTCTTTAACTCAGCACATGGATCTTCTCACTGACTATGAGCATTGTTCCGGTCAGTTGATTAACCAAAACAAGAGTTGCTTTATGGCTTCCTCCCGTACTTCTCCTTTCTGAATCTCTAATATTCGTCGACACTTGGGTTTTCCCTATAAATATTTTCCTATTAATTATTTGGGGTGCCTTTTGCATGAAGATTGTAAGAAAAAGTGTCTATTTGATCCTATGTGACGCAAGCAGTCGCGCGGAAAAGGGCATAAATTTTGACTCAGGTGGAGTTACGGGACCCGCCACATATCAACCCGAAGCTCTCGAAAAGACGTACAAAACTCCTTGAGTTTCACACGGTGACGGGCATTTTTTAAGGCCAAAAAATGTCGTTTAGACAGTGTTACGGGCCACTGAAGTTTTTTTTGTCAGTTTTTGGGTTTTTTTTTGTAATTTCAACTATTTATTGTTTTTAGGGTTTTAGACATATTTAAACACTTTTAGGGTTGTTTTGAGAGGCAGTTTTTGCCGTTTTATGAACAAGTACGTTATTTTTCCCAATTCCGGCATTCATTGAATCAACGTGAATTGATGTCTAGATCGTGGTAGGTTTGCGAACCTCAATAGGATTTGGAAGATCATCGATGGTAGTGGTGTGCGATCTCAACAACCTTGATATTTATCAGTTACTTTTAATTACTTCCTCTGCATCACTTTGGTTGTGAAGCTGCAAGCTAAAATTAGTTCCTCGTAATTACGATTCTAGCAATGCACCCCAATTTCTGATTGGTAACGGTTTCACATTTGCATCGGTGATGCTCTAAGAAGTATCCATCGAACAATTTTTTTGGGTAGATACCAGATTTATTAGACACGAGATACAACAGTACAATATATTTCTGGGACGTATTAGGGTTTCTCTTCATGCTGCCGGCCGGCTCCAGCATAAAGGCTCCCCCTCCAATCTTACAGTCGGTTCCTTCTATAGTTCCTATAATTCCTCCGGTCAATGATCCTACCACTATTTTTGTCAAGACTTACGCCAACATTACTGGGCATCCAAAGCCTTTTGTTGGTGTTGCGCCTCCAGTACTACAAGCAATTAATTCCTTTGGCTTCTCGTCAACCTACTAATATTAATGGGGAACAGGGCTGTATTTTTACTCCTGTGGAGCTTGAAGCATCTGATAAGGAGTTTGACAATACAATTATTCTTAAATTCTCTGCAAGTAGACCTTCAGTTTATGCTATTTGATCGATGTATTTTATACGTCGATTTCATATACTTTTATAACTTAAATTGAGCGATTCCACGAGGCATTTGGCTACTGATGTATGTTTTTCAGTGATTTTGTGAGTTTCAGGGTATTAGGTGAAATTATACATCTTATAAGGCTTTTTGGTGAAAATTCCAAGAAGGGGGCAAAGCGTAAATTGAAGATTAAAGAGCATAGACAAGGACTGGACACCTTGTGGCGGCAAGGTGCATTCTACCTTGCCTCCGCAAGCTAGGCAGTGAGTCAGAGATGAAGCCCCAGAATATGAAGGACCTTGCGGACGCAAGGTGCCTCATACCTTGCAACCGCAAGGTAGTCAGAATGCGTTTTTGACGGGTTTTCACACCAGCTGGAAGACCTAAACCCCCTACAACTCCATGGTATAAATAGAGGTCGGTAGCCAAGGCATTAGAACGGCTAAAAAGTAGTTTTCTATAGCTTTAGAATATGATTTAGTGTGTATAACATAATTAGTTGTTCTAATTACAAGTATTGAAGATCGATTCATGTATTCAATCATCTCCATGTGCTGTTCATCTTCAAGGATGAACTAATCACCCATTAATCTAGGAGTTGGGAGGTAACTTGTATCGAATCTATGCTTTATATATATTCTTATTCATTCAATTCTTGTTAATTGTGGTGTTTATCAATCCCTATATTATTTCACTTTGAACAAATGAATATAATCGTGAATAATAAGGCCTAGAGGAACGGATAACTGCATGATCAATATGCATATGTCGTACACTGGCTCACCATCACAATAAATTGAACCTATCGATGCACGAGAGTGATAAGTTAGGGTCAGGTTCCATATATGACCTAAGTGACAGTTAGATCATATGTTCTTGTGCTTAGGATATAGAATGGATGAATTATTTGGAGATGGAACTGAACAGTAATTCAACAGGCTATATCTATATTTTGTGAACGAACCCAAGAAATCGAATGATATTTTATCAAAATAAAGCCATAGAGGAGATCTTCATTATCTGTAGTTGCTGCTAATTAGCTAAACATTAGAATAATAATTAGTTTAGATTAATAAATTGCTACTGATAATCGTGCTATATGTGATCTTCTTGTCTCTGTGGTTCGACCCTTGCTTCCCACAACTATTTTACAATAGTCTTGTCAACTTGCAAGGAAAATAATTAAAATATGACATCGATAAAGTTTTTGGCGCCGTTGTCGGGGAAATGCTAGTTTGCATAGTTAGTTTGTTGGTAGCGTAAATTTAATTTCAGTTTTTAGTTTTTATAAAAAAGTAAAAATACAAAAAATATTTTTTTTAGTTAGTTGCTTTAAATTGCTTTATTTATTTTATGCACGGTCGTAGATCTTTGAATCCTAAACTGGTATAACTAAATCAAGATATAAATAATATTGGTAAGAATCAAGGAGATATTGATAATCTAGCAACCCAACCTAACAATCAAGAACAATTGAATCAAGAGGATCCTCTGGTGGATCCTCCAATGGACAATATTAATCAAAATCCTGAAAATCCAGTTCACCCGGTCAATGTGATTCAAAGAGAAGAAGAACTTGCTAGAATAAATATGGAAGTAGTAGTAAATCAAAGAACTATTAATGATTATAATCGACCCACACTTAATGTAGTAACATCATGTCTAGTCTTACCGGAAGTAGTAAGGAATTTCGAATTAAAAGGTCATTATTTTAATGCGATACCTTCTTTTCATAGAATGCCAGCCGAAGATCCAGTAAGTTTCCTTAGAGATTATGAGTATATGATGAGTACTTTTCCATTAGGAGGGTTGACTGAAAATCAAGTAAAAATAAAATACTTTCCAAGTGCATTAAAAGATTTGGCGAAAAAGATGGTTTATGAAGCTAACACATAGTAGTGTTTATACTTGGGCTCAATTATATGATTTGTTTATGAGTAAATACTATAAGCATGCATCTCTTACAGAATACAGAAAAAAAAGTATGTCTTTTCAAAATGAACCAGGTGAAACATTCCATGAAGCTTGGGATAGATTTTAAAATTTACTTATTATGTGTCCTCATCATAATCTGTCTCAAGACGTGATAGTACTTCAATTCTATCATGCTCTTTCGCCTGCATTACAAACTATGGTTGATAGTGTGGCCGGTGGTTCTATAAATAGAATGAAACCAGTTGCATTAGAGGAATTATTTGAGATGTTAAGTATAAATTCTCAACAGAAAAGTGCAAGAGGAAAAAGTAGAAGTTTATATCAAGTTCAAGATAAATCAGAAACACAAGCTCAAGGTGAAAATTAGCCAATACAAGAAGCATATGCCATGTGTGGATTATATTCTCATGCTACTAATTTTTGTCCATCTAGTGCTATGCATTCTGAACAGATGAATGCCATGAACATGTACCCTCAAAGACCAAGGAATGATCCCTACTCATACACATATAATCCTGGTTGGAGGAATCATCCTAATTTTTCATGGGGAGGAAATAAACTGTTACAACCTCAACCACTAAAATTCAACAATTCCAACCACAACAATTTCCAAACCAAGGATAATTGCAAATCGAAGAAGTCTCGAAATCAGATGGAGCAAGCAAAGGCCAAGCAGCCCTTATAAAATATTTGCTTGAAGAAGTAGAAAATTTAAAGAATAAAATTGAAAAAGACGATATTAGAAGAGAAGAAGGGAAGTTCCCTAGTCAAACCGAACAAGCAAAATATATCACTACTCTATGAAGTGGTAAAGTAATTGGAGAAGAGGTAAGTGATGCTATCCAATCTTTAGATGTGCCTGATAAAGTAATTAATTCTGAAAAAGAAGTTGAAAAGGATAAAAATGAAAATAGTCAAACAATTAATAAAGAAGTATAAAAAGAAGTGCAAAACGAAAAAAAATCAAAAAGAAAAAGAACAAGAGGAAGAGGAACCTTATGTGGCACCGCCACCTTATGTTCTTCCAATTCCGTTCCCTAGAAGACTTATGAAAAACCGAATGGATAAACAATTTTTGAAAATTTATAACATGTTATCCAAAGTGAATGTGAACCTTCCTTTGCTTAATGTTATTAAAAATATTCCCGCTTATGCTAAGTTTTTCAAAGATCTTCACTCTAAGAAACACAAATTCGAAAACAATGAAAAGATTATTGTTTCTGAAAACGTAAGTGCAGTTTTACAACCCGAACTCCCCCATAAATTGAAAGATCCTAGCAGCTTTATTATCCAAGTCTCATTGGGTAGCTCTAAAAAAATGAAAGTCATGCTAGACTTAGGAGCAAGTATCAACTTGATGCCTTTTGCAGTCTATAAACAATTGGGGTTGGGTGAACTAAAACCCACTAATATGTCTTTACAATTAGCTAACCGTTCAGTTAAACATCCCTTGGGTATAGTAGAGGATATCCTAGTTCAGGTTGATAAACTAATCATTCCGGTTGATTTTGTGGTTTTAGAGATGGAAAGGAAAATTTGCACGAATAATGAAGTCCATATCTTGTTAGGCAGACCTTTTATGGCTACTGCCAACACAATGATAAATGTTAAGAATGGTAAACTTACAATGTCAGTCCTAGGTGAAACAGTAAAAATCTCAGTTTTTGATGCTATGAGTAGACCTAGTGACATGAATGCATGTTTCTCAATAGATGAAATAGAAAAATTAACAACTCAAACTTTGGAATAAAATAGTGAGGAAGATGATTATGAGAAAGATGTATTTGTAGTTTATGATGATAGACCTATCCCTCCCATAAAAATTGACATTGATGAGTTGGAAAGAGAGATTCAAGAAGAAGAAAGAAAAGAGAAAGATAAATTAGAAGCTCTCAAGAATAAAGATGAAGATAAAGAAGTAGAATCAGAAATTAATTCTGATAAGATAGAAAAAGTAGAGGAAACTAATGAAGAGGAAGAAGTGGAAATTTTAAAATCACTTTTTGAAGAAATAGAAGTAGAGGATGAAAAAGTCGAAAATATTGAAGAGGTTAAAGAAGAAATAAAAAATTCTGAAAATTCTGAATTTATTCCCTCTGTTAAATCTCCTCCTATTGAAGAATTAAAACCATTACCACCCCACCTAAACTATGCATTTTTAGGGGAAGGTAAAACTTTGTCTGTTATAATTGCTGCAGATTTAACAGATGAACAAGAAGCAAGCCTACTAAAAGTTTTATGGTCACATAGAGAAGCTATAGGATGGTCCTTAGCAGATTTAAAAGGTATTAGTCCGTCTATGTGTATGCATAAAATACATTTGGAAGAAGGGAGTAAACCTTCTAGGGAAAGACAAAGAAGACTTAACGCTCACATGGAAGAAGCAGTAAGAAAAGAAGTTCTTAAGCTTCTTGATGCGAGTATAATTTACTCAATATCTGATAGTAAATGGGTTAGTCCAGTTCAGGTAGTTCCTAAGAAATAAGGAATTACAGTCATTAAAAATGATAAGGATGAATTAGTTCCTACACGAACAATAACTGGTTATAGAATGTGCATTGATTTGAGAAAATTAAATGCGGCAACGAGAAGGGACCACTTCCCCTTGCCATTTATTGATCAAATCCTTGAAAGACTAGCTGATCAGGAATATTATTGTTTTCTTGATGGTTTTTCTGGTTACAACCAAATCCCGGTAGCACCCGAAGACCAAGAGAAAACCACCTTTACATGTCTTTTTGGTACTTTTGCATTTAGGAGGATGCCCTTTGGACTTTGTAATGCCCCAGGCGACCTTTCAAAGATGCATGATTTCTATATTTTCAGACTTAGTAGATAGATGTGTTGAAGTGTTCATGGATGATTTTTCAGTTTTTGGAAACTCTTTTGATCATTGCCTAGAAAATCTTACATCAGTCTTAAAAAGATGTTGTGAAACAAATTTAACCTTAAGTTGGGAGAAAAGTCATTTCATGGTCAAACATGGAATTGTCTTAGGTCATGTTAAGTCCAATAAAGGAATTGAAGTTGATAAAGCAAAAATTGAAGTTATATCACAACTACCTCCCCCGACTTCTGTTAAAGGTGTTAGAAGTTTTCTAGGGCATGCAGGCTTTTATAGAAGATTCATAAAAGATTTTTCAAAAATCTGTAAACCTCTATGTAACCTGTTGGCAAAAGATACCGAATTTATTTTTGACCAAGAATGCTTAAATGCATTTAATTTATTAAAAGAAAGATTAACCACTGCCCTTATTTTAACTGGCCCCGATTGTTCTCTTCCTTTCGAGATCATGTGTGATGCTTCAGATTTTGCAATTGGAGTCGTGTTAGGACAAAGGGTAGATAAAAAACCCCATGTGATTCATTATGCGAGTAGAACATTAAATGATGCACAACTTAATTATACAACAACAGAAAAAGAATTTTTAGCAGTTGTGTATGCATTGGAAAAATTTAGATCATATTTGCTAGTATCAAAAGTCATAATATTTTCTGATCATGCAACTCTAAAATATTTATTAAGTAAGAAAGAGGCGAAGCCTAGACTCATAAGATGGATGTTATTATTACAAGAATTTGACATTACTATTAAGGATAAAAAGGGAACAGAAAATGTCATAGCCGACCATTTGTCTAGATTAGAATTTTCACCCTTACTTGAACATCAATTTCTTGATAATACAATCCCTGTAAATGAAGATTTTCCTGATGAACAATTATTAGCAGTCAAAGATTCAGATCCTTGGTATGCTGATTATGTCAACTATTATGTATTTGATATCATAAATCCTGATTTTGATCACTATCAAAAGAAGAAATTTTTGACTGAAGCAAAAAATTATTTTTGGGAAGAACCTCATTTATATAAAATGTGTTCAGACTCATTAATTAGGCGATGTGTTCCAGAACAAGACCAACAAAGTATTATGACATTCTGTCATGAATACTCTTGTGGTGGTCATTTTAGTGGTAATGTAACCGCTAGAAAAATTCTGAAATCCGGATTATATTGGCCTTCTAGTTTTAGAGATTGTGATATATTTTACAAAACTTGTGACAAGTGTCAAAGGACAGGTGGAATAGGAAAAAGGAATGAAATGCCCCTGCATGTAAATCTAGTTATTGAAATATTTGATGTTTGGGGTATTGACTTTATGGGTCCTTTTCCAGCTTCTAATAATTGTGAGTATATTTTAGTGGCTGTTGATTATGTATCAAAATGGATAGAAGCCATAGGTACTAAAAATAATGATGGAAAAACCGTGGTCAAATTTGTGGAAGATCTTTTTGCTCGATTTGGAGTACCTAAGGCCATAATCAGTGATCAGGGAACACACTTCACAAATAAATTATTAAATTTAGTCCTTAGAAAACATGGTGTAACTCACAAGTTAACTACACCTTACCATCCTCAGACCTCTGGCCAAGTAGAAGTGAGTAATAGACAGATAAAAGCAGTTTTAGAAAAGACCGTCAGACCCAATCGTACAGATCGGCAATCTAAACTCAATAATGCCTTATGGGCGTATCGAACTGCATACAAAACCCCAATAGCAATGAGTCCATACCGAATGGTGTATGGCAAAGCCTGTCATTTACGAGTTGAAATTGAACATAAAGCTCATTTGGCTATCAAAGAACTTAACTTAGATTTAACTTTGGCCGGTGAGGAAAGATTGTTCCAGTTAAATGAACTAGAAGAACATAGGTTAAATTCGTATGAGAATGCTCAAACCAATAAAGAAAAGACCAAGAAATACCATGATATGGGATTAGCCAACAAAATGTTTCAACCAGGATTAAAAGTTCTTCTTTTTAATTCTAGACTCAGGTTATTCCAAGGAAAATTAAAATCAAAATGGTCTGGTCCTTTCACAATAGTTAGAATTTACCCTCATGGAGCAATTGATATTAGAAACCCAAGGACCAATGATGTTTTTAAGGTAAATGGACACCGACTCAAACCTTATCTAGAACCTATGTCAATCGAGCGGACAATTGAATTAATTTGTCTCGCTGACAATGCACCACCGGATGATTAGGTTTGCAGTTGGGTCGAGCCAAAGACGTTAAACAAGTGCGCTAAGTGGGAGGCAACCCACTATGATGAATTTTAATTGCTTTTGTAATTAATTTAAATATGCTATTCTCCGTCTTATTTAATTTTGGACATTTAATTTAAAAATTAAATATGTCAAAATTCAAGTTTGGGGGAGAAAAGCATCGTAGTTTTGTATTTATATGTTGCTAATATATTAGTTTAGAATTTTTGTAGAAATTTTAGAGTGCAGGAAAGTAACGGAACGTAACATAACTTAACGGACGGACCAAATTGTAAAACTGCCAGAAGGATGAAAGAAAAACAAAGGAAGCACATTCTACCTACCTTGCAAACGCAAGGTGCTTAATACCTTGTGAACGCAAGGTCCCCATAAATACGGAAAGTGTGACCGTCATGCAGAGTATGAAGGAATCAGCACCGCTTTGACTGACTACCTTGCGGACACATGGTATAAGACACCTTGCGGCCGCAAGGTCCCTTTTTCTAAGGAATCGCCGAGCAGTAGCAGCAGAACATCCGAAAAAATCATCCTTCCTTCAAAGCAAAAGCAGTAGCAACTCTCCTCCCTCTTCAATTTCGGTAGAAGCCTTTCAGATCCGGCCTAGATCAAACACCAAGGTGCTCTCCCCTTCAACTCTCTTTACACATTCATCCTCCATTCCCCTCCATTCAAGGTTTGAAGAAGGAAGCTCCATAAATTCCGGCGAAACAAGCTTCAACTCCGGCGACTCTTCATCTTCAAGTTGCAAAATCCAAGTAACTCTCACCCTTCTTTTAACCTTTACGTAGAAAAATTATTTGCATGCTAGGGTGCTAGAGTAGTTTATGTACAATTATAAATTTTGCATGCTTTAGTTGATAATTTTTAATTTTTAGAAGAGTAAAATTTTTATTTGTTAACATTTGTGCCCAAACATAAATTGCCCCGAAACGTAGCAACACTGGTCCCTCCACTTCCCGCTCCGCCGAAGAACCCGAGGAGAAAATTTTTGACCACACCCGCTTCATCAGTTTTGAGGCATCGGAGAGCTACACCTCTAACTTTGCGGAGGGTACCGATGACTTTAGCCGCCACCTTTCTACCCCTATCCCTGTTGAGGTGGTCAATGCGACCATCTCACATCCTGGTGTAGTTTCGACCCAAAACCGTAACCCACCATTCGGTCCACGCACTATGGAGGAGTCCTTCCTGTTGGACACGGCCAAGGCCGTGTTCAAATTTATTAGCTCCCGCCTCATGCCTTATAGTCACCAACACACGATGACTTGGGGTAAGGCCGTCCTGATCTACACCATCTTGACCGGTGGGTCTGTCGATGTCGGCCGTCTGATCAACGGCCAAATTAGGACTGATTAGAGGTACGACAAATGTGGGGTTCGCGTTCCCGCATTTGATTACCGGACTATCTAAGGACGCTGGAGTTAGGTGGACTCGTGATTCGGAGAGGTTGAAGAAGGTGCCCACTATTACTAGGGAAATTTTGTTTGAGCACGCTCGCCAGCCGCGAGAGAGGGTTCCTCACGAGGAAGAACCCGAGGAGGAGGAGGACCCGCTAGTGGGGATCTCCAACAAGCAGGAGAAGATTGCCCTCGAGGTTGACATGATAGAGCAACAGTTGGCACTCATGTGTGCCGACCAAGAAGATTTATTTGGTTGGGTCAACCTAGTGGGACAAAATGTCTCCAATTATTTTGGGATACCGTCTGGCAATATCCCCGAGTTTCGTCCTCGTTCGTTATTTCCTCCCGACTTTCCATGAGTCGAGGCCAAAGTTTCTTCCTCTTTTGTTAGGTGGGTCTGCTATGTCCTTTTGATATTTGTCCTTCCCCATCAAGCATCTCATATGTTTCTCAATTATGGGGACAAAATAGAAATTAAGTTTAGAGAGGGGGGATTCTAAGCCTAGAGTCTTAGCAGGTCTTAGCCTAAGGAGGAGTGGAGTTGGGCTACGTTTTTAGGGTGGGGAAAATTTTCTTTTCCCTCTATCGTGTCTTCTCCTCACCCGTCTTTCTTGATTTTCTATTTTTCTTATTTTCGGAGATGTTGCCATGACCAGAATACACTAATTATGGATGCTCGTGGATTCCCGTTATGGGGATCCATCATCAATTGTGTCATCGTTATCTCCAATTTTTTTATTAATATATATATATATATATATATATATATATATATATATATATATATATTTTTAGAAACAGGGGCGGCACCCTGCTAGATTTTATTAAATAAGCGGGAAAAAATTACAAACTTGAGGGGGACAACCAGCCTTGCCCTTATAAATGGGAGGACAAAGGAGCCTGACCCAGAAAGGAGATACAATAGCATAAAAGCAAAAAGCTAAGACTAATTAATCCTAATGTATGGAGTGCCATGTTTATCTAAAACAATTAGACCGCGAACACGAGAAGGGAGCGAGGTAGAGGGCAAGAAAGTGATGGTAGAGCCATGATCCCACGCATGATTAGCCAGAGCATCCGCAACCGAGTTAGCTTCACGATACACATGGTTAAAAGAGAGATGAAGAGAATCCTTAATCGATTTAATGGCACGAATCATGTATAGACTCCTCCAAGGTGGTTGAGCTTTGCCTTCAATGCAATCCAAGAGGAATTTAGAATCAGATTCAACTATGGCTCTTTCATGATTATTAGATTGCAACCATAAGACTCCCTTATGCATAGCCATGCATTCTGCCTGGAAACTGGAGGCTTCCCCAAAGAAAGTGGAAAAGGCAAAAATTATATTGCCTTCAGAGTTCCGAACTATACCCCCTCCAGCACTAGGACCTGGGTTACCGCGACAAGCCCCATCCGAATTTAACTTGACAGAACCTGAGGGAGGTTTCAACCAAGAAACAGTCCGAATCACCTTAGTCAAACGAATACCCGGCCGAGAAGTAAAGATTGTGGAACCACTTTTGCGGAAAATATAACCAACCCTTTAACAATAGACGAGAGAGATTGATGAATACGATTAATTATAACCTCGGGGGAATTCTACCGCCATCAAAAAATTAGAATTTCTAGCTTTCCAAATCTCCCAGAGAATGATCGAAGGAGTAATGGAAAAGAGCATGGAATTTGGATTACGTAACCACCAAGCAAAGCAAGCTTGGTCGAGAGAGAGAGAAGAGCTTGAAATTCCACCCAGTCGGTTGAAGGTAGACCAAATGAATCGAGCAGATCTGGATTCCATAAAAACATGCTGATAAGTTTCGATATTACCCGATTGGCAACATGAGCAATGGGAAGCGAGATGAATGCCTTTACTAGATAGACTCGTCCAAAGGAAGCCTCCTCAACCAGAGACGCCACATGAATACACGAATCTGACGAGGAAGAGTTTTATGCCATATGAATTTAGAAGAGAGAATCAAAGGCCGATGTGTGCGAACAAGTCGCCAGCCGCATTAAGAGAAAAATTCCTTTTCCGAGCCGATACAATAAGCTAAGTCGTGGTCTTCGAGAGATGGATGCCGAGATTTATCGATAAGGGAGGAGATGGAAGGGCCCAGCTTCTTCACGCCACCATAGAAATCGAGAAGGAGACGCAAAGCTTTGAACAAACCGGTAAGAGCAATTGGTAACATTGATTCTACCAGCTTGGCAACCACCGATCGGATGTAATGGAACATAAACCTTTGCCAATTACCCACCAAATTTGATCTTCGGCCAAATGTTTAATCTGAGCACATACATACGCCAAGTATGAGAGCCCGCATGTGTAGAGTTAATAGGATGGGAATGAGGACAAGATTTACGCTTCATAAAGTTACACCACAGTCGTTTGACGATCTAAACCGCCACCAAAGACGGATGGAAAAAGCAAGGATAATATCCTTAACGAATACCGATACCTCCTTCATCCACCGGCTTACAACACTTGTCCCAAGAAACCCAATGAGCCTTGTTTTTACCATCAATTGAGCCCCAAAAAAAATTAGCAAGCATTCTGTTAATCTGATTAATCACCGAAATTGGAGGATCTAAAATCGCAATTTGGTACATGATGATAGAATTCGTAAACGAGTTGATAAGAGTAATTTTACCCGCTTGGTTAAGAAAGGCCCCCATCCAGAAGTAATTCAAGTTGTAACTTCTCGAGAAGAAGATCAAATAAATTCTTTTTCTTTCGCCTCATAAAGAGGACAGCCCAAATAGGTGACAGAAGGGACTTATGAGGAAAACCCACCGATCTACCAATAGACAGAATTCTAGAAGCCGACGAATTTTTGGAGACCATAAAACAGCTTTTGTTTCGGTTAATTAATTGCCCAGAAAGATGCTCATAATTATGAAGAAGCTGCTTGTGTTTAAGAAGAGAGTGCTTATTTCCATTGCAAAAGATAACAATGTCATCTGCGAAGGCCAGGTGCGAAACAATAGGACACCCTGTAGAAGAAGAGAAGGCATATCTAGGGGTGTCTCCTGAAGCTTGTTTAAATTTACGCTAAGGACTTCCGCAGCAATAATAAAAAGGCTGGGAGATAACGGATCACCTTGTCTGAGGCCACGGGACGTGGAAAAGAAGCCAGCCGAAGACCCATTAATCGAGACTGAGAACCAGTTATTAGAAATAACTCTCCAAATCATATCAATGAAAGATTCCCCAAACCCAAACTTGCGAAGCACTTTAATCAGATAAAGCCAGGAAACCCTATCAAAAGCTTTAGCCATATCTAATTTGATGATAGTATTCGAACCATTGACTTTTTACCAAGCCGATGAGTTAATTCGTGAGCCGAAGAAGATTATCTTGAATCGGTACCGGCCCTTAGTGAAAGCACTCGATTTTCCGATATGATAATAGGAGAAGGACACCAACCCGAGGCAAGAATTTTGGTGATGATCTTATTGCAGAAGTTGCAGAGACTAATAGGCCGAAGATCTTTAAACGTCTCCACTTGGCTCGATTTAGGGATGGTAATAATAAGGGTACTAGTCCAAGACTTAGGCAACTCAAAACCAGCAAAAAATTCTGAAACAGCAAGATGAAGATCTGCAGCTATGATATCCCAACACAATGAATAGAACCTACCAGAAAAGCCATCGACTGCCGCTATCTCCATTGAGCGAAAAACAAGACTTTTAACCTCATCAAGAGAAGGAGGAGCAGACAAAATATTATTCTGGTCACAAGAAATCAAGTGAGGAATGACATCAAGGAGAGAGTCATCAGAAGAGCAAGGAGAAGCCGTAAGCTGTTCCTTATAAAAATCAACCGCAGCAGCCTTAATAGTCGAGTCATCAGAAGCAACAGTCCCATGGAGATCCTTAATGCGATGAATAGCCAATTTAAGGCGGGTTTGCTTAACTGAGGAATGAAAGAGCCATATACCATCCCCATCTTGGAGCCATCTCAGGTGCGACTTTTTCCTCCAATAATCCTCCTCACGCTTCAACTTAAATTTAAGATTAGCTTGGGCCAAATGAAGAGCTGATCTATTAGTATCAGAATTATGATTTTCATACAAAAATTCTTTCTCTAAAACCTCATCTTCAGCTTCTTTGATGGCTTGGAAAATATTCCCAAACACTTCCCGATTCCAGCTTTTCAGACTTGAGCGAACATTCTTCAATTTATTAGCGAACCTGATCATAGGCCTGCCGCGGACATCAATATTCCAAGCAGTTTTGACTGTGTCCATAAAAGAATGGTGGGAGGCCCAAATGTTCAGGAATCTAAATTGATACTGCCGAGGACTTCTAGCCGAATTGATAGTAATGATCAAAGGAGCGTGGTCGAGCAAGTGCGATTGAGATGGGTCACCAAGTCTCGAGAAAATTGCGACGACCTGAGTTGCATACGCCTATCTATTCGCTGAAAGATAGTTCTTTGGCCTTGGTGATTATTACACCAAGTAAATCTATTGCCATGGAAGCCAAGATCAGATAAGCCGGCAGAATTAAGACAAGCCTGAAATTCAAATGCACCTTGGCGATCCCAACCCGAGCCACCCAATTTTTCTTGAGGAGACAGAATTATGTTGAAATCGCCGCAAACCAGCCAAGGGGTATTACCGAAATCAGAGCCCAAATCAATAATGTCATTCCACAAAGATTGGCGCTCTTGGGCCATGCATTTAGCATAAACTGCAGTTACATTAACCGGAAGAGACCAAGAGTAATGGCGTATGCTAAGATTGATGTGTTGAGCGTAATCATGAGTAATAAGACAATTGTAATATGACTTAGCCAAAACCCAAATTTTGTTAGCCACGTTATGGAAATAAAATCGGAACTTCGGTTCTGAGCAATTAAAGGTAAAAAGGAGATATCAAGCATGGGTTACGAGATAGTAATAAATGAAACTTGATGTAAGGAAATCAACTTTTTAAGCGAGTGACAAGGAGTCGTTACCTACTCCCGAAGGTTCCAGCAAAGAAAGTTAATCGTCATGAGCAACATTGGGGGGGTTTCCATCATGGGTTTTATCAAGAGACTTTGAGCGAGTGGTTCTATCCGTTGGGGGAATATTATTGGGTTTTCGTCCCTTCTTTTTTGGCACATCAGACTGCAAATTTAAAGCATCTAGATCGGCAGTAGAGGTAGGAGGGTCATCCTCCTCAAAAGATTGAAGCACAGCAAATCTGTTAGGGGAAGCAATTATCGGGTCTTCCATGTGAGAAACCGAATCGATTAACATCACTTGGAGATTGGTTGGTACTTGCTCGATGGCCCACCTTGGGTAGCATCGAGGGTCGGTCTCATCATTCCTTGGCACGTAAGTTTTGTTGATGCCAGAGTGGGGGTGGATCAGACTATGGTTTTTGAATCTTGCAAACCTTGAGCAGCCTATAGAAGTATCCTTATCTTTAGAGAGCCGAGGTGAGGGAGAATCAACTTCAATGTGCGGGAGTTGGGGCTAGAACCATTCTTTTGGTGGCTTGAGCCTCGTAATCTTTGATAGTTTCGAACAAGAAATATTCTGAACATCTCGACATGTATTAGACTTGGAGCCGGTGGGATTATCACTTTGCACAGCAGGAGCGGCCACGGGATTTTTGGCTTTCCAGATCGGTTGCTTGGCTTTATTTGGAGGGCTTGAGGAATTCCGTGAGCAAAGATCATCCCGACTCGTTGCTTGATCTTTGGCCTTGGCGTAATCTTTATTCCCGTTGCTAAACTTACAAATCAAAACTATCATGACCTTGCCGATGGCAAGAAGTGCAATATAGCGGGAGTCTTTCCGCCTCAATCGTTTGCCAAAATCCCGGGGAAATTCCATTATCAATCCAGATTTGAGAAGGAATATGCTTAGTGAGATTAATCTCAATACAGATTCTCGCAACGCTAGGCCGCGAAAGAGTGGCAGTGGGAGTATCAATAATGAGAGGCGTACCAATTAAGTTGCCGATAGAGAAAAGCGCTTGCTTATTGAACAAGTAAACGGGGAGGCTCGGGAGCGAAAACCAAACAGGCACGATGGGGCTTTCAACGTCTGCTCGAAAGTCCGGAGTCCACTTGAAAACCCGCATTGGAAAGGCTCCAACATACCACTGATCTTTAATCCACAGCCGCTGAAAATCAGCTTCGTGGTTAGTCTGTATTAGAACATGTTTAGAGTCTAGATGTCCTATTGTTACTGCAGCTTTTAGACCAAACGTGAGGATTTCTTTTCTCATGAACTCCATAGAAGGCCGACCATGGGAGAATTTGCCGACCAACGAAAGCTGGAATGGCTTAGCAAAAATTGAAACTTGTTCAGGAGTCAAACAAAGGGCTGGTTCACCTTTGTAAGAAGCAGGAGGGATGAGAGTAGAAGCCGGTTGAGAAGGGGCAGCATTAATAGAGAAGAGGGATGCAAAGGATTTTAGATGAGAAGGTGAGGAGGGGGCCGGAGGGCCATCAGCCTCCGATGCCTTCATGGCCGCAGCCATGAATTAATCGGAAGGACAAAGCGGCACATTAAACCCCCATTCGACAATTAAAAAGAATGAAGTGTGCTAAGCACACATTAAACCCTCATTCGACATCGTTTCTATTACTCACATTAACTTAACCCTAAAAGCCTATACACTTTTAGCCTACCCTTTGAGAGAGTAGGATGTGGGTGGGAAATTAATTTTATGGGACCATTTTTTTTAGCTAGGCAAGTTTCCTGAAGACTTCTTCTTCCCGTCGTCGTAAAAATAATATATATATATATATATATATATATATATATATATATATATATAGGTCGACGAAAAATGACACGGAAGAAGAAAAATGCAAGAAGATTCAAATGAAAGCATAGCTTTCAAAAGAAAATATACTAGGAAATTGTTGCTGAGAAAGATGATGAGATATTTTAGCTTGATATATTGTACAAAACAAGTTTTGGGGGGGGAAGAAGAACACTAAAAAGAAAAAGAAAAGAAAATACCCCCCACGTGTAGTCTTTGCAGGTCCTAGCCTAAATTGGGAAAACTTCCTTTTGCTTGGAAGTATGAGGGATAAAGGGTAGTCTTGCTCTCTCACTTTGAATTTCAATCCCTTTCCATCATATTCCCCAACACCATGGCCTTACATTACAAGCTATTAAAGACCTAATAATCTTTCTACCAATGCTTGTGTTTGTTTTCCTTGTTAAGTAAGGCATGTAAAATTGATCTAACACTTCATATTCATATTATTCGCAAAGCTCACTGTGTTAGCATAATCTTACCTATTTGTAGACACCCCAATTTCGTACCCCTGGAATGTGACTGACATAAAATATCAAGAACTGTTAAAACTTAACAAATGTCAAGTTACATGAGTCAAAAATGCGAAAGGAAAAGCAGGATGCGCAAAACAGTGAACTGCAGGGGGGAAAAGTGCAAAAAATGAAAGTTGAATAGTGTTGCTGGTGCCGCACCAAGGCCCCTTGGTGCCGCACCATGCACACTACTGTAGCTCTCTCTCAGAATTAAGAGGTGCAAGCTTTGATGCACAAGGTACAACTGGCTGATGCAGGAGGAACAAATTGAGAAATTCCGGACGAGTCCTACTCTCTCACTATAAATAGAAGCCTCGGCTTCTCATTTCTGTTGTTCATTTCCGCGATCAAGAATCGCAACGAAGCTCTGTTCCTTCGTCTTCGACGATAATATTAGTACGAGAGGTGCGAGATAGGTGAGTGGAAGCCCCTAAAATCTCCAAACCCCGTCCAAACTCCGCCAAAATAAAAACCCATAGGTTATAAGTGATCCCTAACCTAGGTGTTAGGTATCCACCTCACTTCCCCGGCCCAAAAATCCCAAAGTAAGCTGTTACTCTGCACGAGTAACGAGCTGAAAAGTCAAAAAACTAAGTCGTGGTTCCGCCCAACCAAAAAGGCCAAAACCTACCCAAATAAGCTGTCACTCTGCCCGAGTTGACAAGCCCAAAGTCTCAGAAATAAAGCAGTCACTCTGCCCAAATCAAAACAGCAACCACACAACAAACAACAAAAAAGACTCCCTCTCCCTGAAAGACAGAGCGAGCACACCACCGCTCTAAAAGGTAAAGCCTTTAAGGGCGTTGTTTTATTCATTTATTTACTTTTCTGTCTTTTATTATTTTTTTAAAATTGTTATTTAAATCCGGCACAATGTAGCCAATATAAGTCGTTGTGCTGCCCGGATTAGAATAGGAAATATTATGTAAAAGAGTCGTTATAATGGCCAAATATTCTTAAATATGTCTGTAATTATTGTAAGGAAATGGTTGCGAGTCAGTAAATAATATAGCCACGGATGTATTTGTTTTAATTTCCTGTCTTTTAATACTTTATTTATTTGCTAAATAAATATAACAAAAGCATACTTCACCAAAAACCATTTTTGAGACCGAAGGGCGAGTTGGGTGCCTAGCACCTTCCCAACTTAACTTAGCCTCCGAACCCGTTTTCTTTTTCTCTGGTTTATTTTTCTTTTCTTTGGTTTTGCTTTATTTGCCTTAAAAATAAAGATGGCGACTCTAAAACTTTCAGATTCAGTGGGGCCTTGCAATACTCCTTCTTTGCACTTTCCTGTTCTCCCCTAAAAAAGGGAGAAATGGGAATTGAAGGGTGATGTATTCTCATATCCTGGTATCCCCTAAAAAAAGGGATAACTTGATGCGGGAAACCCAAAGCTCCCATAGTAACTGAGCGGGCCATAAGGCTATTTTTAATAAAATCCATAGTGGGGCATCGCAATATCCTTTTTGCACTTTTTCGCTTTTCCCCAAAAAGGGAGAATGGGAATGAAAGGGTAATGCATTCCCATATCCCGTATCCCTAAAAAAGGATAACTTGATGCGGGAAACCATAAAGTTCCCATATTGGATACAAAATCCACTAAAGGCAACCGAGGCACATTCCAACGTGCTAACATAGCCGGCACTCCTCTCGCACTTTTGATTTCGTCTTCCCTAAACAAGGGAGGGTGGAGCGAGAGCGGTGGTGTCCCGCATCCGCGCACGCGCACCCTATCCAGGCACGGGGCGCGGTCGCACCCCTGAACCTCACACTATTACAAATGCGGGATAGGAGATCATTGTATGTCATACATAGAAGTGCATGGGATGGATGTATAAGTTTTTGAAATCCTTGGTGATCTCTCTTTCTGTAATAGACCGGGTTTGGATGGTAGATCTCATACTTTATGATGCATTGGATTTAATTAAACTCTGATTTTCATATGAATGTGGTGCTTAGCTTAATAAAACTATTTTAGTTAAGATATTCTCTAAGACTAGTGATCACACACACACGGAGAAATTAAGATTAGTAGCAGTTTTAAGTATAAGTCAGTTGGTTTTATGTGATTAAGTCTGCACATATGTGGTGAGCATCGGATTGAGACTACTTTGTTATGCCATGCTATTATGACTTGAGGTTGAATCCAAAAAGATTTTTGTTTTATTGCTTAGATAATTTTTATCTGCTTTTGTATTTATTAGTTTTTGTATTTATCTGCATTGTTGAGTCACTCGTTAGAGTCTCTTTGAGTTTGTGGGTTTATAGAGGAGTGTAAATAGTGTCACCCTCCAAAAATATTTTCGTTATTTTTGTTTAAGTTTTTGTATTTATAAGTATTGTTTACTCGTGGACGAGCAAAGCCTAAGTTTGGGGGTATTTGATCGATGTATTTTATACGTCGATTTCATATACTTTTATAACTTAAATTGAGCGATTCCACGAGGCATTTGGCTACTGATGTATGTTTTTCAGTGATTTTGTGAGTTTCAAGGTTTTAGGTGAAATTATACATCTTATAAGGCTTTTTGGTGAAAATTCCAAGAAGGGGCCAAAGCGTAAATTGAAGATTAAAGAGCATAGACAAGGACTGGACACCTTGTGGCCGCAAGGTGCATTCTACCTTGCCTCCGCAAGGTAGGAAGTGAGTCAGAGATGAAGCCCCAGAATATGAAGGACCTTATGGACGCAAGGTGCCTCATACCTTGCGACCACAAGGTAGTTAGAATGTGTTTTTGACGGGTTTTCACACCAGCTGGAAGACCTAAACCCCCTACAACTCCATGGTATAAATAGAGGCCGGTAGCTGTGAGGTTCCCGGGGTGCGACCCGCGCCCCGCGCGCCCTTGGATAGGGGTGCGCGTACATGTGGATGCGGGACACCACTGCTCTCGTTCCACCCTCCCTTGTTTAGGGGAATACGAAATCAAAAGTGCGAGAGGAGTGTTGTCTATGTTAGCATGTTGGAATGTGACTCGGTTGCCTTTAGTGGATTTTGTATCCAATATGGGAACTTATGGTTTCCCGCATCAAGTTATCCCTTTTTTAGGGGATACCAGGATATGGGAATGCATTACCCTTTCATTCTCATTTTCCCTTTTTTAGGGGAAAACGGAAAAGTGCAAAAAAGGATATTGCGACGCCCCCACTATGGATTTTATTAAAAATAGCCTTATGGCCCGTTCAGGTCACTATGGGAGCTTTGGGTTTCCCGCATCAAGTTATCCCTTGTTTAGGGTATACCAGGATATGGGTATGCATCACCCTTCCATTCCCATTTCTCCCTTTTTTAGGGGAGAATGGGAAAGTGCAAAGAAGGAATGTTGCGAGGCCCCACTGGATCTGAAAGTTTTAGAGTCGCCATCTTTATTTTAAGGCAAATAAAGCAAAACCAAAGAAAAAGAAAAAATAAACCGAGAGAAAAAACGGGTTCGGAGGCTAAGTTACGAGTTGGGAAGGTGCTAGGCACCCAACACGCCCTTTCGGTCTCAAAAATGGTTTTTGGCTGAAGTATGCTTATTGTTATATTTATTTCGCAAATAAACACAGTATTAAAAGACAGGAAATTAAAACAAATACATCCATGGCTACATTATTTACGGACTCGCAGCCATTTCCTTACAATAATTACAGACATATTTAAGAATATTTGGCCATTATAACGGCTATTTTACATAATATTTCCTATTCTAATCCGGGCAGCACAACGGCTTATATTGGCTACATTGTGCCGGATTTAAATAACAACTTTAAAAATAATAAAAAGACAAAAAGTAAATAAATACAATAAATAGCGCCCTTAAAGGTTTTACCTTTTAGAGCGGCGATGTGCTCGCTCTGTCCTTCAGGAAGAGGGAGCCTTTTGTTGTTTGTTGTGTGGTTGTTGTTTTGATTTGGGCAGAGTGATTGCTTATTTCTAAGGATTTGGGCTTGTCAACTCGGGCAGAGTGACAGCTTATTTTGGTAGGTTTTGCCTTTTTGGTTGGGCGGAACTACGGCTTAGTTTTTTGGTTTTTCAGCTCGTTACTCGGGCAGAGTAACGGCTTACTTTGGGATTTTTGGGCCGGGGAAATGAGGTGGATACCTAACAACTAGGCTAGGGATTACTTATAACTGGTGGATATTTATTTTGGCGGAGTTTGGACGAGGTTTGGAGACTCTAGGGGCTTCCACTTACCTATCTCGCACCTCTCGTACTAAGGCTTCAACGGAGACGCAGAGAGAATTTCTCAACGCTTCGTTGCGATAAAAATGAACGCTGAAAATGGGAGGCCGAGGCCTCTATTTATACTGAGAAGCAGGGACTCGTCGGTCATTCTTGGGTTTGTTCATCATGCTTCAGCCAGTTGTACCGCGAGCTTCAAGAGTTGTACCATTTCCATCTGAGAGAGGCAACAGTGAAGAGCTTGGTGCGGCACCAAGCCAACTTTTCAACTTCCACTTTTTTGCACTTTCACCCCCTGTAGTTCACTGTTTCGCGCATCCTGCTTTTCCTTTCTTATTTTTGACTCTTGTAACTTGACATTTGTTAAGTTTTAACAGTTCTTGATATTTTATGTCAGTCACATACCAGGGGTACGAAATTGGGGTGTCTACAGTAGCCAATGCATTAGGACGGCTAGAAAGTCGTTTTCTATAGCTTTAGAATATGATTTAGTGTGTATAACATAATTAGTTGTTGTAATTACAAGTATTGAAGATCGATTCATGTATTCAATCATCTCCATGTGTTGTTCATCTTCAAGGATGAACTAATCACCCATTAATCTAGAAGTTGGGAGGTAACTTGTATCGAATCTATGCTTTATATATATTCTTATTCATTCAATTCTTGTTGATTGTGGTGTTTATCAATCCCTATATTATTTCACTTTGAACAAATGAATGTAATTGTGAATAATAAGGCCTAGAGGAACGGATAACTGCATGATCGATGTGCATATGTCGTACACTAGCTCACCATCACAATAAATTGAACCTATCGATGCACGAGAGTGATAAGTTAGGGTCAGGTTCCATATATGACCTAAGTGACAGTTAGATCATATGTTCTTGTGCTTAGGATATAGAATGGATGAATTATTTGGAGATGGAGATTGAATAGTAATTCAACAGGCTATATCTATATTTTGTGAACGAACCCAAGAAATTGAATGATACTTTATCAAAATAAAGCCATAGAGGAGATGCAAGTGAAACCCTAATCTCAGATTTCCCTCCACCATAAGATCTTCATTATCTGTAATTGCTGCTAATTAGTTAAACATTATAATAATAATTAGTTTCGATTAAAATCAATATTAAAACCCCCTTAGATTAATAAATTACTACCGATAATCGTGCTATCTGTGATCTTCTTGTCTCTGTGGTTCGACTCTTGCTTCCCAAAACTATTTTACAATAGTCTTGTCCACTTGCAAGGAAAATAATTAAAATAAGACATTGATCACTATTCAAGAAGATATAGTAGGTTTGTTAGACCCTCACCATGTCATGGTTAACCTATCATCGACCGAAGATCTTGTTCTCGCTTTGTCTAAAGAGTCACACATGATCCAATCAAGCATGTACAGATCTTTTCTTTGGTCTCCAGATTTTGCTTTCTGCAAAAGATTGCACAAAAGTGGAGGTTTGGGTTCGTCTTCATTAGTTTCCGCTTACGTTCTTTAATCCTTCTTTCTTACAATGCATTGGTAACTCGTTGGGTCATTTTCTTTGCACTGATGAGAAGACTTTAACTCTAGCACGTCCCATCGCATCTGCGTGGAACTTGATGTTGCTAATCCGGTTTCTACACGTTTATGGTTTGGCACAAGCAAAGATCAAGGTTTTTGGCAGGCGTTAGACTTTAAGGGTAATATTCACTATTGTGTTCGATGTTGCCTGCTAGGGCACACACAGGAGATGTGTCGTAAGGGTCGATGATGCCCACCCACGCTTCAAGCGCCAAAGGAAATTTTAAATTCTATTAATATTAATCTGTAAGAGACCAAGGGGCACACCACGATCCTCAACAAAAGTAAAAAACAATTGCTAAGGAACCTCTAACTAAAACATCTATACCTCATAATTAGACAATCTCGTCACATAATCAGCCCGTTCGTTGGCAACCTGTCAGCAACTTGAAGGCTAAAGACTCTATTAGTTTTCCAATGGAATCAGAGCATGTAAACCTCGTCAATCCAGTTCTGGGTACGGACATGTAGACAGAAAGTGCAATAGTAGCTAGGATTCCAAGAATAATGTCAATGCATCTTTTAATGCAGTTACATTCAAAGATGCATTAATTATATAACTTATCAAATAAACAACGGAAGACTTTATTATAGTAAAGCAGTAATAAGACACAGAAATATACCAAACAATCTACAAACAATGCTTGTAGATCTCACCTTATGACTAAAAAGGATTTCACTAAAACGATTATGAGTCTTACAACGAAAATAATGAAAATCGAACAAAATACCAAACCCTCTAACAAGACTATGAAGTCTGTAGAGGAAATCCACAAAACACAATAAAGAAAATGTGGGATTAAAAAATCAATTTTCCTATCAACTAGGAAAAACAAATAGTCGATGTAGCTTCTAATGCAGCTGCATTCAGAACTACAACGACTCTTCCAGTAAACTCTCAGCTTTCTCTCTCTGCAAATATTTTCTCTAAACTCTTGAGGTCTGTTCAATCTGCACGAACTGCTCTTGTATATATATTCGAGCTTGGAGTTCTGAAACAATTAAAAAAAACCAAATTCTCCAAGGAAACACAATATTAGAAAATAAGAGATTTAGTTTCCAAAATTAGTTTCCTTATTTAAAAGAAAGATCTTACCAAAGATTTAGTCAAACTTAAACAAGGACTTTTGAGAGTTTTTAGGAAATATTAAAGATGGTAAATACCTACCATTGCTTTTGGACCAAGAAAGGGCACAACAATTAATAGAATAGGATGACCCTATTTTACCCTTATAATCTCCCCATTTGTTGAACCTTTCTGGTCAAATCAAATGACACGTGTTTTTCAACACCAATCAAACATCTAATCTTCAATGGTTAGATTTTCTCTCCCCTTGAATTTGTGCAAGTATATAAAATTAGAAATAATTACCGAGTACAATTCGGAAATAACCCATAAGCCACTGTTTAATTTGACCAACATACAAAACAAACATGACATTGTTTATGGGAAGACAAGCACAAAGCATAATGATGAATCTACAAGGAATCAGATTCATCATCATCACCATCATTATAAGAAGATGCAACATCTTCACCATCAATAGCAACACTAGAACTTGTCTCTTCTCCCCCTATTTGACCATAAGTTGAGGGAGGAGTGTAGAATGCAAGACAAGCAAGATAGTGAGCTTCCAAGGTTTGGAGATAAGCAATCTGAGACTTAATTTGTGTAAGCTGGTTTCTGATAAAGGACAGAGAAACTGTGCACTCTTACCATCACATAAATGGCAGGGCTGGTAGGACTGATGTAGGTGTCGATGCAGCTGCATTGCCAGCTACATTAACTTCAACAGTTTTTAAGGAATGTGGATCAGTGGGAGTTGCTACTTGAGTAGATTCAATATAGGGAGTAAAGGGATACACAAAGGGTAAATTCTTAACCCTACCACCCTTTAGAAGTTTCGGAGAAATTGGAAAGGGATCCAAAACAGGTGTCAATCTTTCCTTTTCCAAAGGTGTAATTCCTTGGGCAATCTGCAAACTAAAGATGAGTGAGGGAAAGGGGAGGGCTCCTTTGTCACCCTCTGATTCAGCAAAAGCAATCATTTTCCTATATACCAGGTCACCAAAATTAAAAGGTAATCCTAACCCAATCTGGTACATCAGTTTGGCATGTTCTTTAGTCACTTAGTTGGCATTAGAGGTGGGAGCCCTGTTTGCACAACAGATCTTATGCATAACAACATACAGAGAGGTCAGCTTAGTTGTGCTAACCTTGGTCTTCTTTCCAGGCCAATTTCTGATAAGGCCACCACTTAGTTATCTTACACACGGATCTAGATCACCCATAAACCCTATCACAGGCACATTTTTTGTTCCACAATGTCTATTTATCACAGAAGGGGAAAATCTACAAAAAAATTTCTAAAAAAAACCTTCTCAAACATGGGATCTCCGGCTAAAGTTATCCTTTTCTCCAAATTAGCATAGAATTACATCACCATTTCTTTAACATAAGGAGCAGCAGCGATGAGGGTAGACAAAAGTTTCCTATCTTGGAAAAACTGAACTATGTTTTGTTTTCTCAAATCCTCCATAGGAATTCTTCTTTCATCTATCACCCTCCTGTTTAGACTATATCTAATGGACGTTGCTTGAGTAAGGAAAGAAAAAACGAAGGAATCAAATGTACCTACTGTAGAAGATTTTATCTTTCCTTTTGATGCACCTGCACCAGGAGCTGCATTGGGCATATAAATTGTTCTACCTCTCAAGGTTCCGGCGGGAGGAGCTGCAGGGGATGGAGGAGCTAGATTCGCTTCACTTTCACTTTCATCAGAAGCACTTGTATCATCAAAATTTACATCTGAACTATCATCAAATTCAGAGGAGCTTGTAGAAGCAGAACTTGGCCTTGAATCATTCTTCAGTTTTGACAAAATTTCTGCCAGTCATTTGCTCTTCAAAAAATTCTAGATCACTTTCTTCAGCATGAACATTTTCAGCAGCTATATCAACTACTTCTTCAGCAGCTTCTTGTTTAGTAGCTTCTTTGTTAGCAGCTTCTTCTTCAGCAGTTGTTTTTTCAGCAGCTTCAATGGAAACATCCAATGGTGATGCTGCACTGTCTCAAAGATGTAAAGAAGGAGCACGACGGGTGAACACAAACTGAGGGCTATCTCCAATAGGTTCAGCAGGATCAAAGTCTTCATCATCGCTGTCAGTCAAAATTAGAGTTTTCTCTTCCATTTGACCAAAGATTATTTTTAGCTTCTTGGCCTTTGCAACGTCTGCACTTGTAGGGTTGTCATAATTGGTAGGAATTCCCCTTAACCTTTTGGATTTTCTTACCAGAGGGTTTCTTATTGGGGGGGAAAACGTCAAATCCCCGTAGGCTTTGACATCAATCGCATTTTCTAGTTTGCTAGGAAAACAGCTGGAAAGAGGTCCTGGCAGAGGCTCAGCTTCAACAATGTCTGTTGTGCCAACAGAAGGCTCAGGCAAAGAAATTTCTAGCGATGTAGCTTCGAATGATGCTTCATCAGTTTGAATGGTCTTAGATTTATAAGGGTTTGTAGGACTGGAAGTCATTAGAGTAAAACTTAGGGTTTGTAAACGAGTACGACGAAAGAGCTAGGGCTTTAACAATTTCAGAGAAATCGCAATCGAGAGAATTTTGAGGGAATGAAAGCACATGACTTCTTCAAGCCTGTTAATAAACACTTCAAAGGATCTACAACCCATGAATTAACCGTTAGGAGATAGGAATTTCAATAGACCAAGTAAGGATGAGATATTGTGTTTGATTTTTGAAAGGGGGTTTTATACATAAAACAACCACATATCCTTAATATATGCATTATGAGCATGAAATCAGGTATGAGATAAATGACAAGAACAAAATTAGGGCAAAATAGGTCTCTTTTTCAAAAACCATTTAGAATTCCTCAAATTAATCCAAGTTTCTTAGAAAACACAATTAAGTGTAACCAAAAAATTGATCAAACCTTAGCAATACTTTAACAGCCCATATCGAGATTCAATATCTCTTAATTCCTCACAAATATTAAACATCCACTATATATTTTTCAACATGAAAACTTTTGGAAATTGATTTGCATATTTTATTCTAAGACAAAATTTTCAACAGGCTGATATTCTTACAAACAATACATATCCTAAAATTATGCCTAAAATATGATATGGAAAGAGAAAACATGCTAAGAGATAATGCAATCACACACACGTGAGAAAAGACCAGATCAAAAGGATGTAGTTCCTGATGCAGCTACATTGGTAGAGATGTTAATAGGATCGAGAACCATAGGTCTGCACCTATTAAACCGGGTTTTTCAGGGTTAGGTTTGTAATTTTAGCGAACCGTTTAAACCGCAACCGATTAGGGACCAAAACAGACAGAGTTTGACCGATTAACATCTCTACTGGTCACACTAAAATTTAAGTTGTCATTCCAACATTCCATCTGTTTTTTCATACTAACAATTATGTTAGTTTTACCTTTGGTGGTACAATTTAAATTTTATCTTGTTTCATTAAAAAAAAAGTAAAATTGCTTTATAGTTTTTTCTTTTTGGTCATCTCTATTTTATTTTTTCGATCATTACACAATGAAAATCTAAAATTTAAATACTAACCCAAAAACAACAATGCAAGTCAAACTCATAATGAATCAAGTTATTCAAAATTGGATTATGTTTGGTTTAATAAAAGTTTAATTTATGATATTTATGAGTCTCGACTTATTTCATCATTTCATGCTTGATTAGGATTTTTTTTTTTTCCTTTTTAACTAGTAAAACTTGAAGTCTTGAAGTTTATTTGTTTTTTGAACTTTATCACTTATGTTTAATGTTGTTGACTCGTTGTATGACTCATTTGAGTCATTTTGTTTTGGATTTTGTTTTGTTGAATGTTTATTGTTGGCTTGTTGCCCGATAATTACTTGATTTCAAATTATATATTTATATATATAAGTTTTTTTATTTTGTTTAGGTGTAACCCGTTAGTAACCAGTTCCAAATCGAAACCTAGAGGGGTAGGTATAGGTTTACAATTTAAGTGGACCGTTTAAAGCGGACCGATTAAACCGCAACCAATAAGGGGCTGAAATCGACAGGTCTAGACCGAAACCGACAGGGTTTGACTGATTAACATCTCTAACATTGGGATGTACATTCAGTAGCAGTTGCATTTGTGCAATTTTGCATCTTTTCTATTCTCAATGAGTCTTCTCTCCCAAGATCAATTTTTCACAAAAAACAGATTCCTCTAGGTACTTTATTTCCCTTGGAGTATAAATCTACTTTATTTCAAGCTATACAAACATGTCACTAGGAAGCTTTCACACAATTACCAAGGGTAGCCATCTTGCACAAGATCAACCCATGAAAACCAAAGATTCACAGTTCCAAGAGAGAATGGCTACAAACCTTGTTCATATATAGCTCTTTTCCTTTAGGTAGCTTTCACACTCTTCCAAAGGTATTCTGAAAGAACACAAGAGTAGCTAGGATTCTCCAAACTGCCTAATGCAGTTTCCAATGTAGCTTGTGAAAAAGCTACAATGGAAGTCACAATAGACAGAAAAATAACAAAATAGCAGAAGACTTAATACTAAAGCACGAAATTAAACACAAAGGTTTACCAAACAATCTACAAGTCTATACTTGTAGATCTAGCCTCAAGGCCAAAAAGATTTCACTAAAAACGATGAATTGTTTTACAAAAACTATGTGAAATCACACAAAAAATATTCTCACAAGATAATGAATCTTGGAGAACAAAAACCCCACATAAACAGGTTAAACAAAACGTGGGAAGAAACAAAATCAGCTTCCTTTAAACAAAGCAGAAGACAAACAGCTTGATCGATGTTCTTGCCAATGTAGGCGCATTGAGATCATCTGACGAAAGCGCCGAAACACCTCGATTCTGCTCACAACTTCTATGGTTTTTGTTCTCTTTCTGGAGCTCTACAAGAAACACGAATCCCAGCTCCTGGATATATAGTTATGCGTCTCCTACACACACCCAAAAACAGTCCGTCTACTATAAGGAAAATGATTAGTTATTAAAGGAAAATCCAACAACTTACCAATTCAATGGGATTTTATTACCAAATATGAAAGTGGTCAAGAATCTTGGTTTGACAAGGATTTATGCTAAGATTTTGTTACCAAAGATGATGAACCATAATCTAATAAAGGATTTTGTTACCAAAAATGACTCCTAGACTTTAGGATCAAGAAAACCAAAAATCTAATTAAAGATTTAGTTTCCAAAAATGTCACACTTGTCAAATATGAATTTTACCAAGAAAGGAGAAACAAAAATAAAATAGGTCATGCCTATTTTACCCTTACATATTCATTTTTCTTAAGATCAACCCATGATAACCAAAGTTTCATAGTACCAAGATAAGATGCTACAACCCTTGTACTTTAGGTAGTTCTTTCCTTTGTGGAATTCAAACTTGCTCAAGAACTGGGAGAGAGAATGAGAAACATAAACCAAAGCCACAAATGGATTAGAATGTAATTCCCAAGTAACAACATAAGGCACAACAAGTAAATCAATTGATCTAGAGTTCCCCCTAAAGATAAGATACAAGGATGCTTTCTTTTTTTTTTTAATTATAATAAGTGTAAGTTATATGGCACACATACCAAGAGATTTCCTTAGATTGTAAAATCTCTCAAAATCTAGACTCTTAGTAAATATATCAGCCAATTGATTTTCTGTTCCAACATGTTCTATTCAAACAATCCTTGCTCAACCAAGTCTCTAATAAAGTGGTGTCGTTTATCAATGTGTTATCACAATACATGGTTAACAGATCACTGTGTAGACCATAATCCTTGATCATGTGATTCATCCATAAAAGTTGTGTGCACTCACTACCAACTACAATGTATTCAGATTCAATTGTAGATAGGGCAACACAATTCTGTTTTTTACTAAACCAATAAACCAAGTTATTTCCCAAGTAAAAACACCCACCAGAAGTACTTCTCATGTCATCTACACTATCTACCCGGTCAGCATCACTAAAAGCAACTAAATTGGTATTAGTTTCTTATGTGTACCAGAAACCCACATTTATTGTGTCTCTAACATATCGAATGATACGTTTGACAGCTTTTAAATGTGTAACTTTTGGGTTTGCTTGATATCTAGCACACAAACACACTATACATAATATCAGGACGTGTGGCAGTCAAATACAATAAACTCCCTATCATGCTCTATATAAAGTGTGATCCACACTTTCACAATCCTCATCTTTGGACATTTTATTGGATGACCCCATTGGAGTTTTCTTTTTCTTCTCATTCTCATGATTGAATTTCTTCACCAAGTTAATAGCATACTTAGCTTGAGAGATGAACATCCCTTCATGAATTTGTTTAACTTGAATTCCAAGAAAGTAACTTAACTCACCTACCATACTCATTTCAAAAGATGATGTCATGCAATGCACAAACTCTTTTTCCAAAGATTTGGAAGTGGACCCAAACACAATATCATCAACATAGATTTTGTTCAATCAAAATGTGTTTGTCTTTTCTTTGAATAAAAAATATTTTGTCCATTTCACCCCTTTTGAAACCACTTTTTAAAAAAATGGTCAGTAAGTCTCCCATACCAAGCTTTAGGGGCATGTTTGAGACCATACAAGACCTTTTTCAATTTGAAAACATGGTTTGGTTTATGGGGGTCCTCAAATCCTTTGGGTTGTTAAACAAAAACCTCTTCTTCTAAAATACAATTTAAAAAATCACTCTTCATATCCTTTGTTGAAGAGTAATGTCTAAAAAATATGCAATGACAAGTAAAAGACATATGGACTCAATGCAGGCAATAGGTGCAAAAGTTTCATCAAAATCCACCCCCTCAACCTGTATGTACCCTTGAGCCACAAGTCTTGCCTTGTTTCTAATTATCTCTCCCACATCATTCGATTTCTTTTTGAAAATCCATTTTGTTGCAATAACATTCACGTAGGTGGGTCTATGCACAAGAAACTAAACATCATTTATTGAAAATTGATCAAGCTCATCTTGCATAGCATTGATCCAACACTCATCTTTCAAAGCTTCACATAGTAGGAAGCATGAAAATCTTCACATTCAAGGGAGGAGAGACAAGATAATTTCCTATAATCAACCCTTACCTTTCTTCCTTGTAGACATGCCATCATGAATATTACCTATAACATGTGAGATTGGATGGCCCTATTATATTATGCTGGGAACATCAAGGGATCTATCAGTCACAGCAGGATCAACTTCAGTAGGTTGAAGTTCAGGTTTAGATTCTTCAAAAGTTCTAACCAATGCATCTTTTGATGTAGCTACATCAGAGGCTGCATCCGTGTTTTAAGAGTTTCCAGAAATTTCAGCTTCTGGTATTTTGTGGGTTAGGAACAGTGTCTAATACTCCACCATCAGCAGATGCTGAATCTTTTGAAGTTGATCCAAGATCACCAAAATCAAGCAAACCTAAAATGTCATCCTCAACAGTTTTGTGACCAAGATCTATTAGGTCATCAAAGACAACATTCATGGACTCCATAATACTTTTTGTTCTTAGGTTAAACACCTTATATGCACGACTAGTGGAGTACCCCATGAAAACACACTTGTCATTCCTTTGATCAAACTTGGATAAATGATCCCTATCATTAAGAAACTAACACACACACCCAAAGACATAAAAGTATTTCAAAGTGGGTTTCTTTTCTAGAAAAATTTCATAAGGATTAATGGTGCTACCTGGCCTCAAGTAAACCATATTACCAATATGACAAGCTGTGTTTAAGGATTCAACCCAAAATCTTTTTGACAATTTTTTTGAACGTAACATGACCCTAGCCATCTCTTGCAATATGAGATTCTTTCTCTTCGCCACTCCATTTTGTTGTGGAGTTTTGGGAGCAGAAAACTCATGAGTTATGCCATTAGAATCATAGTAGGTAGAAAAAGAGGAATTTTCATTTTTCGTGCCATGATCTGATCTAATTCTAATGAGCTTTAGACCATACAAGTTCATAATACAGGCAGACCAAGCTTTAAAAGTCTCAAATGTGTCAGATTTTTCTCGTAATAAAACAACCCAAGTATATCTAGAAAAATCACCAACACATACAAAAGTATACCTTTTCTTACCAAGACTTTCTACCTCAATAGGACCCATGAGATCTGTGTGAATCATCTCAAGGCAACGAGAAATGGAACAATGCTTAACTGCAGGATGAGATGACTTAGTTTACTTACCCTTTTGACATGGTCCACACACCTTTGTGGAATTTCTGTTCAAACAAGGCAATCCTCTCACAACCTTATGTTTCACAAGCTCATGAACCTTACGATAGCTCATATACCCTAACTTTTGATGCCACAACTCAATGACATCAATACTAGCACTATGACAAGTTTGCACATTGTTGTACATGTAGCAATTATTTGAAGATCTTGTACCTATCTATAAGAATTTGTGAGCCTTATTAAAACGTCACAAGAATTTTTATCAAAACGTACCTGAAGATCATCATCACAAAGTTGACTTATGCTTATGAGATTGGTTTTAAGCCCTTCAACATGGTAAACATTTATTAGCTTAGGTAAACCATCCACATTTAAGGTGTCTTTCCCAACTATCATGTCTTTCGCACCACCTCCATAAGTCACGGATCCTCCATTAACGTTCACATAATCCTCAAAATTGTCAATTGACC
Organism: Codonopsis lanceolata; assembly: GCA_013146195.2. Lineage (NCBI taxonomy): Eukaryota > Viridiplantae > Streptophyta > Magnoliopsida > Asterales > Campanulaceae > Codonopsis > Codonopsis lanceolata. The sequence goes on along the minus strand of CM028379.1, from coordinate 73,451,754 downwards.
CCGTAATATGACGTGAACAATCACTATCAAAGTACCAAGATCCTGCAATGTGTTATTTTAGGGAGGTAAATGTTACATTGCAGTATTTAGAGTTAGATAATGGAGCACCTGGATAGATATCAAAAGGTTCTTCCGTAGGAGCCCAGGCTGGTCTAAAAGTTCCCTTAGGAACCCAAGTAGTTCTGAACTTCTTTGGTTGATGCAGTTTCTGATACTGCTACATTCGGTGTTGCATCTAGTTACGGTTGAGGTAAGCTTGTCTAACTTCTTCAGCATAGTCTGCCCTTTTTTGGTAGCAGAAAGGTTGAATGTATACAAGTCTATGACAGTAGTGACACACAAAAATTTTCTTCCTAGGTCTAGATTTTTCAAAGAAGTTGGTGCTTTGGAAGGTATGTGAGGGTTGTTTTGGTTCAAAAGAAGATGATGAGGTTCTTTCACCTTTCTTGACAAAGATTTTTGGTTTAAACCCAAGTCCAGTTTTACCATTTTATCCAACCTTCAACATATCATCAAGTTTGAGTTTACCTGAATTCTACTTAGCCACAGTTTCATTGGCTTTGTCAAGCTTACCCTTTAAGAATTCTAACTCAACATCCTTCTTTGTGAGCAAACACTCTAACTTTTCAATGTACTCCTTTTGATTTTCATTTTCCTTCTTGAGTGCATCATTTATTCATACAAAAACCTTGACTTGGGAAGCTCTTCTCTCCCAATCATTGTATAGTTCCTTGTAAGCTTCCATTGGTTCGTATTCTTCTTAGCATCCTGACTCTAGAGTACTTGTGGTATCTTTAGTTATGAAAGAATTAATGCAGAGAGAATCATCCTAACTTTCGTCTAATGTAGCTGTACTGTGAGCTTCACCATGCAAAACACCTGCAGGATTAATCTATAAAAATTGCACTACTGTGAGAGTGATAAGATCATCTGAATCTTGATCATCACTATCACTCAAAGTATCAGAGAAATTCAAACGCTTTTTATGCAAAGTACTAGCACATTGATTAGCATAATGACCAAACCTTTGACAAGTCCTACATTTAATATAATCAATATTTTTTCCACTAGATATAGACTGTTTAGCAAAATGGTTGGTAAAAGGTTTTTCAAGGGTTTGGAAATAATTTTCTTTGGGAATAAACTTACTAGGCTTATGTTTGAAAACAGTTTTGGTGTTTGAAGATGCATATCTATTTTGTCCTTTTGCTTTCAAAATGTTCTTAAACTTTGTTGCTAAAAGTGCCATAGAGTCTTCACAAAATTCAAAAGATACATCAACAATAGAAGGTAAGACAATGCTTTTCATAGAAGGAGTAGAGGATGATGCACCTTTGCCTTTTTACTTAATTTTCTCATTGAGGTTTAACTCAAAATTTTGGAGAATACCAACAAGTTTATCAAAACTCATTTTATCAATGTCATGAACTTCCTCAATAGCACAAATTTTGGCATTAAATCTTTTAGGCAAAGTGCGCATCATCTTGCTAACAAGACGTTAATTAGTGATATGATCACCTAAAGCAAGAGTAGTATTTGATATATAAAGTAATATACCATAGTAAGACAAAATATTCTCATTCTCATTCATTCTAGCGTTTTCAAACTGAGTGGTAAGCATTCTTAGTTTAGAACCACGAACACTAGCAGGTTCTTCACGTAAGGTTTGAAGGGTCTCCCAAACATCCTTAGCAGGGTCATAATTTGCAATAACCCTGAAGGTGTTGGCATCTAAGACCATGTATATGGGTGAAAGAGCCTTAGAATTAAACGAGGATGTGGTTCTATCTTCAGTGGTCCAATTTGCATCATTGGTGATTTTAACATCACCATCATCATTAGTGGTCCTAGGTGGAGTCCACCCATTCAACATAGCAAGTCATGCTCTCTCATCAATTGATTTGATGAAGATACACATCTTGACTTTTCAAATAGAGTAATTTACATTAGTCAATGTAGGATGACGAACAACATTCTCATATTGTGAATCTATCATGGCTATAACCAGAATCTTCTCTTAGTGACGTCAAGATGAGGCTCTTATACCAATTGAAAGTGCAATAGTAGCTAGGATTCCAAGAATAATGTCAATGCAGCTTCTAATGCAGCTGCATTCAAAGGTGCATTGACTAAATAACTTATCAAATAATCAGCGGAAGATTTTATTCTAATAAAGCACTAGTAAGACATAGAAATATACCAAACAATCTACAAGCAATACTTGTAGATCCAGCCTTATGGATAAAAAGGATTTCAATAAAAAGATTATGAGACTTACAACGAAAATAGTGAAAATCACCGAAATACCAAAACCTTCTCACAAGACAACAAGTTTAGAGAGGAAACCTACAAAAACGAAGTAAAGAAAACATGGGATTACAAAAAATAGTTTTCCTATCAACTAAGAAAAACAAACAGTCGATGTAGCTTCTAATGCAGCTGCATTCAGAACTACAACGGCTCTTCCAGTAACTCTTGACTTTCTCCCTCTTGCAAATATTCTCTCTAAATCTGTGGAGGTCTATCCAATCTGCACGAACTGCTATTGTATATATACTCTAAATCTGTGAATTTATCAATAAATAGCGTATAATGTGGAAATGAATTAATATTTACTTATAATTTGTCTAAGTTAATTATGATAATAGTTAAAAAGAAAAAAACAAATGATTTTTTTTAAAATTTTATTTGTATTACAAAAAATTAAAGATGAATTACGATTACTTAAAAAGATTAAAATAGAAATATTCAAAACTTAGGCATAAATTAAATTGAGATTCAATTTCAAAAAATAAATTGATTAAGTTAATTACGATCTTAAAAGAAAAAAATATTTCAAATTATAAAACTTACGATTTTTTGCATAAAATTGATTAATTAATTAAAATATCGAAAAGAAAAGGCCTTGAGTTTGGTGGAGGAAGGATTACCGCCACCAACCGTGAATAGTGGAGGGAGTTGGAGAGAGAAGGGATAGTTGCTCAACCGCCGTTCATGCATGTGAACCCGGGGTGATAATGACCGTAGGATTTCCGAAAGGAATCAATCTCAAAATAGCTTTAGTCAATTGCACATGTGCAACTATGAGTTGTATTGTATTATAGAAAAAATTAAAAAGAAATATTCAAAACTTAGACATAAATTAAATTAAGATTCGGTTTCAAAAATAAATTGATTAAGTTAATTACGATAACAATTAAAAAGAAAAAACAAATATTTCAAATTATTAAACTTACGCTTTTTTTTGCATAAAATTGATTAATTAATTAAAATATCGAAAAAAAAAAGACGTAAGTTTGGTGGAGGAAGGATTAACGGTCACCAACTGTGAATAGTGGAGGGAGTTGGAGAGAAAGAGGGGGTAGTTGCTCAACCACCGTTCACACATGTGAACCCGGGGAGTGATAATGACCGTAGGATCTCAGTAAAGGAATCAATCTCAGCCCCTAAATAACTTTAGTCAATTGCACATGTGCGACTATGAGCTGTATTGTATTATAGAAAAAAATTAAAAAATAAATATTCAAAACTTAGACATAAATTAAATTGAGATTCGCTTTCAAAAATAAATTAATTAAGTTAATTACGATAACAATTAAAAATAAAAAAAACAAATATTTCATATTATAAAACTTACTATTTTTTTTTTGCATAAAATTGATTAATTAATTAAAATATCGAAAAGAAAAAGGACGTGAGTTTGGTGGAGGAAGGATTAACGATCACCAACCGTGAATAGTGGAGGGAGTTGGAGAGAGAAAGGGGGTAGTTGTTCAACCGTCGTTCACACATGTGAACTCGGGGAGTGATAATGACCGTAGGATCTCAGTAAAGGAATCAATCTCAGCCCCTAAATAGCTTTAGTCAATTGCACATGTGCGACTATAAGCTGTATTGTATTATAGATACTCAAGTTGGGAGTCCTGAAACAATAAAGAAACAAAATTCTCCAAGGAAACATGAGATTAGGAAATAAAAGATTTAGTTTCAAAATTAGTTTCCTTATTTAAAAGAAAGATCTTATCAAAGATTTAGTCAAACTTAAACATGGACTCTTGAGAGTTTTTAGGAAGTGTTAAAGATAGTAACTACTTACCATTACTTTTGGACCAAGAAATGACACAATAATTAATAAAATATGATGACCTTATTTTACCCTTACAAGAGGGAAGACGGCCGAACTGAGACAGATGAAGTCTGGTAATGGTTTTTTCAACAATTAATGTGTTTGTACGTAAATGTTAAAACACACAAAGGGTTTGAGATATCTACTCATCTACGAATACCACCGTTCATGGCAGTGAGTTGTTAACAAAGGTAGACGGCAGCTTAACGAATTTTGTCACATTTTGTATAAATTATTTGTCAATTTCATACATTTTGTTTCAAATTTAAGTACATTTGTTAAATTTATCTTATGCAAAGTATGTGGTCATTTGTGTCGCTACCATATAGTACGTTGATTAAAAAAATAATTTTCCTTAAAAAAAAAGTATTGTACAAATATGTTTTCATTCAAGTTTTATGATTTCCATGATTCCATCCAAATATGTGAACCAAGCGATGAACGTGATATTTATGCCAAAAAAGAGTGATTTTATTGAGAAAAAGTTGTGAGCATATTAATTTTTTAGTGAAAGTAGAGTGAGGAACTATGATCATTGTAATTGGCACGTACTAACAATGGGAGCCTTATGACTTTAGAGAACATTAACAAGTAATAACAACTTATTACAGAAATTGCATCTGAAAACATTATCGAGGATACAAGTCAGTTATTGAGGCCTCGTTTACTGAACTACGAGAAGATTGATTGGGTTCAATTATTGTCCGCGAGCTACTATATTCAAATAGTGGCATTTCTGGATTGACGGTACTGTGCATGAAAAATGCAGGCTCTAAAGGCATCGGGAGGGTGATAGATAAGCTACTAAGCATGAGAACTATTGACCCCATAGTTGGTCTATCCTCGGCGTTTTCTTGAACACATAACAATCCAATGTGGATGGTTCTCATTATGTCACGCATAGAGCCACTCGAATTTTCCCTCAATGTGGGATCTATCAAAGTTGCAGCTGTTCCTTTCTGCCAGCTTTTCCATGCCTGGAGAACAATATGATATAAGTTTTGGTTATTATTTAACGATGACAAGAGCCTTTCATAGAATAATGTATAGTGTTTATTGGTTCTTACGTAGCTTAGGAGATCTTCTGTGCTCTCACCGTTCTGAAAGCACCGGTTCTGCTGACCTGCCACGATTTCCAATAATAAAACACCAAAGCTGAATACATCTGACTTGATTGAGAACTGTCCGTGCATTGCATACTCTGGTGGCATGTATCCACTATAAAGTTAAGGTGTAAAGCGTTAGTGCTTCAAAAAGACTAGAAAAGAAGTCTTATAAAAAATTTATAAGATCATTCAACAAAACTGTGAAAGGCCTAATTAATTCTTTAGGACTAGGGAGTACTGAATACATATTAACCTAAAACAAAACAAAAGGATTAGTTATGAAAGCAAAGCATTAGTTATAGACTTACTATGTTCCAACAATTCGACTTGTATTGCCTCGGCTTTCTTCTGGCAGAAACAATCTTGCCATGCCAAAATCAGAAATTTTAGGATTCATTTCTGCATCCAATAGAATATTACTTACTTTGAGATCACGATGAATGATCCTAAGTCTTGAATCTTCGTGAAGGTAAAGAAGTCCCCTAGCAACACCTCCTATGATTTTGTATCGCCTATCCCAATCCAGGATTGCGCGCTTGGCTGAATCTGAAATGACAACCAAATATAGCACATACAGATCGATTAATCAAATAGGAAACTTTGAAGAAATATTAGCCCCAATATTGACTGTAATTATAAGCTTTATATGTTGTGAATAGAGCTAGGTAAGCTACATAGAGTAGAAGAAATGTTGTATTACCAAACAAGAAGTGATCAAGACTAGCATTCCGAACTAACTCGTAGATCAGAAGCCTTTCTGGTCCCTCTAGGCAGAAACCAAGGAGCCTCACCAAATTCCTATGTTGAAGCCTTGCAACTAATAAAACCTCATTTTTGAATTCTAATTCACCCTGTCCAGAATTCCTAGACAGCCTCTTCACAGCGATTTCTAGTCCATTTTGAAGCCTCCCCTGGAAATAAAGCACAATATTTATTGCAAGAATATTTATTTTGGTTAAAAGAGAGTAATCTTATCATACGTAAATGCTTTTCTAATACCTTGTAAACGGGACCAAATCTACCTTCTCCAAGTTTATTATTCTCAGAAAAGTTGCCTGTTGCAGCATTAATAGTAGCGAATTTGTATTGCAACGATTCAACAGTGCTAATTTCCTCCTCAGCTTCAATAGAAGAACAACAAATCAAAATCAGGGCCGGTACAAAGGCATGTCCAAATGAGCGACGAGAATGGATCCCCAATTTTGGGGTCCCCAAATTCATAAAAACTACCTTATATAATGTTAAAAATATTCACTGATTGGTTGCATGACTTAGTGGTACGGTGCTGGCCATTTCTCCTTGGCCATGGAAGTTTGAGTCCTTGCGTGGCTATCACTTTTACTTTTATTTTGGTATGTGAATTTACTTCTCAGAAATATATACTCTCCGTTTTCAAATTATCATCTATATTTCTTTTTTCGTCCGTTCTAAAATAATTATCGAAAACGGAGGGAGCAATATATAGTGTACAATAACTATCATAATAGGTTTGGCGTCCCAATGGATTATATACTTCATTGTTGATTTTGAGATTCTAGGATCAACTTTTGTTCAAAGCATTTGTTTTTTTTTTTTAATGAAAATTTATTTTTGTTAATTTTTTATTTTTATACCAATATTAAAGGGCCCTTTTATATTTTTTTCACCACGGCCCCTTAAAAATTTAGATCAAAATTAACATATCAACCCGTTGCTGCTACTCTTTCTTTATGTATTAAATTCTATTGCAGTAAAAGAAGCTCATGCTTAGAATGAGGATATATAACTGTAAACCCATTTGGAACTTACCCTCAATTTGCTCCTCTGACACTCGTTGCCTACGATTTCTCATCCTCAAGAAGATGCAAAATAAAGCTACTAGTATCACAACACAGACAGTTGGGACAACGATAAATATTATAGTCCGAGCTGTATTATTACTGTTTCCTGCCAAAATCACAAACCAAAACTAATTAGAAATTAGTTAGTGTGTTAGGTTGTAGTCTAATTGATCTTCTGATGACTAAATAAAGCAGGAGGTCCAAAACAAGTTGTAAGAGAGTAAACTTGACAACGGCTACTTATGCAAAGACGGTTCTAATTCTCATACGAACAAGGGATCACACTCACCTATCAAAAATCAGAGTAAACTTGACACTCTATGAAGATGTTCAAACCATTCGAATTCCACAAGTTGCTGTGAAGCAATGGTTGACAACTCTTAAGAGAAGGAAATCTAAGGCATTGCATGGGTTCATGGAATCATGGGGTATGTTTCGAAACTTCCTGGCTTTTTATTGCTTGAAAGATTTGGATTAAAAGCGAATGTCTAAATATAATAAGTAAATCCTTTTAGAGAGTAAATATTTTGCCACTTTATTATGATATGTAAAAATTTCGTTATTAAAAGAGCACATTTTTTTGTTTTCTTTTTCTTGATGTCTTCTATATGCCAAACACAGAAGGGTCTGAATCGGTCCTCCATCTTAGCTGATTTCTTTTTCAGACACTGGACTGCACCTCCTACAGATTGTACCCATTTTATCATATATATATGTTTAAACGATCCACTCAACCATTTAACTTTGACAAAAGACTGACTGGTCAACCATTTAATCCTCCACAGATAGTTACTGCCATTTATTCGTGGGATCGAATAGCATGCAAAGTAGGTCTAACAATTACAACTTGGCCACCTGACCCGACCTAAAAATTACCCGACACAACTCACTAATATTTTCGATCGAAAATATTAACTTGTTGGGTTGGATGTCGAACCCCAGTACCCATTTTGATGCGCTAGTTTTTATTCAACAAATGTATGAATTCTTGGGAAAGAAATTCTGGTTAAGACAAGTGGACCTGTGTTATCCCGTTATCCTGTTCTAACAACCCATTCTAACATGACTCATTTTGACCCATTTGATACTTGGGATCTAACGGGTCTTGACACTCATCAACCCGTTACATGTTACAACCATATCCAAACCCAACCCAACCCAACACACCCAATTGCCAAGACTACACCTAGGGTCAGTTTAACGTGGTCATGCTTCCACTAATGCATAGAGAGACATATTTTTCCGAAAAATCGAAACCATCCATCCCTTCCAAAATTGCCAAGAGCAAATGTTGGTTAACAAAGTAAGGTTTCAATGGAAGTATATAAATATATATATATATATATATATAAATATATATATATATATATATATATATATATATATATATATATATATATATATATATATATATATATATATATATATATATATTCTAAAATCAGACTCGAAAGTGAAAATTCAGCAGTAGTGGACTAGTGGTTGAAAATATTCCACCAAAACATAAGATTTTAATTAAACGGAAAACTCAATGAGTACCTGGTGATGCAGAAGGGGGTGCCGACAGAGGAGGTTGTGGGAGAGAAATTGCAGGGGTCGTACCAAAGAAACTATAAATCTCATGTCTATGATAACAGCTAGGCCGAAGAACTACGCCGCCTTCTTTCCCACCAAAATATATCGGAATTTGTGTTAGAGAGTCGGACAAACAATTGTTGCAATCCTCCTCTAATAAATCTGGGGTACACTGCATAAGTGCATTTATGCGAAGAAAATCTGGGCCACGAATAGTCCCCATAGCAAATTTCCGGAGGGACCCACCCGTCGCAGCCTCGCTTAGTAGCCTGTCGGTCAAATTCCTGAGCGCTGAGTTGAACTCACGGGGACTCGTAGCATCACTTGTCCTGTACACTATGACAGTAGCATAATTGATGCTCTCTACCCTATGGAAAATATTGGCGTTTGAGTACCTTAACATGCATGAATCGTACCAACGAAATGCTACCATTTTATTTGGACACAACCCTCTTAAATCGAGAGTTGCATTATAGACACAAATATGACAGATGTCTTGTGAAACGTCGCCTCTACAGAGGGCGATGGCGTAAACGGTGTCGTTGCCTTGGCCAGCGGAGGTATTGTAGAAGCCATAGTTATTGCTGGTGTGGGAGGGGAGAGAAGAGAGGACAGTTTCGAGATTTGATTGGTAGGTACTGTTTACTGTGTAATTGGCGCTATTTATACAGGGATCTGTTTGCAGTTGGGCTGTGGTGATATTGGCAAAGTGAAGGAGGATTATGGGAAAGAGGAATATGAACATTTCTCTGGATGACATTGCAATTTTTCCCTCCCTCCCCCTTTTTATTACTCCGTTCGTCTCCTTTGCACTCACAATCACACAATTAAGTAATTAAACATTTATTAAAGTTTACAGACAATGACCGATCTCTCCCTTAGAATGAACCAAAATCAACTTTGTGACTTGAGCGCAGTAAAGTATTTTTAACAATATGTGACTTGATAAGCATCGATTTGAACAACGTAAATCATTCAACACGGCTTGATTGACTATTGACTTGGACTTCACTATGAATTGGTGATTGTGACTGCCACTGGAGTGGTTTACTGATTTAGGATAAGGCTAGAAATTGGAGGGTACTTTTCTATATTTGACCTTTTGGGCAGAAGCAGGTGAATATTAAACATACGGATGACTTGATTTGGACCATTTGGTTACAACAATCAGTAGTGTTAGCCCAACCTTGCACGAAGGTTTAAATAAAAATTTCACAATTATTCGATGAAAAAACACGATACTTCCGCTCTCTCAAAATTATTTTATGCTTTCTATTTTCGTTGATATGCTTAGTCCAAATCTGGTCACGAGCAGAGCACGAGCCACCATCACGTGCCGGTCACGAGCATGGGCCTTGAAGGATCCACAGGCCCAGCGAGCACAAGAAGATCAACACCTAACGGTGAGCATAACGTTCCTGATACAACCTGGTCGGACACAGGCCCGGCCTGTCCGACCAGGGGCCTTGCCCGGGAATTATATTTGGTTCAATACATCATCTACCACGCAGGCGAGCAGGGCCTTGCCCGCTCAGTCATTATCGAGCAAAGGACACCAAGTGGCTTGCCCGCCAAGACACGGCCACAAGTTATCATATGTAGGCAGGACACTTGCCTTATCCATTCCTCGATGTCCACCGTATATCACCGGGATATCTAGAGTTTCACTCGCTTGTGAAACAGGATGACTAGGGAAACCAGATCCTACTCGGATTCAACCACACAAGGGCCAATAAATACTCCTCCGCCATACACCACCAAGGTACATGCTCTCATACCCTTTGCCTCTTCCTTGAGTTCTGGTATTCTGTTCTCATACACAATACTTACTCTCATGCCGAGGGTTTCGCGAGGCCCCCGCTCGCACTTCCACTGTTTTACGTGTCCTCGCCTGTTCGGAAGCCTTGAAGCCCGTATATCACCGCCTGATAACGTGACTGCCTAAGCGGCCCAGTGAGGATTTGCCACATCGGTTTGGTTCGTTCGGGAAATTTTCTCAACATCCCACTTTTCTTCCAAGTCTTACGGTGCATCACCCCAGCTACGATGGTAGTAAGAACGACAAACACCGTAAAGCAACAACGGCCAAAATTTGGAAGCGACTTGGCCGGCGAGCCGCGCAAGGGGTTGAGCCGAAGCAAGAAGATTGGCCGGCATGGCGAGCGGCACGTGGGAGGGCGTACGCTTTACGTGGAAGAAGCGTCGTCCATGCTAGCGAGCAGGTGTCGACCAACGTGATGCGAGGAGATCATCGATGGCGACTTAGTGTCAGGGGAGCGGGATCTCGGGGACACGCTTGAATCGTCAAAGAGGAGCAACGGTGGCGACCACGTGAATCCACGAAGGCCAAGCCCCTGACAGCTGGCTGCTCTCCAGTCAAGCGGATTATTATAGCGAGAATGTACAAGCTAAATCAACAACTATTGGCTGCAGGCCATGCCGGTCGATGGGCGATTTAATTACCAACTTTGAGTGTTCAGCGGCCAGATTGATGATGCCATACCCCATGGCCTGCGCAAGCAAAACTTCGGTTATCGTATCTGTCGAAAAGGTTGAAGAAATAAAAGCGAATGATGACCGGGCGGAAGCGAATATAGCCGCCCAAATTTCTCATACAAACAGTATGAGCAAAATTACTATGCGCGGTGAAAATAATAGTCACTTACTTGAGAGCAGCGAACAGCAGAAAAGAAGCATATCAGTGGCGTAAGCCGGCCAGTGAAACGAGGAGATAGGAAACCTACGCGCAAACCTACGCCCCGGCTTCACCGAGCATAGATCGGATCATGCCCGCTCATCGGTATCAACCTAGATCTTAGAAGCGGCGTGTCGGCGCATGGAAGCCATGAAGCGTGACATGGCAAAGCGGATAGCTAACATTTGTGGCCAACCCGTATGGTGTAATCAAGCATTTGGAGGAAGCCACCCTTCTTGAAATCGAGAAGCAGAGTGGCATCACGTTCCCACAATTTGAGAAATATTTCGGGAAGACACGGCAAGTGGCGGCTCGAGATCATTCGAGCCTGAGTCGAATGGTGACAGATGTTGAAGCTCTAAAAATGCGAGCATTCGAGGGAGCTCTAAAGGAAGGCACAAGGCATGGCTTGGAAGGGTTCCAAGTGGATCTATAGGCGATTGGGAAGTGTTGAGGGAAAAATTCCTTGAAGAATTTGGCCTGCTTGGACCAACACCTAAAACCGATTCGACCTCGCTAAAGTCAAGCAAGGCGAGCATGAGTCTTATGGAAGTTACTTGAAAAGGTTTGAGGCGCTTCGACCAAGTGGCCGCAACCGGTGATCCGAGATTACTACGCTATCTAAACAACATGAGCGAACACGAAGACAATGTTGGCCGTGAACAGGAACCTCAATTTGACTGCTTAACAAGTTCCCATCTGTTTTGCTCAGCAGAGGCGTTCGAGCGGACAAGAATAAGAAGCGAAGACAAGGCCCAGGACGGCTTCGGCCACGCCGGTGACGGGGACGGGAGGCGGCTGTCGCTCGAAGGCAGAGGAGGTCATCTCCCGGCCAAAGATTATTGAAGAATCTCGGTTTACCCAGCTAACCAACACGGGAGGACATCATGCTCCGAGATCGGAGGCAGCTCGCCGTCCATATCCACTTGATCTGAGCTTCGCCCGTACGGGGATCCCGATAAAATGCTGCGATTATCATCATGGCGCAGGGCATACTATAGAGGAATGCGTGAATGCTTGGCAAGATCAAAAAGCTCATGCGCGGGCAAACTAAACCGCTTCAAGAAAAACCGAGGCGATGGGAACAATGCTTGAGACAATGAAAGGCAAGAGCGGACCTCCACGGGAAGAGGTGGCGGGCCTCAAATTCAGTGTGGTCAGCATGATTCAGGGAAGAGCTTCCATCAAACTTGAGGAAGCTATATTCACTACTCCCGAGCGGTAAACTCTCGGTAGATGGCAGGGGAGCCAACATCTTTTTCATCGCGAGTACCCCTCTAACCAGAACAGCAGCTAGTCATCTCTCTCTGGTAAGCGCATGGCAAGTCCGGGGTTGCTCGGCAGTGCGAGCGAGATATCATGTCTTATTCTGTTTCAAAGAGTTAGAGTTAGCGGATGCCGGTGCAACCTACCTTGGAAAAGCTGGAAGGGTTCCTGATCACAGTGGGCGTAAAAGGACCATCGGTGGAAGTGTTCATGGGAGGCAGGGGCCTGAGCCGAGCAGAGATGATCAACAAGGTGATGGGCCTCAAATCGGCGTACAATTGCATAGTATACACATATGCGCCTCTGCTTAAGATCCTTCACAAAGCGACTCACATGGTAGTCTCAATAGAGCTCAGCTGAGTTCCACATCGACTACTGGGGCAATCAGGCCCGGGCATTAGGCGATTTTACGGTGAAACTTCGCCCGACAAGAACATGACAACCGGCAGGCGGATGAGCCCGAGCAAGAGCATTTGCCTGACCCGACACGCCTTGTTGGGACTTATATGTTGATGGAGGCCGACAGCAAGGTCGGGAGCGGGGCTGGCATCCCTTCTCGTAGCTCCCAGGCAGTCCACGGTTCGAGCTCGCATTACGATTCAAGTTCCCGCCTCTAACAATGTGGCGAGTCTGCAAGCGATGTCGCCGGTCTCGAACAAGCGGACATAGGAGTGTCACGATCACGGTGTACTCGGATTCTGGCGGTTGTGAACCATGTCAGGGGAATACATGGTACACACCCGCTAGTCAATCTTTGCCGAGAGCTTGTCGAAGGAATTTTGACAAATTTCAAGTTACGGGAAATAATCGAGAATAGACCCAGAGCAAACAACATGCGGCAGTTATCTGTCTAAGATCGAAGAAAGCTTATCATTGAATCCTTCGGTAATGGTGAGCACCTAGATACTCCGGCTATCGATAGACCGGTAGTAATGGACATCGAGCGGCGGACCAGGAATTGGATTGGCGATTCACAAACTATATCGAGCAAGGGATCTTACCCGCCGACAAGGTCGAAACCACCAGTCGAAGCCAGGCTTGTCGGTACTTTCGGTAGTAGGAATTAGGACTAAGCGATCTAAAAGGTCGGACCAATGCTCCCACTGCGTACAGAGAACTAAGCGAAGGTGTATATGAAGTGCATGAGGGGAATGCGGCGGCCATCCAGGGTGCCGCTCTAGCGAGAAAGGGTATTGCAGCGCGGATACTCTTTGGATAACTCTCAGAAGGGATGCGAGAGAGAAATATGTTCGTGAATGTGACAAGTGCGAAAGATCTGCGGACATACCGGCGCGCCCTCAGCCATCGAAACCCCGGTTGTTGCGGCTGGCCCCGACATGTGGGGGATCGACTGTCGGACCGTTTCCACTCGCATGAGAAAGTACAAATATGGTGGTCTGTTGATTATTTCACGAAATGGATAGAAGCCAAGCCTACGGCCAAAATCACGAAAGCAAATGTCATCAAGTTAGATCCATGATCAAGTGTGGTGTAGGTTGGCCTTCCGCGGGCAATTGTATCCGACCATGGCACACAGGTTCTCGGACAAGTTCTGACGGAGAATGTGGCGACTAGGTGTCAAACATTGGCAATCTTACATAGCCTATCCTCGAGGGAGCAGGCAAGCCGAGGCCGGAAACAAACGGCTCTGCTCACTGAAATCTAGAAGGACGGCGAGGGAAATGGGAGGCG
>CM028379.1:73406957-73437374 GCA_013146195.2 Codonopsis lanceolata | reverse complement strand
GAAAGTCCGACCTCCTTTAATGATTTATCTCCGCAGATGATTGCTTTGCTTTCAAAGCTTCACTGCTTGCTTAATTTGAACCTTAGGGTATTTATATGAGTAGCAAGATAACCAATTCCTTCTTTACCCTTGTTAGGTTTTCGATATTGTGCAGAATATTACTATTCATTCAGTGAACTGCTCATTTTTCTTGTTCGAGGTCGCGCTTAGAGATTTTCATTAGAGAATCCTAGCCTAGATTTATTCAAGCGAGGGCTCGATCTCCAAGAATTTGATCAAAGATCCGTTGAGTTATTCCATGAGTTAATGGTTTTTTGCAACTCTTCTTTCTCAAATAGATACTTTGGCATGATCAATAAGACAAGCAACCTTTTCATTGAGAAACTTGTTCTCTTCTTTTAACTTGATACTTTCCCCGCTGGATTCCATGGAGAGTTTTTAACTCGGTTTCAAAGATGGATTTCTCGCCTCCCATTTCTCATGACTTTTAGCTAACTTAACATAGGCCTTCCTAAATTCATTGAATTCCTAGCATGTCTTGAGCATCTGAGGATTTCTTCTTTTCAAGGCTCTTCTAAGATTGTTCTATGTTAGCTTGAAAGGGAGAAAGTACTTAACTTCACCGTCTCGAGTCATGGGAGTGTGACTTGCAGAGCAACAAGGCAAATGTGTGCTTGCCAAGTGAGTCATCACCATCATCCTCGCGACCGCCAAACCAAGCTACATGGTTTTCTTCTAAGTCCTCACCAGAGAGACTTCTATGTTTTGAAAATGATTTAGAGGGTCTTTCTTATAGGCTTTATATTTTGGCTTAGGACATTTAGAAGCTTAAATGACCAAAGCCTCATAGCTTGTAGCAAACTAACTCATTGGTTAGAGTTTTCGCAGTTTTCCGAAAGTCTCGTTTGCTTCCTTCTTTTGTTAAATCTTGAGAACTTTTGAAATTTCTTAATTAACATAGCAAATTGTTCTTAAAGGATTTCATTCTCACTGAAGAGGTAGAAGGTTTATTTTCTCAAGGTGAATATCCCGAGCGATGGGCAGAAGGAAGGAAGTTTAAAATGTTTGTCCCGTTTCGAGCTTGAAGTAATCTTGCTCATGGACTAAACTCGCATACAAACTTCTAAGATGCATGGAGTTCAAGTCTTTGACTCTTTATAGCAAAGTGGTTTTTACATGCCACAAACTTCCTAAAGAAGCTAAAAATCTCATATTTACTTCTTTGACACTATATTTTTCCTAAAGAGTAACAAATTTATTTACTACCTCACAACTGTCAGAGGCTTGTCTGAGAGTCTCCTAGATCTTTTCTCGAATGAATCAAATTGTTGAATATAGTTGTACTTCCTCGTTGTCTCTCGGTGGGTAGATCTCCTTCGAGATATTCTACCAAGGCTTCCACATTTCCTGGCATTTGCATCGATGATCCGTTGTATGCTTGTGTCGATGAGAGCTTGATATGATATGAATAGCCTTCGCCGAAGTTCAACAAGTCTTCTTTCTTCATCCGTCCATTCGCTCATGGTTTTAGGTATTTTAGGACCACCCGCTACTTAAGTAGGTTGGGCTTCATTGGAATATAAGGACCTCGTTGAACACATTGCCACAACCGATTGTCAATAGAGTTCATATATCTCATAACCTTATCTTTCCATACTGAAATGACCTTCGTCCAATATTGGGACGTGGCCGGTATTCAAGTAGGCAAAGATATAGTGAGCCATAGGATCTATTCTCAAGAGGTTAGGCTTGGAAAAATGATTTTTCAAAGAATCAAGCTCGATACCAATTGTTGGTCCTAAAGTAGGCTCAATCTAGGCTAGAAGGGGGTTGAATAGCTAGATAAGGTGTTAAAATCTTTTGATTGATAGAAAACACTTCTTTAGGATTTTAGAAAGGTTTGAGAAGAGTGTTGGGAATAAAGTCTGAATAATAAAAACATTTATAACACGGGGAGCGGTTAAGACCGCCAATTATGAGAATAGAAACAGGATATAAATAGTGACGAGAGATTTGAAGTGGTTCGTCTTTGTGAATAGTACTACATCCACTACCAAAGTGGTTAGCTTTGGATTTTAAAAGTGCTTTTGTTTATCCACTAGGTTTATGATTTAGATCACTAATGGATCGTGTACAAAATCGGCTTAACCAAGTGTTTGAAGGTGAGAGAAACAATCAATGAATAATTGTTCTCTACACGCAGCGTGATTAAAGAACAGTTTAAAGACAAACTAAATGAAGCCGAGAAGAAATAAAGATGATAGATCCAGCGTAAAGTTTGGTAAAGTGTTAGTCCTTGTCCTTTGATCTCTTTGAATGCAGTGATGAAGATGAAGCTTGAGAGTTTAATGCGCAAGAGTTATCTTTGTTCGTGTCTTCGTGACTTGAATATATACCAGAAGAGATCTTTGGACCGTTGGATAGGAACATGTTGAATTGTGTCAAACGGTTCTTTGCATTGAATGCAATGAGACGGCCGTCTTCGAGATGCAGAGTGCGAGAAGACTTTGCCAAACAGTAATGTTTCAGGTGAGCTCTTCGGCTCGAAAGTCTTCTTAGCCAAAACGGGTAATGCTTTCTTCGAGAGGTCGAGTGCGAGCACGGACAGTTGTCATCATACAGAGTTGACTTCTTGAAGATGTAAAATTGGTGAAGACATAATGACAAGATATTTTCGAAAAAATATCTGGATGAATATCCACGTGGCGTTGTATCTTGATTTTAGCTTATTTTGATTTTCTGTAAATTGAGCAGACTTCAAAGTCTGCTGTTTTTCCAATGTTTGCCGAAGAAGCTTGCTGAAACGCGCCTAAGAACTAAACACTAGAAACTATTCTAAACACAATGATTCTAAGACAGTTGCCACACTAATCGGTACGCAGACCTTTTAGCCACTGTACAAAAGAATCAGAAGATGACTCAACCAAATCTAATCATAGGAATCAACAGTTGTACAATATATGCAGGGGAACGTGCTGTAGATTGGCAAAGCGCTGATATTTGTCACAATGATGCCCCCACCGAATATAATTAGTTTCTAGCGTACTGCAGTAGTACCCTTGTCAGATTACTTTCTTTGACAGCATATGTCCATTCATGGGTGGCCCACAAGTACCACCATTCAGTTGGTCCATGATTTGTTCTGCTTTGGCCTGATCTAAGCAGATTCAATCCTTGGTAGTGTCTTTTATATAGACTACCTCCACTGATCACAAATCACGATGCCTATCTTCGTAGGGAGAATTTTCCTCTTTTGTCTAAATTGTTTGGATAGACTCCTTCCTGAAGTAGGTTCCAAATGTCTAAGTACCAAGGCTTGTTTTCCT
This sequence comes from Codonopsis lanceolata, assembly GCA_013146195.2. Lineage (NCBI taxonomy): Eukaryota > Viridiplantae > Streptophyta > Magnoliopsida > Asterales > Campanulaceae > Codonopsis > Codonopsis lanceolata. The sequence continues at coordinate 73,434,048 of CM028379.1, read as the reverse complement.
TTTCAGGAGTTGTATCAATTGTGGAGCAGTAGGCAGGAGCTATTTTCTTTCCAACTACAAACGGCTGAACGTTGATCTCTATGGGAACTTTGACCAACGAAGCTAAAGTTGCTAAAGCATCGACAAATTGATTTCTATCTCGCGGCAGATAATAAAACGAGATATCATCAAACTCTTTTGCTAAAGATGTCAATCGAGCATGATATATTTGCAGTCGGGGATCTTGGGTTTTCCATTTCCCTTCGATCTGATTTATGATCAAAGCAGCATCACCAAAGACTTCCAAATCTTTTGCACCTCTTTGGAGAGCCTCTTCTAGACCAGCAATGCAAGCTTTGTACCCGACATTATTATTTGAACATTCAAACTCCAATCTTATGGCTAAAGGAGTATGAGAATCTGCTGGATCAATTAGCAGGATTCCTATGTCGAAACCTCTTTTGTTGGCAGCCTCATCAAAGAACATCTATCATTTGGTGTCATGATCTGTAATTTCTAAGACACCATCGTCTGAGAAACTTGGCTCTGATGCATCTTCTGATTCTAAAGGCAAATCAACTAAATGGTCTGCAATCACACTTCCTTGGATAGATTTACACGTGACGTAGGTGATGTCAAATTCATTAAGTAGAAATGACCATTTAGCCAATCGGTTAGAGAGTGATGGCTTTTCAAAGATATTTCATTGGGTCCATTATGGAGATCACTTTTATGGACCGGGCTTGCAAGTAGGTTTTGAGCCTCTGTGTTGCCCAGACTAGACCAGTACAACTTTTTTCTAAGGTTGAATAATTGAGCTCGCTTCTTTGTAGCTTCCTACTTATGATGTAGATGGCATTTTCGACGTAGGAGTTTTCTTTTTCTTGTACGAGCATAGCCATTATTGCATTGTTTGTGACAGTCAGGTATAGGAGGAGAGGTTTATGAGCATGAGGAGGAGCTAGCATGGTTGGCTAACGAGGTAGTCTTTGACTTTTTCGAAGGCTAGCTGGCATTCTTCATCTCTGACTCGGTCAGTGTCCTCTATCAGGAGCTTGAATAATGGCTCACACTTGGATGTTAACTACCTGATGAAGTGGATGATATACTACAATCGGCCCAGGAAACCCTTAACCTCTATTGGGGTCTTTGGCTGTGGCATGTCTATGATAGCTTTCACCTTAGCAGGTTCTATTTCAATGCCCTGCTCGGTTACCATGAACCCTAGGACTTTGCCCTTGATAACTCCAAATGTGCATTTGGTTGGGTTGAGTTTCATCTAGTGAACCTGGGATTGTCAGTCTGAACATTATTTATTTCCCTAAAATTTCTCTCTCTAAGATTTCTCTCTAAGTGGTCGCCCTAATTAGGGTTTATCTTTGGCGGCCATGGCTGCCCCGCCAGCACCGCCGGAGCCACCTTCATCTGTCTCTCCAAAATCCTTTACCGATGCCCTTTGTTCTTCCGCTCCTCCCGCTAATCTTCCTTTTTCCATCCCTCCATCAACATATAAGGGCGAGCCATCTCTCATGCTTTCTCCTGAAATTATTGAATCTCTTGCTGCCCCCTTTAAATTTGCTTTAATCGGAAAGTTTTCTCATGGCAGACCATCTATGGAAGCTACCCGTAAATACTTCAACACCATTGGTCTTAAGGCTGCTTTTACTATAGGCCATATGGATTCTAAGCACATCCTCATTCAGGTTAACAACAATGAAGACTATCAAAGGCTTTGGATAAAGGATCATTGGTATCTTGGCCGATATCCCATGCGTGTGTTTAAATGGTCTCCTAGTTTTCGACCTGACGTGGAGAGTTCCATCGTTCCAGTCTGGTTTTCCTTGCCTGGGCTTCCCATTCATCTGTTCAACAAATCGGCATTTTTCTCTTTAGCTTCACTGTTTGGTAAGCCTCTTATGATAGATCAACCTACTCTTAATCTTTCTCGCCCCAGTGTTGCACGAATCTGTGTTGAGATTGATCTGCTCCAGCCTTGTCCCTCACGTATATGGGTTGATTGTGGCAATGTTTATCCAAGCTTCCGCGCACTTATTCGAGGTCGAAAATAAACCAAAGATATTGTTCATTGTTTTCGCCAAGGTCACTATGAGATGAACTGTAAGGTAAAACATCCTGATATTCATGAATCTGAGCCTCCTCCGACAAATACCACCAACCATTCTCAGCCCTCTCATCCACGCCAGATGTGGACCCCAAAGAAATCCAATACTGCTAGCACCAAAGACGCTCATCAAAATAACATAAACCCGCAGCCTAACCCGATCGACAACAGCAATGTGCCAAAGGAACCACAATCATCTGGCATCCCTCAAAACCCTACACCCACTGCCGAGGACAATTCTAATGATAATACTTTGGAAACTCGTCAAGACCACCCCCCTGTGTCTGTTATGGAGAACGATGTTATTCCTCCATCTGAAAGTTTTAAGCCTCCAGAATCTAATCTACAATCCACAGACGTGAATGCTTCTGTTGACAATGATAATGCCCCGCCAATTATTCCTACTTCCTCCAATCGATTTGCGGTTCTAGATGTTCTGGAGGAGGAAGATGCGCATAGTATCTTGTGCCCTCAACATTGAGACTAGCCACATACCTTCAAAATCTAAGTAGAAACCTTCTATTCCTCCCTGATAGGCTCACGCTGCCCAGTGCTTCCAAGCCATCGGCGAAGTTCTTCTATTTAACCTGCTTAATGGATATCAAAATCCTTTTTGGAACATTCTGGTATTGGCAATGAGCCTGTCACCGCTTAGCAGCTTAGTTAAACTCCACAATATTTCAATTGTTGCGCTGAGCCAATGCCGAATATGGAAAAAGTTAATCTTATCACTCGCAGACATTGCCTGTCAGTTCTCCGCTCTAATTCTATTAGCTCTATTTGGATCTTTGTAAAGTCCTCTTTTAATTGCCAATTAATTAATACCTCCTCTCAGCAAGTTACATTGCAGATTCAACATTTTTCGTGGCCTTCTCATGCTCTTCTAAGTTGTGTTTATGCTAAATGTAGCATTGATGACCTGTGAACTTCTATGGGATGATCCGATCCACATCGCTTCTCACCAAAATACTCCTTGGATAGTTGGAGGTGAGTTTAATATAATTCTTCATCCTTCAAAATCGGTGGAGTAGGTCGATCGCATTGGAGCCCTTTGATTTTCATGCTTGTATGGCGCCTTCGGTTCTCTCGATTTAGGTTATTCAGGAAGCGATTTTACTTGGTGGAACAAAAGGGAAGGGAATGCAACCATTCATGAGCATATCGACCGTGTCATTTGCAATTCAGCTTGGCTAGATAAATTCCATGCTACTGCTCAAAGATCTAAACCGAACCCTCGTTCGATCATTATCCTCTTCTCACTACCATTATTAATCGATCTGCTGGGGCCCTTCGCATTCCGCTTCATTAATGCTTGGATCACCATTCTTCATTCACGCACACACGGTTTTACTGTGCTTGAATTGTAGTGATAGTGGCGCACCAATGGCTCGGTTTTCTGAAGCTCAAGAATGTCAAAGATGCATTAAAGCTGGAATAAAAATGTCTTTGGGAACATTTTTGCTAACATTAAAGAGGTGAAGATGAGGTTTTAGAAAAGAACTTTATTTGAGCTCAATGCTTTCTCCTTCCAATAGGAAGCTCTGGCGCATGGCACCAAGGCTTCGATTTTTCGCAAAACAAAAATTAAGTGGTTAAAAGAGGGACAAGGCACGGTCGTTTCACGCCCGCTTGCTGCACAACGGCGTTTTTTCTCCACTCTATTCATGATATAGATGGTCGGCTTCTTGACTCAAGACTCCATTAAGCAAGGAACTATTAATTATTTCACAAGTCAATTGCAATCTGATGGTATCATGAACTCTTCCATAAACTTGAATGTCATTCCCCGTCTTATTACGGATGAATGGAATGCCCTTCTTATTACTCCTCCTTCGGCTTTGGAAATTAAACAGGTTGTGGTTCAATTAAGTGGTGATAGTGCAGCTGGTCCGGATGGCTTCACTGGCAAATTTTACTCTCATTGTTGGGACATCATTGGTGAGGATTTTTGTGAAGCAATTCTTGAATTTTTTTCTGGCTTCTCGCTTCCTAAGGCTTGGTCTAGCACCTTAATAGTGACTATTCCCAAGACTGACAAGCCTTTCTCTTTCAAGGACCTCCGGCCAATTAGTCTATGTAATTTCTGTAACAAGGTTCTTTCCAAAGTTCTCTCTTCCCGTCTTGCTTCAATCTTGCCTCATGTTATCTCGGAAAATCAAAGCGCTTTTAGCAAGGGTCGAATTATGCAAGATAATATTTTATTGGCACAAGAATTGATGGGGTTTTTGGGCAAAAAAGTCACCTGTTCGAATGTTGTTGTTAAGCTTGATATGGCCAAGGCTTTTGACAGAGTCTCCTGGGTTTTTCTCATTACGGTGATGCGTCAGTTTGGTTTTCACGAAATTTTCTTCGACCTCATTTGGCGCCTAATCTCTGATAATTGGTTTTCGGTTCTCATAAACGGCAACCTGTCATGATTTTTTTCTTCGACATGTGGGCTTCGTCAAGGTGATCCGCTTTCGCCAAGTTTATTTATTCTAGCAGCTGATTATTTTAGCCGATCTCTCAACATTTTACAGCAGCAAGTTTCATCTACTATCTATTCTTCTATTAGCGGTTGCCCCATCATTTCACACCTTGCATTTGCCGATGATCTGATTATTTTTTGTAATTGAGGAAAGTCTTCTATTGAGCATCTAAGTGCTGTGATAAATCACTACGAAGCTGTTTCTGGGCAGCAGGTTAATAAATTGAAGAGTTCTTTTTTTGTCGCTCCCACAACTGCAGTCAATCGGGTCTCCTTAATTTCTAATATCTAGGGGTTCAATGCAGGTACTCTCCCTATTGCCTACCTCAGCTGCCCGTTATTTTATGGTCGAAAGAAGCGTTCATATTTTGATGGTCTTATTGTCAAGCTGCAGAATCGCATCTCTAATTGGTCTGGGAATTTCCTTAATTCTAATGGTCGTATCATCCTCATCAATCATGTCCTTCACTCTATCACTAGTTATCAGATTGCTTCTATTGACCCTCCCAAATCTGTTAGTTCCTTGATTGATAAGCTTTGTGCTAATTTTTTCTGGGGGCAGATAGATGGAAAAAATAAAAGTCATTGGGTTGCTTGGCATAAATGTTGTCGTCCAGTTTCAGAAGGAGGTATTGGAATTCATAGCATGTCTGACATTATCCAGGCTTATGGTGTCAAACTTTGGTGGCGCTTCCGCACTTCTTCCAACTTATGGACTGCCTTCTTAAACTCTAGATACTGCTCCAATACTCATCCCACGCAAGCTGTTTTTTGGGGTTCCCAAATCTGGAAACGAATGCTTAAAGCTCGAGCTGTGGCAGAACCAAATATCTTCTGGATTATCGGCCATGGTCTTCACTCTCCATGGTTTGATAAGTGGCTGTTTTCTCCTCAGATTGAAAAACCTCCCGACTGTTCATGCACAACGATTCAGGAGCTTCTTAGTCCATCTCAAAGACATGATCTCAGCTCTATCGCCGATCGATGCTATAAATCGATTTACGAATAGATTTCCTTAATGATTCAACCGATCGGCGCATCGGTCCGCTTCCTCTTCGGGAAAATTCAGTCTTTCTTCGGTATTTCCTTTAATCAGAGATTCACAGCCTACTCTTCTCTCTTCCAAATTTATTTGGCATAAAGCTTTGCCCCGTTATATTAGTGTTTTCATTTGGAGGCTCCTTGCTCACAAACTTCCTCTAGATGAAGCTCTTTGTCGGAAAGGGATTTCGTTGGGTTCCAATTGTTTTTGCTGTGATGGAGGGTTTGAGGAAACTTTTACGCATGTCTTCATCAATAGCTCCACTGCTTCAGCAATTTGGTCCCATTTTCACAACCTGTTTGAAGTTCCCATTCAGGCTGGCTCTATTCAGCAGATATGTTTCTCTTGGTGGCTGCATAGTAAAGCTAATCCCTTCTCTTTGCTTCCTTCTATTATTCTTTGGAATATTTGGAAGTTCCGTAACATGGCCTTCTTTGATAATCATAAGCTCCCCCCTGCTTTGATTATCAAAAATATTTCTTCAGATCTCCATTTTTCTCTTCTAGCAGCCGATTACCATATCTCTTATTTGTGGTCAAACACCAAAATTTTGTACGGCTATCGCAAGAAAATTTGTATTCAGCATGTAGCTTGGATCAATCCTCCCTCAGGGAGGGTCAAACTAAATTTGTCGATGGTGCAAGATCAATCCTCCCTCGTGGAAACCCGGTGTCATGGCGGTGGTGGGGGTATAGTTCGTGATTCTTTGGGTCGTTGCATCTTTGCTTACTCCCAATTTTATGATGTTTGCTCTAATATGTATGTTGAAATCAAAGCTCTCTTTTTTGGTGTGAAGTGGCTCAGGGAAAAGGGCTATCATGATGCAGTTATTGAAACGGACTCGAAGGTGATTTTTAATTGTTTTGCTCATGGTCACTCATTACCTTGGGCTCATTCCTACTTGGTTCGATACATTTCCCGGGCTCAGGCTGAGATGTGGCTTTCTTTCACTCATTGCTTCCGTGAAGCCAACAAGGTCGCTGATAGCTTAGCAAATTTTGCCTATGACTCTCATAAGGATTTGGCTTTTCATTCTTTGAGAGACATTCCCCGCTCTACTCGAGGTCTTATTTTAGTTGATGCTTGTAACACCCCCTATGTTAGGATTTCCTAATTTTTCTTCCTGATGTATTTGCTTTTCGAGGTAAGGCTCCTTTGTCCCCCCGTTCAAAGGGTAAGGCTGGTTGTCCCCCTTAAGTTTGTTCTCATTTTTTTAATTAATAAAATTCTCGCAGGTGCCGCCCTGCTTCCATAAAAAAAAAAAATTCGTCTAGTGTTTTCTTAACCATTCGAAGAATTTTCGAAGCTCTTTGACATGGGCACCATTTGTGTCTTCAAAATGTATAATCATATCGTCCACGTACACTTCGACTTCTTTTTGTATCATATCGTGGAAAAAGGTAGTGGCAGCTCTTTGGTATGTAACCCCAGCATTTTTCAATCCGAATGGCATGACAGTGTATCAATAGGTTCCCTGGGGGTGATGAATGAAGTTTTTTCCTGGTCCTCTACTGCCATTTTGATTTGGTTGTAGCCCAACATGCCGTCTACAAAGGATCTTAATTTGTGAGAAGCCACAACATCTACCACAATATTAAGGTTAGGTAGAGGGAAGTCGTCTTTTGGCGACGCCTTGTTGAGGTCACGGAAATCTACGCAGATTCGAACCTTTCCATTAGGTTTTGATACGGACACTATGTTCGACAGCCAAATTGGGTACTCAACTACCTAGATAAACTCGACGTGTAGTTGTTTCGTGATCTCTTCTTTCACTTTTAGTGACCATTCTGGCTTGATTCTGGGAAGTTTCTGCTTAACTGACCTAGCATCTGAGTATGTCAGAATTCAGTGCTCTACAATCGCTGGATCCAACCCAGGCATGTCTTCGTAGGACCAAGAGAAGACATCTGCAAACTCTCTGGGTAGACTGGTCAATGCTGCCCTTTCTGACCCTTCCAGATAACTGCCAATTCTGACCTCTCTGATCTCACTGTTCAGCCCCAGATTGATAACAGACAAGTCTTCTTCTGACGCTGTTGATTGGTGCTTTTCTCGTTGTTTCACTGACTTGACGAGCTCGATTAGGTATTCTTTATCTTTTGGGTCCATTTCGTTAAACGACTCATTATTTATGTTAGTTAATTCGTCTTTTAACGTAGTTGCAACCAAGGAATACGCGAAGACACCGAGACTTTCATTATTAATTTCAGGGTTTACAGGATTGGTTACATTATTGAGGTCCTAGGGTTTGAGGTCCTCAATTTCAGGGAGCGGGCCGGTAGATGACCGGTCCGTAAGGCAATAAGAAATAGGGGGAAGGGTGTATCCGAAACGGTCCACCAAGTCTGCTGTTGTCAGGAGCGATCCAGCCGTTGTGTACCAATTTTGCAAGGGGTTACCAGCAATGGACTCGAATTCTGCCGGGAACTTTCCATAGCTAGTCCCTCCATCAATCATACCCAGGAAGCTGTCTCCCATAAATTCATCACCAAATAGAGCCAGGGCATAGTCATCTTGATCTATGGTCCAAGTATTTTCGACCGTTATAGTTTTATATGTGGTGCTACGGGGCTCTAGGATAACCTTTTCCATTTCATTGGTGGCGAGACTGACGTCTTCGAAAACCTCCTAACCAAGGCATCTTTTCCCATTTCGGTCTATCCAGGGCTTTGGGAACATGAGATAGGCATTTGTTTTTCCTTTCCTTACAAAATACCCATTTAGAGTTTTTCTATATGGCTGTAGAAGAGGATCCTTGTAAGGCCGCTTTTCACGTTCTGCCTTACTCTTTTCGTGTTTTTTGTCTCATGATCGCAGCTAATTCAGCTGGCGTAGGTTTGTATCCTAAATCAAAAGGAGGAATACATTCCTTAAGTTCATCTTGGACCAGATTGATAAGCCCCTGCTGATTTATGCCAAGACCCAGACCAGGCATATAATTCATTTTTCGGAGCATGTTTAATGGGACCATATCTCCAAGGATTGTGGCTTTCTTTCTAGTGATGTCAGTCTCTCGCCCATATTCAATTGCGTTGACTCTGGCTTGAGGGATGACTTCAAAACCATTGAGGAAGATACTCGTGTCATCATGCTCTATTTCGAGGATTGGGATATCCCCATTTTCTTTATTTTCCACGATCTTATCGGCAAGTATGATCACTATGTGGTCATCGTGGATGAACTTGACATGTTGATGTAGCGAAGAGACTACCCCTTTTACCCCATGGATCCAAGGACGTCCTAGCAATAAACTGAAAGTAGCAGGAATATCTAGGACTTCGAATTTAATCGGCATATTCAGCGGCCTAATTGTCATCATCATAGTTACCACCCCTAGGACACCTCGACTTTTGTTGTCATATGCCCTTAATGTTTGTGACGAAGGAGTTAATTCTGATATCTTTGTCCCCAGTTTTACTAATGTGCTTGTATAGGACATACATTCAGAGATGAGCCGTTGTCTATCAGGACTCGAGGAACCCTTTTTTCCATGACCCCTACAGTGATGTGGAGAGCGTCAATGTGGTTGGTTCCTTCCTTTGGCAAATCCAAATCAATGACCATAATCACATTCCCAAAGTGTATGTTTCCGATCATTTGGGTTAGCTCGCTTGGAGATGGTTCAATAGGGATGACTGCCTGACTCAAGGATTTGGCCAATGTGTTGCGATGATTTTTGGTAGCACATAGCAAGCCCCGGATGGATATGTTAGCTTGGGTTTACTTCATCTGAGCTAACAGGGTATTTTCCATGCTTTTAGCCCCAATGTCTATTTCTTTGTCTTTTCCAGAGTGATCACCACTTTCCTGGTTTGGTTGATACACTCAACTAGATCTAGTAAGATGACTGACATCCCTACCAATCCAACTGGTTTTCTCAGTGCTACAGATAGTTTGACTATTGCCCAAGATAGTGTCCCAAAAGAGCATGTTGCAGCTAAGCTCTTGCAGAGAGAGAGGAACGACGATATACTGCAATGGTTTCTCATTCCTTTCAAACTTAATGGGTACATAGTTTTCTTCATTGACCTCAATCATATTGAAATGAGGTAATGGGTTATGGACTACATTGGGCCTGGGGTGAGGTTTCTCGATGACTTTATCATCTATATGATCTTGGATTGTATTTCTGAGTACGTAGCACTTGTTAGTGAGATGACCACTGTAGCGATGGTATTCACAATACTGTGCATTGTTCCATGAGTTAGGTAGAGGATTCGGCGGCCTGTAGTTTTCCATGGGTTTTAGCACTCCCTGTGCCATCAGTCCTTGTAATATCAGTGATTGGGGAGCTTGTAATTCATCATAATGCCTATTTCCTCTGTTTGGTCCTTTGAAGTTCCTATTTGGACCATTATTCCCACCAACGGTATTGATGGACATATCTACTCCATTGGACCATGGTATAGTGCCATAGTTTTGGGTAGGGAAGCTAGTTAGTGGCGGAGTTGGTATATTTCCCACCATGTGAACATCTACTCCTGATGTTGCTGCTTTTCCTTTTGAGTAGCGGAATGAGCTAGGAGGTGTACCGACTTTCAAATGTCTAGTGCGTATATCTTCGTCGATACATATTCTTATTTCCACTATCTCATTGAAATTACCATAAGGGAGATATTGCATATGCTCCAGGTAATGGGTTGGAGATTTTTTATGAACATCCTGGCTGATTCAGCTAGATCAGGCCTGTCCAACGTCTGGGCTATCTTTCTTTTCCATCTGGCTGCAAAATCTGCACAAGCTTCTTTTTCCTTTTGGGTGCACACCTCAAGTTCCCTTTTATTCTCAGAGCTACTATTGTCTTTGTACCTCTTTTGGAACTCCTCATCTATTTGGTCCCATGTACCCATAGTACTATTGTTTGCTAGTATTAACCATTGCTTAGCTGCCCCTATCAAGGTGAGATGGAAATTGGAGGCCATTGCTTCGAAACTAGCTCCTCTTGACTGTATGCCGGTAGAGTAATATTTTAGGTGGGAGATAGGGCATCTAGTTCCATCGAATTTCTCTATGTCAGGCATTTTAAATTTTGAGGGCAACATAGCAGAAGGTTATAGAGTTAATGCCCGCGTAGAAAATTCCCCTTTATTCAAGACCTTGAGCATCATTCCCTTTAGGTTCTCCATATCTACCTCTATTTTTGTGGGAGGTGGTGCTGGGATATGGTATATATTTGAGGGATTGGGGGCAACTGGGTTCATTCCTGGCTGAGGTATTTGGTAAGGATTTTGAGGAGGTGGGTTATTTGCAGTTTCTGCCTGACGACCTAGATCATTGAAAGGTAGATAGGTCGTTACTTTCCCTGGCTGGGTATAGCTTCCGGGGTCCTTATGTGGCTATTTTGGAGTGGATTAGTGATGGGAAATGGAACGCCACTTGGATTTTGGGGTATATTGGTGTTTGGGAAAGGATATGGTGGATTTGGAAAGAAAGGGTTAAAATTTGGGTAATAAGTATTTTATGGGAAATTGGTGATTGGGGTGCTGGCGGTTGGTGGAAGGTTAGTGTTTGGCTGAGGGTTTGGGTTTAAAGGAGCATGAGAAGTAGATGCTTCTTGAGAGGTTGCAGGGAAAGTGATTCCCTCAACATTGGGTCTTTGACTTTGCATGAGGTTTGTGATATGGCCCAATAAGTGATCAATATGTGCACCCAAATTCTTGTTTAACCACTGTTGTATAGCCGGAGTAGAAGCGTACCCTAGAGCCCCTGTATCAGTACCCATAGTAGACTTTTCATTTTCGGCAGCCATTCTGCCCATATCTGTACCCTCTGCACTGATTCTTATACTATCTGACCTGACATCTATGCCTGTATCTCGTATCAAACAACCGGTGCTATCTCTGCCTTTCCAAATTCGGGCCAGGTTTCTGAGGAAAATGGTTGAAGGTATCAGAAGGGAAGGTTCCAGGATTTTTTGGTTTGAGTACAGTGTGCCTTTATTATTTTATTATTCATTTTCCCTAAAATTGATCGGACAAGCACCTGTTTTGTTTTGACAGTCTCAGGACTTTTCTTGGAATAATGGATTCTTTCTCCAGAGTATAGAACCTTCGTATTCCACCCTACTTTCGACTTCCCAAGATTGGACAGATCTCAAGCGAAGGGTCTATACTATTTCCGGGATCCACAATTCGACTGGTCTAGGAAAAATACCATAAAAATTATTGGTCAGCCCCTGTGCATATATCTTTATTCATTTATGTATATTTTTGCAATAGGGATTGGCCACCAATTTCAAGGTATAAAAACTGATTGGTCCATGAAGTGTCCTAAAAATCTATATGCTTTTAACGTTGGCTGATGCAGGGCTAGGCTGGCTTCACCCCGTTGGCTCCTCAGTAAGGGGCGTAGGATGTGATAATTTCGGCCTAAGTTCTCCGTAGCCTCTTTTTTGAGATCACGGATACCCGGGCGTGTTCATCGGGTTAAAGGGTAGCAGTCGGAATATTTCTACATGCGTGCACGTGTGTGAGTTATCTTAAAAACAGTAGTCCTTTTATTCAGATATAAAGCAGTAATAAAGCAGTAAATGGCTTGTCCCCTTGATTGTATTCTTCTTTTTCTCTGTTTTTAATAAAATAATTCAGGGTGCCGCCCCTGTTCGTTTAAAAAAATAAAAAATAAAAAAATAAAAAATAAAAATAAAGCAGTAAATGGCTTGTTTTTTTGTTCATTTGTGGATTTTCTCGGCTCATTAGTTTGAATCCCCGAAAGGACGGCACGAGCGAGCGTGACAGCCATTCAGATTAATAATTAGAAATAAAAGTGGAGAAACTATTTGTTCCTATTAATTAAATTTGATCCTAATCCCCAAAATAAAAATGACAGAATAAAAGAATATTTACATATTTTCCAGACATAATATAAAAGCAGAATAAAACAAAATAAAGCAAATATTGCCTCCACTTTTTTTTTTGTATATCTTTTTTTCTCGGGTTGCATTGGTATCCAAAATGAAGCTGCTGCTAGATTTCACGGTTATGCACACACATATACACATATATATAAAAAATGCAATATTTAAACTGTTAAATAAATATATCGAACATATTTAGCCAAAAATTAAAAAAATTAAACTTTATATATATATATATATATATATATATATATATATATAAACATAAAACAAATAAATTGAGTCTAGCCCTCAATTTTTTATTTTTTTAAAAATAAAAACAACGTCCCCAGCAGAGTCGCCACTGTGAGTGCCCCGTCTTTCGACCTCTCCCCCGCTTCTTAGTCGCAGGGGAGAGGTCGAAAAACGGGGAACTCACTGTGGCGACTATGCTGGGGATCGAACCCAGAATCTGAGAAGCGGGTGGTTTCCAAAAACCTTTCAAGTGCGTAGAATATGCCCGACCTCAATTATGGACTCAAAATATGTATAACAAAGTCGTCATCTTTATTTTAAGGAGAAATAAAGAAAAACAAAAAAATAACCAGATTTGTAAAAGGGTTCGGAGGCTAAGTTATGAGTTGGGAAGGGGTGAGGCACCCAACTCGCCCTTTCGGTTTCAAAATAGGTTTTTTTTAGCTAAATATGCTCTTTTATAAAATTAACAATTTAAATAAAGCATTTAAATATAATAATAATAATAATAATAATAATAATAATAATAATAAAAGAAATAATGAAACTTACAGCAACCTCATTTTAGAGTTTCAAATATACTTTATAAAAATTTCGCCATAATAACAACTTATTTTAGTGCTATTTGTTATAGAAATTTAAGCAGCATAACTGCTTATTTCGTGATATATTACTATTTTAAATAGCACTTTTTTAAGATAAAAAGTAAATAAAACTTTTAAGGTACATACCTCTTGAAGCGTGGAGGTTTTATCCCGTACCAAACATCCTGCTGGTAGGCTTTATGGTGCGCTCACTTTGTCCTTCAGGGAGAGGGAGTCTTTTTGCTATTGCTGAGTTTTGGGCAGCGTAACTGCTCCTTTTGGTTGTTTTTTACCTCGGGATCCGGGCGGCACAACTGTTTACTTTTGGTTGCTTGCTTGCTTGCGTCTGAAATCGGGCAGAGCAACTGCTTGCTTCGGTTGGATTTGACGTCTGAATTCGGGCAAGGCAACTGCTTTTTTTTTGGTTCTTTTGAACCGGTGAAATAGGGTGGAAACCTAGTTGGGTAGCTGGGGTTCACTTTGGCCTGAGAGTTTAAGTGTTTAGGGAGAGATTCGGCAACTTGGCAGAGCTTCGGTGTGAGAACCCAAACCCATTGCATGTGTATCATCATGATAACATGCTTAACATATGTCTTAACTTGTTAGAGAGTTCATATTGTTCATATCATGCTTGCATTAGGTTGGTTACGATCATAGTCGTTTGATTGTCTTCTATACTTTGTATGCTTTGTCGTTAATGCTTTGAGTGTTCATCTTAGCATGTTAGCACTTAACTAAGTCCCATTGGAGTCTTAGTACCTTGCATATATGACTTATAACATTCATCTTGATCATAGTATGCTTGGTTGAAAGATTAGAAGCTTTGTTGCTTTATTTGAGTCTTAAGATTTGCCTTCGTTGCTTGTATTGCTTGCGTTTCGTCTTGCGAGATGTTCATTTGAGATCTAGGCCAAGTATGCAAGTCATACTCATGTTTAAACAAGCCTTGTTCATGTTCAAGTTATCCTAGTTTGAGTTGTGTTTGAATCGTGTTTGATTCGTGTTTGATTCGTTGGCCATTTGTCGCGTGATTCAAGCCATGTTTTAACTTGTTTCAGATGTTGTTCGGGTGTGTTTCCGACTTGTTTTGAGTTGGGTTACACCTTAGAATGGTTGCCCATGAGTTTAAGACCATTTAGGACTAGTTTACATGAAGTTTATGGCCTGAACCTCGGGGCCGCATTGGTTTTTGGTCATTGGCTGGCATGAGATGCTGAGAGCAATCAAAAAATGGACCTGCCTTGTAGAACAGGACCAGGTGCTCGCATGGTGCATGGGGGAAGCGACCGCATGGTCCAGCAAAATATACATACATGATTTTGGTGAGTTTTTGGTTGATGTCCTCAATGCCCTTGCCCCTTGGCCGTCCTTAGTCACTTAAGCCACCTTTGTTGACTCTAGTCTTAGCCCTCTAATCCATTGGATGAGTTGTTATCAAAGGCTCCCAAGTCTTAGCCAATAGGAAGCCTAATAATACCCCTTCACATGGATTATGGTCTTCTTGAACCATATAAAAGCCCCTTCTCAGCCATTTGTAATCTTCAACCTCCATTTGCTGAATACACTTCACCATTTTCGTTCTTGAGAAGCTCCTTTGCTTGGGTGATCATTTGCCGGAGCTCCGGTAACCCGATTGGCGATCTGAGACCGCCGAATCAAAGTCCTTGCCCTCCTCTTCCACAAACCTTGATTTGTTATTCCTTTCATCCATTATTCATAGGCTTAAGGTGAATTTTCAATTCCCAGAATTTCATGTTTAATAAAATAAAATGCTTCGTTCATTATAGTTGTTCTAAACATGCTTAGGAAGACTTCTAGTGAAGTAGAATTCTTCAATTCTTCATATGAAAAGTATGTAGGATTTTATGATTTCCATGTCAAGTTATGATTTTGACTTTGTGTAAAGCATGAATGATGTTCTAAATGTGCCTAGGAACAACTCTTGTGAAAGAATAAGTTTCAATTGTATGTTTAACAAGATCGACGATTCTAGGGTTTGAAACTCGAGAATTGGTTTATGGCTAGTTTAAGGTCATGAATGACTTAGTTATTATGTTCTAAATGAATTGAGAACATAGAAAAGAGCATTGGGATGCATATAGTATCTATGCTCTACTTGGTTGCACTTTTAGCAATGACTCATCGGAGTTGAGTTTAGGGAGTTATTGAACAATACCGACTCCACATTCAATCCCTACGACGTTTGTAGTTCGTTAGACTAATGTATTAGCTTACGTGACTTTGGGATGAATTGAAGTGCATGTTTGATGTGTGTGCTTATGAGACTCAATCGAGTTCTTATGCGGTTTATATGATTGTGTTAAACAAATGCATAATCGAGAGCATGTTGTAAAATGATATATCTATTTGACATGTTGAATTCGCTCTTATCGAATTCCTATTTGATTCCTTAATGAGTAAACACCTACTTGTTGAATAAGTTCGCTCTTGTCGAACTTGTTCCTTATTTGGTTTATATGATGAGTAAATATCTACTTGGCATTGCATTAGTCCAGCTGGCATATTTGGTTGAGTCGAGGGTGTGACAATGCATTGTCGTCATGAGTTATAGGATTCGTGATAGTGATGGGTTGTTATACTGGGTTTTTAACACACACCCCTCCACTGTTGGCCACAGTGGGGAAGTAGCCCCTTTGCTATAACCAACAGAGCACATTGGCAAGTCTAATTACCAAGTAGAGAGCTTGGTACCCGAGTAGAGAGCTCTGTACTTTGATACATCCATCACGGGTATCTCTAGCACGATAAAGTTAACGCTTGTATTGCAGGAGCTACGATGTGGCACCGGTTCTATAACATATCCTCTTTATATGTGATTTACTTTATAACACTTATATGAAACCAACGTGCTACCATGGATATGTGAACTAAATGTTTATATAAATGAATGCTTTGATTGACTTGATATTAATGATGATATCTTACTATGTATGTTGCATGATGCCATGATATGCATAATTGTTAGCTCACAAAGTCTTTATGACTTACCCCCTCCCTTTTACTGCTTTAGATCCGAGCCGTCCAGGTTCTTCTCTTTGAGGCGTTGCAGGTTTCGCGCTTGTCTGAGATCAATCGCGACGAGGTTGTTATATATAGTTGTCCTTCTTTTGTTCGCTTTTGAAAGGACGTTGGGTATATCAAGTCATATAGACTTCGCTTTTGGGAACTTGAACTTATTGTATTCATGTCTATTACTGGTAGTAACTTGTATCTTATTTTGAGTGCTGGCGCTTGTACGCCAAGCCTTGTATAGTTGTAGTTGGTTCACATGTTTAAAGTCTTCCGCTGAGCATCACATTAGCTCTTATTTACTTTTGTTGTTTCTTCGGCATGTTTAGCCGTCGAGGTGTTATAGCATGAACTGTTTAGTGTTGGGTTCCGGCTGTAAAGTCGTCGATGAATTGGTATGCTTGTCCTTAACTGTTATATCAGGTTTAAAAAAGTTTTAAAATATTCCGGCCTTTTGGTGCCGAGTTGCGTCACGTATACAATGTTGCGTCACGTCATTTTCTATAATTGAGTCCTTGCATGAACTGTAGTCCTTTTTGGATGGCTTGACTCGCGATTCCTCCTCGGAGTCTAGGTCGGGTAACCTCGGCGTTCTCTCGGGAGCGTTTTCACAAACTGCGAAGTGAAACTGTCTCACTGTGTGAACTGTGTTTTTTTCACTACCGAAGGTCTTTATTTATAGGCTGAGATCGGGCTTCCTTCGCAGTTAAGGATCATTAACTGTGCTTCAACAGCTTGTACTGCGCGTTTAAGGAGTTGCACCAAAGCCAAACGCTACAGTGAATGAGAGGCTATGGGCGTTGCCTATAGCCCTTGCGGGTGTCGCGCCCTAGAGTGGGGGAGCTTGCGCACTCCTCTTTTCATTTTCTGATTTTGGCACTTTGGCCCCTACAATTCACTGTTTATGCATCCTTTCATTTCTTATGCATTTTAAACCCTGTAATTTGACATTCATTAGTCCTTTTAACATGTCTTGATAATTTATGGCATGTCATATAACAAGGGTACGAAATTATGGTGTCTACACTAGGCCGGTAGTCGATGTGGAATTCTGTGAGCTTGATCGACCAGTTGAGTTGTCTACCCGATGAATCGGGCTTGTGTAGGATTTTGTGCAGTGGTGCGTCTGTGTATACTGTGATTACATGTGCAGAAAAATAAGCCTTTAATTTTCGGGCAGCTATGACAAGCGAGTAAGCTAATTTTTCTACATTAAAATAACGACCCTCAACAAGATTGAGGGCCTTTGATACATAGTACACATATTTTGTATATCTAACTCCTCCCTAACTAAAACAGTGGCCACAGCCTGGTATGTGGCTGCTAGATACACATTTAAGGGCTCCACAGGCACATGGCTGCTAATGAGTGGCGGCTTGCTCAGATATTCCATGAGCTGCTTGAGGGCTTTGGCGCATTCTTCATTCCACTCGAACCCTTTGTTGACGCGTAGGATCTTGAAGAACGGGAGGCATTTCTCCGTTGACCGGGAGATGAAGCGACCAAGGGCAATAATCTTACCATTTACTCGCTGGACTTTCTTGATGCACTAGGGCTACTCCATTTTGATCAAGGCTTGGATCATCTCCGGGTTTTCCTCTATCCCTCACTGGTTAACCATGAAGCCGAGGAATTTTCCTGCCCGGACCACGAATGTACACTTGCTCGGATTCAGCTTCATGTTGTGTTTGTCCAGATTGGCAAACGTTTATTCTAGGTCGAGGGTGTGGCCGCAGGCTCTGGTTTTGATGACCATGTCATCAATATAAGCTTCCATGTTCCTTCCAAGCTGAGAGCCAAAGACCTTGTTGACCATGCGTTGATATGTGGCTCCTGTATTTTTCAGCCTGAAGGGCATCATCTTGTAACAGTACAAACCTTCGCCTACCCGGAATGTAGTTTTTGGCCTTGTCTTGCTCGTTCATCTTGACTTGGTGGTACCCTGCGTATGCATCCAGGAAACTGAGCATTTCAAAACCGGCTATAACGTCGACGAGCACATCAATACGCGGCAGTGGGTAGCAATCCTTCGGGTAAGCTTTGTTGAGGCCCGTAAAGTCGACGCACATGCGCCACTTGTCATTGGCCTTTTTGACCATCACCACGTCCGCTAGCTAGGTCAGATACTGGATCTCTTCAATAATGTTAGCTTTTAAGAGCTTTTCAACCTCAGTTTTGATCGCTGCACTTTTCTCTAGCGAGTACTGCATTGGCCGCTACTGAATTGGACGGAAAGTTGGGTCCACTTTTAAGTGGTGGCAGGAAACACTCTCATTGACTCCCTGAATGTCTTCAGCGGTCCACGCGAACACATCCAGGTTGCTCTTGAGTTGATCGATCAATTTGGCCTGAGTTTCGGGAGGCATGGCCTTCTCGATTTTAATTTTTTGCTCAGGGTGGGCAGGATTGATGATGATTTCTTCCATCTCGTCTTGTGGCTGGAACTCATGCTCGTCCCGTACTTGTAGAGTGTCCAGCTCGATACCTTGCACGGAGGGATGCCCGGCCTTACGCGCAGGGATCGTCGGTGCTATAACTTACACGACATCATCAATTTCCATGAGGTCAATCGTTCCAGAGGGTTCTCCGAGCTCAATATTGTTTATGGGGACTGAGCCTGAGGAAATGCTGGTTATAGTCTCTTTTTTGAAGATGATCAACTTCTGCTTCTTTCTCTGGGAATTTCAGACATATTCAACGTATAACTTGGCTTTTTGATGGGGGATGGAGGTGACAATTTAAAATTTGGCAATGGCCGGGGCACCAAAAATGTAGTTGTAAGTGGACTTAAGATCGATCACCAGGAATATGATCATCTATGTCCGCGTTTGTGCTCCATCTCCCATGAAAACCTCCAGCTCGATGGTGCCTCTGACACTTACTTGATGGTTGGTGAAACCTTCAATCTTTCCTAGGTACGGCTTGAGTCGGGTGTCCGATAACTCTAAGCCCTTGAAACAGGAGTAGTACATGATATCCCTGCACGCTCTGGTGTCCAGCAGTACCCTATGAACCTGCCAATTTTTCACAAGGCAAGAAATGACCAGCAGCTTCTCGGATGCCAGAGGAGTGCTTGCTAGCTCTCTGTGGGTGAAGAAGATGCTAGGTTCCCATGTCTGCTGTACCGCTGGGGTGTTAATAGCCTTTGACAGGGAGTAGATATGCTTCCCGAGCTGGGTGTTGGACGAGAGCTCCTTCTGAATCATGTTTACCACCTGTTGATTCTTATGTTAGATTTATATCTGCTCAATACATTACATTAGTTTTATACTTCAGTGGCTAATCGGGCTGCGTATCGATTAGCGTGGCAACTGTGTATAGAACTTTGCCTTGTATAGTTTTTGTAGGACTTTTTCAGGTTCAGCGGAAGACCTCTTCATAGCTTCACCAGAAGACCTGCTCAAAGCTTAAGATCGGTAGACCTCGTGTCCACCTACTCTTGTACGACGTGTCCTATCCAGCAAAGATTTATTGGATTAATTCAAACTTATTCCAATATGTTATTTGAATTAATCCTAGACATTCCCTGACATGTCAAGCCGCCGAAAGCAACTTTCCGAAAAGCAGGAAGACTTTTCGTCCTGAACAGTGAAAGCAGGAAAAGCAGACTATTCTCTACTTTCTGCTACAACTCTCAGATCTGACACCAAATCGCCCACCTTTTTGAAGATCTCAGAAAATCATTACCTGCTCTAGATATTTGTGAAGACGAAAATCCTTGACTGATAGCCCCATGCATTTAATGCATTTATGAAAAGAGCTGTTGAAGTCTTCGTCTTCTCCAACGGATCTTTTGAAGTGCACCTGCTATAAATACTGCCATTAAAGACTGGAACAAAGAGACAACTGTACAGAATCAATCGAACACTTAAAGGATTGCTCTGAAACTTCATAACTCCAAGTCCTTCAGCTTAGTGCATTCAATAGATCCTCAACAGATCTAGAAGTCCTCGTCAACAACAAGAAGCTGCTCATCAACATTTATTGTTTTAATCTTCTTGTTGTTTACTTCCTTTAACTATACTTCAGCACGAATTAAATATCTTATATTTACAGATATTTAATTCCCTAGCCCAAACACAAGTCAATATTTTGTACACGATCCATTAGGGATATTCTTTGTAATTGATCTAAGTAGAAAACATAGTGCACAATTTCAATCCAAGGTTGACTGCCTTGGTGGTGGACGTAGCACTCATTATAGTGTGAACCATCCCAAAATACTTGTGTTATTCCTTACTGTTTGTCTGATACTTGAACTGTTTAGTTTCATTGTTTATAATTATCCTTTTACAGCAGAAATTAAGTAAACTGTAAAAGGTCTACCGGTAGTCCTTATCGGCAGACCTGGAATAACTTTCTTGAAGGTCTTCCGCTACTTGAGTCTTTTCTATAGATTTCAAGTAACTTTCAAGGAACTTACTTAAAAGTTTTTAAGTGTTTAAATAAGCTATTCAACCCCCCCCCCTTCTAGCTTATTATTGTGCTCATTGGGAACCACAATTGGTATCAGAGACTTACTCTTTGAAAAAAAGTTTTTCCAAGATTAAACTCTTGAGAGATATGATATAATGGCACAAACACACTACATGCTGCCTACATCTAATGCTAACCACGTCCCAATATTGGACGAAAGACATTTTGATGTATGGAAGGATAAAGTAATGAGATTCATGAACTCTATTGACAACAGGTTATGGAAATGTGTCACTGCATGTCAACATGTACCAATGAAGGCAAATCTTCTAGCCTCCATCGCTGGAAAAACCTGCGAGAAGTTCCTAAAGAAGAATCGGAATGGACGGAGGGCGATAGAAAGGTAGAACTTGACAAAGCAATCAACATATTCACCAGCTCTCTAGACACAAGCACATACCAGCAAGTGATTCGATGTACAACTGCGAAAGAGATGTGGGAAGCTCTTGTGGAATACTTGAAAGGAGACCAAGACACAAGAGACAACAGAAAATATACATACATCCAGCAGTTTGATTCTTTCAAAAAGGATCCTAAGGAAACCTTGAGACAAGTATATGATCACTTCAGTGAGGTAATTAATAGTTGCTTTTCTCTAGGTAAAACGTATGACAAAAAGGAAATGAACATGAGGTTTCTAGGCTCTCTAGGTAGCTTATGGCATGTTAAGACCACGGCTATGAAAGAATCTAAGAATTTAAACGAGATGACTCTTCGTAGTCTCTACGCAAGTTTAAAGGTTTATGAACTTGAAGTTAATCAAGCTCTAGAGCAAGACAAGCATTCGAGCGTGTCTCGCCGACCATGGTCCAAGAAGAAATCATTGTTGAAAACAAACCTTCTACTTCCTCCTGTGAAAATGATTTTTTATCGGATGAACAATTTGCTATGTTTGTTAAACGATTTCAAAAATTTGCAAAATATGGAAGGAAGAACACTCACCAACAACCTTTCAGGAAGAATGGTGAAAGCTCATCTAAGGAAGAGCTTGTGTGTTATAACTGTAGAAAACCTAGTCATTTTGCCTCAAAATGTCCTAAGCCAAAATTTGAAGCATACCGAAAACCCTCTTTTACAAAATTTCAAAAACAAAAGGGTATGTTGGCGGAAGACATAGAAGACAAACATGTTGCTACATGGTTTGAGACTGATTCAGAAGAAGAGGAAGAGGATTGTGAGCAAGCTAACATATGCTTAATAGCTCATGATTCAGGTCCTACCAATGATTCTGAAAATGAAATCGAAGTTTCACCTAGTCCTTTGGACAAAAATGAAACCAACGGATGGCGACTTCGATGGGAAGAACTTCTCAAGGATAATCGGGATATGCTTGAAAAATTTAATTCCTTTAGAGTAGCCTATGTTAAACTTGCCAAGAAGCGTGAGAAACTTACGGTGAGAAATCTATGATGGCGGTGAGATTCAAACTCTCAATAGGCTGTCAACAAGAGTATCAAAGCGAAGGAAGAAAACAAATTTCTTCATGACAAAATTGATTTGTCGGTGAGCATATCAAAGGACTTGACCTAGAGAAAATTGCCTTGCAAAAGACAATTGACTCTGGAATAGCTCAAGGATGCATTCAAGAAATCCTTACAAGCCAAAAATCTAGCAATGATAAAAGCGGTATAGGATATTAAGATGTGCCTCTTCGACAATCTCTTCGGTCATAGAAAAAGAAGAATCCTCAGGAAGCGCTAAAGATATATCTTTCTCTAAGCAGAGACATTTGGAAATATAGGAAACAAGGCCTTGGTTATTCAAGTGTTCCTTACGTTTACCCTAAAGCTCGAAAAGGAAAAGCCAAAATGAGTGACTCAAATGAGAAACTTGAAAGGTAGCGGTAGAAAGTGAAGTCTGCAGGCAACTATGCCAAGGCAAAGTCTGGCGACGGTAGAGACCTACTAAACCTCTCTGGTAACTATCAAGTTTGTCTATGAAAGCAGGCAAGACTCCTTTACTGTTGAAGGTAAACTTAAAGGTATTCTACCAGAATCCTTCGAAAAAGTAATCAACGAGAAAAGCTAAAGCTAAGAATGCATTGGTAACCTATCTAGAATAATTCGAAAGAAACCAATTAAGTCTACCATCAACAAGCAAAGGCTGAATCAAGAATGGATGTCAAGAAAAAAGAATTATCATAAGCACTCTTCGGTTGAAGACACTAGGTTCTCACGTGGACTTTCCATTTATGTCATTCTTGCAATTGCTTAGACCATCGGCACCGAGAATGCTGTTAAGGTTCACTCCTCAGATCGAGAGACCTAGTTCTCTCAAGGTCAAGCGGTATGGGTTGCAAAGGTTGATAATCCTTAGGACCCAAAAGAAAATAAAGGGTACCTTGTTTGCCTTAACTTCTTTTCGGAATGCTTCATGGCTATAGAATCGGAGAACAAAGACATCACGGTACCTAGACAGTGGTACGTTCAAGACATATTTGAGGAGCAGTCTTCTTACTGGAATATAGGCTGAAGCAAAAGGACCCATTGTTATTTTCGGAGATAATGCAAGAGGAAAGACATTTGGATATGGCTCAATTTCTAGAGGAAGTCTCTCCATCAACAAGGTTTCTCTAGTAAGTGGTTTAAAGCACAATCTTCGAGCATATCTCAAACAAAGGACTTCTATGCCAATTCAATTCCACCTGCCTCACAAAGACGGTGCCTCATCGACCGGCAATAGACAATCTGCTCTAAACGCCATGTCGTGGACTTAAATCTGCTCGCTAGACAGAGGATTCTCAAACGTCTATAGACAAGGAAGCGTCTATGTAGCCAACAATGTTCGACAACTTAAGCTATCTTCTAGGCACAACGTGATTCTCAAACACATGTCAATGTTCGCGACAACTTCGCAACAAGCGTCTCGATCACCTCAACTTCTCTCAAGCTCTCCAGCTCTCCAAAATGGGATTGTCAAAGGTCTACCTAGGTGTGCAGACCATGACGGAAGTTGTAAAGCTTGCCAACTAGGAAAACTTTCCAAGTCTTCCTTCAAAAGAAAGTCTGCTTTTATCAACAAACAGGACCTCTTCACTTCTACATATGGATCTCTTTGGACCTATTACAACGACCGGTATTCGGGAGACAAGTACACACTTGTAGTAGTTGATGACTACTCGATTCACTTGGATTGAAACTATGACATCTAAAGATGAAATGTGTATGATCCTTTGCACTTTTGAAGACTTCAAACTCAAAAGCTTGAAGACATTTGTGACATAAGATCGACAATGGCTTAATTCAAAAACAATGGTGTAGAAAATGCTATTGCGATGACCATGGGATCGGACACAACTTCTCTATGCCGGGTACTCCTCAACAAAATGGCGTAATGAGCGGAAGAACAACGATTGAAGCGGCAAGAGCGATCTTTGCGAAGCTAAACTTCGAATTATTTGCAGGCGGCGTCAACAACTGCATGTTTTACCCATAATAGATCACTGGTAAACAAGTTTCATAATAAAACTCCATATGAAATATGGAGAGGAAGATCCCAACATAGGATTTCTTAAAATCTTCGGCTATAAATGTTTTATTCTTTATAATGGAAAAGAATATAGAGGAAAATTTGATGCAAAATCAGGCGAAGGAATTTTTAAAGTATTCCAAACATTCAAAAGCATTTCGCATTTTCGGTAAATCTAATTTAAAAATCTTAGAATCGTGCATGTTTCTTTTGATGAATATGACTTGTTAGAGCCTAGAAAGGCTCCGAAACGTTGCTAATGATTCGATAATGATGAGGCAGTACAAAGACAACATCTACTTCCACTCCTCATCGAAAACGGCAACTGCTGAGAACCATCAAGTACCGATAACCCTTCACCGGTAGTGGAGACAATAACTCTCTGGTGCATGCAGATAACAACTCTTACATTGACCTCGAACCCATCTCTTCTTTTTACCCCAAGCACCTTTCGATCACTCATCATGCTTCTTGTTCACCGAGAAAATGAAGGTTTGAAGATCCTATCTCTTGAACTAGATTTTGGTGAATCTCCTTCTCAACCTACCGAATTCTTAAGGGAAGAATACACCGAAGTGATCTTCCTCAGCATTATTGAAGCAAGAGATCATCCCATTTCTCAAATCATTGGTGATCTCAATACGAGGAGTAAATCGTCACGAGAAATAAAGTTCGAGGAGAAACTATGTTTGCTTATGCATTTGTATCGAAACTCGAACCAAAGAAAATTGATGAAGCTATCGAAGATCATAACTGGATTGAAGCTATGCAAGAAGAGCTGAACCAGTTTGAAAGATGTAAGGTGTGGAGCTTAGTTCAAAGACCGACTGATCATCCAGTCATCGGCACCAAGTGGGTTTTCAGAAACAAAAGAGATGAAGAAGGAAATGTCATCAGAAATAAAGCTAGACTGGTTGCACAGGGCTACCGACAGGAAGAAGGAATTGACTTTGATGAAACTTTTGCTCCTGTTGCTAGACTAGAAGCAATCAGAATCTTTCTAGCCTATGCCTCGTTCATGGACTTCAAAGTGTATCAGATGGATGTAAAAAGTGCCTTTCTGAATGGTGATCTTCAAGAACAGTATACGTGGAACAGCCTCCAGGATTTATTATCTCAGACAAACTGGATCACATCTACCGACTCAAGAAAGCTCTCTACGGCCTGAAGCAAGCTCCTAGAGCTTGGTATGAAACTCTATCCAAATTCTTAATTGAACAAGGATTCGTGAGAGGAAGAATAGACACTACTTTATTCATCCTCAAGCACAAAGGCCATTCTCTTCTGGTACAAATCTATGTGGACGACATCATCTTTGGATCAACTAACCAAAGCTTGTGTAAGAGATTCGAGAAGCTGATGCAAAGCAAGTTCGAGATGAGCATGATGGGTGAACTTACCTACTTTCTAGGACTGCAGATACATGACTTAGACGGAATCTTCATGACCCCAAATATGCAAAGGCGATCAAGAAGTTCGGTCTTGATTAAAGAGATTTGAAACTCAATGTCTACCGGCGCCATCTTGACAAATATGAGAAGGGAAAGCAAGAGAACATGACCAAATGCCAGATGAATCATAGGTTCACTTCTTTACCTTCTTGCTAGTAGACGACATTATGTTTCTTTGTTTGTGTTTGTGCTAGATTTCGAGCGGATCAAAGAGTCACATTTGCTTCTTGCCAAGCGTATCATAAGATATGTCTCAAAAACAACAAATCTAGGCATCTGGTATTCCAAATCCAATAACTTCAATCTAGTAGGATACTCGGATCACGATTCACGACGCAAAGTGAGCGAGAAGAAGCACCGGTGGGACTTGTCAATTCCTTGGAAATAGACTTGTCTCGTGGTGCAAGCAAGGATCGGTTGCAAACTCTACCACAGTGAATACATTGCTTGCAAGTATTTGTTGCTCTCAACTCCTATGGATGAAGCAACAACTAGTGGACTACTGACATCAAGGCGCAAATTGCCCGATCATGTGTGACAACACATCATCAATTCGGTCTCCAAAACCGATGATGCACTCCAAGACAAAGCACATTGATATTCGTTATCACTTCCTCAAAGATCATGTGGAAAAAGGTAACATCGGTTGGAATGCGTTCCAACTAAGCATCAATGCGGACATTCTCACAAAACCAATTGGATGCCACGGGTTTGCTTATTTAAGGAGAAATCTTGGTATGATTGATCCCTCTTGCTTAATTTTAATATTTTGTTAATGTTTCCTTCATCTTAGGTAGACTACGTTTTAGACTAATCGGAAGGCGTAAGTTCTCCTTTCTGGGAAGACTTAAAGGTTAGTACTCTTACTTAGTCTATTTTTTTCTAAAGTGGTTTCTAAAGCAAAAAGCGGGGGTCAGGATGAAATTTGGTACTTAAGAAAATATCTTAAGTTTCCTTTTCAACTAAAATTTTCTCGCCTTTAAATAGTCCTTGAGCAGTCATTTGCAAACTTTGAAACCCTTTGACAAAATATTTCTCTCTCTATTCTCTCTCTCTCGCTCTGTGTGTAACTACTTTACGCAAATTTCAGAGTTCTTTTGTTTCTTCTTCTCTTCATCAACAGTAGTGCGCTCCTCTCTACTCTACTAGAAACTTACTATGTCATTTGCATTTCACTTTCATAATCTAAAATTGTTTTGGAATTCAAGCGGTCATTTTCAAGTTTATCTGTTGATTCGCCATTGTTGTTCTTACAAACTTGAATACTAACGATCGTTCTTGTATATTCATCGTTTATTCTTATGAAAACTTACATTATACTTTTCTCAAGTGTGGTTACTTTCTAAACATTCTAGGGTTTCAAGTTCTCGCTTCAAAATTTC
>CM028379.1:73368164-73406857 GCA_013146195.2 Codonopsis lanceolata | reverse complement strand
TTTGAAGGCGCAAGCGAAGGGAGATTTGGGGAAACAAGTGGGGGTATAGGCAAAAGTATATATGTGGGGCATAATGCATAATGTAAATGTCTTAATAAAAATTCCTAAGTTGCACCTTGGGACCAGTAATATTATATTAATGTGAGCTTATCGTGGTTTTCTTTCTTTTTTGTCGGTCGAGCTTTGTTGCATACTAAAGATTGGAGGTAGAATCTTGAGAGGATTGAGTGCTTTCTCTCCTTTTTCTCCTAATTTCCCATTTTTTCTCTTTTTTTCTTGCTCTAATTTTTGCCTAGGCTGCCCTTTCGGGTTTTCAACCCTAGCGAGCCCTTATTTCTCCATTTTATTTGTTGTTTTTTTATTTGCTCTAATTTTTGCCTAGGCCGCCCTTCGGGTTTTCAACCTAGCAGTGGAGAGGGCACTTGCCGATAGGGTGGTTCGAGCATAATAGTTTTGAGCTCATTAAGATCGGAGGGTTTGAACAAGGTCTTACGTCACGGCTTGTGGTCACGACATCTCTGGCCGGATCTCTTGGACAATATCTGACACATCGTGGAAGAGAGTAGTAGACCCTTGATAAGTAGCCCCAACACTTTTTTTAGCCCATACGACATGACATGATAGCGGTCCCCAGGGAGGTGGTGAATGAGGTTTTTTTTTTCTTGGTCTTCTGCTGTCTTTGATTTGACTATAGCCCAGCATGCCGTCGATGAAGGATCTGATTTTGTGAATAGCAACGACATCTACCACAATATCAACATTGGGTAGAAAGAGGTCATCTTTGGGCGCGCCTTCTTTGAATCGCGGAGGTCTACAGCGTGAATCCAGAACCTTCTGTTGGGCTTTGGAGCGGTCACTATATTGGGACGGCTTGATCGGGTTTTTTTTCACTTTTTTTTGTTTCTTCCTTTTTTTTTTTTACTTTCTCCTTTCTTTTTTTTTTTACCCGAATGAAGTTGACGTGCGACTGTTCCATGATTTCCCCTTCTTTTTTTTTTTTAACTTGTAGTGACCATTCTGGCTTGATGCGGTGGAGCTTTTGCTTGATTGGCTGAGCATCCGAACATGTGGGGATTCGGTGTTTGACTATGGTTGGGTCTACCCCGACACATCTTCATAGGACTAGGCAAACATGTCCACGAACTTTTGAGGAGATCCATGAGTGTTATCCTTCGAGAACTTGCGGGGTAGTTGTCGATTTTGATTTCTTTGACTTGGTTATTCGGCCCAGTTGATGATGGACAAGTCTTGGTTATTCTTGCTAAGTGATGTTGTTCCTGTTGCTCAACTGACTTTACAAGCTCAAGCAAGTATATATTTTTTATCTTTTGGGTCCATTTCATTAAATGACTCATTATTATGATTATTTAATGTATCTTTTAATGTAGGTGCAACTAAGGAATAAGCAAAGACATTCATATTATCATTAATAGCAAACTGCACGGGGCTTATTACATTATTGAGGACCTGGGGTTTGAGATCCTCATTATTAGGGAGCGGATCGGTAGATGACCAATCCGTAAAGCTAGGGAATGGAATAGGGATAATATATCAGAGCGGTCCACGGATCTGCGGCGTTAAAGCGGGCGATCGTAGTATACTAGTTACGGAGGCTTATTAGAAATAGACTCAAACTCGGCGGGGAGCTTCTCGTGTCGGTACCTCTGCCTATCATACCCGGGAAGTTTTCATCAACCTCAATCATGTTGATTTGAGGTAGAGGTTATTGACTATATTTGAGTGCAGGAGGAGGTTTTTCAATCACCTTATTATCTATCAAATCTTGGATAGCATTTTTGAGCGTGTAGCATCTATCGGTGTGGTGACCACTGTAACGATGATACTCGCAGTACTGGGCATGGTTCCAGTTGTCAGGCAGGGGGTTCGATGGCCTATAGTTTTCCAAAGGCTTCAACACTCCACGAGCCTTCCGTGTATTAGCCCTGTAGGATCCCGGCGAGGCTTGGGTTCATCATAATCGATGGGTTTGATTTGAAATTTACTGTTTGGGCCATGATTCCCTCCGTGTGTTGGACAGACTTTGTCCGCTCCATAAGACCATGGAACAGTACCATAATTTTGGGTAGGAAAAGTGGTTGATGCATTTCCTACCACATTGACGGTTGGTGAGGGTGTGGCTGTGGCTGTCTTCCCTTTATAGTAACGGAAAGAGTTAGGAGACGTATTGACTTGTAATTGCCCGTCGTATATCTTCATCAATACGGGCTCCTATCTCGCTATTTCTTTAAAGCTACCGTAAGGGAGATACGCATGTGTTCGGTATATAGGGTTTGGAGGTTTTTGATGAACATCAGGCATGACTCGGTGGATCAGTGCGTCAAGTCGAGCCAACTTTCTTTTCCACTTTTGCCGAACTTCGGCACATGTTTCTTTCCCGTTGGGTGCATGACTCGAGGTCTCTTTTATTTTCGAGTCGGTGTTGTCTTTGTACCTTTCAAGGAATTCTTCGGCTATCCGGTCCCAAGTATTCATGGTGCTACTGTCTGACAACATCAGCCATTGCTTGGCAGCCCCTACTAGAGTGAGATGAAAATTGGAAGCCATAGCTTCAAAGCTAGCTCCCCTTGACTGCATACCAGTGGAGTAGGATTTTAGATGGGATATAGGGCATCGGTCCCATCAAACTTTCTATGTCGGGACATTTTGAATTTTGAAGCGATTCTTTGAAGGTTGTAATGCCGGGGCCAGCGTAGAAAATTCCCCTTTGTTGAAGTTTGAGCATCATTGTTTTCATGTTTTCCATGTCGGCCTCCATTTTGGTGGTGGGGAGTTGGTTTTAGGTATATGCTGGCAGGATTAGGGAAGGCTGGGTTAATTTCTGGTTGTGGTGCTAGGTAAGGATTTTGAGTTGGGTTTTGAGCTGGATATGGATTCTGAGCTGGGTATGGATTCTGAGCTGGATATGGATTATGGGTAGCTTAAGTTGGTGGATTACGGGTTGCTGCTAGAGATTACGAGGTCGGGTTTTGAGTTTGGGTATGATTAGATTTTATATGGGTTTTGAGCAATATAAATTTGGTGGATTTTGGACGAGTATAGGGATTTTGAAATTTGGGTAAGGATTTTGTCTTTGGATATGGATTACGTGGTGGATATGGATTTTGGGTAGCGTAAGTGGTGGATTTTGGATGGCTTAATTTGGATGGCGGGATCATCGGGGAGGTAAGTAGGTAGTAACTTGGCACGACGGGTTATAGCTTTGGGGATCCATATGTGGGCTTTGTTTTGGAGTGGGTTGATTATGGGAAAAGGGAGGTCATTTGGACTCACGGGGAATGTTGGTGTTTGGGATAGGATATGGAGGGTAGGATGGGTAAGGGTTGACATTTTTGTAGTAGGGAGTTGGTGGAGGGTTAGGATTTGGAGTGATGGCAGTGTTTGGTGGGTTAGTGTTTGGCTGAGGGTTTGGGTTTGGAAGCGTATGAGAGGTTGATGCTTCTTGTGGGATTGTAGGGAAGAAATTACCTCACCCTTTGGATTTCAAGCTTTGTACGGATTAGCCATTGGCTCATTATGCGATCGGACCTGTGCACCCAAATTTTGGTCTAGCCCTTCTTTGCATTCTTGGAGTCGGAGCATATCCAGGAGCCTCGTATGCGTACCCAGCGGACTGTTCACTTTCTGTTGCCATCTTTATGCGGATCGTACCCTACGAGCTGTTTTACGTCGATCGATCGATGTTTCTAATACCTTCGGATCGATCTACTTGATTCGTATCAATCGGTCGATCTTTACGCCTTTCCAAATTCGGGCAGTTTAAGGAAAATGGGTTCGGTATCGGAAGATTTGGTGAAGGCTTTACTGGCTTGGAGTACATCATGCCTTTATTAGTATATTTTATTATTTATTATTTATCCTACAAAATGATCGGGTAAGCACCTGCTTAATTTTGACAGTCTCAGGACTTTCCTGGAACAGTGGATTCTTTCTCCAGAGTATAGGACCAACGTATTCCACACGCCTTTCGACTCCAGAGATCGGATGACCCAGGCGAAGGGCCTATACTCTTCAGGGATCCACCATTCGAAATGATCTAGGTCGAGCATTTGAAAATAATAAGTCAGCCCTAGTGTATATATATATATATTTTGACTTGTGCAGATTTTTTTTTTGACTTGCACACATTTTTTTTGACTTGCGCACATATTTTTTTTTGACTTGCGCACATTTTTTTTTGACTTGCGCACATTTTTTTTTGACTGGGCTGACCCACAATTTAAAATGCAAAAACCGGTCGGTCTCTAAAGTGTCCTGAAAATCTACATGCGGTCTAACGTTGGCTCATGCAGGGGGTAAGGGCTATGGTGTAAGGTAGCGATTCGAATATATTTATATGCATTGTGCACGTGTGTTCGGTATCTAAAAAGAAAAAAAAAGTTTTTTTTTCAGGTATAGAAATCGAAAATAAAACAGATATAGCCTGTCTTGCTGTTGTGTGTGGATTTTCTCGGCTTTTTAGCTTAAGCGCCAGCAAGCAAGCATACCATCAAGAAATAGAAAGAAAAGCGGGGAATCTATTTATTTTTAGAAAATGGGTCCTAATCCCCAAAATAAAATGACAGAATGAATGCATGTATGTATATATTTTGCAGAATGAAAATAAAGCAGGAAATAATAATATAAGGCCGAAAATAAAAAGATTTTGAAAAATAAAGCCCCGACCATTTTGTTGTCTTTGCAGGAAATAAAAGAAAACTATATATATATCATATAATATATATATACATATATACTTTTTTTTGAAAAATACGAATATTTTCAAATATATCCGTAATAGTGTTTGAAATGAAACTACTGGAAGATGGAGGATCATATCCACAAATATAGACACGGATGTTAAAGGAGCATAATATTAGGCTGTTTTAAATTAATATAAGAAGCATACTTTAGCCATAAACAAAAAGAAAAAAAGTTTTGGTCTAATGAGTCTAGCCCTCCATTTTATTCATTAAAATAAAAGCGATCTCCCCGGCAGTCGCCACTTGTGGGTTCAGGGAAATTGCTCCCGCGCCCGCCGCTTGGATAGGGGTGCTTGGCGTCCGTGCGGATGCGGTGACATCCACTTTGCTCGTTCCACCCTCCCTTGTCTTGGGAGGGCGAAATCAAAAGTGCGGGAGGAGTCTTTGTCGGAATAAGCGTTGGAATGCGCCTCGGTTGCCTTTAGTGGATTTTTGATCCAATATGGGAGCTTTGGATTTTCTATGTCAAGTTATCCCTTTTTAGGGGATACCGAGGATATAGGAAAACATTCACCTTTCCATTCCCATCCTCCCTTGTTTAGGGAGAGCAGCGTGAAAGTGCAAAGAAAGATGTTGCGGCGCCCCACTATGGATTTTATGAAAATAGCCTTATGGCCTATTTCGGATCACTATGAGTGCTTTGGGTTTTCTCGTCAAGTTATCCCTTGTTTAGGGGATACGGGACATAGGAATACATCACCTTTCCATTCCCATTCTCCCTTTTTTAGGGAAGCGTGAAAGTGCAAAGAAAGATGTTGCGAGGCCCACTTGGATCCAAAATGTTTTAAGAGTCGCCATCTTTATTTTAAGGCAAAAAATAAAGCAAAACCGAGAAAAAACCGAGAGATGAAAGCGGGTTCGGAGGCTAAGTTACGAGTTGGGAAGGTGCTAGGCACCCAACTCGCCCTTCGATCTCAAAAGCGGTTTTTGGCTAAAGTATGCTTTTGTTATATTTATTAAAGCAGATAAATAAAGCATTAGCGTCTACAAATACATCCATTACATCTATATTATTTCTGGTTACTTGCAACAGACTCTTTTACAAACAATTACAAATATACTTGAAAATATTTGACCATAGTATGGCTACATTTAGTATTATTTCCTAACAAAATCCGGGCAGCATAACTGCTTATATATTCATATTGAACCGGACCGGAAATAATAATTTTACAAATAAAGACTTTATTGAATAAATGAAGTAAATAATTACAAACCTATCTAAAACCATTTTGCCATAATAACGGCTACATTTAGTACTATTTCCTAATTAAATCCGGACAGCACAACTGCTTATATGACTACATTGGGCCGGACTGGAAATAATACTATTACATGGAAATGAAAAACTTAACAATAAAAACTTATAGACAACGTAGGGGTGTGCTCGCTCTGTCCCTCTGGGAGAGAGAGTCTTTTTTGAATTGAAGTTGTGTGTTTGTGTGTTGTGTGTTGTGTGAATTTAGGGGCGTGTGCTCGAAAGTTACTTCGGCCTCGGGATCGGGCGGGGTAGCTTGTTTGTTTCTAGTTGTTTGTTTGGCTGAGGTAAGTGAAATCGGGCGGTAATGCTGACACTACTTGCTGATTTGGCCTTTTAAATCGGGTAAAGCAACTGCTCTTTCCACGATTTTTGGACCGGGGAAATAGGGTGGATACCTAGCTGGGGGGCTAAGGTACACTTCTATCGGTTGGATTTGTGTTTGGCAGAGGTTTAGCAGGGCTTCGAGGCGTTGGAGGTGATCTCTCACTATCTCAGACCGCTCTCTAATTCTTCAGCGTAACGTTAACGTGGAGAAGCTTTACACGAAGAAGGAGTGCTGAAATGAGGAGCCGGCCTCTGCTATTTATAGGAGGAGAGCAGGGACATCGGTGGAATTTGAATTTTCTCA
Organism: Codonopsis lanceolata; assembly: GCA_013146195.2. Lineage (NCBI taxonomy): Eukaryota > Viridiplantae > Streptophyta > Magnoliopsida > Asterales > Campanulaceae > Codonopsis > Codonopsis lanceolata. The sequence goes on along the minus strand of CM028379.1, from coordinate 73,400,208 downwards.
AAGCCTTGACAGCAGTTTATGTGCTGTATGTGGATAAATTGCATTTTACGGTAAATTGTTGATAAACAGTGGCTGGGGATTTGGGAATTAGGCGCCACCCTATAGAGATTTGGGCGCCATGCCCAAACTCTATGGGAGCCACGCCCAAATTCCAAACTTGGCCCATTTTTGACACTTTAGTCCCTGCAATTTGTCCTTTTGCGCATTCTGCTTTGTCCTTTTGCATTTTTGACCCTGTAACTTGACATTTGTTAATGTTTTAACGGTTCTTGATATTTTATGTCATGTCATATACAGTGCGAAATTGGGGTGTGTCTGTTTGCCCATTCTATGATGGTGCGAGACTCATCAGGAGGCGGCCGCTCGGAGCATATGTGAACACCCGCTTCATAATAAGGGACGATCTCCTTGTTATATTCGTTGGAGCCCCTGAATTGTTCAAAGGTCGAGGCCCTCACTTCCTCGACTCGCCTCTCCAAGTCAGCAACGTTGGTCGTGAACTCAGCCGTTTCTTTCTCAGACAAGACTTTCGCTTGCTCGGCTTTGAGGCGACTCTCTTGACTGTTTGGCCTTCTCCTCGGCATCACTAGCGCGAGCCTCGGTGAGCTCTTTCTCTTTGACCAGGGCGATCACTTTAGATGAGGATTCTTCCAGCTCGACAGTTTTCTTGGCTTGCTCACTTTCCATCGAGGCTAGGCGACCTTTCAGGATCTCGATCTCATTCTGGTCGGCTTGGACACGGGCTTTGAGTTTTTGGACGTCGGTTTCGGCCCGGTCGGAGCGGCCACTCATAGAGATCGTGAAGGAACACAACTACATGAAAAGATAAGTTGGAAAAGGTTAAGTGCAGCAAACAACAAAAAAAACAACAAAAACCCCGAAGCAAAGGTCTCTTACCTCGCTTACAAACAACCATATTCGGCCCAGTGATTCGTTGGCAGGCAAAGAGTTGGCAATTCCAAGCATGTCCGTCGTCTTGGCCCGGACGGCTATCTCTTGCAGGCCGAGGCGGTCGGAGGCATTCGGTGGAGTTCGTCAAAATTACATGTGCCAGGACATCGGATATGTCATAGCTTAATCCCTACCGATCGAGTATTAGGCATGGTAAAGTCGTCCCGATGCCAAGGGACGGTCTCCTCGCTGGAGGTGGAAGATACAGCCTTGCCTTTCAATTTCTTAGCAGTAGGGGCGCGAGCAGACACCTCTTCGGCGCTTTGCTCGTCCTCCCCTGATACGTTCTCAATCAACCGCCTTTTCTTCGGGGCGTTGGCAGGAGCACTATCGACGGAGGCGGGCTTAATAGCAAGGGCAGGAACAGTGGGGACATGAAGTTTCTTCGCCAGGGCCGGGGCTGATGGTTTGCTTTTTCGACTCGTAATGGTCTTCGCAGGTGCCCGGCGGGGGGCTGCTGTTGTTGTGGTAGGAATGGCCGAGGACCCGGTCCACTGCTCGTCAGTAGGCAGGGTGTAAACCTTCCTGGGATGGGCCTTTGCTTCCCTCAAAATCTTTCGTTTAGCCTCTCCTTCGCCCTGCCTAGCCGTCTTGCCCGACAACTCATCTATGTCCACGATCATATCTGAAAGGACAGAGAAAATGGGTTTTAAAAAAATAAAAAAATAAAAAAATAATAAAAAAATGGAAATAAGTTAAAAATCGACGAATAGTGATGTGTACTTCCACATCCTTCAAGGTTGAATAAGTTATCTTTACATTGAGGGCAGTCCAGCTTAAATCTATTTTCCTCGTGCATCGACCACTCGGGGTACTGAATAGTGAATATACTCGGGGACCTCGCACCGAACGTTCAGCCCCTCCAATCTTTTGGTCGACATACCGACCATCCTTAACAAAATTTCATCCTCACTAATCGGGCTCCAGCAGAATACTCGAGTGGGTCCAGTCCCTCGAACTTGAAGAAAATCATCAATGGCCGTTCGAGCGGACTCTTCATACTCATCCAAAGTCCCGATCAGAGAAAGTGATTTAACTTGAGCAGCAGAAAGCTGAGGTACCGGGAAGTTCCACCCATATCTACTTTCAACCAACAGAACCTTCTCGTCCCAATGCCCCGTTTTCCCAGGAGGCTTGGCGAATAAGTTGATCCCTCGATTGTGGTGCTTACACTGGAGACGGTTGAGGGACTTGGTCAACGCAAAATAAGTTTTGAATAGGGGGAAGGTGGGCTCGAACCCCAGAATCCGAAGACAGGCAGCAAATGAGATCAGATACGGAGATACCTGACCAAGTTGAGGGAGAGGTCGAGGGGGTGGGCACCTGCCTCTTCAAGTAGCTCACAAATAAGAGGGTCAAGGGGCAGTTGAAGACCCGCCTCAAAAAAGGAAATATAAAAACCTACTCTATCCCTCATATCCCTCAGCTCATCCATACTAATCGAATTGTGGGGGGAAGATCCCCGTAATCTCTTCCGACTACGATTATATTTTTCATCCCAGCCCTCTACATCGCTCGGCCACACGTTATTTCTCCACTCCCTCAGTACTCTACGAGCGGGGGGAGCATCGTCGGCCTCTGTTGAGCCTTCTTCAACTTGGGCAGCAGCTGAGGAAGTTTCTCCTAGTTTCTCTTCAGCCAGGGCCTTGTTCGCCTCAACCACCTCCTGGGCGACTATCTCCCGGTAGTACTGATTGAAAAGGTACCTAAGGGCCCTTGTCGTATCCCCACACACCAGCATATGTGCCCCAGCGGGGATATCCTCGGCTGCATACTTCTCATCGGGAAGAATGGGCAGACTATCCATGTTGTAATCACCACCAACCAGTAACGTCATCGCTTGGCTTGGTCTCACGAGTGACCAAGCACCGTTGGTTTGCGAGTACAACCTTTTCGTCATCAGCGCCCAGGCATACGCTGGGTCCGGGCTAACGTGCTTCGTCCTCATACTTCATTTGAGAGCAGTTGAAGAACTGGCCGAGGAAGATGACGAGGTCTCGCTCGAGGTAAAGGTAGGGACGGAAGAGCTAGGTAACATAAAGCTTAAACCTAGACTTGGAATGTAAAAGCGGAACTTAGCGAGTAAGAAGGGAACGAGTACCTGTGAATATGAGTTGAGCTGGAGCGAGGAGGAAGCGAGAAATAAGGCGAGGATCTGGAGAAAGGAGAGAATCACCATGGTTAGCTCCAGTGTATCGGGAATTACCACAGTCACCGGCAAAAACAATAAAACCCAGAAATGAATCAAAACAGGCTCAACAACTACGAAATTTGTATCAAATGAAAAAGGGGAAGAATGCGAACCTGGAAACTAAGTTTATAAGACAAAGAAATGGCTGGAAAGAGCAGAAATGAAGAAGTAGTAGAATCATGTTTTTTCACCTTCAACAGAGTCGCTGACTAAGAGGGAAAAATTCGGGAAGAAGGCGGAGTAAACGACAAGCCAGGAATTTTCGCTTTTTATACAAACCCGATGACACCGGGTTGACCCGACCAAAAACACGCGGACCTTACCTAAACCATTCCCTGGTCCACACGTGGCGAACAACATGCACAAAATGGCTGCAAATCGACGACGTTTTGATAAGTGGACGCCGTCACATTTATGAACAGTAAATTGAAATGATTACCTATGACTCTTTGTTTACCGTGCATTTAATGCATACGGCGGACCAGTTTTCTGGGATAATTCCACTAATAACTCCTAGACACGTCCTCAACATCAAAGTGACCGGGTTCAGTGGAACGAACAACAAATCGTCAAAATCAAGGAGCGACCACAAACAGAGATGAACGAAGAACCGAGGAACCATAGAAAAGACCAATGACATTCAAACCGAGTAGAATACTCGATTATACTTTCCAAGCTAAGGATAAATCCTCGCACTTGGAAACACGGGGGCTATTGAAGGGACTGACTGGTCCCCTACGTGACTCCAATCGGACTTAGGGTGTCCCACCGTAAATCGAGGACCCACAACTAACCGACCACCATCGGCGACCATAAGCTAGCCGACCTCTGCCCTTGATATATCCTAAACCATTCCGAACATATGAACAACACCCGACCACACGGACGAGGACTACCTATGCTCGGCCGACAACCCTTCTATGGAAGGATAGACCCGACCCATAGCCTGCACATAGCTTCTAGATGTCTTCTTCACAAGAGTCAGGAAAGCCATGCAAGCCGCCATACCTTATCGGCTCATCAATCGCCTACAATTGGCACATCACACGCTACTTGTTGACCACTCAGGAACTGCCAGCCAGCCGATTAGGGAACAAGTCCCACCATCAGGGACCCCCAGACCACTCATGATCCCAAATCTAAGCTACTATAAAAGGAAACCTTTCCCTTGAAGAAAGGTAAGATTTACTTTGTATTTTAAGACGGACCAAGAGTATTTGCACACAATATACAGAAAAGAGACTACTACCAAAACACCCACCGGAAGCTTAAGGGAACGCCTAGCTCCGGCACATACTCAACACCCTGATTACTGGCTCTCACACCGGAGGGTCGTGGCTGGGAAACCCCCAGCACCCTAACGGTAGTTTTCCTTTCAGGTGACCAACAACCAAAGAGTAAGCACAAAGCCCAGATATCCTATCAAACTTGGTACCTCTGGTACCCACATACACCGACGTGATCATCAACCACAAGACACGTCAGCTCCTGTCCATTACGTGGACTACCAGCTTAGTCACCCCATCTTTGTGGCGTGATCACGAGTAAATTTCACGAATATGCTCATGTTTCTTAAAACAATAAAATGCATGATTTTCCAATTTCAAACATAAAACATGAAATAATTTTTCAAAAATTAGTGAAGAACATTGTCAAGTGCAGAGTATAGTGCCTTTTTAAGGTTGAAGTGTTTGATTCTATAGCTCAAGATTCTAATCATTTATGATGCCTTGTATCTCAAAACTGGATTGCTTAGGAACCCACAATGAGTTGATCAAAGACCCTAATAGCTTACTCCCAGCCTTGTTCAAATGCAAATGGGAGCAAACAAGTCAAGAAACTACGTGTGGAGACAGACAAAGAGTAGACGGTTCTAGAGATTTACAGGTCCTTAAGTCGTAGAATGCCATCAAGAAAATCAACTGGCAGTCGTGTTGGTATAATAGATGAAAATGAAGTTGTAGACAAGACTGAAACCGATGTGAAGAATAAGGGGGGCGTAAGGATATTTCTCTCATGCCTAGCCTCTCTAAACAAACCCGAAGCCGCTTTGTTGCTTGGATCCATTGCAGAAGCATTCACGGCCTCGTCTTCCCAATCTTCGATCGCTATTGTCAACACCATTAAAATATTCTTTGAACCACCACACGAAGTTACGGAAAGATTCCAAACATTGGGCCCTCATGTTCTTTTTATTTTGGCATTGTTACTTTTGTAGTCATACCGGTGCGTAATTACTTCTTTGGAGTCGCTGGAAGGTAAATTGATACAACGAATCCGCTTCTTTATCATTTGCAAAGATAACCCATCAGACATCACCGGTTTCACGACCCGCAAATTCAAGGTGTGCAACCATTCAGCCTTATTTCTCCCACCGATTTTTCATTTTTATAATGATACAAAGTCGAGTCTTGGCAACTCTTGTTTCCATTTCATTAAAAACAAGTGGTGCACTAGGTGTAGGCTATCTACGCACACATCAACCATGAGGAGTCTTGTTGGTTATGACTTAGCAATAAAAGTGCGTAACATATCCACCATAATCGCCGGCCTTGTGATTGCATTCACAGCCTAACCGGATACTAGCTATCATTATACTAGTCCTCTTGCCCTTGATAGGCTTACAAGGATTCCTTCAAATGAAGTTCTACAAGGGGTTCATGATGCCAAGGTATATCTAATACTTCCTCTCCTTCCACTTAATCCGAGTAAATGTTGAGTACAACAGTTGATACCACGCCATTGGTATCCTTAGATCAATCAAAATGCATCAAACCAACATCTATTTTGATATAGAGAGCAAGGTTTCTCGATTTGATGCATTTTGATAGGTAGATCATACCACGCCACTTCTATCACCATTGCACTCATTATTTTTCCTCTTAACCTCTCACCGCTCTAGGGAGAGAGAGAGAAAAATAAAACAAAAAAAAATTTATAAATATAGAGATAGTATAATTTCATGTTATTTTTGAAAATGACAAGGTATATTGTCTTAACGACGATGTAGCCAATGTACGAAGAAGCGAGCTCATTGCAAATGATGCAATTGGAAGTATCGTATCAGCTTGCTTTCATTTTGTGCCGAAGAGAAGATAATGGATATCTACCAAAAAAATGTGAGGCACCCTTAAAAGTAGGAATTATGCTCTCGAATCGGTAGTGGTGTTGGTTTTGGCTTCGTGCTTTTGCACTCCATCGCACCTATTCTCTCTCGCTTCTACATTGATCTGCTCTTCAAGAGCACGGAAAGCTACCTCATGAAATTTTCAAGGTAATACTCAATGTTGATGCTTCCAATATATTTTTACTGCTTTCCGTGCCTATATACTCTTGGTCTAAATGAAACGATTGCAAGTTTTCTTTGCTTTGACAATGACAACAATGGGAGTTTCTCAAGCCCGGACTAACCCCCGACTTGAACAAAGCAAAAAGACGCGGTCGCTTCCATTTTCCGTGATTCTCGACACAAGCCTAAGATTGATTCAAGCAAAGGACGATGAAACAACCCTTGCTATCGTGAAGGGTGACATCGAGCTTCAACATGTTAGCTTTAAGTATCCAACACGACCTGATATTCAAATTTTCAAGGACATGTGTTTAACCATCCTTGCCGGAAAGGTAAACAATTAATCGTGCTCGATTTTTATTTCCCACTCATTTGGAGCTTCTTTAAGGTTGACTTCATATCATTCAACTTATGATCGTCCTTAAGATTACTACATTTGCCGATTCTTCATGCACATTAACCAGGACATCATAAGGATGCACGCGACTTATCAAAAAATTTACTTAACCACTTTTTGTAGAGTTCTTTATGTGTAGCATTTTTCTGGAAATGTACACCAAAATGAGGATACATTTCAACCATATTCACCACAATGGATTTCATAGTGCTTGTTCATATCTCTCCCTCGTTCGGATGTTGTTTTGCATCGTGGCGATAGTTGGCGAGAGTGGAAGTGGGAAGTCAACAAAGGATTATTCTCGATAGAGAGGTTCTACGATCCGCATTCCGCCATGTGTATCCGGATGGAGTGGCAATAAAAATGCTCAAGCTAAGCCTGGCTAAGGCAAAAAATGGGGCTAGTAAGCCAAGAGCGAATACTGTTCAACGAAACAATCCGTTCCAACATAACTTATGGCAAGAAGGGAGTCGCAACTGAGGAGGAGATCATCGAAGCTACAACAGCTGCAAATGAACACAGCTTCATATCATCGCTACCTCAGGGCTACGACACATCTGTAGGGGAAAGAGGGGTGCAGTTGTTGGGTGGTGACACAACGAAACAATCAAATAGGAACTCTTTCAACGAGAAATTCCTTAGAACAAGCCTATGACGGCTTAGGGTTCAAGCACAAAGCAAGAAAACTCAAATTTTATTAAAAATTGCCAAAATAATGTTTAAGAGGGTATTTATATGCCCTAACAATCCAAACCCTAAAAGGAAAAAACTTAAATAAAAAAGACGAAAAAGCACGAAAACTTCAAAGGCCCGTAACAGTATTTAAACAGTGTTTTTTGGGCGAAAATTGAACTATTTACAGGGTAAACCTAATGAGTTTTGTAGATCTCATTGAGAGCTTCGATTTGATATGCGGTGGGTCCCGTAATTCATCCGGACGCGAAAGTTACGCTCAGTTAAAGTTCTGCCGACCGTTAGGTGCTCTCTACTATTGCTTAACGGAAACTAACGAAAAAACTGCAAGACCCAACTTTCAGAAACTGCCACTGAACCCCCTTAACTTCGAACTCTTCCCAAATGCCTTGCTTAAGTAAGTCTTGGCTACTTGTTCTACATCAGTCTCCCCCACTTGAAAAGGACTCGACCGCGAGTCATCAACAGGATAAAGAGGATCGTCGGGGAAGAAGTCAGTCAAATCAGCCACATTAAAAGTAGGAGAGATGTTCCACCCGTCCGGCAGGTCAACGATATATGTGTTGTCATTGATCTTCTTCAGAATCTTGCATGGCCCAATCTTCTTCGGATGTAGCTTGCTATAAGTGCCAACTGGGAACCGCTCCTTGCGTAGATGGACCATAACCAAATCATCCACAGCAAATACTTTTGAACGGCGTCGTTTGTCAGCAGCCTCTTTATACTTCGCGTTGGAAACCTCGATATTCTTCACCACTTCCACTTGCACAGCTTCGATCCTTTCAGCCATATGTTCAGCAGCTACACTATAACCTAGCAGTTTGGGCAACATAACCAGATCGAGAGTATGACGCGGAGGTCGCTGATACACAATCTCAAATGGGATCTTCTTGGTAGTACGGTTGACCATATTATTGAAAGTGAACTCTACCAGAACTAAAACCAGATCCCACTGCTTTCGTCTGTCACTACATAAACAACGCACAATCAAGCCCAAAGTGCGATTGACCACCTCAGTTTGACTGTCGGTCTGTGGATGAAAAGAGCTACTAAACTGCAACTCCGTATGAAACATGCGCCACAAAGTCTTCCAAAAGTAACTCAAAAACTTTGTGTCACGATCAGAAGTAATGGACTGAGGAACCCCATGCAAATGCACCACTTCACGGAAGAACAAGGCTGCAATATGGGGTGCATCCGAGGTTTTCCGACATGGAATGAAGTGGGCCATCTTGCTAAACCGATCGACCACCACAAAAATAGAATCATTGGATCTTTGTGTACGCGGTAACCCCAATACAAAATCCATAGAGATATCCTCCCATCGAGCTGCTGGAACTGGGAGTGGTGTATACAAACCAGTATTCTGCGACTGCCCCTTGTTTATCTGACAAATGAGACACTTCTGCACAAACTTGTAAGTATCGCGCTTCAATTGAGGCCAATAATATCGCTGTGCCACCAATTCTGTAGTCTGGTCTCTCCCACAATTTCCACCCTTATGGAACTCAGATATTAGACTCTCACGCACAGAACCTCTCAGAATACAAAGGCGATCCTTGCAGAATAGAAACCCTTCCTGAATCATAAAAGGTCCACTGACACTTCCAGCACTGCACTCACCCCAAACTGCTGCAAAATCTGCATCGTCAACATACAACTCCTTCAAACAGTCAAACCCGATCACAACAGTCTGCATGGTCAGCAATAAACTTGCCCGACAACTCAAGGCATCAGCCACTTTGTTATGCTGCCCACTCTTGTGCTTGATAACAAAAGTGAACTGCTGTAAGTAGTCTACCCACCATGCATGCATACGGTTAAGTGACTTATGCCCATTCATGTATTTTAAGGCCTCATGGTCAGTATGTAAAACGAACTCCTTCTGAAACAGATACTGCTCCCAGTGCTTAACAGCTCGCACCACCGTGTAGAACTCCATCTCATAAGTGGTCCATTTCTATCGCGCTTCGCTAAGCTTTTCACTCATAAAAGTTACAGGTCGTCGCTCCTGAATCAAAACTGCTCCAATCCCGATAATAGAAGCGTCTGTCTCGAGATCAAACGGTTTGTTGAAGTCTGGTAAAGCCAAAATCGGTGCATTGGTCAGTTTCTCTTTGATCACCGTGAAGCTTGCATCAGCTTCGTCCCCCATAAGAATTTTCCTTTCTTCATGCACTCAGTAATAGGTGCCATGATACGACTGAAATCTCGTATGAAACGCTGGTAGAAAGTAGAAAGGCCATGGAAACTACGTACTTCACTCACAGTTTTAGGTCGTGGCCACTCTCTAATTGCACGCACCTTCTCCTCGTCTACTTGTATGCCATCTGCAAACACAATATATCCCAAAAACAACAGTTTATCAAGCATGAAACTGCACTTTTAAAGATTAATGAACAACTGATTCTCCCTCAAGGCCTGTAACACAACCCGTAGATGCCCAATGTGCTCCTTTTCGTTGCGACTAAATATCAGGATATCGTCAAAGTAAACAACCAGAACTTGAACGACTTCAGGACCTGATTCATAAGTCACATGAAAGTGCTGGGAGCGTTAGATAACCCAAATGGCATGAGCAGCCACTCATAAAGCCCCTCTTTTGTCTTGAAAGCTGTCTTCCACTCATCGCCAGGTCTGATCCGCACCTGATGATATCCGCTCTTCAAATCAATCTTTGAAAATACCTTAGCACCACGCAACATATCTAGCATATCATCTAGACGGGGAATAAGGAACCTATACTTCACAGTAATCTTATTGATGGCACGGCTATCAATACACATCCTCCAAGTCCCATCCTTCTTTGGCAGGAGAAGGGCGGGAACTGCACACGGACTCATGCTCTCCTGAATGAATCCCTGTTTCAGCAATTCTTCAACTTGTTCTCTCAAGATATCATGCTTTTCTGGGTGCCTCCTATAGTGGGGAAGGTTAGGAAGTGTAGCACCAGAAACAAGGTCAATGTGATGCTGAATGTCTCGTAATGGCGGTAGTCCCGCAGGAAGCTCTTCCGGCATAAGATCATGAAACTCGCCAAAGAACGATGTCGCTTGCTCTGAACCGAACTGTAATCTACTAACCCCAAAAACTCTTTATTCACCACCGCAAATATAACATCAGAAGCCTCCCTAACCAATTCTTTACCCGTACACAAAGAGATCAAAGCTGTTTTGCTCTTGGCCTTGGGGCGACCACTATCAACCAACGGGCACAGTGTAAATTTCATATTATCTTTAGTAAACATAATTAGATTATCCATACCCATGTGCATGGCATTCATATCAAACTACCACGGTCTACCCAACAATACCTGGCATGCAGACATATCAACAACATCACATAATACATCATCCTTATATCTACCAATAGAAAAAGGTATAAGACATTTTTGCGTTACCTTGACATTGCCAACTGAATTAATCCAACCAACCTGGTAGGGCGTAGGATGCTTCATCACCTCCAGCTTCAGTTTGTCTACAAGAACACGAGCAACCAGATTCTCGCTACTCCCACTATCTATGATCAGCTCGATATTCAAATCGTTCACCTTACCACGAGTACGAAAAGTGTTGTGACGCTGAGGTTCGTCATTGTTGACTAGTGTTGTCAGCATTAATCTACGAACCACGAATGACTCATGTACATCATCTTCGTAACCCTCATTAGGGTCCTCCACATACTCTTCCATATCTGTCTCTAGATCATCCTCACCTTGATCATCCCGTTCTGCCATATTTACCTTGCTACGATTAGGGCAATTATTAGAAATATGCCCAGGTTGCCCACATCGAAAACACTTATTGTTGGTCCACAATAATGCTCAAATAGGCTAGAGGGGGGGGGTGAATAGCCTATAATGCCAATTTAAAAACTTTTCTTTCGGATATTCATAAAGCATAGTTTAGTTGGCAAATACAGATTATCAAGTTGGGTATGTCTGCCGGTAGAGGCTATCGGTAGACTTTCCCAAGGCTGGAATAACAACTCTGCCGATAATCTGTTTATTCAAATCAAAAGCCTTGTAAAATATTTGTGCAGCGGAAAGTAAAGAGGCTATGATTTTGAGAAGTCATAAGTGGCTGTACATGAATATATGTTCAGAACAACAGCACACTTATTTCTTCTTTCAAATGCAGGTTTAGGAGATCAAGTAGAGAGTGGTTTTTCTAAAGATAAATCATTTATAAAAACCTCATAGATATTTAAGGACTGAAAGATAAATCATTAGTAAGAACATATGAATTTATTCAAAGATAAATTACATATTACATCAGTCTAAATAATCTATGTACAGTTTCTGGTTTTCTCTTCCTATGTCTCAGTCCTTGCTTAATTATCCATTCAAGGATTCTTTTAAGCTTGCAAGGGACAATAGGAGACGAGAACGAGAAACTGTTATAAAAATATATCTGAACGATTGAGTGCAAAGCACTCATCCTCCCAAATAAATCTGCACCTGGTTCTTAATCCCAGCCCGTAGTCCTCCCACATATCTTGCAGTCTGATGTCCCTCTGTCTCATTCAGGTTATTACGAGCCGCTAACCTATATAACTCGTTCGTGTATTGACTGACGCTCCTGCCATCCTACCGACAATCGTGATATTTCTGGAACAGAATCTGATCATAATCAACCGGTAAAAACCGAAGCCGCAGAGCCTCCTTCATACGTCTCGACATTCGTATAGGTTGTTTACCCTGTCTCCACCTATTATTCTGTAACTGTTCCCACCAAGCAGAAGCTCCACTCCTGAGCTTATATGCTATGTATTTCACCTGCTTGTCCTCGGTGATTCCCATAAGGTCAAAATATTTTTTGACCTCTGAAAGCCAGTCGAGAAAATCTTCCAGATCTAGATCACCAGTGAAGAACGGTAGGTCAGCCTTGATTTTTGGATACTGATCCACTATTCCTGCAAATAGTACCTCTTCCCCATCTGAAAAGGAATCTACAACTGCTCTTGCCGGTGGATCACGAGGATGGTTCACCCCATGTCCTACAGGTTCTCCACGAGCCCCTGCCCGTTGCCTAGGGTTTGCACCAATCTGCAGGTTCTGTACCGCTTGTACGACAGTTCGCTGAGAAACGATCATCTTTTTCATTGTCTGTTGCAATTGTCCAAGAAGGGTAAGTAGTGCAGGGTTGATGTCGTTGTTGTTATCGTCGTTAGCTGCCATCTTCACAGGATTTAACTCCGCTCTGATACCAACTGACACAGCGAAACAATCAAATAGGAACTCTTTCAACGAGAAATTCCTTAGAACAAGCCTATGACAGCTTAGGGTTCAAGCGCAAAGCAAGAAAACTAAATTTTATTAAAAACTGCCAAAATAATGTTTAAGAGTGTACTTATATGCCCTAACAATCCAAACCCTAAAAGGAAAAGACTTAAATAAAAAAGACGAAAAAGCCCGAAAATTTCAAAGGCCTGTAACAGTACTTAAATAGCGTTTTTTGGGCTAAAAATGAACTGTTCACGAGGTAAACCTAGAATTTCTTGTAGATCTCGTCGAGAGCTTCGATTTGATATGCGGTGGGTCCTGTAATTCATCTGGACGCGAAAGTTACGCTCCGTTAAAGTTCTGCCGACTGTGAGGTGCTTTCTACTATTGCTTAACGGAAACTAACGGAAAAACTACCAGAGCCAACTTTCAGAAACTGCCACTGGACCCCCTGAACTTCGAACTCTTCCCAAACGCCTTCCTTAAGTACGTATCGGCTACTTGTTCTACATCAGGTGGGTAGAAACAGCGAATAGCCATTGCAAGGGCCATCTTGAAAGATCCGAGAATCCTTTTGCTTGATGAAGCTACAAGCGCTCGATCACGAGAATCGGCGTGTAGTTCAAGATGCATTGGAAAGGGTGATGGTGAACAGGACTACTGTCGTAGTTGCTCATTGGCTAGCGACGATCAAAGGGGCCGACGTAATCGCGGTCGTAAAGGATGGTGTGATTGCTGAGGAGGGAAACCATGAATCCCTTATGGATGTAACTGATGGGCTGTATGCATCCATGCTTGCACTTCACACAAGCTCAACCGATGTTTTGACGACATAGAGCGGTTGAACTCATATCCGAACCTAAGCAGGTAAAAAAAAGGGTTTGTATCAAAATATGGGTACTTTATGTGGCACATTTTTTCATTGGTTGGACTGGTGAGACTCACAAAATATCCAACCAATAAGAGTATGTCACGTCAGCGAATACTCATATTATTATGCAAAATAAGAGTGACCCTAGCATTGCCTGATAAAAAATAATGTGATGCCAATTTTTTTAAATTTCATCTTAGCCTTAGCAACTAGATATTGTTCTAGATCTTTTTTCTTTCTTTTTGCTATTTGATTTATTTCATATCTTTAGTGTTCTCGGATTAAATTTACTTACTTCCTTCCGGCAAAAAATATACTATTCTATTTTGAGATATTTCACTTATAGAGTCTACTTTAAAAACATAAGACATAAACGTGTCATTTTATAATTAATGAATTAATAAAAATGTTATTTTTTTAAAAAAAATTGACTTTCAAACGGAAATTTTTTTTCGAAACGAAGGGAGTACATCATTGCACCGTCATATTAAATTTGTCTTTTTATAAATAATGACATGGGTATTTCAACTTATCATTACATTAACTAATACTCCATCTGTTCCAGACAAATAGTTCGCTATTTTATTTTGAGATGTCTCATTTAAAAAGTTTAAAAAGATTACTTTCAAAATTTAAACATATATCTCCTTAACCTTTCAAATTTATCCTTCATATATGGTATACGCATGTTGACTATACTCAAACATTTCCGTAATTATGATTAATTTTAATGATACTTAAATATCCTTAAATAATTCGATTTCTCAAACATGAATTATTTGATTGGAAAGGAGGGAGTATTTTGTTTTAAGGTGTTTAATTGGTTGATATTATTATTACATTTCAAGGAAATATATACTTGATTTTTATACTTTAAAAATAACTAGAATGTCAGTTAGTAACACATGATATAACTATTAGACATTTTAAGGAACTAGATACTTGTGTTGATTTCTAATTTACACTAGGCCTGACAATTATAACACGGACCTTGTTAACCCACTTGATCCGACTTGAAAATTACGCGTCTCATCTCCACTTGTTAACTTTTATGTGTAAAATTGGGTAACCCGTTTCAAGTTTCAACCCAAAAATATTAAATTGTTGTTCGGGTCGGGTTGGTTAAAGCAGGTTGAACCCGTTACTCATTTTGTCACGATCATTTTTACTCTATTAATGTATAATTTTTTGGGGGAAAGATTTGAGTTAAGATGGGTTGACCCGTTGTAGCTCATTGTCCATTATAACCCGACTCAACTCAATATAACTCATTTTGACACATTTGATATTTGAGTACTAATAATTAGTTCGACACATTACCCATCCCAACCTGACCGAATCCACCGAATTGCCATGCCTAATTTACACTGTTGGTTTCTCAAAATTAAATTCACGAGCATATAAATTTCCAAGGTACTATCTATGATTTTAAATTTGAAATAGAGTAAATGATGGTGTGATTGGGGTTAGTAAAAATAGATATACTTTATATTGAGTTTGGGATTTATTTTAAAATGGTGGGAGTACTTGCTACAACAAAAAAGGGCTTTCACAAGGTTTAAAAAACGTTGTCGTAGACCTATCACAACGTTTTCCGAAACGTTGTGACAACCAACGTTGTAATAGGCTCCAGTCTTTTACAACGTTTTGAGAAATGTTGCAACAAACATTGTCTTTATACTTTCTCAATTTCATGTGTTCCATTAACAAGGTTTCAAAAAACGTTGTAAAAAGATGTGGATCATTAGTTTTGGACAGACAGAATATGAGAAAATATTTCATGATTTCGGAGCTAAGGGAATGATATATGTACGTATGGATAATTAAAAAAGATTTACGTTTGTTGTAATTGAATTAAACTTAATTAAAAATATTTGTATTTTAGAGTTGAACCGTATAATACACTTAAAAAAACTTTAAACGTATTGTACTTGAGAAGTAAAATTTTTGTATATACAAAATTTTGATATAAGTTCTTACTTCAATTACTCGATATATGTTACTTATTTTCACAAATTGGTAAAACATGATATTTAACATGAAAATATTAATTATAGTCTAAGAAACATAATTTGATACTGCTCATGCTTCGTAAATACACACATGAGCGTATACATACATAATCATACTTTCATCTCATCTATTGCAGTTATAGGAGCCAAACGATGACGTAAATTTTTTTGTTAAGTATAGATAGTAGGTGATGTGCCTGGCACAAACCCGGTCACAAGCAAAGCACAAGCGTCCATCACATGCCAGTCATGAGCTCAATTAATACGGGGCCTACCCACCTCGCGGGCAAAGCTAGGGGGACCGAGTAGAGAACACTATGGCTCCCGTCAAAACCTGGTCGAGCATAGGCCATGTCGGTGTAGACACCCCAATTTCGTACTCCTGATATGTAACTCTGGCATGTGATATCAAGAACTGTTTAAACTTAACAAAATGTCAAGTTACAGGGTTGAAAATACAGAAGGAAAAGTAGGATGCATGAATAGTGAATTGCAAGGGGTCAAAGTGCCAAAAATAGGCTAGAAATGGAGGCTTGGCGCTGCCATAAGGGGTCTTTGGCGCCGCGCTAAGGGAGCTTGTTGTCCGCGCCAAGGTCCCAAATAGTGCACTCACAGTTAACGCATTGCACAATTCTCTCAACGCACGATACAAGCGAATAAAGCACAAATCCAACTATAAATATCAGTGCTCAGCTACGCTTTTGGGACACATTTTGACGAAGGCTTGAAGCCCGAAGAAACTCTGCGTATTTTTAACGCAACGAGCGATCAGTGAGTGAGAGTGAGTTCCCCTTCATATAAAGCCTCGAAACTCTGCCAAACCTCCTCCAAACACAAATCCAACCGGTTGAAGTGATCTCTAACCCTTTAGTTAGGTATCCACCCTATTTCCCGGATACAAAACTCTCGGAAAGAGCTGTTGCTCTATCCGAGTGAAGAGGCCAAATTAGCCAGAAATAATCCCTTGTTCTGCCCAAATTCCACCAGCAACAAGCAAACAAGTGTCAAAAGGCAAGAAGTTGCTCCGCCCGTTTATGGGTCCCAAAAGCAACTCTTGCAAGCCATTACTCTGCCCGCACCGCAGCAACCGCAACAGCAGCAAAAAGACTCCCTCTCCCTAAAGGACAGAGCGAGCACACCAACGCTCTTAAAGGTAAGCCTTTAAGAGTTTATTTACTATAAAGCTATTTTCCATCCGGTCCAATGTAAAAAATATAAGTCGTTGTGCTGTCTGGATTATTTTAGGAAATAGCATTAAAAAGAGCCGTTATTATGGCTAAATATTTTTAAATGTATTTGTAAATTATTGGAAGGAGATACTTGCAAGTCTG
Organism: Codonopsis lanceolata; assembly: GCA_013146195.2. Taxonomy (NCBI): domain Eukaryota; kingdom Viridiplantae; phylum Streptophyta; class Magnoliopsida; order Asterales; family Campanulaceae; genus Codonopsis; species Codonopsis lanceolata. The sequence continues at coordinate 73,383,249 of CM028379.1, read as the reverse complement.
TAAATAATGTAAATATGTATGTATTTGTAGGTAGTTAATTCTTTATTTATTTGCTAAATAAATATAACAAAGAGCATACTTTAGCCAATAACCGTTTTTGAGACCGAAATGGCGAGTTGGGTGCCTAGCACCTTCCCAACTCGTAACTTAGCCTCCGAACCCGTTTTGCAATCTCTGGTTTTTCTTTTTTGGTTTTTCTTTATTTCTTCCTTAAAATAAATATGGCGACTCTATAAAACATTTTGGATCCATTGGGGCATCGCAACACTCCTTTCTTGCACTGTTCCGTTTTCCCCTAAAAAGGGGAGAATGTGAATGAAAGGGTGATGCATTCCTATATCCTGGTATCCCCTAAACAAAGGATAACTTGATGTAGGAAACCCAAAGCACCCATAGTGATCCGAAATAGGCCATGAGGCTATTTTAATAAAATCCATAGTGGGGCCTCGCAACATCCTTTCTTGCAGTTTTCCGTTTTCCCCTAAAAAATGGAGAATGGGAATGAAAGAGTGATGTATTCCTACATCCTGGTATCCCCTAAACAAGGGATAACTTGATGTAGAAAACCCAAATCTCCCATATTGAACCAAAAATTCACTGAAAATTACCGAGGCGTATTCCAACGCGCTATCTTAGATATCACTCCTCTCGCACTTTTAATTTCGTCTTCCCCTAAACAAGGAAGGATGGAATGAGAGCAGTGGTGTCCCGCATCTGCACGTACGCGCACCCCTATCCAAGGGCGCGCGGGACGCGGGCGCAAGTGCCGGGAACCCACAGTCGGTTCAACCATAAGCCATGCCCGAGATCTACAATTCAACAGATCTACATCATAATTACCGGGTAGAGGCTTGCACACCTGAGCATGTATCGAGCAGGGAGCCTCGGAAACTTGCTCTCTAAAACATGTCAAAGGTTTCCTTATCCGAGCTGGACATTTACCATATCTACTCCTACATTCACGCGGTCAGTCGTCTATCACGCCTAAAATCTAGGGATTCTCTCCTAATCCTACAAGATAACTAAGGCAGTGAATCCTAGACGGATTCAATGACATTGGAGGCCTATAAATACCCCTACATAAAAAATATTCAAGGTACACACTCTTTCTTGAGCCTCGAACCTCTGTCAAATTCTCTTTTGATTTCTCACACGATACTTACTCTTACGTCGGAGTGGTTTCACGAGGCCAAGCCTTGTACTCCCACTAAGGTGTTTTCGTGATCTTAATTAGGTTTAAGGAAGAAGATCAAGCCCAAATATCCTACCCATAACACAGACAGCCCAAGCTGTATTTTTGCCACATTAGTTTGGTTACATTGTCGGGAAACGAAGCTTCTAAGCTCTCTCAAAGTTTTTCCGTTAAGTTTTTCGATAAGCAGTGTTAGTGCAATGGCTAGCAAGGGTAGCAAACATCACGCCACTCCTAGTAACCACTAGGTTGGCAGCCAGCTGGTTGGGAACAACAACCCACTGTCCGATGATCTGCCATCGAGGGCACCATAATGGGTGCAAACGAGAAACCACAAGATTGCAGCCTGGCATGCGGCTCGCGGTGAGGATGTCCAGTATGTTGAGGAACAACTGTCTCAACATGCCAGCCAGAACCAAGCGAGGCAGCGAGATGCTCGCCAAGTTATCAACGAGCAACGAGATGCTCGTGCTCAAGACCTCAGGGTACAGTTGAACTGCCAGCGAGAAAACGGTCAGTGAAGCCAAGTGAGCTTGCCCGAACAAACCCCTGATCAACAGGCCGCTGCCCTACAAGCCCAAGCGGAGTATTATAATAAGATATACGTGCTTAATCAACAACTGCTTGCCTTGGGCCATGCCCCGATCCCAGTTGCAGATTTGGTACTACTTGCTCTCAGCAATCTAGCACTTGTTGGTGGTGGCCAGGTCTCCCAACAATTGCCCGCTCCAAGCAGGCGAATTCCCTCCGTCATTCATGTACCCTCAGAGCAGGCGAATGAAGAGCAGAGGGCAGATGATCAGGCGGAAAGTATAGCCGCCAGAATCCATCCTACCGACATCACCGTTGACAGGATCATCATGCCCACGGAGAGGGCCATAGTCGCCGTAGATCCCGCGAATACGTGGAGGCAGAGGGACGTCGACCAAGGCACAGGGCTTGAGTTGAGCAGGAAGTGGAAGCTTCTTACGATCCAACCTTCTGCCTACCAATTGCCGAACATTCCAGGGGAACATGTGGTTAGCGGTCAGAGTATGCCCGCTCGTCCAGGCTCACAGTGGACGCAGAAAAACATCTGTCAGAACAGATGGAAGCCATGAAAAAATACATGGCCAAACAAATGGCCAACCTGGTCGTGGCCAAGCCTGGTTATGGAGCCACAAAGCCGTTGGAGGGCTGCCCGTTCACTCCAGAGATCGAGAATGCGCCACCTGCGTAAGGAGTTACCTATCCGCAATTTGAAAAATACTTCGGGAAGGTCACGGATGTAGAGGCTCTGAAAATGTGAGCCTTCGAGGGCGCTCTCCAAGGCAAAGCGCAGTCATGGTTGAGGAGAGTTGCCTGGGGCTCTATTAGTAGCTGGGAAATACTCAGAGAAAAGTTCTTTGCAGAGTTCGGCATGACGAGGCTGACGCCCAAGAACCGATTCGATCTCGGTAAGATAAAGCAGGGCGACCACGAGTCGTATGGAAGCTACCTCAAATGGTTAGAGGAAATGCTCGACCAAGTAATGACCACCAGTGATCCAGAGATCACATTCTGCTATCTCATCAACATGAGGGCAGGCCTGCTAAAAACTATCATGAAAATGAACCCGAGTGCGTCAAAGGCAGAGTTGTTGGCCAACTCGCATCTCTTCTGCTCGACTGAGAGCACCAAGGGTGACAAGCCCAAGGGCAAAGACAAAACTTAGGACATCTCGGCCACGCCAGGTGTCCAGAGCCAGGAGGGCAACAACCGCCCGCGTAGGGACAAAGGGTGCACTTCCATGCCCGCCTAGAGATTTCGGGAGTCACAATTCACCCCGCTGAACACCACCGACGAAGAAATCATGTTCCAGGTCGGTGATGCTTTGCCGGTGCCCTACCCGTTAGACCCTGAGTTCGCTCACACCAGGGAAAACACCAAGTATTTTGACTACTATCACGTCAACGGTCACACTACAGAAGAGTATAACGTGTTGAAGTGGGAGATACAAAAGTTGATCAACGCGAGCAAGCTATACCACTTCAAAAGAAATCGGGACACAGGCAATAATGCTGGTAATGATCGGCAGGGAAGACCCTCAAGAGGAAGAGGCGGTCAGGCCCCTCGGGCCTTAAGGGGTGGGTGGTGTGGTTCCCAATGAGCACAATAATAAGCTAGAAGGGGGGGGGGTTGAATAGCTTATTTAAACACTTAAAAACTTTTAAGTAAGTTCCTTGAACGTTACTTGAAATCTATAGAAAAGACTCAAGTAGTGGAAGACCTTCAAGAAAGTTGTTCCAGGTCTGCCGATAAGGACTACCGGTAGACCTTTTACAGTTTACTTAAGTTCTGCTGTAAAAGGATAATTATAAACAATGAAACTAAATAGTTCAAGTATCAGACAAACAGTAAGGAATAACACAATTATTTTGGGATGGTTCACACTATAATGAGTGCTACGTCCACCACCAAGGCAGTCAACCTTGGATTTAAATTGTGCACTATGTTTTCCACTTAGATCAATTACAAAGAATATCCCTAATGGATCGTGTACAAAATATTGACTTGTGTTTGGGTCTAGGGAATTAAATATCGTAAATACAAGATATTTAATTCGTCTTGAAAATATAGTTAAAGGAAGTAAACAACAAGAAGATTAAAACAATAAATGTTGATGAGCGGCTTCTTGTTGTTGGCGAGAACTTCTAGATCTGTTGAGGATCTATTGAATGCACTGAGCTGAAGGACTTGGAGTTATGAAGTTTCAGAGCAATCCTTTAAGTGTTCGATTGATTCTGTACGGTTGTCTCTTTGTTCCAGTCTTTAATGGCAGTATTTATAGCAGGTGCACTTCAAAAGATCCGTTGGAGAAGACGAAGACTTCAACAGCTCTTTTCATAAATGCATTAAATGCATGGGGCTATCAGTCAAGGATTTTCGTCTTCACAAATATCTAGAGCAGGTAATGATTTTCTGAGATCTTCAAAAAGGTGGGCGATTTGGTGTCAGATCTGAGAGTTGTAGCAGAAAGTAGAGAACGCTCGCTTTTCATCGCTCAGACGAAAAGTCTTCACCTTCGGAAAAGTTGCTTTCGGCGGCTTGACATGTCAGGGAATGTCTAGGATTAATTCAAATAACATATTGGAATAAGTTTGAATTAATCCAATAAATCTTTGTTGGATAGGACACGTCGTACAAGAGTAGGTGGACACGAGGTCTACCGATCTTAAGCTTTGAGCAGGTCTTGCGGTGAAGCCGTGAAGAGGTCTTCCGCCGAACACGAAAAAGTCCTACAAAAACTATACAAGGCAAAGTTCTATACAGGTTGCCACGCTAATCGATACGCTTAACCGATTAGCCCATGAAGTATAAAACTAATGTAATGTATTGAGCAGATATAAATCTAACATAAGAATCAACAATCTCCTCCTATTTATATCTGGTCATCATTACTACAAATGAGGGTTTTTTAAATAGACTATTTGATAGATAATAACGTGTCTGAGAAATTTTATATATTAAGTAACGGAAGACATGTCTCTATCAAACAGAATAACACCTCAAATGTAAGGGACTAATCTAAGTGCATACAAGAATAAGAAAATCATAGAACAGCACACAGATTAGCAACAGTTCAAATAAATTTAAACTGATTGTTTAAATTCTAAACAAATAAGAAAATAAAGCAATAAGAATTTAAACAAGATAACCTTTTTGAAAATCAAGTAGTCATCTTTATTTATAAACAAGATGTTTACATTCAATAGAGTTTTCAAAAATAAGATAAATACAAAGGAAAGGGAAGAAAAGATACATAAACTACCAAGGTCTTTTCCCTTTGCCTTTGTCTGCAGCCTCCTTTTCTCTTCTTTCTCGCTCGAGCTCTTCCAATCTGCGTTGGTATTCGTCATCTGCATCGGTCGGAGGTCTGGTGGAACGAGAACGGTAGTCTAGTTCTTCACGAAGACGGCTGTTCTCTTCCACCAGCATTCTGTTGATAGACCTCATTTGCTTCTCCTCCGTGATGGCCAGATCACGATCACGGTTGGCATTCATGACGTTGTGAGCAGAGTTGCGAGCGAGGTTGTTGAGCTCTTGAAGAGGAGGACGACCGTGGCCTAGATGAAGAGTGATGGCATGGAACAACTCGTAGAAAATGGAGGACACGATACGGACACCTTCGTCGCGTTGAGCTTCGATGTTGATCTTGACATCGGTGAAGTCGTGTCGCATCTGCCCAAACCGAGTCCATACATCCTCTTGAAACTATCGAAGAGTAGCGGCAGTCCGGTCGTTGGCTTTGGAGGCAGTGGCTACTTAAGCGAAGTAGAGATGATGCTTGGCCGAGCAGTAGATGGCATCGGCCATGACAAAATTTCATCATTGGCAGGCGGATGAGAACTAGTAGCTTGGCCAATATGAATGGTGCCGACAGAGGTAGAGTCTGCAGACCGTATGGTCTGTTGGAGTGGAGGAGTGATGGAGGCGGAAGAAGATGAGTCTTGGGTTGGTATGGTTTTGGTGGAGGAGGATATGGTTATAGGTGAAGGGGGAGGAGGGGTTGGTGGGGAATCCAGCTCCATATCAGTGTCAGAATTTTCACTGATGTGAGAGGATAGGGGAAGGGGATCGGTAGAAAACTAGAAAGAAGGGGCAGGGTAGAAGAGGGATTTTGGTTTTCGTAGGGAAGGTTGAGAAGGTTGAGAAGGTTGATGAGGTTGAGGAGTAGGGCTGAAGAGATCTGCTACTGACGAAAGTTCAAAGAGGAACCTGGCAGCAGCAGAGTCTAAGGGCTGGGTGGGAGGGATTGGTATTGGCTGTGGTGTGGTTGATGAAGTTGGTTGGGATTAATGAGGTGAGGAAGGTGTAGATGGGTCAGGAGAGTAGTTGAAGGGTGAAGGAGGAGGAGGAGTTGGGGTTCTGGCTGGCTCCTCCTGATTTTGAGGCTCCTCCTGAGGGATAGACTCCTCCGGAGGTGGTGAATTCCTCTGAGTAGATGACTCAGGAGGAATAGATGAAGGGTTGACAGGTAAGGTTTGGGCGTCGGTAGTTGGTTGGGCGTCGGTAGATGGTATAGATGAAGGGTTGACAGGTAAGGTTTGGGCGTCGGTATAGGTAGTTGGTTGGCTGGCGGTAGAGGGTTTGGGACCAGGTAGCTCTCCTTTTCTTCCTCGCCACGAATAGGAGACTCAGCTGCTTCATCGGTAGAGGTTGGAGGGACTGCCGGTGGCTGGTCTTCAAAGGTTTTACGAAGTCACCTTCGTTTTGGTTTGGGAAAGGGTGCAGGAGTTGGTGAAGGTGATTGGCTGGGTTGGGTAGGAGGCTAAGAGGATGGCTTGGCTTGGGTAGATGGAGGAGAAGAATGGCTGGATTGGCCTGGTGCCTTCTTCTTTTGGCCTTCCTTCATCTCTCTCCTTATCCATTTGGCCTGCTCCTCTTCAGTTGGAGTTGCCTCTTCCGGCCTTGTCTTCTTTGCTTTGCCCTTGGCTGCCATCTTGGTCCGTAGCAGCAGCTCTGCCTTTTTTTTTTTTTTTTTTTTTTAGAAGAGAAACAGGGGCGGCACCCTGCTAGATTTTATTAAATAAGCGGGAAAAAATTACAAACTTGAGGGGGACAACCAGCCTTGCCCTTATAAATGGGAGGACAAAGGAGCCTGACCTCGAAAGGAGATACAATAGCATAAAGCAAAAAGCTAAGACTAATTAATCCTACTGTAAGGAGTGCCATGTTTATCTAAAACAATTAGACCGCGAACACGAGAAGGGAGCGAGGTAGAGGGCAAGAAAGTGATGGTAGAGCCATGATCCCACGCATGATTAGCCAGAGCATCCGCAACCGAGTTAGCTTCACGATACACATGGTTAAAAGAGAGATGAAGAGAATCCTTAATCGATTTAATGGCACGAATCAGGTATAGACTCCTCCAAGGTGGTTGAGCTTTGCCTTCAATGCAATCCAAGAGGAATTTAGAATCAGATTCAACTATGGCTCTTTCATGATTATTAGATTGCAACCATAAGACTCCCTTATGCATAGCCATGCATTCTGCCTGGAAACTGGAGGCTTCCCCAAAGAAAGTGGAAAAGGCAAAAATTATATTGCCTTTAGAGTTCCGAACTATACCCCCTCCAGCACTAGGACCTGGGTTACCGCGACAAGCCCCATCCGAATTTAACTTGACAGAACCTGAGGGAGGTTTCAACCAAGAAACAGTCCGAATCACCTTAGTCAAACGAATACCCGGCTTAGAAGTAAAGATTGTGGAACCAAATTTTGCTTTCGGAAAATATAACCAGCCCCTTTAACAATAGACGAGAGAGATTGATGAATACGATTAATTATAACCTCAGGGGGAATTCGGCTGCCATCAAAAAAATTAGAATTTCTAGCTTTCCAAATCTCCCAGAGAATGATCGAAGGAGTAAGGGAAAAGAGCATGGAATTTGGATTACGTAACCACCAAGCAAAGCAAGCTTGGTCGAGAGAGAGAGAAGAGCTTGAAATTCCACCCAGCCGGTTGAAGGCAGACCAAATGAATCGAGCAGATCTGGAATCCATAAAAACATGCTGATAAGTTTCGATATTACCCGAATGGCAACATGAGCAGCGGGAAGCGAGATGAATGCCTTTACTAGATAGACTCTCGTCCAAAGGAAGCCTCCTCAACCAGAGACGCCACATGAATACACGAATCTGACGAGGAAGAGTTTTATGCCATATGAATTTAGAAGAGAGAATCAAAGGCTGATGTGTGCGAACAAGCTGCCAGGCCGCATTAAGAGAAAAATTCCCCTTTTCCGAGCTGATACAATAAGCTAAGTCAGGGTCTTCAGAGAGATGGATGCCGAGTTTATCGATAAGGGAGGAGATGGAAGGGCCCAGTTCTTCACGCGCAGCCATAGAAATCTGAGAAGGAGACGCAAACAGCTCTTGAACAAACTGGTAAGAGCAATTGGTAACATTGATTCTACCAGTTGGCAACCACTGATCGGATGTAATGGAACATAAACCTTTGCCAATTACCCAGCCAATTTGATCTTCGGCCAAATGTTTAACGGAGCACATACGGCGCCAAGTATGAGAGCCCAGACAGGTAGAGTTAATAGGATGGGAATGAGGACAGTATTTACGCTTCATAAAGTTACACCACAGGCTGTTTGACGATCTAAACCGCCACCAAAGACGGATGGAAAAAGCAAGGATAATATCCTTAACCGCTCGAATACCGATACCTCCTTCATCCACCGGCTTACAACACTTGTCCCAAGAAACCCAATGAGCCTTGTTTTTACCATCAATTGAGCCCCAAAAAAAATTAGCAAGCATTCTGTTAATCTGATTAATCACCGAAATTGGAGGATCTAAAATCGCAATTTGGTACATGATGATAGAATTCAGAACAGAGTTGATAAGAGTAATTTTACCCGCTTGGTTAAGAAAGGCCCCCATCCAGGAAGTAATTCGAAGTTGTAACTTCTCGAGAAGAAGATCAAATAAATTCTTTTTCTTTCGCCCCTCATAAAGAGGACAGCCCAAATAGGTGACAGGAAGGGACTTATGAGGAAAACCCACCGATCTACCAATAGACAGAATTCTAGAAGCCGACAAATTTTTGGAGACCATAAAACAACTTTTGTTTCGGTTAATTAATTGCCCAGAAAGATGCTCATAATTATGAAGAAGCTGCTTGTGTTTAAGAAGAGAGTGCTTATTTCCATTGCAAAAGATAACAATGTCATCTGCGAAGGCCAGGTGCGAAACAATAGGACACCCTGTAGAAGAAGAGAAGGCATATCTAGGGGTGTCTCCCTGAAGCTTGTTTAAATTTCTGCTAAGGACTTCCGCAGCAATAATAAAAAGGCTGGGAGATAACGGATCACCTTGTCTGAGGCCACGGGACGTGGAAAAGAAGCCAGCCGAAGACCCATTAATCGAGACTGAGAACCAGTTATTAGAAATAACTCTCCAAATCATATCAATGAAAGATTCCCCAAACCCAAACTTGCGAAGCACTTTAATCAGATAAAGCCAGGAAACCCTATCAAAAGCTTTAGCCATATCTAATTTGATGATAGTATTCGAACCATTGACTTTTTTACCAAGCTGATGAGTTAATTCGTGAGCCAGAAGAAGATTATCTTGAATCAGCCGGCCCTTAGTGAAAGCACTCTGATTTTCCGATATGATAATAGGAAGAAGGACAGCCAACCTGGAGGCAAGAATTTTGGTGATGATCTTATTGCAGAAGTTGCAAAGACTAATAGGCCGAAGATCTTTAAACGTCTCCACTTGGCTCGATTTAGGGATGGTAATAATAAGGGTACTAGTCCAAGACTTAGGCAACTCAAAACCAAAAAATCTCAAACAAAGAAGATGAAGATCTGCAGCCTATGATATCCCAACACAATGAATAGAACCTACCGTAAAAGCCATCGTGACTGGCGCGCTATCTCCATTGAGCGAAAAAACAGTACTTTTAACCTCATCAAGAGAAGGAGGAGCAGACAAAATATTATTCTGGTCACAAGAAATCAAGTGAGGAATGACATCAAGGAGAGAGTCATCAGAAGAGCAAGGAGAAGCCGTAAGCTGTTCCTTATAAAAATCAACCGCAGCAGCCTTAATAGTCGAGTCATCAGAAGCAACAGTCCCATGGAGATCCTTAATGCGATGAATAGCCAATTTAAGGCGGGTTTGCTTAACTGAGGAATGAAAGAGCTTCAGATACCATCCTCCATCTTGGAGCCATCTCGCGACTTTTGCCTCCAATAATCCTCCTCACGCTTCAACTTAAATTTAAGATTAGCTTGGGCCAAATGAAGAGCTGATCTATTAGTATCAGAATTATGATTTTCATACAAAAATTCTTTCTCTAAAACCTCATCTTCAGCTTCTTTGATGGCTTGGAAAATATTCCCAAACACTTCCCGATTCCAGCTTTTCAAACTTGAGCGAACATTCTTCAATTTATTAGCGAACCTGATCATAGGCCTGCCGCGGACATCAATATTCCAAGCAGTTTTGACTGTGTCCATAAAAGAATGGTGGGAGGCCCAAATGTTCAGGAATCTAAATTGATACTGCCGAGGACTTCTAGCCGAATTGATAGTAATGATCAAAGGAGCGTGGTCGGAGCAAGTGCGATTGAGATGGGTCACTGAAGTCTGAGAAAATTGCGACAGCCAGCTGGAGTTGCATACTGCCCTATCTATTCGCTGAAAGATAGTTTAGTGGCCTTGGTGATTATTACACCAAGTAAATCTATTGCCATGGAAGCCAAGATCAGATAAGCCGGCAGAATTAAGACAAGCCTGAAATTCAAATGCACCTTGGCAATCCCAACCCGAGCCACCCAATTTTTCTTGAGGAGACAGAATTATGTTGAAATCGCCGCAAACCAGCCAAGGGGTATTACCGAAATCAGAGCCCAAATCAATAATGTCATTCCACAAAGATTGGCGCTCTTTGGCCGTGCATTTAGCATAAACTGCAGTTACATTAACCGGAAGAGACCAAGAGTAATGGCGTATGCTAAGGTTGATGTGTTGAGCAGAATCATGAGTAATAAGACAGCTGTAATATGACTTAGCCAAAACCCAAATTTTGTTAGCCACGTTATGGAAATAAAATCGGAACTTCAGTTTACGAGCAATTAAAGGTAAAAAGGAGATATCAAGCATGGGTTCTGAGATAGTAATAAATGAAACTTGATGTAAGGAAATCAACTTTTTTAAGCGAGTGACAGTGGAGTCGTTACCTACTCCCCGAAGGTTCCAGCAAAGAAAGTTAATCGTCATGAGCAACATTGGGGGGGTTTCCATCATGGGTTTTATCAAGATACTTTGAGCGAGTGGTTCTATCCGTTGGGGGAATATTATTGGGTTTTCGTCCCTTCTTTTTTGGCACATCAGACTGCAAGTTTAAAGCATCTAGATCGGCAGTAGAGGTAGGAGGGTCATCCTCCTCAAAAGATTGAAGCACAGCAAATCTGTTAGGGGAAGCAATTATCGGGTCTTCCATGTGAGAAACTGAATCAGGATTAACATCACTTGGAGATTGGTTGGTACTGTTCGATGGCCCAGCCTTTTGGGTAGCATCAGGAGGGTCGGTCTCATCATTCCTTGGCACTGAAGTTTTGTTGATGCCAGTAGTGGGGGGTGGATCAGGACTATGGTTTTGAGAATTTTGCAAACCTTGAGCAGCTATAGAAGTATCCTTATCTTTAGAGAGCTGAGATGAGGGAGAATCAACTTCAGTGTGCGGGGAGTCGGGGCTAGAACCATTCTTTTTGGTGGCTTGAGCAGCCTCAGAATCTTTGATAGTTTCTGAACAAGAAATATTCTGAACATCTGGACATGTATTAGACTTGGAGCCGGTGGGATTATCACTTTGCACAGCAGGAGCGGCCACGGGATTTTTGGCTTTCCAGATCGGCTGTTTGGCTTTATTTGGAGGGGCTTGAGGAATTCTAGGAGTAGCATCATCCTGACTCGTTGCTTGATCTTTGGCCTTGGCAGAATCATTATTCCCGTTGCTAAACTTACAGTCAAAACTATCATGACCTTGCCGATGGCAACAAGCACAATATAGCGGGAGTCTTTCCACCTCAATCGTTTGCCAAAATCCCGGGGAAATTCCATTATCGATCCAGATTCGAGAAGGAATGTGCTTAGTGAGATTAATCTCAATACAGATTCTCGCAACGCTAGGCCGCGAAAGAGTGGCAGTGGGAGTATCAATAATGAGAGGCGTACCAATTAAGTTACCGATAGAGAAAAGCGCTTGCTTATTGAACAAGTAAACAGGGAGGCTCGGGAGCGAAAACCAAACAGGCACGATGGGGCTTTCAACGTCTGCTCGAAAGTCCAGAGTCCACTTGAAAACCCGCATTGGAAAGGCGCCAACATACCACTGATCAGCCAAGTCTTTGGCCTTTTATGGAGGGACGCAGCCATTTGATCACCAAATTTTTCAGAAACCTTCTTGAATGGTCCGCCGGCTTCATGTACTTCCATGTTGAAGCGGGTGACCAAGATAGGCATGGGCTTGGCCACTTTTCAAGGAACCGGGGTAGACCCTTCGGCCGTCGCTTGTTCTCGTATTCAAGATACTTACCGAAAAACGAGGCTGAAGTTGCTTCTCCTTGGCCACAAAGAATCAATTCATCTTCCTTTAGGGAAGAGTTGACATTTGCATCATCCCTTAAAAGGGCATTGATCAGCCTGACGAGGGGGCGTTTGCAAGTGGGGTTGTTCTTTGCTTTCTCCACCCACTGCTTTAGCTCATCGAAGATGATGACCCCCAGCTTGAGTTTGAGTGAGTCAAGAAATACGCCGGTTAATTTGATTTTGGGCCGGGTCAAACATATCATGAGCTCCACTCTTGAATAGGAGCCCCTTGTCTATAAGATGGCCGGTAGTGCAAGAGACGCCAAGAGGGAAGCAGTTTGAGCATTTTCCCTCAGGCTCCATTAGGGTGTCTACTCCCCTCATGGCTTCCCAGGCATGCATAGCCTCAGCCATAGTTACTGCAAGAGCTCCTCCGTAATGTACGCCGATGATAGTGGAGATATTTTTGGCGGTGATGGAGATAGGTCGGCCCCTAATCCATCCTCGAAGAGCAGTCTTGTTCATAAGCTCCATTCTTTGATAGAATTCTTCTGCCAGGAAGATACTGTAATTTTTGTCGTTGAGGCAGAAGAGGGGTAGAATCCCAGAGGCGTCCATATCATCGCAAGCTTTGACGCCGGCAGCTATGGAGTTGATTGACAGAAGGTCAATGCACATTCCAGGAATGTATAGCTTAGGGTCCAGAGGTATTATAATGTCATGAGCGGCGGGAAAGGTGGGGAATCCCGGAATGTTGATGTCCAAACTGGGAGGAATCTCGGTTTCCGGATTCAAACCCTTTCCGCTGTTGCGCTTTGATTTTGAAGTTCTTGCCTGAAAGAGAAGCAAAATAAAAATTAGGGCTTTTCATCTAGACAACTAAACAAGTAGGAATTTCAAAGTTTTCTGAAATAATTGAAATTTTCGAAGCGAGAACTTGAAACCCTAGAATGTTTAGAGTAACCACACTCGAGAAAAGTATAACAGAAGTTTTCATAAGAATAAACGATGAATATACAAGAACGACTGTTAGTATTCAAGTTTGTAAGAACAACAATGGCGAATCACTGTATAAACTTGAAAAATGACCGTTTGAATTCCAAAACAATTTTAGATTATGAAAGTGAAATGCAGAACAGTACATAGTAAGTTTCTAGTAGAGAGTAGAAGGAGCGCACTCATTGTTGATGAAGAGAAGAAGAAACAAAAGAACTTGAAATTTGCATAAAGTAGTTACACTGAGGAGAGAGAGAATAGAGAGAGAAATATTTTGTCAAAGGGTTTCGTAAAGTTTGCAAATGACGGTTCAAGGACTATTTAAAGGCGAGAAAATTTTAGTTGAAAAAGCGGAAACTTAAGATATTTTCTTAAGTACCAAATTTCATCCTTGACCCCCGTTTTTGCTTTAGAAACCACTTTAGGAAAAAAATAGACTAAGTAAGAGTACTAACCTTTAAGTCTTCCGGTAAAGGAGAACTTACGTCTTCCGATTAGTCTAAAACAGAGTCTACCGGTATGAAGGAAACATTAACAAAATATTAAAATTAAGCAGTAGGATCAATCATACCAAGATTTCTCCTTAAATAAGCAAACCTGGTGGCATCCAGTGGTTTTGTGAGAATGTCTGCCAATTGATGCTCAGTTGGAACGTATTCCAAACTGATGTTACCTTTTTCCACATGATCTTTGAGGAAGTGATAACGAATATCAATGTGCTTTGTCTTGGAGTGCATCGCTGGTTTTTGAGACCGAATTGATGATGTTGTCACACATGATTGGGCAATTTGCGCCTTGATGTCAGATAGTCCACTAGTTGTTGCTTCATCCATAGGAGTTGAGGCTAACGCAGCCTACTTGCAGCAATGTATTCACTTATGGTAGAGTTTGCAACCCATCCTTGTTTCTTGCAAGACCATGAGACAAGTCTATTTCCAAGGAATTGACAAGTCCCACCGGTGCTTCTTTTCCGCTCACTTTCTTGCAAGTCGCATAATCATCCGAGTATCCTACTAGATTGAAGTTATTGGATTTGGAATACCGATGCCTAGATTTGTTGTTTTTGAGACATATCTTATGATACGCTTAAAAGAAGCAAATGTGACTCTTTTGGATCCGCCTCAAATCTAGCACAAACACAAACAAAGAAACATAATGTCGTCTACTAGCAAGGAAGGTAAAGAAGTGAACCTATGATTCCTCGATTGCTTGAGTCATGTTCTCTTGCTTTCCGCTTCTCATATTTGTCAAGATGGCAATCGGTAGACATTGGAGTTTCAAATCCTTTTCTTTGAATCAAGACCGAACTTCGGTTCCTTTGTATTTGGTTTTGGTGATGAAGATTAATGCAAGTCATTTGTATCACAGCCCTAGAAGTAGGTAAGTTCACCCATCATGCTCATCTCGAACTTGCTTTGCATCGACTTCGAATCTCTTACACAAGCTTTGGTTAGTTGATCCAGAAGATGATCAGTCCACATAGATTTGTACGAGAGAGAATGGCCTTTGTGCTTGAGGATGAATAAAGTAGTGTCTATTCTTCCTCTCACGAATCCTTCAATTAAGAATTTGGATAGAGTTTCATACCAAGCTCTAGGAGCTTGCTTCAGCAAGTAGAGAGCTTTCTTGAGTCGGTAGATGTGATCCGGTTTGTGCGAGATAATAAATCACGGAGGCATTCCGCATTATCTTTGTTCTTGAAGATAACCACATCCATCATACACTGAAGTCCATGAGCGAGGCATAGGCTAGCAAAGATTACGATTGCTTCTAGTCTAGCAACGAGGAGCAAAAGTTTCATCAAAGTCAATTCCTTCTTCTT
>CM028379.1:73339909-73368064 GCA_013146195.2 Codonopsis lanceolata | reverse complement strand
AACAAGGTCATATTCCGCCGTATTATTTGAACATTCGAACTCCAACCTTATAGCCGGAGTATGAGAGTCACGGATCGATTAACAAGATTCCTAAGAAAGCCTCTTTTATTTCGCTCTCGCCAAAGAACATTTGCCAATGTGTCATGGTCGTCAGTGATTTCCGTGACACCTTCATCCGAAACCAGCTTAGTCGCATCTTCGGCCTTCAAAGGTAGATCAACTAAGTGGTCTGCAATGACGCTTCCTTGATAACACAGAGTGTGACATAAGTTATGTCAAACTCGTTGAGAAGAAAGGACCACTTAGCTAGTCTGCTAGACAGTGATGGCTTACCGAAGATATATTTGATGGGGTCCATTCGGATATGAGTTTGATGGACCTTCCCCGGAGATAGTTTTGAGCCTCCCGAGTGGCCCGCATAGCGCTGCGGCTTTTTTTTCCAACGCTGAATAATTTAGCTCGCTTCCCTGTAGCTTCCTACTTATGAAGTATATGGCATTTTCGATGTAGGAATCTTCCTTTTCTTGGGCGAGCATAGCCCCTACTGACATGTCTGTGACGATTAAGTATATGAGGAGAGGTTTATGTGTATGAGGTGGAACTAGCACATGGGGATTGGTAAGGTAGGCTTTTATTTTCTCGAAGGCTAGCTGACACTTTTCGTCCCAGACTTGGTCGGTATTCTTTTTTAGGAGTTTAAAGAGGGGCTCACATGTGGTGGTCACCGCCCGATGAAACGGCCGATGTACCGCAAGCCTAGGAAGCCTTTGACTTCGGCTTGGAGTTTTCACGTGGCATTTCTAGGATGGCTCTGATCTTTGCTGGCTCGATCTCGATGCCTTGCTCGGTCACTAAGAATCCCAGGACTTTGCCTTCGGTAACCCCGAATATGTATTTGGTGGGGTGAAGCTTCATTTGGTGCTTCCTTAATCTTTTGAAGAACTTTCGAAGATCTTTGATATGGCACCGGCATGGCCGAATCTGAATGCACGATCATGTCATCAACGTAGACCTTCATTTCTTTGTGGATCATGTCGTGGAAGAGGGTGGTGGCAGCCCTCTGTTAAGTGGCTCCGGCATTTTTCAGCCCAAATGGCATGACAGTGTAACAATAAGTACCCCACGGAGTAGTGAATGAGGTCTTCTCCTGGTCCTCTGCTGCCATTTTGATTTGATTATAGCCCAGTAAGCCGTCGGCGAAGGATCGGACTTTGTGAGCGGCGACGGCGTCTACCACAATATCAATATTGGGTAGAGGGAAGTCATCTTTGGGCGACGCTTTGTTGAGGTTGCGGAAGTCTACACAGATTCAGACTTTCCCGTTGGGCTTGGGAACGGCCACTATGTTGGACAGCCAGATCGGTATTCAACTACCCGAATGAAGTTGACGCGCAGCTATTTCATGATCTCTTCTTTGACTTGTAGTGACTATTATGACTTGATGCGGCGGAGCTTTTATTTGACTGGGCGAGCATCTGAGTATATGGGAATCCGATGATCGACTATAGCTGGATCCAGGCCGGGCATATCTTCGTAGGACCAAGCAAATATGTCTACGAACTCTTTAAGGAGATCAATGAGTGCCTTTCTTTCTGGACCTTGGAGGTAGCTACCGATTCTGACTTCTTTGATTTCATTGTCCAGCCCCAGATTGATAATAGACAGGTCTTCAGTCGCCGCTGATGAATGGCTCTGTTCATGGTACTCAACTGACTTTGCAAGCTCAAGTAGATAATTTTTATCTTTTGGGTCCATTTCATTAAATGACTCATTATCATAATAATTATTATTTAATGTGTCTTTTAATGTAGGTGCAACTAAGGAATAAGCAAAGACATTTAAATTATCATTAAAAGCATATTGTACAGAGTTTATTACATTGTTGAGGACATGGGGTTTGAGATCCTCAACTTTAGGTAGCGGATCGGTAGATGACCAATCCGTAAAGCTAGGGGAAGGAGTGGGGATGGTATATCCGAAGCGGTCGACTAGGTCTGCGGGCGTCAGGAGCGGGCTGGTCGTGGTATACCAATTCTGCAGAGGCTTATTGGCAATAGACTCAAACTCAGCAGGGAGCTTTTCATAATTAGTGCCTCTGTCTATCATGCCCAGAAAACTATCTACTCCGAACACTTATTGGAAATTCCTTTATTGATCAACGTATTTTGCAGCACCTTTATTCTTGGTTAATTAGGCTAACTTACTTCCCTTAGACCTCCTTGGCTTGATTTGTTTCAAAGATTTTTGTGCCTGCCACCGTGATTTCCTCGTTGTCGATGAGGTCATGTATTGCGTCTCTGAGCATATAGCACTGGTCGGTAAGATGACCGCTGCATCGATGATACTCACAATATTGGGCATGGTTCCAGGTAATGGGTAACTGTTTGGGTGGTCGGTAATTTTCCACGTGCTTCAATATCCCATGGGCCCACAGTGTTTGGAGTATTTCAGATCTTGGGGTGGGCAGGTCATCATAATGCCTAGAAATTGTTTCCTTTCGGCTTCTTGGCTTCGGTACATGGCTAGATCGGGTTTTGCTCAGGCAACTGAGCGGGGTTTTCTCTTTTGGATATAATTGCAATGAAATTGGCTTGACTGGACCTTGGCCCAATAGGGATTCTTTTTCTGGTATGCAAATGATTCCTTTTAAATTCCCCAGGGTCATTTGGAAATAGGAATCTGAGGGATCAAAAGGGGAATGATTCTTTTGGTCATGATAGTAGGCATTCAGGTGGGGAGGATCAAGGCTGATTTCTGGAGAATATGGGTTAGAACTATGGGCATTAGAAATCATGTCACCTTGGGCAAGGAGGTCATTACCGGGCTGGTGGCTGGCACTTAGTGGCTTTTTGGAGGCTTGGAAGAGGATATTTTCTGTGGTATCAGAGGAGTTTATTTTAGGAGAATGGGAAGTATTAGGGACGCACTTTGGGGTCTTGGCTTTTTGTGAGAAAGTGGCAAGGGTTTCTGAAAAACTGGCCAAAAGATCTTTTACCACCTGATCCAGTATTCTTTTTGTGTGGGCGTCCATTTCCTTTTTTAACCAAGCCTCAAGCCCAGGAGGAGGTGCATACACAGGAGTTTCCTCTTCTGGTTCCCAACTGTTCAAGTTGTCGCTAGCCCCTGTCATAGCATGTTTATTCTTGGCTGCCATATTGCTCGGATCTGATCCCTCTGAACTGATTCTACCCTTGTTTGATCTGAAACTGATACCCTCTCATCTGATTTCTACACTACTTTCCTCGTATCAACCGGCCAGTACTATCTCTGCCTTTCCAAATTTGGGCCAGGTTTTTGAGGAAAATGGGTTTGGAGGTATCAGAAGGCTGGCTGGAGGCTTTCTTGGTTTGGGGTACAGCGTGCCTTTTATTAGTATATTTTATTATTTTTATTTTTGTCCCCTACAATTGACCGGATAAGCACCCGCTTAATTTTGACGGTCTCAGGACTTTCCCTGGAACAGTGGATTCTTTCTCTAGAGTATAGGACCAACGTATTCCACCTACCTTTCGACTCCTCAGGACTGGACTGGTCCCAGACGAAGTGTCTATACTCTTTCCAGGATCCACCATTCGAAACGGTCTAGGTCGAGCATCTGATCAGAATAATAAATCAGCCCATGTTTGTTGTTTATATTATATATATATATATATATATATATATATATATATATATATATATAAATTTTTTTATTATGCGCACTTATTTATTTTTTCTAACTTGCGCATTTTTTTTATTATTATATTTCTTTTACTCTTTTTTTTATTTATCATTTTTTTTTTTGCAGGGGCTGACTCACAATTCGGAGATGCAAAAACCGGTCGGTCTGTGAAGTGTCCTGAGAAACTATATGCATTCTAGCGTTGGCTTATGCAGGGGGTAAGCTGGCCATGGTGTAGGGTAACAGTTCGGAATATCCCTGTACGCGTGCACGTGTGTGCGATATCTAGAAAGCAGTAAAGTCTTTATTTATTTACAAACATATAAACAGAAAAAATATAACAAATATGGCATGTCTTGCTGTTATATGTGGATTTTCTCGGCTTTTTTAATTTGAGCGCAAGCAAGCAAGCACACCATATTTTAAGAAATAGAAAGAAAAGCGGGGAAACTATCTATCCATATTAATTACAAATTAGGTCCTATGTCCCCAAAATAAAATGTCATAATGAATGCAGATATGTACAAATGTACAGAATGATAGAAAAAAGGAAAATGAATAGAAAAAAATAATAATACAAAGCCAAAAATAAATCAATAATTAAAATAAAGCCCCAACCCTTTATTGTGTTGCCCGAATTTTATTGTAACATAGATAATATATATGTATTTTTTTTTATTTTTTGATTTTTTTTTACTTTGGATTTTTTTCGAATTTTTTTTATTTTTGTTTTTTGATTTTTTTTTTAAATTTTTTTAAATACACCTGTAACAGTCATCGGAACGAAACTGCTGCAAGATGGAGGATCATATCCACAAATATAGGTACGGATGTATAGGAACGCAATATTCAAATGCATAAATTAATATAACAAGCATACTTTAGCCAGAAACAAATAAAAACAAAAAAGTTTTATTTTATGAGTCTAGCCCTCCATTTTATTTAAAATAAAACAACTCCCCAGAGAGTCGCCACCGTGGTTCCCTGGCGTGAGCCGCCTCGCGCGCCATTGGTTAGAGGGTGCGCGACGCAGTGATGCGGTGACATCCACTGCTCTCGTTCCACCTTCCCTTTTTTAGGGGAAGACGAAATCAAAAGTGCGAGAGAAGTGATGTCTAAGATAGCGCATTGGAATGTGCCTCGGTTGCCTTTAGTGGATTTTTATTTAAAAATAGCCTTATGGCCCGTTTTGGATTACCATGGGAGCTTTGGGTTTCTCGTGTCAAGTTATGCCTTTTTTAGGGGATATCAAGATATGAGAATACATCACCCTTCCATTCCCATTCTCCCTTTTTTAGGGGAGAACGGAAAAGTGCAAAGGAGTGTTGCGAGGCCCCATTGGTTCCAAAAAGTTTTAGAGTCGTCATCCTTATTTAGCAAACAAATAAGGAAAAAACGGTTAAAAGACAAGCAAAACCACAAAAGGAAAAAGAAAACCATAGATAGAAACAAAATAGTTTTTGGGTTCTAGGCTAATTTACGAGTTGGGAAAGTGCTAGGCACCCAACTCTCCCTTTCGGTAAAGCAAAATTAAAAGAGTTTTTGGCTAAATATACTTAAATATTTATTTAGCAAACAAATAAAGCATTTACAATAAAGCAAATACATGTGCTACATTATTTACATTATAACGGCTCTTTTACATAATATTTCCTATTCTAATCCAGGAAGCACAACGGCTTATATTGATTACATTGTGCCGGATTTAAATAACAACTTTACAAATAATAAACAAATAAACAGACGAGTAAATAAATAAATAAATAAAAGGAACGCCCTTAAAGGCTTTTACCTTTTAGAGCGGTAGTATGCTCGCTCTGTCCTTCAAGGAGAGGGAGTCTTTTTTTTTTTTTTTTGTTGTGTGGTTGTTGTTTTGATTTGGGCAGAGTGCTATTTTGGGTGACTTTGGCTTTTGGCTTGTTCAGTGACTGCTTATTTCTTAGGTTTTGGCCTTTTGGTTGGGCGGAATAACAACTTATGTTTTTGTGTATTTGGTATTTACTTACTGCGCAGTAACGGCTTACTTTGGGATTTTTGGGCCGGGGAAGTAAGGTGGATACCTAACTACTAGGCTAGGGATCACTTATAACCGGTGGATTTAAGTTTTGGGGAGTTTGGACGGGGTTTGGAAGCTTTGGTGGGCTACACACACCTATCTCGCACCTCTCGTAACTATCGGTTCGAAAGACTGCAGAGAGAATTCTTTCAGCATTTGTCTCGGATGATTTCTGAACAACGAAATGAGGAGCCCAGCACTCTTATTTATAGGTGGGACGAGGGAGTCATCGGGAATTATCGATTTTCTTCAGCCGGCTTCAACGGACTGCACACCAAGCTTCGCGAGTTGTACAATGCGTTAAGTCTGAGAGGCTACATTACCCCTTTGGCGCGACATTATCCCTCTCTTGGCGCGACGCCCAATCCTTCTTTAGGCCGCGCCAAGCTACTATTGAACTTCCAAATTTGACACTTTCACCCCTCGCAATTCACTATTTTGCGCATCCTTCTTTGCCTTTTGCATTTTTGACTCCTGTAACTTGATAGTTGTTAATTTTGAACTGTTCTTGATATCACATGTCAGAGTCACATACCAAGGATACGAAATTGGGGTGTCTACACCTGGGTATGATAGACGGAGGCACTTATTATGAAAAGCTCCCTGCTTAGTTTGAGCTTATTGCTAATAAGCTTCTGCAGAACTGGTATACCACGACCGACCCGCTTTTGACGCCCGCAGATCTGTGGACCGCTTTGGATATACTGTCCATATTCCTTCCCCTAGCTTTACGGATTGGTCATCTACCGATCCGCTCCCTAAAGTTGAGGATCTCAAACCCCAGGTCCTCAATAATGTAATAAACCCCGTACAGTTTGCTATTAATGATAATTTGAATGTCTTTACTTATTCCTTAGTTGCACCTACATTAAAAGACACATTAAATAATAATAATAATAATAATAATAATAATAATAATAATAATAATATTAATGAGTCATTTAATGAAATGGACCCGAAAGATAAAAATTATTTGCTTGAGCTTGTAATGTCAGTTGAGCACAAGGAACAGCGTCATTCATCAGCATCAGCTGAAGACTTGTCCATCATCAATTTGGGGCTGGACAATGAAATAAAAGAAATCAAAATCGACAGCTACCTACAAGGCTCTGAAAGGGTAGCACTCATTGATCTCCTCAATGAATTCGTGGACATATTTGCCTGGTCCTATGAAGATATGCCGGGGCTAGACCCAGCCATAGTCGAACACCGGATCCCCATATATCCGGATGCTCGGCCAGTAAAGCAAAAGCTCCGCCGCATTAAGCCGGAATGGTCACTACAAGTCAAAGAAGAAATCATGAAGTAGCTACAAGTCAATTTCATTCGGGTAGTAGAATACCCAATCTAGTTGTCCAACATAGTGACCGCTCCCAAGCCCAACGGAAGGTCCGGATCTGTGTAGACTTCTGCGACCTCAACAAGGCGTCGCCCAAAGATGATTTCCCTCTACCCAATATTGATATTGTGGTAGACGCCGTCGTTGCCCACAAAGTCAGATCCTTCGTCGATGGCATACTGGGCTACAATCAAATTAAAATGGCAGCAGAGGACCAAGAAAAGACCTCATTTACCACCCCTTGGGGGACCTACTGCTACAATGTCATGCCGTTTGGGCTAAAAAATGCTGGGGCTACTTATCAGAGAGCTGCCACCACCCTTTTCCACGACATGATCCATAAAGAAATGGAGGTCTATGTTGACTACATGATTGTGCACTCCAGCGACGCCAACGGTGCCCATATCAAAGACCTTCGAAAATTTTTCGAAAGGTTAAGGAAGCACCAAATGAAGCTTAACCCCACCAAATGCACATTTGGGGTTACCAAAGGCAAGGTCCTGGGATTTTTAGTGACCGAGCAGGGCATCGAGATTGAGCCAGCAAAGATTAAAGCTATCCTAGAGATGCCACAGCCAAAAACTCCAACCGAGGTCAAAGGCTTCCTAGACCGATTGCATTATATCAGCCGCTTCATTCGGCAGCTAACAACCACATGTGAGCCCCTCTTCAAACTCCTAAAAAAGAATACTGACCAAGTCCGGGACGAGAAGTGCCAGCTAGCCTTCGAAAAAATGAAAGCCTATCTTACCAATCCTCCTGTGCTAGCTCCACCTCATACACATAAACGTCTCCTCATATATTTAACCGTCACAGACACATCAGTAGGGGCTATGCTCGCCCAAGAAAAATAAGATTTCTACATTGAAAATGCCATATACTTCATAAGTAGGAAGCTGCAAGAAAGCGAGCTAAACTATTCAGCGCTAGAGAAAAGTGCACCAGCCTAGTCTGGGCCACGCAAAGGCCCAAGACTTATCTCTAAGGACGGTCCATCAAGCTCATCTCCAGAATGGACCCTATAAAGTACATCTTCGGCAAGCCATCACTTTCCAACCAACTGGCCAAGTGGTCCTTTCTTCTCAACGAGTTTGACATAACTTATGTCACACTCAAATCTATCAAAGGAAGCGTAATTGCAGACCACTTAGCCGATCTACTCTTAAAAGCCGAAGATGCAACTGAGCCTGACTTCCCAGACGAAGGTGTCTTAGAAATCACTGATCATGACACTAGCTGGCAGATGTTGTTTGACGGGGCCGCAAATAAAAGAGGCTTTGGCATAGGAATCTTGTTCATAGACCCAACTGATTCTCATACTCCGCTGGCCATAAGGCTAGAGTTCGAATGTTCAAATAACACGATGGAATATGAAGCCTATATTGCTGGCCAAGAAGAAGCTCTCCAAAAGGAAGCCAAAGATCTCGAGGTCTATGGAGAATTTGCCCTAATTATAAATCAAGTCGAAGGGAGATGGAAAACCCAAGATCCTAAGCTGCAGCTCTATCATGCCAAACTAACAGCACTTGCCGCCCGATTTGACTCTATCTCGTTCCACTATCTACCACAAGATAGAAATCAATTCGCCGATGCCCTAGCCACTCTGGCATCGCCAATCCAAATTCCCGTAGAAACTAATGTTCAACCATTTGTAGTCGGGAAGAAGGTCACTCCGGCATACTGCTTCAAAATTAACGCAACCCCCGAAGCAGATCACGAGCCTGGTAGGCTGATATCCTAAATCTGCGTCAGAAAGGAATCTATCCTCCCGGCCAAGACAAAAGAGGGAAAGTCTCCCTGCGATGGTGGACCTCATAATTTGTACTCAGTGGTGGCAACCTGTATAAGAGGCACTATCAAGGCCTTAACTTATTATGTGTCGATCAGGCCGAAGCTGAGCAAATCATGGACCATTTTAATGGTGGTACCTGCGGGCCCCACATGAATGACCATATGTTGTCCAAGAAAATTATCGACAGGGGTACTATTAGAGTACGCTTGAAACCGATTGTATTCGGTGGGTGTGTCATTGCGACAAATGCCAACGCTTTGCCAATCTACAGCATGTGCCCCCGCACGTCCTATATAACTCCACAGCCCCCTGGCCCTTCTCAACATGGGTAATTGACGTCATAGGCCAAATTCACCCGAAGGGATCCAATGGCCACGAATACGTCCTAGTTGCCGTCGATTACTTTACAAAGTGGGTGGAAGTCTCTTCCTATAAAATCTTGAATGCTCGAAAGGTGTCCTAATTCATCCGGGTCCACATTATATATCGCTATGGGGTGCCTTTTGAAATAATCTCCGACCACGACATGCATTTTGAAGGGGACGTGAATCGACTGCTCGACGAATTCAAGATCCAAAGGCATAAATCCTCCCCCTACCGGCCGCCAGCCAACGGTGCCGTTGAAGCAGCCAACAAAACGCTCGAAAACATCATCAGAAAAATGGCTGATACAGGAAGAGATTGACCAGAAAAATTACCGCTAGCCCTCTGGGGCTACTGCACCTCAGTTCGCACACCTACTTGGGCTACCCCCTATTCCTTAGCATATGGCATGGAGGCAGTGCTACCTATTGAAGTTGAAACTCCATCACTAAGAGTAATGATCGAATCTGGCATAGCAGAGATTGACTGGGTCAAAGGGCGATTTGAAGAATTAGCCCTAATTGACGAACGACGCCTACTAGCCCTGGAACATACCCGAGCGTATCAAAGGCGCATAGCCCGGGCCTTCAATAAAAAAGTCAAAGGCCGCGACATCCAAGTCGGGGATCTCGTTCTTCGAGAAAAACTCCCTAGTTATGTTGATACTAGGGGAAAATGGAAATCTCCATGGATGGGACCATATATTGTCAAGGAGATCCGGTCAGGAGGTGACGTACTTCTCACAAACCAAGAAGGAGAAGACCTTGTTCAGCCCTTCAATCTCGACAAGTTCAAAAGGTATTATGCTTGAGCTAATTTATCCAGCATTCGCTTCCCTCTCCAGCTCGCTAGGCTGAAAACCCGAAAGGGCAGCCTAGGCAAAAGTTAGAGCATAAAAAAACAATAAAAGAAGAAATAAGGGCTCGCTAGGTTGAAAACCCGAAAGGGCGGTCTAGGTAAAAATTAGAGCATTTATATAAAAAATCAGGAGAAAAAGGGGAGGGAAGCCACTATTTGAATCCTCGGCATTCTACCTCCTGTCTTCGGCACGCGAAAGGCTCAACTGACAGGAAAGAGAAAAACCACGACAGGAAGCTCGCATTAAAACACTAAAATATAAAAAATTACAGGTCCCTGAGGTGCAACTTAGGAATAATTGCTAAAGAAATTTAGATTTTGCATTATCTGCCTGTACATATCTATTATTGCCTTTATCCCCTTTGTTCCCTGATCGATGTCTTTTATACGTCGATTTTATATGCTTCTATGACTTAAATTATGCTATTTCACGAGGTTTTTGGCTACTGATATATGTTTTCGGTGAGTTTTGTAAGTTTCAGGGTTTTTAGTGAAAATATGCAAAACTCCAGGGTTTTATTTGCAAATTCCAAGAAGGGCCAAAAAGGAAAAATGAAGAAGGAATGGAAGCTGTCAATTCTGGAGACTTTGCGGATGCAAGGTACCTCAGACCTTGTGACCGCAAGGTAGGCAGTACGGATGAGAAGTCAAGAAACCAAAGGCCAGACACACTGGAGACCTTGCGGACGCAAGGTATCCAACACCTTGCGACCGCAAGGTGGTCAAAATGCGCTATTTTTGGGTTTTCACACAGTGATTCGATTGGATTACAACTCCCGAGTATATATTGAAGTTGGATGCCGAGAGCCAGAAGGGAGGACGGCTGGAAGCAGTCTTAGGTAGATTTTAGATAGTTTTTAGAGTGTATAACATAGTTAGATTGTGTAATCACAAGTATTGAAGATCAAATCATGTATCCGATCATCTCCATGAGCTGTTCATTGTCTATGATGAACTAAATCATCCATAATCTAGGAGATGGGAGGTAACTTGTATCGAATTTATGTTTTGATTCTTATATATGTTCATTCAATTCTTGTTGATTGTGGTGTTTATCAATCCCTATATTATTTTGCTTTGAACAAATGAATGTAATTGCAAATAATAAAGGCTTAGAGGTGCGGATAACTGCATGACCAATGTGCATATGTCGCATTAATCGCTCACCATTACAATAAATTGGACCTATCGATGCACGAGAGTGATAAGTTAGGACCGAGGTTCATATATGATCTAGGTGACAGATAGATCATAAATCTAGGTGATGACTAGATTGAGGCCTCGTGCTTAGGATATAGAATGGATGAATTTTATGGGATGGAGGCTGAACCAATTGTTCAACGGACTATATCTATCTTTAGTGAACGAACCCAAGAATTTGAATGATAATTATTGAACATGAATACAAGTGAAACCAGAACATGCCACCCACCAAAGATCTTCATATCTGTTATTAGATAGTTAAACATCTAAATAAAATAGTAGTTTAGAAGTGAAATAAATATAAAAACCCTTTAGATTAATAATCCAATAAATTATTGTTCGTGATTGCCACCCTTGCCCACTATTCATAAGTCTTGATCTTAAAACATATAGTTTTTGTTATTACGTAGTTAGTTTGTTTCGTAGTTTTAATTTAATTAGTTTTTAGTCTAATTTTCAGTTTTTATAAAAAATAAAAATACAAAAAGATTTTATTTTGTTTTTAATAGTTAGTTGTTTTTAAATTGCTTTAATTTATTTTTATGCACGGTCGTCGATCTTTGAATCCTAAATTGGTAGAACTAAATCAAGATATTAATATTATTAGAAGAAATCAAGAAGTCCTTGAAAATCTAGCTCCCGAGTTTGATAATCAAGAGCAATTGCATCAAGAGGATCCTCTGGTTGATCCCACAATGGAATAAAATAATAATAATCGTAATCCTGAAAATCCAGTTAACCCAGTTAACCGGAATCAAAGAGAAGAAGAACCGCAAGAAGAAATATGGAAGTAGTGGTAAATCAAAGAACTATTAATGACTTTAGTAGACCTTCATTAAATGTTGTGACATCATGTTTAGTCTTGCCAGATGCTGTAAGGAATTTTGAATTAAAAGGTCATTATTTTAATGCCATACCATCTTTTCATGGGATGCCCCATGAAGATCTGCTGGCGGTTTTTAAGAGAATATGAATACATGATGAGTACTTTTCCTTTAGGAGGGTTGACTGAAGATCAAATTAAAATGAAATATTTTCCCAGTGCATTAAAAGAATTGGCAAAGCGATGGTTTATGAACTTAACACCTAATAGTGTTTATACTTGGGCTCAATTATATGATTTGTTTATGAGTAAATTTTACAAGCATGCATCTCTTACTGAGTATAGAAAACAAATCATGTCATTCCAAAATGAACCAGGTGAAACATTCCATGAGTCATGGGATAGATTTAAAAATCTGCTCATTATGTGTCCTCATCATAATTTGGCTCAACATGTGTTAGTGCTTCAATTTTATCATGGTCTTTCGCCAGGCTTACAAACTATGGTTGATAGTGCAGCTGGTGGTTCTATTAATAGAATGACACCAGAAGCACTAGAAGAATTATTTGAGATGTTAAGTATTAATTCTCAACAAAAAAGTGCTAGAGGTAAAAATAGAAGCCTATATCAATTACAAGATAAAACAGATACACAAGCTCAATTTGAAAATTGGCAAATTCAAGAAGCATGTGCTTTATGTGGATTATATTCTCATGCTACTAATTTTTGTCCATCAAGTGCTATGTATTCTGAACAGGCTAATGCTATGAATATGTACCCTCAAAGGCCTAGGAATGATCCCTATTCAAACACTTATAATCCTGGTTGGAGGAATCATCCTAACTTTTCTTGGGGAGGGAATAAGCCTTTACAACCTCAACAATTCCAGCCTCAACCACCTCAACCTCCACAATTTCCAAATCAAAATCAATTGAGAATTGAAGAAGTTCCAAAACAAGATGGAGCAAGTAAAGGTCAAGCAGCATTGATGAAATATATGCTTGAAGAGATTGAAAATCTAAAGAAGCACATTGAAAATTCTGGAGTTGATAAAAGAGAAGAAGGGAAGTTCCCTAGTCAAACCGAGCAAGCCAAGTCAATCACCGTCTTGCGAAGCGGTAAGATAATAGGAGAAGAGGTAAGTGATCCTGATCCTTCTTCTAATGTGCTTGTTACAATAGAAAATTCTGAAAAGGAAATTGAAAAAGATAGTGATAATATTAAAAAGATGAGATTGAATCAAGTAATCAAGAAGTACAAGTAGAAATAGAAGTTGAAGTTCCAAATAAGGAACAAGAAAAAGAAGTTCAAAATAAAGTTAATCCAATAGAAGTTGAAAAAGAAGTAGATCAAGAAGAAGAGGAACCTTATGTGGCTCCACCACCTTATGTTCCTCCAATCCCGTTTCCAAGAAGACTTATGAAAAACCGAATGGACAAACAATTTACGGAAATTTATAATATGTTATCCAAAGTGAATGTAAATCTTCCTTTGCTTAATGTTATTAAAAATATTCCAGCTTATGCAAAGTTTTTCAAAGATCTTCACTCTAAGAAACACAAATTTGAAAACAATGAAAAGATTATTGTTTCTGAAAAAGTAAGTTCCGTTTTACAACCCGAATTACCCCCTAAGTTAAAAGACCCTGGTAGCTTTAATATCCAAGTTTCCTTGGGAAGCTCTAAAAAGATGAAAGCAATGCTAGATTTAGGAGCAAGTATTAATTTGATGCCTTTTGCGGTCTATAAACAGTTAGGGTTAGGAGAACTAAAACCCACTACTATGCAATTACAATTAGCTGATCGTTCAGTTAAATATCCCTTGGGTATAGTGGAAGACATCCTAGTTCAGGTTGATAAACTAATCATTCCGGTTGACTTTGTGGTTCTAGAGATGGAAAGGAAGATATGCACTAATAATGAAGTCCCAATATTGTTAGGTAGACCCTTTATGGCTACTACCAATACAATGATTAATGTGAAGAATGGTAAACTCACAATGTCAGTCCTAGGTGAAACTGTTGAAATCTCTGTTTTTGATGCTATGAATAGACCTAGTGACATTAATGCCTGTTTTTCAATAGATGAAATCGAAAAGTTATCAAGTGAAACTTTTGAAGAAGAAGAAGATTATGAGAGAGATAGATTTATAGTTTATGATGATAGTCCTATCCCTCCCATAAAAATTGACATTGATGAGATTGAAAGAGAAATAGAAGAGGAAGAAAGACAAGAAAGAGAAAAGTTAGAAGCTAGTAAAAACAAAGATAAAGAAGATATAGAGAAAGAATCAGAAAATAGTTCTGATAAAATTGATAAAATAGAAGAAGAAAGTAATGAAATTAAGGAAGATGAAGTAGAGATTCTGAAATCTCTCTTTGAAGAAATTGAGATAGAGAATATTGAGGAAGAAATTAAAGAAGATAATAAAGTAGAGAATGAGGAGGCTAAAATAAAAGAAACAATTAAGGCAGAAAATTCTGAATTTATGCCATCCATTAATTCTCCTAAAGTTGAAGAATTAAAGCCATTACCACCCCATTTAAAATATGCATTTTTAGGGGAAGGTAACACTTTGCCTGTTATTATAGCAAGAAGCGAGTTTATTAAAAGTTTTATGGACACATAGAGAAGCTTTAGGATGGTCCTTGGCTGATTTAAAAGGTATTAGTCCATCTATGTGTATGCATAAAATACATCTAGAAGAAGGTAGTAAACCTTCAAGAGAAAGGAAAAGAAGACTTAACCCACACATGGAAGAAGCCGTAAGAAAAGAAGTTATTAAGCTTTTAGATGCGGGTATAATTTACCCTATATCAGATAGTAAATGGGTTAGTCATGTTCAAGTAGTTCCTAAAAAGTCAGGAATTACAGTTGTTAAAAAATGAGAAAGATGAATTAGTCCCTACAAGAACAATAACTGGTTATAAAATGTGTATTGATTTGAGAAACTTAATCACGGCAACAGGAAAGACCACTTTCCTTTTGCCATTTATTGATCAAATCCTTGAAAGACTATAACTTGATCATGAATATTATTGCTTTCTTGATGGTTTTTAAGGTTGTCAGGATCACTGTTGCACCCAAAGACCAAGAGAAAACAACTTTACATGTCCCCCGTTACTTTTGCTTTTAGGAGAATGCCTTTTGGGTTGTTTAAGCATCAACTACTTTTCAAAGATGCATGATTTCTATATTTTCAGACTTAGTTGAAAGATGTGTTGAAGTTTTCATGGATGATTTGTGACACCCCGCTCCTTCATTAGCGCGGTTTGCGTGCTATACTTGCACTTATTCCTTTGTCGACTGTATGTTTGGTTTGCGAGAGGGTCTAGATATGTTTGAGAGACCATATTAAGACCAAAACATTATTAAGAGACTCCATATAGTTGTTGACTTGCTAAAGTCACAAGTCGTGACTCGACGATAGTCTAATGCGACGCGATTGAGGGTTTGCTTGCGCTTTGTGTTCGTGACCTCGGTTTGGTCCTAGACCCTTTAAGATGGTTTATTAACATGTGTAGATGCATTAGACTTCAAGTTGGAGGTGTTCCTTAAGTCTATCGATGATTTTGGAAGCTTTGGAGATAGCGTTCGTCTCTATCGCTGAAGTTCGGGAATCGAGTCGTAATCGTCTCTCGCTTGGGATTCTTATTTCCTAGTTGTTATTAAACTTTCTAGAAGTATTTAAGCTTCTTCATTAGCCCTTAGACTTGCCTTAAAGGTCTCCCTTCATTGCTCGTTCGATTGCGAGTTCGTTCGTCGTTACGGTTGCACGTTGTTGCACCCCTTCCCGGTTTCGCTCCGAGTTGTCTTGGGAGTTCTTCGGGTGTGTTTCTGACTTGTTTTGAGTTGGGTTAGACCTTAGAATGGTTGCCCATAAGTTTGGGACCATTTAGGACTTGTTTA
Organism: Codonopsis lanceolata; assembly: GCA_013146195.2. Classification (NCBI taxonomy): domain Eukaryota; kingdom Viridiplantae; phylum Streptophyta; class Magnoliopsida; order Asterales; family Campanulaceae; genus Codonopsis; species Codonopsis lanceolata. Next base: position 73,352,061 of record CM028379.1, on the reverse strand, counting down.
GACCAAGTTTTGGAGGTTCAGAGGCCCAGCGCCCGCCGGCACCTCAAGTGAGGCGCCCGCCTCAAGTTCCTCGGGAACAATTACAAAATGAGCAGAATTTGGAGAGAGCCTCAAAGTTGAGGCGCCCGCCTGGGAGAGCTTGAGGCGCCGCCTCAACATCCGGTTCACTTACGGATTTTTTTCCCCTGTTTTGATATTGAACGACTTATACACCCAAACCCCCTATCTAAACCTTTCTTAAACCTCCCTAACCCTCCTCACTTGTGTCCTAACATATCTAACTTGTTTTTAGAGTGGATTAAGAGTGCATTAGTGAGTCATTAAGCCACAAATCAGATTAGAAAATAGACCACAAGGTCTTGACACTTGTCCCACTCAACATTTCACCTCTTATAAGCCACAAATCAGCCATTTGACTTCTCATTTGCTGAGAGCATTTCCAAAAACGTGAGAGAGAGTTCTTGAGAGTTCTCCCATGGCTTCTTGAAGCTTTGCCCTTGGTCTTCCCTCATCCATTCTCCATTTGCTCAAGACTCCTTCATCAAAAGTGTAGAGCTCGAAGAGAGGATCGTTTTCAACCGATTAGTTTCTTTCTTTGCTTTCTTTGGTGTAGAACAAGTAAGTTACCTTCTTTTTATTTTGGTTCATTGGCCCTAAGGAAAACAATATATGTGCTATTTGTGGGCAATGAACACCTTGTATGCTTTGTATGCCCATTTGGTGAATTTTTGGAAGTATGAACTTGTTAATAACATGACTAGTATAATTTGAATGTTATTATGTGTTGTAAAACATGGGTTGTGATTTATGTTGAGTTTTATGAATTTTAGGGCTTGAGAATCAAGCCCGAATTATTGGAGGAATTGTTGTTAATTAAAGTGGGCATTGATGTGTAGGTTGAGTTGGATGATGTTGTGTGTTGGGAGAAATTGGTTATCCCTTTGTTAAGGTTTTATGAATTTTGGGGCTTGGGAATCAAGCCCGAATTATTTTGGAACTTGTTATAAATTGAAGAGGATGATAATGTTGGGTTTTTTGGGATGTGTAAATAAAGAAACTTAGTTTGTAGACTCAAGGGAGTCGTTATAAGTTCAATAATGCGTTAATGAACTCGGGTTGAAGTCCTACGACATTTTGGTTTTGTTTGATTATGATTATGAAGAGGTATATGGATTTTTAGGCTTGGGGAATCAAGCCCGAATGGATTTTGGGATTATGTTAGTTATGAAGGAAATGTTTAATTGTGGGTTTATGAAACACATAAAGAACGAAAGGTAGAATTAAGACTCAACGGAGTCGTTGTAAGATCCATAATATGATAATGAGCCTTTGGTTGAAACCCTACGATGTTGGGGTTTGGTTGGTTATAATGGCGAGGACTCGAGCATCTTGATTTGTGTCCAATTGAGACACCTACTCTATAGAGATTTACTATGGGATTTATTTGGAAGCGTGCTCGGGAGAGCACGGTACATTAAAGACCAACCTATGGTCTTGAGTATGGTTGGAAATAATTATTGAGTGAGTTCTCACTTTTGGGAAATGATCGGTTGTGCATGAACGTATTGTGGGTTATGACTACGGTGTAGTCTTTGGTTGATTTCAAATAGAGGACCATTATAGACCTCATAATATGATTCTTGGTGGGTTTATACTATTCTTGATTTAATTGTTGACTTGAGATCTTTTAAGATTAATTGGTTGTGAGCAATGTATTTGCCTTGATTGATTTATGGTAGAGAATAATAACCTATTTGGTCGGATGAGTTCGCTCTTGTCGAATTCATTCCTTATTTGTTTATATTGAGTAAAAACATACATGAGCATTTGGTCGGACGGGTTCGCTCTTGTCGAATCCGATCCTTATTTGGTCTTTACGAGTAAACATCTACTTGTGCATTGCATTAAGTCCAGCTGGCACTATTTGGTTTGATTTTTATGTTAGGGTGGGACGATACATCGCCTATACGAATCGTCAGATTCGTATTCGCTATGGATCGCCGTACCTGGGACCTCACACATCCCTCCATTGTAGGCCGCAATGGGGAAGTAGCCCCTTTGCCGTAACAATACGTGCGACACAAGCTGCTATCAGCCGGCGGAGTTCGGTATATCGATGCGAAGACACGAGCATCGTAGTCACAAACCCGTATAACAGTGTTTTTCTTGCAGGAGCTACGTAGCGGCCGGGCCCATAACATATCCTATTGTGATGTTTAATACTCGCACTTATGTGAATAACGTGCTAAGTGCAAATTTGTGATCATTTGAGGGCTAGGACCCTTGGTTTTACGTGTTTATGTATAAGCACTTATATGAAAGATAACGTGCTATGTGGTTTATTGTTGGTATGCTATTAAGATACAATGATCTTATATACGCTTGTGCATTATACCATGCCACGTCATGCTATGCCATACATTTGCATTTAGTAACTTACTGGGTCATTATAACTCACTCCGTGTGTTTGTTTTCCTTAGTTTTTGCGAAGCTCGTTAGTGCAGCGTTGAAGCTTCTGCGCTTGATCGATAATGTGGTCTTCCAGGCGATAGCTTGGGGTTATTAGTACTATTGTATTTGTTATCTTGTGAGATACTGACGTGAAGTTATGTAAACTTTACTTGGGTAGTTGTTAGTATCTTATTATTGTTTTATTTTGGGAGCCGACTTGTCGAGTCGTTGTATTTAATTAGAAGTTATTCCGTTGTCTTTCCGAGCAAGGTTTTAGCTCGCTTGTTCTAGTATTATGTTATTGCTATTTCTGTCCCCGACAACTTTAGTCGAGAGACATTGGTTTAGTGGTTAGTATTTTATCTCTTACTCTTTTAGTGGATTTATTCCTCCGGCATGTTATAGCCGTAGAGTTGTTGTTTATCAGGTTGGGTTCTTGTTGTTTCGCCGGCCTTAGGTTGCCGATGGTTTGTTGTCCGTGCGCAATGTTGCGTCACGCGAGTCGTAAATTTGTCGAGAGATGGTCGTCTCTCAGCCTTGTATTCCTTAGTTATAATTATAGGCTTTGGTCCCACTTATGATGTGCTTCCGCAGATTTTAGTTTTTGGTTATTCGGTTTCTGCCGTTATGGCTTTACATTCCAGTTTAGAGTTTGTTGGTTCAACTCTTGACTCGCACCACTACGCTTAGCGGGTGCTTGTCTGTCTTTTAGCTTGTCTTGACGGCACGACCTTGGGATTCCGCATTGAGTCCGGCCGGGCCTTGGTATCGAGCTATAGGTTAGCTATTTCGCCAGATAGGTTCCTTGGCCTAGTTTGGGTTGGGTTTATCGTTGAGTTATTAACGCTGAGTGTTCTTTGTAGGCGTATTATGACAGGAACTTGGCGTGGAGCTAGTTCTAGTAGACCCGGTTCGGATACAACTCGTGGCGAAGAGAGGGGAGAGAATGTTAACGATCCGCGTGTGACTCCTCAACAGATGTTTGGACTGAAAGACGATTCTACTGTCCTTGCGAAATTCTTGAAGTTTAAACCGGAATTTTTTTATGGAGAGCCAGGTACTATTAAGGCGAATCATTGGCTAGAAAGCATGGAGAAGATCTTTGTAGTCTTGGGTTGTACATCAGAAGAAATGGTTACCTTAGCGGTGTTCAGATTGGATGGTACGGCTGAGCATTGGTGGGTTGAATTACGAGACCGTTGGAGACGGCATGGAGTGCCTCGAGTGTGGGAAAACTTTGTCAAGGAGGTTATGGTACGGTTTAGTCCGGCAGTAATTCGAGAAAGAAGAGAGATGGAATTCCTAGTGTTAGAACAAGGAGATATGACCGTGGCTCAGTATTCAACAAAGTTTGCAGAGCTGGCCTGCTATTGTGGTTACTTGGTACCGGATGAGGCTAGGAAGACCGAGAGGTTTGTGAAAGGCCTGAAGACGAAATATCGTAGGCAGCTTATTCCATTACTACTTACGGATTACCAAGGGGCTGTGGATCGTGCACATGCGATGGAGTTGGACATCGAGGAGTACGCTCAAAAGAAAATATCGAAGACTAATAGAAGCAATGACGTTAAGAGAGGACAGTCGGCACCTCAAACAGTTAGTCAAGGAAAGGTGCGTTCGGGTGGCCGGAGTGGTGCTACTACTTCTACTCAGAGGCGGCGAAGTGATGAGTTGATATGCCATTATTGTATGAGGACGGGACATGCCGTGAATAAGTGCTGGGGTAAATCAGGGAAATGCTTTGCTTGTGACGGCGATCATGTTCGTAAAGATTGCCCAAGGATGAGAGTTAGTCAGTCTGGGAGTACTAGTCAGCAATCCAGTGGCTCAAAGAGAGATGGTGACGGTCAGCCTAGAGTTTGAGGCAGTGCGCGCGTGGCGGTTGGCCATTGCGAAGTTTTGAGACCTATCAGAAATAGGAAGGTATATTCTTGTATATATATATATATATATATATATATATATATATATATATATATATATATATATGTATATTTATTTAAATTATACCGTTGCTACTATTACCGTTATTATGAGTACGCGCTTTAATCGTTAGCTCACGTTCATTCATACATACATTATATGGTGTATTGTGTAATATTGGTTATTTGCTCGATCGGGAATAATACCCCGATGTGAGATCGATATATGATATGGTTTGTTTTGTGAATTACCGGTAGGTAATCGTACGTTGTGTATGGATTCTTGATTAGTCTATATATGTATAAGACTATGCTATATATAGAGTTGTGGTTTTGTGTGGTTATATATATAAAGGCCATAATATCTATTATATAAAACAGATCGCAAAGCTAATTACCGGCCAGGATCTGTTTTCAGAAAGCTATCTACCGGCCAGGATTAAATCTTTTGAAAAAGCTATTCACCGGCCAGGATTGATTTTCACGAAACACATTCGACGGTCGGGATTAAGTTTCATTTTCATTATCTCAACCGTCTTACCACGTCTAACAACTGATTCCCTATTTTCTCTCTACCAAATCCGTTTCTCTCTCACATCAAACCCATCTCTCTATACACTCTCTCTCATCAACACATCTCAAACACATCTTCAGCGCAGAGGTATCAATTCAATCCATTCCTCTTTCTCCATCTTCCCTCATCAATTGCTAATTTAGGGGTTTAATTGGCAATTTCAATTCCCCCGTTTGTTTCAGCTTATAATGCGGCCACCGGAAACGCGCCTCCGGTTGAAGAATCAGTACCCGCGGTTGAGAAAATCGTTCATCACAAACGCCGCCGGAAACAAAAGCCATATCCGGATAGAAGAGGAGTGAGATGGCGGGTGAAGACGGCGGCGGCTAGCAGCTGGACTGTGGATGGATGCAGGAAAGGAGATGAGGCAAAGAGATGGGCCTGACTGGACTGCTTGGGGAGCGATCTGAGTTTGCTTGGCCGGAGAAGACGAAAGAGGCCGGATGGTGGCTGGGTTGGAGACGACGAAGGACGCCGGCGGCGGGGTTGCTGGAGACGGCGGTGGGACAATGGTTTGAGGCGAAAGGACTGCTCCAAATAAACGGTTTTTCACGGTTTCGATTTTCGAATGAAGTGTGGTAGGCAAAAGGGTTTTTGCGCGGCGGAAGGGTGCGAGAGAAAGCTTCCCAAAACACATCTCTCTCTCTCTCAATGTATGAATTGAAGAAAATTTTAAATTAGTTAATTATTCCATTTATGTCAAAATTACAGACACGGGGAAGACAGAGAAATCAAGGAGCCCCGACTCTGTAAGAAAATGTTGGACAATAACCCCCATATTGCTAAATGGTTATTTGTGTTTCTTCAGGTTTGAGTTTTAAGGTGGGGTTATCTCTATGTTTCCATATCTGTAACTTACTACTATTGGATTGCATTAATTTATTTTGAAATATTTATTTTAGAATCTGATTATCTCTATGTGCTTTGCTCAATTTTTGTGTGGATTTTACGCATTTTGTCTGTCGATCTCTTTTCTTCACTCAATCACCGCCAGTTGATTAACATGGACAGCTTTCCTCTTTCATCTCCACTCACTTATTAATTTATATTGCTATCAATGTTGAATTGAAGTTGAATTAAGCGAATTCAAATGGGTTGGGGGATTTAGTATTAGTTTAATCTTGATTAAGCTTGGGTTAGCTCATGGATATTCTTATTGATATTGTAATTTAGACATTAATTTTCATTTGTACTTGGTGATCGTTGTGGATTTTATTTTGTTTTACTGTGAATTTGTAATATTTTTCTTTGGTTCTTAGCTAAATCAAATTAATTTTTTTTTTTTTTGTTTAACGTTTGGATGATTTAGTTTTTTTTTTTAGATGCTGTCAGCTTTTGAAGCCTTGGACATTCAGCTCTTTTTGTTCGGTCAATATGTTGGAATCACGGGTGATTGGATCGCCTACTTATAAATTCAATAATTTATTTCCAAAAATATTATGACTATATTGTTCTTATCAGGTTTTATTGTTGACATATTTATTTTAATAATGTAATCCCTTCAAACAATCCACTTAAAAGCATTTTTAACAATAATAAATAAATAAACAATTTTGTCTAACCAGAAAAATGGATTCAAACAAAAAAAATTACTTCAAACAAGTACATAATCAGATATACCGAGTACGATCTCCTAAAATTTTATAAATAGGTTGAATATATTCTTAATTAATTAATGGTAGCATATGTTTAAATTAGGAAGTATAAGTTAAAGTTATTGACAAATGTCAAATTTTTAAACGAAAAATTATGTGCGGGCATTCATTTCAATGTAATATTGATATATATGAAATATAAAGAATGTCTCTCTATAACGTTTAATCTCACAATCTCAACCGTTTTTATTTGTATTTGTATTTTTTTTTATTTTTAATTGTTATCGTAATTAACTTAATTAATTTAATTTTTTTTTCGACCCGTACTTTCGTATACAAATTTAAAAAAATTAAAAAAATTGTAAGTTTTGTAATTTGAAATATTTGTTTTTTTCTTTTTAACTATTATCGTAATTAACTTAATCAATTTAATTTTTGTCCGGCCCGTTTTTTTCGACCCGTAGTTTCGTATACAAATTATTAATTAATCCCTTTGTTTCGGGCAAAAAGGTCCCGTTTGAAAGTCAATTTTTTTAAGAAAATAATATTTTTAGCAGTTTATTGATAAAGAATAAGTAATTTTTTTATGTTGTTAAGACCACTTTAAAAGAAAAAAACTTTTTTTATTTTAATTTTTTATAAATGGAATAAGTAATAATATGTATGAACACTAATTCGAAAATGAACACTAATTTTTTATTTCTATTAATACCAGGGTACTGCCTCTGTTTCCCTAAAAAGAAATACAAAAGTAACTTTAGAATTTTATTCCACTGTTGATGATTATATTGTTTTAATTGTTTACCAATACATGCTAAGTTTAAATTGTTTATTATATTGATTTATTTGAATACCAGCACCTTTCGATACTGACATCATCCAATAGTAGCGCCGTGCCATAGGCACGGGCATAAAATCTAGTGTATATATATATGAAGCATGAATTGTATAATGATGCTTATCGGTTTGGTACGATGTTTGTATATTCTATAAAGGTATGTTTTATGTAATGAATGATATAATATTATGGTATTGTTAGTAGTTACTACGCGAGTCGGTTATGCACTCGACTTGTGAGAAGGTTGAAGGTCGCGATTTAGAGGATAATCACGGCTGCACGGTAGAGATTGACGCTTCACCGTGAGTATTGAGATGTTAACGTTGCGATAGGATGCTTAGAGTATGCATTGGTTGTAGACTTGGTCTAGAGCTTAAGAAGGGATAGTCTTGCGAAGTATAGATGTTACGAGTGTCGGTAGACGTGATGATTCATTGTGATTACTAGGAAATTATCTTGGTTGAGTGTACTAGGTACACGAGTTTTGTGATAGCTATGATTGTTGATTGCGAAGGTAATAGACCTTGTTACTTGGTCTGAATTTTTATTCAATTACGTGCATTAGTGGTAGGAAACACCTACTTGATGCATTACATTGTAGAATATTAAATTCTCATTCCATAATTATTATCTCATGTTCATTCATTTCATTAGCATAGGAGACTGTTTGAAGGATGCTTAAAACTTTTTATTCATGAACCTTTGCATCCTTATGACGGAAACTTTTGAAGCTAATTCAGTAGGTACCCTGAATTGGTGAGCAAAAGGTATTCGTCGTTGGACTAGGATTGGTAAGGATTAAGTTAGAAATTGACTATGCCCGTTACCAAATGGATTGGACAGAAATGGAATGAATTTTCAAAACATGTCATTAACGTGCTCTTATGTGTTGTTACACGCGATAGGAAAATCGCGAGTACGATTTACATGGTTTGAAATGCCGATTTGATTATCTTTGATTTGTTTGCGAATTGCTCCATAGGCAATTATTAATTCTTGTAACTTAGAATTTCTTGTGCTTGAATTTCATGACGTGCCCCGAAACAAATAGTTTCGGTAGTTGAATGTGTTCTTATGTTGAAATTTGGAATTTTGGCTTACCTGAATGGCGTAATGTGTTCGTGTGTGTATTTGCGACTCAAGTATGAGTCATGTTATTTTCAATCGTAAGCGTTAATGGTGTTGTGTCTATTGAGATTTCGTAGACTTTTGAATTTGGATTATTATAGTTCGACCCTCGGGTATATTGTGGTGGTGGACTCGGAGATTCGAGTCAAGGTTGGTGGTTTTGAGATCGAGTGTTAACTCGGGATTAAGAGACACAGTGATCATTGTCTCGATGTATTGTGGTTGGGTGTGGACCGAATGTTGGTTTGTATCATGATTTAGAATTCGGGACGAATTCTTTTTAAGGTGGAGAGAGTGTGACACCCCGCTCCTTCATTAGCGCGGTTTGCGTGCTATACTTGCACTTATTCCTTTGTCGACTGTATGTTTGGTTTGCGAGAGGGTCTAGATATGTTTGAGAGACCATATTAAGACCAAAACATTATTAAGAGACTCCATATAGTTGTTGACTTCCTAAAGTCACAAGTTGTGACTCGACGATAGTCGTAATGCGACGCGATTGAGGGTTTGCTTGCATTTTGGGTTCGTGACCTCGGTTTGGGTCCTAGACCTCTATAAGATGGTTTATTAACATGTGTAGATGCATTAGACTTCAAGTTGGAGGTGTTCCTTAAGTCTATCGATGATTTTGGAAGCTTTGGAGATAGCGTTCGTCTCTATCGCGTAGTTCGGGAATCGAGTCGCGTAATCGTCTCTCGTTTGGGATTTTTATTTCCCTAGTTGTTATTCAACTTTCTAGAAGTATTTAAGCTTCTTCATTAGCCCTTAGACTTGCCTTAAAGGTCTCCCTTCATTGCTCGTTCGATTGCGAAGGTTGCGTTGTTGCACCCCTTCCGCTCGAGTTGTCTCGGGAGTTCTTCGGGTGTGTTTCTGACTTGTTTTGAGTTGGGTTAGACCTTAGAATGGTTGCCCATAAGTTTGGGACCATTTAGGACTTGTTTAGACCAAGTTTTGGAGGTTCAGAGGCCCAGGCGCCCGCCTGGCACCTTGTGAGGCGCCCGCCTCAAGTTCTGGGAACAATTACAAAATGAGCAGAATTTGGAGAGAGCCTCTGCAGTTGAGGCGCCCGCCTGGGAGCAGCTGAGGCGCCCGCCTCAACATCTGGTTCACTTACGGGATTTTTTTCCCCTGTTTTGATATTGAACGACTTATACACCCAAACCCCCTATCTAAACCTTTCTTAAACCTCCCTAACCCTCCTCACTTGTGTCCTAACATATCTAACTTGTTTTTAGAGTGGATTAAGAGTGCATTAGTGAGTCATTAAGCCACAAATCAGATTAGAAAATAGACCACAAGGTCTTGACACTTGTCCCACTCAACATTTCACCTCTTATAAGCCACAAATCAGCCATTTGACTTCTCATTTGCTGAGAGCATTTCCAAAAACGTGAGAGAGAGTTCTTGAGAGTTCTCCCATGGCTTCTTGAAGCTTTGCCCTTGGTCTTCCCTCATCCATTCTCCATTTGCTCAAGACTCCTTCATCAAAAGTGTAGAGCTCGAAGAGAGGATCGTTTTCAACCGATTAGTTTCTTTCTTTGCTTTCTTTGGTGTAGAACAAGTAAGTTACCTTCTTTTTATTTTGGTTCATTGGCCCTAAGGAAAACAATATATGTGCTATTTGTGGGCAATGAACACCTTGTATGCTTTGTATGCCCATTTGGTGAATTTTTGGAAGTATGAACTTGTTAATAACATGACTAGTATAATTTGAATGTTATTATGTGTTGTAAAACATGGGTTGTGATTTATGTTGAGTTTTATGAATTTTAGGGCTTGAGAATCAAGCCCGAATTATTGGAGGAATTGTTGTTAATTAAAGTGGGCATTGATGTGTAGGTTGAGTTGGATGATGTTGTGTGTTGGGAGAAATTGGTTATCCCTTTGTTAAGATTTTATGAATTTTGGGGCTTGGGAATCAAGCCCGAATTATTTTGGAACTTGTTATAAATTGAAGAGGATGATAATGTTGGGTTTTTTGGGATGTGTAAATAAAGAAACTTAGTTTGTAGACTCAAGGGAGTCTTTATAAGTTCAATAATGCGTTAATGAACTCCCTGTTGAAGTCCTACGACATTTTGGTTTTGTTATGATTATGAAGAGGTATATGGATTTTTAGGCTTGGGAATCAAGCCCTAATGGATTTTGGGATTATGTTGGTTATGAAGGAAATGTTTAATTGTGGGTTTATGAAACACATAAAGAACGAAAGGTAGAATTAAGACTCAACGAAGTGTAAGATCCATAATATGATAATGAGCCTTTTGGTTGAAACCCTACGATGTTGGGGTTTGGTTATAATGGCGAGGACTCGAAAGCATCTTGATTTGTGTCCAATTGAGACACCTACTCTATAGAGATTTACTATGGGATTTATTTGGAAGCGTGCTCTGAGAGCACGGTACATTAAAGGCCAACCTATGGTCTTGAGTATGGTTGAAGATAATTATTGAGTTAGTTCTCACTTTGGGAAATGATCGGTTGTGCATGAACGTATTGTGGGTTATGACTACGTGTGTGTCTTGGTTGATTTCAAATAGAGGACCATTATAGACCTCATAATATGATTCTTGGTGGGTTTATACTATTCTTGATTTAATTGTTGACTTGAGATCTTTTAAGATTAATTGGTTGTGAGCAATGTATTTGCCTTGACTTGATTTATGGTAGAGAATAATAACCTATTTGGTCGGATGAGTTCGCCTTGTTAATTCATTCCTTATTTGTTTATATTGAGTAAATACATACATTTGGTCGGGACGGGTTCGCTCTTGTCGAATCCGATCCTTATTTGGTCTTTACGAGTAAACATCTACTTGTGCATTGCATTAAGTCCACGGCACTATTTGGTTTGATTTTTATGTCGGGTGGGACGACGCCTATACGAATCGCCGATTCGTATTCGCTATGGATCGCCGCACTGACCTCACACACCCTCCATTGTAGGCCGCAATGGGAAGTAGCCCCTTTGCCGTAACAATACGCGGCGACACGCCGCTATCACGGCGGAGTTCGGTATATCGATGAGAAGACACGAGCATCGTAGTCACAACCCGTATAATGTTGTTTTTTTTGCAGAGCTACGAGCGCCGGCCCATAACATATCCTATTGTGATGTTTAATACTGCACTTATGTGAATAATGTTAATGCAAATTTGTGATCATTAAGTGCAAATTGTAGATCATTTGAGGGCTAGGCCTGTGTCTTGGTTTTACGTGCTTCATGTATAAGCACTTATATGAAAGATAACGTGCTATGTGGTTTATTGTTGGTATGCTATTAAGATACCATGATCTTATATACGCAGCATTATGCCATGCCACGCCATGCTATGCCATACATTTGCATTTAGTAACTTACCGGGTCATTATAACTCACTCCGTGTGTTTGTTTTCCTTAGTTTTGCAAGCTCCGTTAGTACGCTTGAAGCCGGGCGCTTGATCGATACTGGTCTTCCTGGCGATAGCTCGGGGTTATTAGTACTATTGTATTTGTTATCTTGTAGAGATACCTGACGTGAAGTTATAAACTTTACTTGGGTAGTTGTTAGTATCTTATTATTGTTTTATTTTGGGAGCCGACTTGTCGGAGTCGGCTGTTAATTTAATTAGAAGTTATTCGTTGTCTTTAGAGCAAGGTTTTT
>CM028379.1:73312786-73339809 GCA_013146195.2 Codonopsis lanceolata | reverse complement strand
TTTAAATTCTTCCAAAATATTTTTGAAATGATTTTGTTCCAAAATTCTATAGATTTGGGAGATTGCTAAGGATTGTGTAGATGATTCTATCGCCCCAGTAAATTATCCATTAGAATATCGGAATACTTAAAACCTATCACATTTCCTAAATTTATTTTTACAAAATTCACTACATTATTTTTACTCATCGATATCAACATCTTCTTTTTTCAATACTCCTAAGCCGCCAATTAAATCAGATTGGTATTGAAATTTCAATTTTAAGTCTCCAATCTATCCAAATACATATTCCCTAGAAGACTTAATTATCGCAATCATGAATCGCCGCCTCCCAAAAAACGCCCTTCCTCACAATCAAGCTCAAATGATTGTCTCGCTGGTTCTCATTCCAATCAATAAATTTTATTGAGGACTATCAAACGACTCGCTTGATCACTGTGTGTTCCTCTTGCCCAATCTCAGAAAGTACTGAATATATATAATATACTCTTTTTTGATCTCCATCATTTCCCAATCAATCCATACAATTAATTATCAGTGCACATTATTTTATGAGAAATTCATGGCCGCTTCTTTCGCCAATAAAGTTATTCCCCCGAGTATCCTTCGCTTTCACCATAAGAGGTCATTAATCCTACATTCTTGTCGAACGATTCAAGGAGAACAATTTCTCCTTGACAACACTGTTGGAGCAAAGATTATAGATCTTTTCCACAGTTCTGGACTCGTCTCCATCCTCTGCTTTCGTGAAGAATTCTACAGTCTTCAACTGGTCGACAAATTCTACTCAAGGATGCACCTGTCAAGAGATGGTACAGGCCTCCACGTTTGCATTTGAGGTACTGACCTTGTCTTCAATGCCGACAGCCTTTCTAGAGTCTTCAGCCTTCCTTATGCTGGTCCTGACTCCATCAATGATTTTGTTCTCAACGAATCATGGCTGCACCGTACTGGCCACCAATCTCGAAATGACTTCGGTACATGGGACATTTTGAACTATCCCCTGGACGTGTACTGTGTTGGAGAGATTCTGAGCCAATGCCTTCTGTTTCATGAACCTGGCTCAGGAAGCGACACCAGAAGACTTCGGAACCTCACCATTGCAGTTCTTGACTCCCATGTCATCAACTGGTCTGAAGTAGTCTTCTCTCTCATCTGTCGATCTTTCCAGCGAAGACGAGTGAATGAGTCTGGTATTCTCAAGTACGCTAGGATAATCAGTTATTTCCTATGCTCCTACCACACCATTCTTTCCACGGTTGAAGAGGACGAACGCCTTCCAATCACGGGAGAATTGATGATCACTAAGGAATTGTTCGGCAATCGAAGTTTTTCAGATCAGGATATAAACTACTCTCTAGAATCTAACATTGGTAGTTTTGGAGATTCAAACTAGACTGTACTTTTAAGAACTTTTAGTACTTTCTTTCATTATTTATTGTCTTTTCTTTAGCTATCTACTCTACCTTGCTACATCTCTTCCGATTCCTTCTTTATTATTTGCTTGCAACTGTCCTTCAGATCTTATTCTTTAGTGCTTGCACCCATTAAGGAGGAGAGTTATATGACATATACATATAACTTGGTATCAGACATATAACTTAAGGAGGAGAACATAGAAAGAGTGATACCCTTCTTTTCGTAAGGAGGATAATTGACTTAACTAAATCCCAAATGAACACACAAACAAATGTGACATTTCACCCTTAGCTGATTCTTAGTGAATCATGCTCATTACGTGGTACTTCGTTGAAAACTTTGCTTAAAACTAAACCCTCACTGAGTCTTACGCTCAATATTGAAATCCTTTACTTTCAACAGAAATAAAAAGTTTTTCAAAAATTGATTTTCCAGAAATTGATTTTTCAAGAAAATTGGTATTAGTTTTCAAAAATTTTGATTTTTCAGAAAATTGATATTAAGTTTTCAAAAAATTAATTTTCCAAAAATTTGAATTTCAAAAAAATGGTATTACAAGCAATCCTTATTTTTACTCTTTCAAAAACATACATTTGCTTAAAGGATTTGCTACTCTTACTTGCCAAAACAAGCTTTCATTTTATAAAAATTCATGAGCAAGTAAGACTTCCAAAAACTTTTTAGATCCTGTACAAAACTCTTTCAAAATTCAAAAGATCTAAATTGTTTTCACTATTGCATTACATGTTCATCTATTTTCAAACCCTTCATTCGCTGAGTACTTTGATTTATCAATGTTAAATGGGCCATCTTCATCTCTCTCTCTTTCTCTCACACACAAAGTCAATAATTGCAATAGTAGCCTCCCTTTTCCCAATCTCCTTCACAGTGGGCCTCCTTCTCCGGCTATACCAAATCTTCTCCCCTTTCTTCTCCGGAAAATCTCACCCCTTCATCGCTACATCCACGCCCAGCCGGCCACCTCCAATCCATCCTCACCTCCATGTCTTTCTCCATCAACACCCATTATCAAACATAGGACATGTCTATGTGAGATAAAATGTCCTTCCTTCACCCATCATTCATTGTGGACATACTATTACTATGCCAATCAATCCACAATTTCACTTCTGATAAATGCTTTAGTGCTTTGTATAGTGTCATTTTGTAATGGCTCCAAGCAAATAGGAGGAGATTGTTGGTTAACTGAATATTCTTCTTGATAATTTAATTATTACCTTGCATATTCTATATATATTGATTTGCTTGCCCCCATTACAAGTGAATCATCACAAGTGACTAAAAGGTCTGCGTACCGGTTAGTGTGCCAACTTGTATGATTTCACATAGGTCTTAGATTAGGTGTGATTTCATCTAGTCCTACCTTCTATATGATGATCAAGGCAGACCAGCACTTCAGATTGCACGTAGCACCGAAAGACTTGTAGCTATGTCAAAAGCCTTCAGCGACAGACATGCCACAAGTTTAAATGCTCATACTGGCAGACATCAGCTCTCCTACACCGGAAGACCTGTTTCCACTGATTCGAAGCTCTCCAACGGCAGACTTTAGAATCTGCACGTGCTACAGGGAAAAGTCAGAAAAGCTGCTCAAATCAAGATATATATATGTCCTTGCGTCATAAAGCCTAACATACTTAAAGCTACAAGACTTTCTCTCACTCAAGTAGTCTGTTAAAGTCAAAACGCAATTACTTTATTGAACGCACCACCGACAAAGGCAACGTACATCAGACCTACTCTTCAGCGATTTTTCAACCTAGTCTGACAGACAACGAGTTCCAAGATCTACAGGACTAAATCTCCACTCCAAACAAGTCAAAGATCTTATGGACAAAGATCTATATCCGATAGTCTTCAACCACTACATCTCCAACAGATAGAAATCTTCGAGTCCTCATCTCTCAACGATCATATTGATTTTCGCCTATATAAACCCTCTCTCGTGCTCAAACACAGTGGCAACAAAATAACAGTGTAAGCTACATCTAAGATCATCAAACGATACACTGTGAGCAACGAGTAACTCAATCTACTCAAGAACTTCATAGAAAAGAAATCTTCAAAGAGATCATCTTCACCAACGTATCTCTGATTTCTACAACAGATTGCAGTGAACTCATCCAGCTCCTGGCAAGACACTTTCAGTGGATTGCTAGGAAGAAAATCTTGGAAAAGAGATGAGAGTGATCAGAAACTTCAATAGGCAGAGATCAAGATCTGAAGATTGATGTTAGACAATGTTTGAAGAAAATGAAGAGTTGTCTGTAGATATTGCATTCATATCTTCAGATTTGTATTCCTATACAAATGTTGTTGATTGTGCAATTATCAATCATCATGGGAGGATGAGTGCTTTGCACTCAAATCGTTCAGATATATTTTTATATTTGAACGACCTTGAAAATCATCTTCTCATAACAGTTTCTCGTTCTTTTCTCCTATTGTCCTTTGCAAGCTTAAAAGATCCTTGAATGGATAATTAAGTAAGGATTGAGACATAGGAAGAGAAAGCCAGAAACTGTACATAGATTATTTAGACTGATGTAATATGTAATTTATATTTGAATAAATTCATATGTTCTTACTAATGGTTTATCTCTCAGTCCTTAAATATCTATGAGGTTTTTATAAATGATTTATCTTTAGAAAAACCATTCTCTACTTGATCTCCTAAACCTGCATTTGAAAGAAGAAATAAGTGTGCTGTTGTTATGAACATGTATTCGTGTACAGCCACTTATGACTTCTCCAAATCATAGCCTATTTACTTTCCTCCTGATCGATGTTTTATTTAATCTTTTTCCTTGCAAGTGGACAAGACTATTATAGAATAGTATTGGAAGCAAGGGTCGAACCCACAGAGACAAGTGATCACGAACAGTGCAATTATTGATAGCAAATTATTAACCTAAAGGGGGTTTTTATGTTTAATTCTATTTTAAACTGCTAGTTATAGATGTTTAACTAATTAGACAGTTATATCAGATATGAAGATCTTATGGTGAGTGGAAATCTAGGATTCTGGGTTTCACTTATATCTCCTTTATGTTCAATTCATACTAATGTCATTCAATGTCTTGGGTTCGTTCACTAAAAATAGATATAGTCTGTTGAACAATTGGTTCAGCCTCCATCCCCGCAAAATTCATCCATTCCATATCCTAAGCACAAGAACTGTTAATCTAGTTGTCACCTAGATTTATGATCTATCTGTCACCTAGATCATGTAAGAACATGGTCCTAACTTATCACTCTCGTGCATCGATAGGTCCAATTTATTGTGTTGGTGAGCCAGTGTACGACATATGGACTTGGTCATGCAGTTATCCGCACCTCTAAGCCTTTATTATTTGCGATTACATTCATTTGTTCAAAGCAAAATAATATAGGGGTTGATAAACAACACAATCAACAAGCATTGAATAGACATATATATAAGCAGTGTTCTAAAACTCCCCGCCTAGCTCCGCCTAGGCCCCGCTTAGGCGCTAGGCCCCTCTCTACTGCCGCGACTTTCTTAGTCTCCGCCTAATCGACCAAGTCAGTGTCTATGCCAAACCTCGCGGACCTTAATTTATTTTTGTAGCTTTGATTTTGTAGCATGTGGTGACCAGAGAAGGAAGGGAAGCAAACTGGAGAAGGAAGGGGGAGTGGTAATGGTGAGGCAGAGAGGGAGGTAATGGGGGGCGAACTGGAGTACTATATTTTTTTTGTTCTAAACTTGGCTGGTTTATTGCTTTGGGGTTGTTGAGAATTGAGATTAATGTTAGGTTTGTATATTTTTGTTCATTTTACAAATATAGACAAGTGTTTGATAAAATGACAAATAAAAAAAATTAAATTTGTATTCAATGTGTTTGATCTTTGATGTAAATTATCAAAAAAATGGTAATTATGCCTTAATTCTAGGCCCCGCCTAGGCCCCGATTATGCCCCGACTAGTCCCCTAGGCGCTAGGCGCTAGCGTTCCGCCTAGCGACCGCCCAACGATTTTTAGAACCTTGTATATAAGAATCAAAACATAAATTCGATACAAGTTACCTCCCACCTCCTAGGTTATGGATGATTTAGTTCATCATAGACAATGAACAGCACATGGAGATGATCGGATACATGATTTGATCTTCAATACTTGAAATTACAAAACCTAACTATGTTACACAATCTAAAACTACCTAAAATCTAAGAAAAGAGAGCTTCTAGCCGTCCTCCTTCGTCTTTGGCTCGGCATCTGGCTTCTATTTATACTCGGGAGTTGTGATTGGATCGAATGACTGTGTGAAAATCCGAATAGGTCGCATTCTGCCCACCTTGCTGCCGGGTACCTTGGTCCGCAAGGTCTCCCAGTGTCCGGCCGCTTGATTCCTTTGTTGCTTCTTTTTATGACGAGTACTGCCTACCTTGCGGTCGCAAGGTCTGAAGCACCTTGCGTCCGCAAGGTGTCCAGTGTTGACAATCTTCATATTTTCTTTATTTCATCCTTTTTTTTTGCCCTTCTTGAAATTTGCACTTAAAACCCTGGAGTTTCACGTATTTTCACGAATAATCCTGAAACTTACAAAACTCACCGAAAACATATATTAGTAACCAAAAGCCTCGTGAATTAGCATAATTTAAGTCATAGAAGTATATAAAATCGACGTATAAAATACATCGATCACCGCCGCACAAATCTTTTACAAGGCTTTTGATTTGAATAAACAGTTTATCGGCAGAGTTGTTTCTTCTCCCTTGGGTAAGTCTACCGATAGCTTCTACCGGCAGACATACTCAACTTGATAAATTTTATTTGCCAACTAAACTACGCTTTATGTATATCCAAAAGAAAAGTTTTAAATTGGCATTATAGGCTATTCACCCCCCTCTAGCCTATTTGATAATTATTGTGGACCAACAACTAAATCAAGATATAAGTAATATTAGAAAGAATCAAGAAGATCTTGATAATCTAGCAACCCAGCCTGATAATTAAGAACTATTGAATCAAGAGGATCCTCTGGTTGATCCTCCAATGGACAATAATAATCAAAATCCTGAAAATCCGGTTCATCCGGTAAATGTGAATCAAAGAGAAGAAGAACCTGCTAGAAGAAATATGGAAGTAGTAGTAAATCAAAGAACTATTAATGATTATAGTAGACCTACTTTGAACGTAGCAACATCATGTCTAGTCT
Source organism: Codonopsis lanceolata (assembly GCA_013146195.2). Lineage (NCBI taxonomy): Eukaryota > Viridiplantae > Streptophyta > Magnoliopsida > Asterales > Campanulaceae > Codonopsis > Codonopsis lanceolata. The sequence goes on along the minus strand of CM028379.1, from coordinate 73,333,192 downwards.
TACCAGATCTAGTAAGGAATTTTCAATTAAAAGGTCATTATACTTTCCAAGTGCATTAAAAGAATTTACGAAAATATGGTTTATGAATCTAGCACCTAGTGGTGTTTATACTTGGGTTCAATTATATGATTTGTTTATGAGTAAATATTATAAACATGCATCTCTTACATAATACAGAAAACAAATCATGTCTTTTCAAAATGAACCAGGTGAAACATTCCATGAGGCATGTGATAGATTTAAAAATTTGCTTATTATGTGCCCTCGTCATATTCTGTCTCAAGATGTGTTAGTACTTCAATTCTATCATGCTCTTTCGCCTGCTTTACAAACTATAGTTGATAGTGCAGCCGGTGGTTCTATTAATAGAATGACACCAGTTGCACTAGAAGAATTATTTGAGATGTTGAGTGCAAATTCTCAATAGAAAGTGCAAGAGGTAAAAGTAGAGGTTTATACCAAGTTCAAGAAAAACCAGATACACAAGCTCAATATGAAAATTGGCCAATTCAAGAAGCATGTGCCATGTGTGGATTATATTCTCATGCTACTAATTTTTGTCCATCTAGTGCTATGTATTCTGAACAGGTGAATGACATGAACCTGTACCCTCAAAAACAAAGGAATGATCCCTACTCAAACACATATAATCCTGGTTTGAGGAATCATCCTAATTTCTCATGGGGAGGAAATAAACCGTTACAGCCTCAACAATTTCAACCTCAACAATTCCCAAATCAAGGACAATTGCGAATTGAAGAAGTTTCAAAATCAGATGGAGCAAGCAAAGGTCAAGCTGCCCTTATGAAATATTTGCTAGAAGAAGTAGAAATTGTAAGGGAGAAACTTGCAAAAGTTATGAACGAGAAAAGAGAAGAAGGGAAGTTCCCTAGTCAAACCGAATAAGCAAAATCTATCACTACTCTGCGAAGTGGTAGAGTAATTGGAGAAGAGGTAAGTGATCCTGTTCAATCTTCTGATGTGCTTGATAAATTAGATAATTCTGAAAAAGAAGTTGAAAAGGATAAAAATGAAAATAATCAAACAAATAATCAAGAAATAGAAAAAGAAGTACTAAACAAAGAAAGCCAAGAGGAAGTAGAACAAGAAGAAGAGGAACCTTATGTGACACCACCACCATATGTTCCTCCAATTCCGTTTCCTAGAAGACTTATGAAAAATAGAATGGATAAACAATTTTCGGAAATTTATAATATGTTATCCAAAAAGTGAATGTTAACCTTCCTTTGCTTAATGTTATTAAAAATATTCCAGCTTATGCTAAGTTTTTCAAAGATCTTCACTCTAAGAAACACAAATTCGAAAACAATGAAAAAATTATTGTTTCTAAAAACGTAAGTGCTGTTTTACAACCCGAACTTCTCCCTAAGTTGAAAGATCCTGGCAACTTTAATATCCAAGTCTCATTGGGTAGCTCTAAAAAGATGAAAGTTATGTTAGATTTAATTAGGAGCAAGTATTAATTTGATGCCTTTTGCGGTCTATAAACAATTAGGGTTAGGAGAACTGAAACCCACTAATATGTCTTTACAATTAGCTGATCGTTCAATTAAACATCCTTTGGGTATAGTTGAGGACATCCTAGTTCAGGTTGAAAAATTAATTATTCCGGTCGATTTTGTGGTTCTAGAGATGGAAAGGAAAATATGCACAAATAATGAAGTCTCTATCTTGTTAGGCAAACCTTTTATGGCCACTGCCAATACAATGATAAATGTTAAGAATGGTAAACTCACAATGTCAGTCCTAGGTGAAACTTTAGAAATCTCAGTTTTTGATGCTATGAGTACACCTAGTGACATGAATGCATGTTTCTCAATTGATGAAATAGAAAAACTAACAACTCAAAATTTTGAAGAAAATTGCGAGGATGATTATGAGAAAGATGTATTTGTAGTTTATGATGATAGACCTTTCCCTCCCATAAAATTCGACATTGATGAGTTAGAAAGAGAAATTCGAGAGGTTGATGAAAGAAAAGAGAGAGAAAGATTAGAAGCTCTTAAAAATGAAGATAAAGATAATATGGAAAAAGAAGAATCAAAAAATAATTCTGATAAAATAGTAAAAGAAGAGGATGAAAATAATGATGAAAAAGAAGTAGAAATTCTAAAATCTTTCTTTGAAGAAATAGAAGTAGAGGAAGAAATAGTAGAAAACATGGAGGAGGTGAAAAGAAGAAACAATTAAACCTAAGAATTCTGAATTCATTCCGTCTGTTAAATCTCCTCCTGAAGAAGAATTAAAGTCATTACCACCCCACTTAAAATATGCATTTTTAGGGGAATGTAAAACTTTACCTGTTATAATTGCTGCATATTTAACAGAAGAACAAGAAGCAAGCTTATTAAAAAATTTATGGATATAGAGAAGCCATAGGATGGTCCTTAGCAGATTTAAAAGGTATTAATCCGTCTATGTGTATGCATAAAATACATTTAGAAGAAGGTAGTAAACCTTCAAGGGAAAGACAAAGAAGACTTAACCCTCACAAGAAAGAAGCAGTGAGAAAAGAAGTTCTTAAACTTCTCGATGCGGGTATAATTTACCCGATATCTGATAGTAAATGGGTTAGTCCAGTTCAGGTAGTTCCTAAGAAATCAGGAATTACAATAATTAAAAATGATAAGGATAAATTAGTTCCTACACGAACTATCACAGGTTATAGAATGTACATTGATTTGAGGAAATTAAATGCGATAACTAGGAAGGACCACTTTCTCTTGCCATTTTTTGATCAAATCCTTGAAAGACTTTTTTTTTTTTTTTTTTTTTGGAAGCAGGGCGGCACCTGCGGGAGTTTATAAAATAAAAGAAAGGATACAAACTTGAGGGGGACAACCAGCCTGGCCCTTATAACTGGGAGGGCAAAGGAGCCTTACCTCGAAAAAGGAGATACATAAAATAGACGAAGGAGATAGAAATTAAAAGCTATTACATTTAGTTCTATAAGAGAAGAAGCCGTAAGAATCCAGAGCTAGCAGCCGTTTGATTTCTCCAGGAACCTCCAAAACTGACGTAAAATTTCTTTCACTTTTATGTTGATGCGCTATACTAGCCAGACGATCCGCCACCCGATTTTGTTCTCTAAAAACATGGGAAATGCTGAAATTTCTTGTTAAGTTAATGCACTTACGGAATTCATACTCATGTTGCCAAGGAGCTTGATGATTATGCATAATGACATTTACCGCCACAAGGGAATCCGTCTCTACCGCTACATTTACCAAACCCATCGATCGACATAACCAAAGACCATCACAAAGGGCCTTAACTTCTGCTTTCATGTTGGTACCAGAACCGTAATGATTGGAAAAAGCGCTAATCAACAATCCTTGATCATCTCTAATAATCCCACCTCCCGTGCACGCCCCATCTCTAGAGGAACCATCCGTGTTTAACTTAAAAGTACCCGGGCTAGGAGGATACCACTTCAACCATCTTCCTTTTTGAATGCTAGGATTTTTCACTTGAATATAAACCGAAGCCAAACACATGGAGGCGCGAAAACCACTAGGAACTTTCGGGTTATATGAGACATTCCACTCCCGGAGGCCACACAGGATTTTCTGAAAAATAGTCTCCACCTGCATCGAAATATTGTCAAACAAAGCACAACATCTTGCTTTCCAAATTTCCCAACAGGTCAGCATGAACACCCCCAAATGACAAGCTGTTATTTGCCGACGAAACGAACCCTTGGCCCAGAACGTGAAGAGATCCTGTAAGCTGTGAAGCATACTACTAGTAATACTGCCCCTATGAAAAATCGCTACCAAGCGGGTCCAAAGCGACTGAGCAACCTCAGACTGAACAAAGAGGTGTTGAACAGATTCCTGGCAGTGTTCATTGAAACAGCAAACGCATTTCGATACGATCGGAATATTCCGGGAATGAAGATTGAGATCAACCGGAACCGCATTGTTGAACAGCTTCCAAATAAAGCAGCTGACTTTAGGGGGGATCCATTTTTGCCAAATCTTTTTGGCCCAGCTCGGAGAAGGAAATTTGAGACGAAAGTGGTTCCAAAATGCTGCCGTGTCAAAGTCACCCGAAGCGGTTAAAGAACAGATCAATTTGTCGGGGATATTGGGATTACAAGTGATACGATTAATTTCCTGATGATGAGCATGATCAACTAAATGCTCTAATTCCTCAAAATTATTCAGGGCTTCACATACTAAAAGAGACTTGTCCATGGGTAAAGGTCCCTCTAGCCGATCTCCACACCAATTCGAGTCCCAAAAAGAAACGTTACCTTGGCCTATAATCCACCGGCTAACCTGTTGCACCTTCCACATCTGGCCTCTGATCGCCTTCCAAGGGAGAGAAGCGTTTCTGGTATCATTAAGGCCGTGGTCATCGCCGTATTTTGCCCAACAGAACCGAGCCCACAGACTATGATTTTGCATAACAATCCAAGCAAGTTTGGCATGTAGGGATTCCATAACCTCCTTGAGAGGGCGTATACCCAGACCCCCTTCTGCCAATGGTCGACATAATCTATGCCAAGCTATCCAGTGAACCCTGTGATCCCCATGCGCACCCCACAGAAAGTCAGCTAACTTCCTTTCAATGCGCAGAAGTGTGGATGACGGAATAGGAAGAGCTGCCATCGTGTAAACCGGAATGCTCCCAAGGACAGATTTAATAAGAGTAACTTTAGCGCCCAACGATAATATTTTTGACTTCCATCCATTAATACGACTAGTCACCCGAAGCTCCAAATCCTCGAAATAATGTCTACGCATACGGCCTTTAAACAGGGGGACACCCAGGTATTTCATAGGCCAGAAACATTGACGGCATCCTGACCACCGAGCAAGCTGAACTGCCCTGCGACTAGAACAGTACTTCGAGCCATAAAAACCACTTTTCTGAGTGTTAATAAGTTGTCCAGAACTTTGTTGGTAAGAGGACATAAGATGTTTGAGATTTGAAATAGACGATTTCCCGGCATTACAGAAAAAAAGCATGTCATCGGCGTACAATAAATGGGAGATCCGAACATCCCCCCGACCATGATTAAATTGCTTTATTTTCCCCTCATCTACAGATTTGTTAATGTTGTGGCTGAGTATTTCCTGGGCCAAAATGAAGCAAGAGAGGCGAGAGGGTCGCCCTGCCAAACCCCACGAGAAGATTTGAAAAAACCACAATTTTCCCCATTTATACGCAAAGAATACCACACATTATTGATGAGATTCGAAATAATCGCACATCATTCCTTATTAAATCCATGCGCAGATAAGGCTCGGAAGAGGAATTCCCATTCAAGGCGGTCATAAGCCTTAGACATATCGAATTTAAAAACCACGTTGCCTCCCCTCACTTTTTTATCTATCCGTCTAACCAATTCATGCGCCAAGAGGACGTTTTCCTGAATATTACGACCCGGTACAAAACCAAACTGTTCCAATGAAATGATACGAGGCAATAACAAAGAAATACGAGTGGCCATAATACGCGACATTATTTTACACGAGAAGTTGCACAGGCTTATGGGCCGCAAGTCGCCAAAACCATCCGGATTAGAGACCTTTGGAATCAAAATCAAAGTGGTAGCAGTCATGCCTCGAGGAAGGGGACTGCCACTGAAGAAGTCCCGAACGGCTGCGATAACATCTTCCTGAATAATGTCCCAACATCCCCTATAAAACCAGCCAGTAAATCCGTCCGAACCCGGAGCACTGTTGGGATTAAGCTCCTTGACTGCAGTCCAAATCTCTGTAGCCGAAGGAATGGCTGTGAGAATTTTGTTATCCTCGACAGTGATGGTCCGCGGCAAGTTTTGGAACAGCCCCTCGTCAATGGAGATTCCAGTAGAGGAAAATAAATTGGAGTAAAACTCAACCGCTGCAGTCCCAATAATTTTAGGATCGTCACTTGTAGTACCATCTTCCAACTGGATCTTAACCCGATTATGGTGAGCTCTATCTTTCATACTAGCATGGAAGAAGGCAGAATTTCGATCACCCTCCCTTAACCAAAGTTGTCTAGCTTTATTGGCAGCTAACTCCTCATCCCATTTAAGTAATTGAGATAATCGTTGTCTAGAGGCTGCCAACAAATCAACCACCCTGTTATCTCCCCCTTGTTGAAGCTCATATTCCAAGCTGAGAATTTCATCCTTTTCCTTCTCAATATTCCGGTGGATATGACCAAAGACGTTCCAATTCCAGTCTTTAAGAGCTCGGCAAAGCAAGCGAAGTTTTCGAATAGAACGTTCATAGCCGAATCATTTAATGAAATCTGCCAAATACTTTTAACAAAATCGAAAAATTCCGGGTGATCCAGCCACATGCGTTGAAATTTAAAGCCACCCTTCGGCTTAGAAACAGTCTGTAAATCCAACAATAAAGGAGCGTGATCCGAGTCCGACGTAGCTAGATGTTGTACCATAAGACGAGGATATACAACTTTGAATGAACTGTTAACTAAAACACGATCCAACCTTTTCCATATACGGGAACCTCCGTCCTGATTATTGCACCACGTAAAGCGGCTCCCCTCAAAGCCCGCGTCTTCTAAACCAGCCTGTAGAATAAAGGAATTAAATTCATCCATCTCCGTGAAATTACAAGGAGCTCCACCAAGTTTCTCTATTGATTGGGATATAACGTTAAAATCTCCGCCAATAACCCATGGGTCAGTGCACCTATTTGAGAAAGCCTCGAGATCTCTCCACGAAGTCTTCGGTCCTCCAAAGAGCATTTAGCATAAACTATAGTGACAGCAGACTTAAAATTAGCACCAACTTGCACCGAAATTGTGATGAAGCGATTAGAGAATTCCAACAGATCAACGGTCACACTGGATCTCCAAAAAAGCCAAATATGTGTGTTTGTTGGGGCCAACTGAAGGCACGAATCAAAACGAAGTTTTCTACAAATGGAATTAATCCGCTCGCCTTTAATTTTCGGTTCCAAAATTGCGCAAAGAAAAGGATTATGTTGTCTGATAAGTTGACGTAAGTAACGTCTAGTTGGTTTGTTTCCCACACCTCTTGCATTCCATATGATCATCGTCATGGGAAAAACTATTGATTAGATTTATGACGGGCTTTAGCCACAGCCCTATTGCCGCGAGTAGATCGTCGAAGTTGAAATTTCCTTGGTTTAGGGGCCTTACCTTTGAGTTCCTTGACACGATCACCGCAGTATTTTTTGAAGGAGTCTCGAAGCTGGACCCTATCAACATCTTCCGCTGTAAAATGGATTTCCGAATCTCTCATGGCATCCTCATAGGAACCGCCAGTAGAATGAGCTTTACCGTGCTTGCGAGGGATTTTATGAAGGATATCTGTCCATGTCTGTTCGTCTGTTCCGTGCATCGCAGCCCCTATGTTATCGTATGGGATATTCTTGTCCTTGCTATTGTCTTCTGCCGTAAAATTTCTATCAGCTAGATCAGAAGATTTTTTGGGCGATTGGGCTAGCTGTGAGCCTACTATATGGGGATTATCAAGTGCTCCACTATTTTCCGATAGGATCACACTGGGGACAGTGCCTTCCTCTTCATCCGTTAAATCGACCAAGGCATCAAAAGAATTATTAAGAGTAACCGGTTTGACATGAGTAGGAGGAGCGTCACCATCTTCTGCTTCTTTGCAAGCTCTCTTACCTTTGTTGCTTATTGAAGGATTGGGTGGATTTTGTCCTACGCCTGTATTGTCTGTAACCTTTTCTCGTCCAAGATCATCTTTCGCCATTGAAACCGACGGATGATTAACCTCACTGCGTGTATCAATTTTTGGGGCATTAATTTCTTTATTACTTGTTTCAGGATTTGTGCCATTAACCTCTTTAGGGTCTTTCACCGGGACCCATTGGGCATTGTCGGAGCGTTTAATAGGTAAGGAGTTGGGATTAACCGGTCTGTTTGCCATGTGATAGCCTTCAGTATCCTTGTGATCTTGAGGTTCTGGAGCTGTACGTCTCATCCCTTTACGGCAGTTTTCTTTCTTGTGCCCCAAGAGTCCACACCCCACACAATATTTAATATTCCCTTCGAACTCCAAGGGCTGCCAGAAGCCGTTTTCTTTGGATGTGCCAATCCAGAAACGATTAGGGAGCGGCTGTGAAACATCAATTTCGATACAAATTCTCGCAAACATAGGATGTGTTAATGCCAAAGTTTTTTCATCTACCCGCAGAAACCGCCCCATGGAATTTCCAATGCACTGTAAGAATGATGGATTAAAGAAAGTTAATGGTAATTGGTGAAGACGCACCCAAACGGCCACCATCGTGCTATCTCTTTTGAAAGCAAAATCCGAAGACCACCTAAAAGAACGATACATACACGATTGCATCATATGTGACTCCTTCGATAACGCTAACACCATATCCTCTGCCGACGAAAGATGTACCATAACGTGTCTAGGGTCTAAGAGACCAACAACAAAAGAGCCGTTCAGCTTCCATGATTTAGCGATATCCTCTTGAATCGCATGAACTGAGGGCCGACCAGCGAGAATTTTAAAACAATAGTGTTGGCAAGCGCTTGCGAAGCTTCGATTTCCAACGGGGAGAAAATACTGACCAGTTCTCCATTGAAGTTAAGATTTTGGCGAGGGACCAGTGGCACCGCCTGTAAAACAGGTCCTGTCAAACCAACAAACTGCTTAGGTTGGCCAAGTATATTCGCATAAGATTTGACCATTGGAACCGCAGCCTGTGTTGGTGTAATAGGAGGAGAGCCTTGCGCATGAGATTCCGGTGGAGCTGGAGGCACCGGAGCCGGCGCCGCAGCCGCCATGTTAAGGCAGTGAAACCCTAATCAGGGCAAAAAACGGGCTAGAGAGAAAAAAAGTAGAGAGAGAATTAAAAATCCTTGAAAGACTAGCTGGTCATGAATATTATTGTTTTCTTGATGGATTTTCTGGCTACAACCAAATCCCAGTGGCACCCGAAGACCAAGAGAAAACCACCTTTACATGTCGTTTTGGTACCATTGCATTTAGGAGAATGCCCTTTGGACTTTGTAATGCCCCAGCTACTTTTCAAAGATGCATGATTTCTATATTTTCAGATTTAGTGGAAAGATGTGTCGAAGTATTCATGGATGATTTTTCAGTATTTGGAAATTCTTTTGATCATTGCCTAGAAATTCTTTTCAGTATTCATGGACTTTGTAATGGCTAGATTTTTCAGTTGTGAAACTAATTTTATCCTAAGTTGGGAGAAAAGTCATTTCATGGTTAAACATGAAATTGTCTTAGGTCATGTTGTGTCTAATAAAGGAATTGAAGTTGATAAGGCAAAAATTGAAGTCATATCACAACTACCTCCCCCAACTTCTATCAAAGGTGTTAGAAGTTTTCTAGGGCATGCAGGTTTTTATAGAAGATTTATAAAAGATTTTTCAAAAATCTGTAAACCTCTATGTAATCTGTTGGCAAAAGACACCGAATTCATTTTTGACCAAGAATGCTTAAACGCATTTAATTTATTAAAGGAAAGATTGACAACTGCCCCAATTTTAACCGGCCCCGATTGGTCTCTTCCTTTTGAGATCACGAGTGATGCTTCAGATTTTGCAATTGGGGCTGTGTTAGGTCAAAGGGTGGATAGGAAACCTCATGTAATTCATTATGCTAGTAGGACATTAAATGATGAACAACTTAATTATACAACAACAGAAAAAAGAGTTTTTAGCAGTTGTGTATGCATTGGAAACGTTTAGATCATATTTGTTAGGATCAAAAGTCATAATATTTTCTGATCATGCAGCTCTAAAATATTTATTGAGTAAGAAAGAGGCTGAGCCTAGACTCATAAGGTGGATGTTATTATTACAATAATTTGACATTACTATTAAAGATAAAAAGGGAACAGAAAATGTCGTAGCTGACCATTTGTCTAGATTAGAATTTTCACCCTTACTTGAACGTCAATTTCTTGATAATAAAATTCTTGTAAATGAAGACTTCCCTGATGAACAATTATTAGCAGTCAAAGATTCAGATCCTTGGTATGCTGATTATGTCAATTATTATGCGTCTGATATCATAAATCCTAACTTTGATCACTATCAAAGAAAGAAATTTTTAACTGAAGCAAAGAATTATTTTTGGGAAGAACATCATTTATATAAAATGTGTTCAGACTCTTTAATTAGGAGATGTGTTCCAGAACAAGATCAACAAAGTATTTTGGCATTCTGTCATGAATACTCTTGTAGTGGTCATTTTAGTGGTAATAAAACTGCTAGAAAAATTTTGCAATCTGATTTATATTGGCCTTCTGTTTTTAGAGATTGTGACATATTTTATAAAACTTGTGATAAGTATCAGAGAACAGTGGAATAGGAAAAAGGAATGAAATGCCCTTGCATATAAATATGGTTGTTGAAATTTTTTATGTTTGGGGTATTGATTTTATGTGTCCTTTTCCAGTCTCTAATAATTGTGAGTATATTTTAGTTGCTGTTGATTATGTGTCTAAATGGATAGAAGTCATTGGAACTAAAACTAATGACGGAAAAAATGTGGTTAAATTTGTGGAAGATATTTTTGCCCGGTTTGGAGTACCTAAGGCCATAATCAGTGATCAAGGAACACACTTCACCAATAAATTGCTAAATACAACCCTTAGAAAATATGGTGTAACTCACAAGTTAGCTACACCCTATCATCCTCAGACATCTGGTCAAGTAGAGGTAAGTAATAGACAAATGAAAGCAGTTTTAGAAAAGATCGTTAGACCCAATCGTAAAGATTGACAGTCTAAACTTAATGATGTTTTGTGGGCATATCGAACTGCATATAAGACCCCAATAGGAATGAGTCCTTACCAAATGGTGTATGGCAAAGCCTGTCATTTACCAGTTGAAATTGAACATAAAGCCTATTGGGATGTCAAAGAATTAAACTTAGATTTAACCTTGGCTAGTGAGGAAAGACTATTCCAGTTAAATGAATTAGAAGAACATAGGTTAAATTCGTACGAGAATGCTAAAACTTATAAAGAAAAGACCAAGAAATACCATGATATGGGATTAGCTAATAAAATGTTTCGTCCAGGATTAAAGGTATTACTTTTCAATTCTAGACTCAGGTTATTCCCCGGAAAATTAAAATCAAAATGGTCTGGTCCTTTCACTATAGTTCGATTTTATCCTCATGGAGCAATTGATATTAGAAACCCAAGGACCAATGAAATATTTAAAGTTAATGGTCACCGACTCAAACCATACCTTGAACCCATGTCAATCAAGAGAACAATTGAACTTATTCGTCTTGCTGACAATGAACCACCAGATGATTAGGTTTGCAGTTGGGTCGAGTCAAAGACGTTAAACAAGTGCGCTAAGTGGGAGGCAACCCACTATGATGAATTGTATTTGTTTTTATAGTTCATTTAAATATGTTATTCTCCGTCTGATTTAATTTTGGACATTTAATTTAAAATTAAATATGCCAAAATTCAAGTTTGGGGGAGAAAAGCATCGTAGTGTTGTATTTATAGTGCTAATATTTTAGTTTAGAGTTTTTGTAAAATTTTTAGAATGTAGGAAAGAAACGGAACATAACGGAAGGACCAAACTACAAAACTGCCAAAAAGGTTGGAAGAAAAATAAGGCATGCATGTTCTGGACACCTTGCGGACGCAAGACTTAAGCGCCCTTGCAGCCGCAAGGCCCCATTAAATGCAAGAAGCATGACCGGCAGCAGTACAACAGAATCAATGCTCACGCGTGATCTGCCTACCTTGCGGACGCAAGGCATAAAGGACCTTGCGGCCACAAGGTCCCTTATTTAAGCAAATGTCGGGCAGAATGCACAGATCACTTTGAAATTCATCTTCTCTCTCAAAGCAAACAGCAGCAAGACTCTTTTCTCTCTCAAAAATCCGATGAAAACTTTTCAAATCCGGCAAAGATCCAAGGCTAGGTCTTCTCTCCTTCAACCTACACCACTCCATTCACCCTCATCTCCTTCCATTAAGGATTGAAGAAGGAAACCTCCATTTTTTCCGGCAATAAGCTTCAAATTCCGGCCAACCTCTTCATCTTCCTAAGGCTTGCAATTCCAAGTAACCCTCACCCTCTCATTTTAATTTTTAACGTGTTAAAAATATTTGCATGCTAGGGTGCTAGAGTTATTTTACATAAAATTGTTATTTTTGCATGCTTTAGTTGATAGGTTGAAATTTTAATTTTTAGGAAAGAGTAGAATTTTTTACCTGTTAATTTTTGTGCCTAGAAATTTAATGGCCCCCAAGTGTAGAAATACTGGTGCGTCCACTTCCCGCTCCTCCGAGGAGGAGCAAGATTATGATGACCACTGCTTCATTTCTTTTGAGGCGTCGGAGAGCAACTCCGCGAAGCTCTCCAAGACCATAATCCCTGAAAGGGATTTAAGGCCAGTGACTTTGGCCTCCACAATAACTTCAAGGCTCGTAGGTGGGGTCCTTTTACTGCTTCTCCAGACACGGCCATTGTGGCCATATACAGTACGCAGGACACCACAACAAAATGGTGTGGCAGAATGGTTAAACCGATCTATTGCGGAAAGGGCTCACTCTCTACGATTGAATGCAGGGTTAGCAAAATGTTTTTGGGCAGATGCAGTGAGTATGGCTTGTTTCTTAATAAATAGATCACCAAGGGCGTCACTAGATTGCAAGGTTCCAGAAGAGGTATAGACGGGTTCTGAGTTAGACTACTCTGATATTCGGGTGTTTGCGTGTCCATCCTATATGCATATACCTAGTGAAGAAAGATCGAAGCTTGATCCAAAGTCCAAACAGTGTATCTTTCTCGTTTTCACGAAAGGGGTACAGACTTTGGGATCCCAAGTCAAGCAAGGTGGTGATCAGCAGGGATGTGGTTTTCGATAAGAAAGCTATGTTAAAGTGTACTCATGAAGAAAAGGAGAAACATGTGCCAAAAAACGAAAGGGGTAATGAGAATGTTATTGAGATGAAGCTACCGGATCGAGATGGATTTGGATCGCACTCTTCCTGATCCCAAGGTAACTATACAAGAAGTTGAAGAAGAAAATCCTTCAAGTGGAAGACCCAAGAGAACAATCAAACCACCAGTCAAGTATGAGTTTGAAGATTTGGTTTCATATGCTCTTGTTCTTAGTGGTGGAGATCCAAATACTTATCAGGAGGTGATAAAAAGTCCAGAAAAAGATAAGTGAGTGACTGCTATGGCGGAAGAGTTGGAATCACTTCACAAGAATAACACATGGGAGTTGGTGGAATTTTCCAAAGGGAAGCGAGCAATTGGTTGTAAATGGGTATTCAAGCGAAAGGAAGCAATATCAGAAAAAGAGGGGGAAAAGTTCAAGGCATGGTTAGTGGCAAAGGGGTACTCGCAACAACAAGGGATATATTATAATGAGATTTTTTCACCTGTTGGGAGACACACTTTGTAATACCCCGATTTTCGGTTAGCTTGAATTGCATGCAATGCTCATATTTCTTCCCTTGTTGATTGTTTGTTTGGTTTGTGAGAGAGTATAGATGTGTATGAGAGATCACATTAAGACCAAAATACTATTAAGAGATACCCTATAGTTGTTGACTTGCTAAAGTCACAAGTCGTAACTCGACGATAGTCGGAATGCGACGTGATTGAGAGTTTGCTTGCGCTTTGTGTTCCTGACCTCGATTTGGTCCTAGATCTTTACATGATGATTGATTAACATGTTTAGATGTGTTAGACTTCTAGTTGGATGCATTCCTTAAGTCTTGTGAGGTTTTGACGCTTTGAGGATAGCAATTGTCCTTATCGCATAGTTCGAGATTGAGCCCTGTGATCGTCTCATCTTTCGGGAGTTTTTTTCTCCTATATGTTGTTTAACATCTGAGAAACATTCATGCCTATTCAATAGCCTTTTCAAGTGTTTATAATCTTGTGTTGTTTCCAGTCGGTTTGTGGTTTCATTCATCGTTTCGTTAGCGAGTTGTTGTGCCTTCCGCCGGTTTCGCTCCAAGTTGTTTTGGGAGTTGTTTATGGGTATTTTGACCTACTTTGAAAGTGGTTTGAGACTTGATTGGTTTATCTAAGTTTTTGAGGTCATTAAGGCTTGCGGTTGCATGCGGGAAGGATCGTACACGAAAGTGGTTGCAAAAATTGGAAGTCTAGGTTGTCAGGGACCATGCGCTCGCATGGTGGGCATGCCATGCGACCGCATGGCCTTCGAGGCAGACTAGTCCCTGTTTTGTTTTTTGAATAGAATTTCCTATCCTACCCTCCCTAAACCCCCTCTAAACCTTTCCTAACACCCATACTTAGTCCTAATCATGTCCTAACATGTTTGGGTAGTTAACTAAGGTTTGATTAGTGGTGGATTACATCTAATGATCACTAATTGTACTAGGGAAATTCCTATTGTGCCCTCTTTAGTTGGGGATGTATAAATACACTAATCCCTTTGTAAATTCAGAAAATCCCTTCATTTCATCCCTTCTTCACCATACGTATGATAGAGAGAGAGTGGGAGACCATGGGGGCTTTGAGACCTAGCTTCTTCTTCCTCCAATCCGTGAAGATCCAACCGTCGGATTGCCTTCAAACTTAGGATTCTTGAAGCCCTTGACGAGTAGAACAACTTCACTGATCAGATTTTTATTCTTTGATGTTTTCATCCAATCTAGGTAAGCTACTACAATCCTCCTTATATGGATTTTGTGCCCATTGACCCTAAGGAAAACAAATGGGCTTGTTATTTGAGGTCAATGAGTACACATGTATGTTGTGTGTGATTTTATTTTGAGTTTGGATGAGTGAACTTGTTAGAATCATGAATAGGATGCTTTCTATGTTTAATGAAGTATATTATTAAGCTTCATTTTGTAAGTTTGGACTTTGAGCATGATGGTCATGATTTCCTAAAAACCTAGGGTTTGAATATATGTTTATGTAGTAAATGGGTTATTGATGATATGAATGATTTTTGGGGTTTCTATTGAATATTATGGATTATTGGAATTATACATGGATGTATGTTTATGGTAGGAAGTATGCATGATGGACTTCTATTTTTGGTTGTGAGCATGAAATATGAATTATCATAATGGATTACATGATTAAAATGTAAAGTTTGACTTTATTAGGTTGAGTTGACTTTTATGCATAGTATGTTGTTCAACTTTAATCCATGAAATTTAAGGTTATGAGCATGCTAGAGGAATTTACATCTTGAATTGATAAATGTCTATTTTGGGTGAAAGCATGCTTGATTAAATGCTATCTTGAGATGCATGCTTGACGATTGACTCTAAAAATTAAGTGTTGATGTAAGAACGCGAGTAGCTAGGATTCTCAAGACTGCCTAATGCAGTTTCCAATGTAGCTTGAAAAAGCTACAATGGAAATCACAATAGACAGAAAAATAAGAGACTTAAAAATAAAGCAAATTAATCACAAAAATTTACCAAACAATCTACAAGCTTATACTTGTAGATCTAGCCTCATGGCCAAAAAGATTTCACTAAAAAGAATGAATTGTTTTACAAAAAAACTATGTGAAATCACACACAAAATATTCTCACAAGATAATTAATTTTGGAGAACAAAAACCCCACATAAACAAGATAAACAAAACGTGGGAAGAAACAAAACGGCTTCCTTTAAACAAAACAGGAAGCACAAAAAACGAAATTCAATGTAGCTACCTACTGGATAACACATTACATCGAGGATCTGAACTTTTGCTTCTGAATTTTCTGCCCTTTCTCTCTCAATGCGTATTCTGAATTTTCTCTCTTTAGGCGTGCACTTTCTGGAGCTCTACATAATTCTGATTTTCTTGCTCAACCTCTCTTATGCTCGAAATCCAGCCTTAGATATATATACACAAACCTACAAAGCCACGGCAAGAGAGATACAATTCTACAAGGAAAGGGATTAGCTTATACAAGGAAAAAATCAACACCTTTCCAAATCTTGCAAGATTATCTTACCAAATATGATCAAAGTCAAGATTCTTGGAATAACTAAGATATTTGCCAAGATTTAGTTACCTAACTAATATACCCAAAATCTTTGGAAATATTTTGCTACCAAAAACAAAACAATCTGCCAAAAATAATCTAAACAAAATCTTTTACAAAATTCTACTTCCTAAGTAAACATTGACTAATTTAAAATCCTTCTTTGACCAAAAATAAAACCAAAAATCTTTAGGAATATTTTGTTTACAAAAATGACTCATAAAGATTTTGTTTCCAAATATCCACCAAAAATTTTTTGACCAGGAAAGGTGAAAACAAGATAAAATAGGTCATGCCTATTTTACCCTTACAATTGATCTATGAACCATGTTTTGGGGATTTTGTTGGGAAGATATGGATTATGTTGGGTTGCACAATGTTGTTAACCTTGAGAACTTAGCCATGAATATTAGCTAAGGAATAATAGGAAGGCTATGATGCAAATAACTTTTATGCCTTCAAATTTGGAAAGAGTAGAAATGACTCAACGGAGTCAATTATGGGATTTATATGAACATAGAGAATCACATATTGAAATCCTATGAAATTTGGGGTAGTTTTGATGGAGGTTAAGCCTCCGAGCGTTTTCAAGTGTATGAAGAACACTTGGGTATTAGAGACTTGATATTATTGCTCTAATGTGTTTGTGTTAGTTAGTATAGAAATGCATAACTATGTGATTTGAAAATAAATATCTACTTGATTGGATTAGTACGGTGTGTTGTACTTTTCCTTTGGTTGAGCATGCAAGTATATATTACTTGTGCTTGTGTTTAGTCCAGCTGGCGTCTTTTGATTTGAGTTTTTGGCGAGACGATGCATTGTCTTCACGAATTGTGGGATTCGTGATCGCAATGGATCGTCGTGCCGGGTTGCACACACCCCTCCATCGATGGCCACGGTGGGGATGTAACTGAACATTGCTAGAGTAATACACCTACCTTTGATAGCTATGGAACCCGAGCGGGTATTGTTTCGGGGACGTCGATATCCACGAAATGGATATCCAGGACACATTTTGTTGCACGTGTTTTGCAGGAGCTACACGGCAGATGCGGAAAAGGAATCATCTTCTCTCTTATGTGGTTTATTATACGAGCACTTATATGAATTGTTGTGCTACGTGGTTAATGATATGATTTACATGAGATGATGATTACTTGAAGAAATGTTATAATAGAAATATAGCATGCTAATGAAATGATGATTTTTATGATATGATGTTATACTAAAAATATAACATGTTATTCTTGATTAGAATGGAAACAATAGTCTCCCATATATGAATTATTATATGAGTTGTGTTAAATGAAGAATTATGAGACTCATGGTATAATTGGGTTATGTGGATGGTGGTTTGATGATAGGTAAAAAAAATGTGGAAATAAAATGTTACACATTTTTGGAATTGAGAATCATAATCTATTTGATATGAATTTTTTTATGATAATTTATGAAGAACTATGTGACAATGGTTGGATTTGGTTTGGGTTGAGGATCATACCATGAAATGATATATCATAAGTATGACATGAGATGTACATGTTTTATTTTTGCATAATGTCATGCCATGATATTGCATCTTTAGTAGCTTACTAAGTCATTATGACTTACTTGTTTACTTCGTTTTCCTTAGATTCGAGCCGAGCTAGTGATTTGAAGGAATCTGTTGAGTCTACGATAGAACGTTTGGTTGTTGTGAAGGTTGCTACTATTAATATTTTTGTAGCTTTGGTTTTTTGGAAAAGACGTTTGGGAAGTGAAGTTATATAAACTTCACTATGGGTAGTAAGTTGTGGTTATTGATTTGGTGATTGTACTTGTTAAATTACTAGTACTTGGTTTTTTATGAGCTGACAAATGTTAGTCGAGCCATGTTTATTTAATTAAATATTTATTCCATCTCGAGTTTGTTTATATTGTTGGTTGTTGTACTCCGGCATGTTTAGCCGTAGAGTGTGTAGACTAGAGTTGTAGACTTAGTTTAATGTTGGGTTCCGGCTGTAACGTCGCCGATGACTTGGATATAATATTGTTTATAAATTGTAACAGGTGGTTTGTAGTACGTGTCCAATGTTGCGTCACGTGCGTCGAATTTTTGGGCCGAGAGATTTACTATCTCTTAGGTTGTTTTGTATTTTGGAGCTTGTTAGCTCGGGTTCCATTATGTTATTCGCTTCCGCATTTTGTTGAGTCGTTGGTGTATCGCTGTTATAGCCTTACCCTTTGCTTGTTAATTGTGTGTTCTGACGGCACGACCTTGGGGTCTCGTATTGGGATTCGGGTCGGGTCGTCACACACTTCGATCAAAATTGTGTTGGGTCTTGTAGCATACTATGATATGGTGTTGGAGCAGATGGATGTGAAGACTGCTTTTCTACATGGTGAGTTAGAAGAACAGATCTTCATGGAGCAGCCACATGGGTTCAATCATCTGGACAGGAGCATTTAGTTTGTAAACTGAAGAAGTCACTTTATGGGCTAAAGTAGTCTCCGCGACATTGGTACACCGGGTTCGACACTTATATGGTTAGTATTGAGTATTGGCTATAAGAGGTGTGAGTATGATTGCTGCGTGTATGTGAGAAGCCTTGATGATGGCTCTATTATTTTTCTGTTACTGTATGTGGATGATATGATTATTGCTGGTAGAAGTGTTAATGAGGTCAAGAAATTAAAGACCTTGTTAAGTAAGGAATTTGACATGAAGGATTTGGGGGCTGTCAAGAAGATTCTTGGTATGGAGATTCTTCGAGACAGAAAATCTAGAAGATTGTGGTTGTCTCAAGTCGGCTATGTTGAGAAGGTGTTAGAGAGGTTTAACATGGGAGATGCAAAACCAGTGACAACACCGTTGGCGAATCACTTCAGTTTATCTACCTTAGATTCCCCAACTATAGTTGAAGAAACTCAACACATGTCAAAGGTTCCCTATGCAAGCACAGTGGGATGTCTCATGTATGCCATGGTATGTACTAGACCAGATTTGGCACACTCAATCTGTGTGGTAAGCAAGTATATGGCTAATCCAGGCAGACAACATTGGGAGGCAGTCAAGTGGATTTTCAGATATTTGAAATGCACTGTGGACTATGGTATTATGTTTGAGAAGCAGAGTGTGGGGCTTTCAGTCGTAGGGTATGTTCATTCAGATTATGCAGGCGATAATGATCGTAGGAGATCTACCACATGTTATGTGTTTACCCTAGCAGTGGACCTATATGTTGGAGAGCTATGCTCGTGCCATTATTGCATTGTCTATGATCGAGGCAATGCATGGCGCTATGGCTCGCAGCGAGCCCTGGCTTAGGCTTAGTCAAGGAGTTGGGTGTTCAAAGGTGGAGTTCTATCAAGTCCAAAGTGCAATCTACTTAGAAAGAATTAGATTTATCACTTAAGAACAAAGCACATCGATGTGAGGTTTCACAAGATTCGTGAGTTGATTGATAATGGGGATATTCTGCTCGAGATGATTCACACCATAGATAATGATACAGACATGTTGATGAAGCTAGTTGTAACTGACAAGATCAAGATTCATTCGAGTCGTGCTATTGTATTTTTTTGCGATCGCCCTGTTGCTTACGAGCGACCGCTCAACCCCGTTTTTAGGGTTTTGCTGCTTTGTCCATTTTTTTTTATCATTTTAAGGGTTTTAGGGTTTCCATTATATCCATATAAATAGTTGTATCCCTAGAACGCTTCAAGGTGGTCTCTAATAAAATTTGATAATAAACTGTTGGCCCTGGCAATCTCTTCTTTGTGATTGATCCTATTATACTTTGTTAATTTGGTTGCTAGTCTTCACATGCACAACACATAAATATTGTTTTGAAGCATTGGATCGAAGTATGCGAGATATCATGAGAGAGAAATTCATCCGTCTAGAGCTAATATTCCTTTTGGAGGTAAGACAATTGTGTTAATTGTGGGAGATTTTTGACAGATATTACCGGTAATTCTAAAGGGCAGTATGCAAGACATCGTTCATGCCATTATTAATTCATATTAGTTTTGAGGGGTTGTACTGTATTGAAGTTGACAACTAATATGAGATTGCAATCTATGGGGTCCAACGATAGTTATGAAGAATTGAAACTTTTTGCTGAGTGGATTGCAAATATTGGTGATAGGAAAATTGGTGAACCGAATGATGGTTGTGCTTCTGTTGATATTCCCGATTAGCTGCTGCAATTGTTCAAAGTACTTTCCTTCATTTGGAAGTAGTCGATGAGTCATCGTTTTTGGAAGACATAGCTATTTTGGCCCGACTCTTTATGTTGTTAATTCAAAAATGATTACATGGTATCGATAAACAATTCGGAGGAAGACTTTATTTGAGCTCGATTCTCAGTGTCATCTTGATAGAAACGTTGATCTTAGAATGATATACATACTCTAGAATTTTTATTTTATATGGTATTACATGTTT
>CM028379.1:73259500-73312686 GCA_013146195.2 Codonopsis lanceolata | reverse complement strand
ATTACTAAGCTTATCTTGATAGGGACCTTCTCTGGAATAGTGATTTCTTCGCTGGGAGTAGAGCATGAAATTTTTTGTTTCTTTTTCTGTGTATCCTGATCGATGTATTTTATACGTCGATTTCCTATGCTTCTATGACTTAAATTATGCTATCTCATGAGGCTTTTGACTCTTGATATGTGTTTCAGTGAGTTTTGTGAGTTTCGGGGTTTTAGTGAAAATATGAGCCATGAGGCTTTTTTATGCAAAATCCAAGAAGGGGCGAGAATGAAAAGTTGAAGAAGAAAAAGATGAAGAAGGCTGCATATTTGGAGACCTTGCGGTGCAGTGTTCGAGCAACACTCCTCAAGGTAGCGGTAACATCAAGAAACTCGACCCCGATTTCGAGGACCTTGCGGACGCCAAGGTGCCCCTGAACCTGCGACGCAGGTGGTGAAACAAAAATACGCGTTTCACTAGAGATTCGATTGTAATACAACTCCTCGGTATAAATAGGAGTCGGTAGCCAAAGCCTAGGATGACTAGAAACGACTGGAAACAGTTTTGCATAGCTTTAGAATAGATTTTAGGTTGAATAACATATTTAGTTATTGTAATTACAAGTATTTAAGATCAAATCATGTCTCCTATCATCTCCATGCGTTGTTCATCTTCAAGGATTAACTAAATCATCATTAATCTAGGAGGTGGGAGGTAACTTGTATCGAATTTATGTTTTAATTCATATTTATGTTCATTCAATTCTTGTTGATTGTGGTGATTATCAATCCCTATATTATTTCGCTTTGAACAAATGAATGTAATCGCAAATAATAAAGACCTAGAGGTGCGGATAACTGCATGACCAATATGCATATGTCGTACACTGGCTCACCATCACAATAAATAGGACCTATCGATGCACGAGAGTGATAAGTTAGGGCCAGGTTCCATATATGACCTAGGTGACAGATAGATCATATGTTCTTGTGCTTAGAATATAGAATGGATGAATTATTCGGGGATGGAGGCTGAACCAATAATTCAACAGACTATATATATATTTTGTGAACGAACCCAAGAGATTGAATGATAATTATTTTGAATTAAATATAGAAGAGATACAAGTGAAACCCTAATCCTAGATTGTCATCCACCATAAGATCTTCATAACCTGTAATTGCTGCTAATTAGTTAAACACATAAATATTAATAGTAGTTTAGAATAGAATAAATATAAAAACCCCCTTAGATTAATAATTTGCTATCAATAAATCGTACTATCTGTGATCTCTTGTCTATGTGGGTTCGACCCTTGCTTCCAAAACTATTCTCCAATAGTCTTGTCCACTTGCAAGGAAATAATTAAAATAAGACATCAATTATATCCCGAACATACTCCCACATTGCTCGGGGTTGGCTGTGAAGAATCCTAATGCCACTGTCAGTATAAAACTTTGCTCGTTGGTGGGGTACTGAGGCGACCATTTGGAAGCGAGCTATGGAAGGAATGCCCATGATGGTGTTGTATGGAGATTTTAGATCGATGACGAGGAAGGTAATGACTTCCAGCCTCGTATGTGCCCCATATCCTATGTATACTTCTAGGTCGACTATGCCTTTGACGCCGACCTTGTAGTTCGTGAATCCTTCTAGAGTTCCCAAGTAAGGTTTCAAGCAAGCATCGGTGAGACCGATTTCCTTGAAACAATTGTAGTAAAGCACGTCGTGACATGTTTCTGTCTCAACAAGCACTCGATACACCTTCCAATTGTTAATTAAAGCTGATATAACCAAAGGCTGCTCAGAAGCTAACGTTGTACTTGCTAATTCACTATGAGTGAAGTGAATAGTCTGCTCGCCAAACCGAGTTATTGGTGGCTGTAGACACCCCAATTTCGTACCCCTGATATGTGACTCTGACATGTGATATCAAGAACTGTTCAAAATTAACAAATGTCAAGTTACAAGAGTCAAAAATACGAAAGGCAAAGCAGGATACGCAAAACAGTGAATTGTGAGGAGTAAAAGTGCCAAAAATGGAAGTTGAATAGGGACATGGCGCGGTCAAAAAGCAAGGTGGGCACCGCGCCATGCCATGGAGGTGTCCGCGCCAAGTGAGCTACAGTGGCTCTCGGACTTAACGCATTGTGCAATTCGCGAAGGCCGCTGTACAACTGATTGCTGCGAGCTGAGGGAATTTATAATTCCCGATGAGTCCCCCTCTCCACCTATAAATAAGGACGCTGGGCTCCCCTTTCAGAACACAAAAAATCAAGAGAGAAGAAACGCTGAGAAAATCTCTGCGTCCCCCACAACGCCGAGATAATAGCAAAAGGTGTGAAATAGGTGCGTGTAGCCCAGCAAAGCTTCCAAACCTCGTCCAAACTCCGCCAAAACACAAATCCACCGGTTAAAAGTGATCCCTAGCCTTTTAGTTAGGTATCCACCCCACTTCGCCCAAAATCCATAAAATGTAGCCGTTACTCTTGCCCGAGTAATGAGTGAAATACACAAAAAAAGTAAGTCGTTATTCCGCTGACCAAAAGGCCAAAACCTTCCAAAATAAGCCGTCCGCCCGAGTGAACGAGCCAAAGTCATTCAAAATAAGCAGTCATTCTGCCCAAATCACAACAACAACAAGACAACAACAAAAGACTCCCTCTCCCTGAAGGACAGAGCGAGCACACTACTGCTCTAAAAGGTAATAGCCTTTAAAGGCGTTCCTTTTTATTTATTTATAAAAGTTATTATTTAAATCCGGCCCAATGTAGCCAATATAAGCTGTTGTGCTGCCCGGATTAGATATGGAAATATCATGTAAAAGAGCTGTTATAATGGCCAAATATTTTTAAATACATTTGTAATTATCAGTGTTCTAAAACTCCCCGCCTAGCTCCGCTTAGACCCCGCCTAGGCGCTAGGCCCTTTTCTACCGCCGTGACTTTCTTAGTCGCCGCCTAATCGACCACTCGTCAGCCTTAATTTATTTATGTAGCTTTAATTTTGTGGTATGCGGTGATCGGAGAAGGAAGAGGGGGCGAACTGGAGAAGGAATGTGGAGTGGTAATGGTGAGACAGAGAGGGAGGTAATGGGCGGCGAACTAGAGTAATATCTTTTTTTGTTTTTAGTTATAAACTTGGCTTTTTTATTACTTTGAGGTTGTTGAGAATTGAGATTAATGGTAGGTTTGTATATTTTTGTTCATTTTACAAATATAGACAAGTATTTGATAAAATGATAAACATAAAAAAAAAATTGTATTCAATGTGTTTGATCTTTGATGTAAATTATTTAAAAAAATGATAATTATGCCTTAATTCTAGGCCCCGCCTAGGCCCCAATTACGCCCCGACTAGTCCCCTAGGCGCTAGGCGCTAGTGTGCCGCCTAGCAGTCGCTTAACGATTTTTAGAACATTGGTAATTATCGTAAGGAAATGGCTGCAAGTCCATAAATAATGTAGCCACGGATGTATCTGTTTTATTTTCATGTCTTTTAATGCTTTATTTATTTGCTAAATAAATATAACAATAAGCATACTTTAGTTAAAAACTCTTTTTGAGACCGAAAGGGCGACTTGGGTGCCTAGCACCTTCCCAACTCGTAACTTAGCCTCCGAACCCGTTTTCTATCTCTGGTTTTCTTTTCTTTTCTTTTTTTCAGGTTTTGCTTTATTTTTGCTTAAAATAAAGATGGCGACTCTAAAACTTTTTGGATCCAGTGGGGCCTCACAGCAACTCTTTCTTGCACTTTTCCGTTTTCCCCTGAAAAAGAGAGAATGAGAATGAAAAGGTGGTGTATTCTCATATCCTGATATCCTCTAAAAAAGGGATAACTTGATGCGGGAAACACAAAGCTCTCATAGTGATCCGAAATAGGCCATAAGGCTATATTTAATAAAATTCATAGTGGGGGCGTCGCAACATCCTTTTTTGCACTTTTCCGTTTTCCCCTAAAAGGGGAAAATGAGAATGAAAGGGTGATGCATTCTCATATCCTGGTATCCCCTAAACAAGGGATAACTTGATGCGGGAAACCCAAAGTTCACATATTGGATCAAAAATCCACTAAAGGCAACCGAGGCGCATTCCAACGCGCTATCATAGACAGCACTCCTCTCGCACTTTTTATTTCGTCTTCCCCTAAAAAAAAGGAAGGTCGAACGAGAGCAGTGGATGTCCCGCATCCGCACGTACGCGCACCCCTATCCAAGGGCGCACATCCCGGGAACCCACAGTGGCGACTCTGCTGGGGAGTTGTTTTATTTTAAATAAAATGGAGGGCTAGACTCATAAAATAAAACTTTTTTTGTTTTTATTTGTTTCTGGCTAAAGTGTGCTTGTTATATTAATTTATGCATTTGAATATTGCGTTCATATACATCTGTGTCTATATTTGTGGATATGATCCTCCATCTTACAGCAGTTTCGTTCCAATAACTGTTACTGGTGTATTTAAAAATATTTTCTTTTCTAAAAACAAAAAAAAGAAAAAAAATTCGAAAAAAAGGTTTATATATATATATATATATATATTATTCATGTTACAATAAAAATTCCGGGCAGCACAATAAAAAGGGTTGGAGCTTTATTTTTAATATCACTTTATTTCCGACTCTATATTATTATTTCTTTTTGTCTATTAGTCATTTTTATTATTCAGTTCAATTTGTACATATATGCATTCATTCTGTCATTTTATTTCGGGGATATAGGACCAATTTGTAATTAATAGGGATAGATAGTTTCCCCACTTTTCTTTCTATTTCTTAATATGGTGTGTTTGCTTGCTTGCGCTCAAACTAAAAAGCCGAGAAAGTCCACACGTAACAGCAAGACATGACATATATGTGTTTATTTTCTGTTTATATATCTGTAAATGAATAAAGATTTTACTACTTTCTAGATATCGCACACACATGCATGCATATAGGGATATTCCGAACTGTTACCCTACACCATGGCCAGCCTACCCCCTGCATAAGCCAACGCTAGAATGCATATAGATTCTCAGGACACTTCATTGACTGACCGGTTTTTGCATCTCTGAATTGTGAGTCAGCCCCTGTCAAATATATATATATATTTAAATGATGAAAAAAAAGAGTCAAAATATATATATATATATATATATATATATATATATATATATATATATATATATATATATATATAGTCATAAAAAATGCGCAAGTTAAAAAAAATAAAATAAAATAAAGTGCGCACAAAAAAAAATAATGATAATAAATAATAAACAAGGGCTGATTTATTATTCTCTGATGCTCGACCAAGACCATTTCGAATGGTGGATCCTGGAAAGAGTATAGGCCCTTCGCTTGGGATCAGTCCGATCTTGGGGAGTCGAAAGGCAGGTGGAATACGTTGGTCCTATACTCTGGAGAAAGAATCCACTGTTCCAGGAAAAATCCTGAGACTGTTAAAATAAAGCAGGTGCTTATCCGGTCAATTGTAGGGAACAAAAAAAATAAATAAATAATAATAAAATAATACCAATAAAGGCATGCTGTACTCCAAGCCCAGAAAGCCTTCAGCCAGCCTTCTGATACCTCCTACACAACCCATTTTCCTCATAAACCTGGCCCGAATTTGGAAAGGCATAGATAGTACTGGCCGGTTGTTACGGGAATATAGTGGAGAAGTCGTAGCAGAAGGTATCGCTTCGGATCGACAAGGCGCGAATCGATGCAGGGTGCATCCGAGCGCATGGCATCGAAAGTGAGCAATCGGCTATGGGAACAGATTCAGGGGCTCTAGGGTACGCTCCGACTCCGGCAATGCAGAAATGGTTAGACCAAAGGTTGGGTGCAGCGACTGATCGTATGATGAGCCAAATGGCTAGTCTGGTGCAAAGCTTAAAATCCAGTGGTGAGGTGAACTCTTCCCCTACGGTCCCCCAGGAAGCATCAACATCTCATGTGCCTCCAAAGCCAACTCCTCAGCCAAACACTAACCCACCAAACACTACCACTACCCCAAATCCCAATCCTCCACCAAGTCCCTACTACCCAAATATTAGTCCTTACCCGTCCTATCCTCCATATCCTCTCCCAAGTGCCAATATTACTCAGAGCCCAAATGACCTCCCTTTTCCCATGATCAACCCACTCCAAAACAGCCCACATATGGACCCAAAAAGCTATAACCCACCAGGCCAAGTTACCACATACTTACCTTTCAATGATCCTGGTCGCCCAGCCGAAACCATTAATAACCCGCCAACCCAGATTCCATATACTGCCCAAAACCCACCAACCCAGAATCCCTATACTATCCAAAACCCACCAACCCAGAATCCATATACTATCCAAAATCCACCTACCCAGGACCTTTATCCAACCCAATACCCATATCCAGCCCAGAATCCTTATAATGCCCAATATCCATATCCAACCCAAAACCCTCACCAGATACCTCAGCCAGAAATTAACCCAACCTTCACTAATCCAGCCAGTATATACCAAAAGCCAACTCCCCCAGCCACCAAAATGGAGGCTGACATCGAAAATTTGAAAGCCATGATGCTCAAAATTCTAAACCAAGGGGTTTCTAATAAAAATCTAGGAGATAGCTTCTTGGGTATGATAGACTAAGACACTTATTATAAAGAGCTCCCTGTTGAGTTTGAGCTTATTGCCGATAAGCCTCTACATAATTGGTATACCACGACCGGCCCGCTCATGACGCCCGCAGACCTAGTGGACCGCTTTGGATATACTATCCTCATTCCTTCCCCTAGCTTTATGGATTTGTCATCTATCGATCCGCTATCTAAAATTGAGGATCTCAAACCCCAGGTCCTCAATAATGTAATAAACCCTATACAGTTTGCTTTTAATGATAATTTAAATGTCTTTGCTTATTCCTTAGTTGCACCTACATTAAAAGACGCATTAAATAATAATAATTATAATAATGAGTCATTTAATGAAATGGACCCAAAAGATAAAAAATATTTGCTTGAGCTTGTAAAGTCCGTTGAGCACTAGGAACAGAGCCATTCATCGCGACAAGCGAAGATCTCGCCCACTATCAATCAACAGGGGTGAAACCAAAGAAATGAAACCAAAAGAATCGGCATCAAAATCGGCGGTTCGAGAAAGAATAGCACTCATTGATCTCCTCAAAGAGTTCATGAACATATTTTCCTGGTCCTACGAAGATATGCCCGGGCTAGACCCAGCCATAGTCGAATACCGGATCCCCATATATCCGGATGCTCGCCCAGTCAAGCAAAAGCTCCGGCGCATCAAGCCAGAATGGTCACTACAAGTTAAAGAAAAAATCATGAAGCAGCTGCGCGTCAACTTCATTCGGGTAGTTGAATACCCGATCTGGCTGTCCAATATAGTTACTGTTCCCAAGCCCAACGGGAAAGTCCGGATCTGTGTAGATTTCCGCGACCTCAACAAAGCGTCGCCCAAAGATGACTTCCATCTACCCAATATTGATATCGTGGTAGATGCCGTCACTGCTCACAAAGTCAGATCCTTCGTCGACGGCATGCTGGGCTATAATCAAATCAAAATGGCAGCAGAAGACCAAGAGAAGACTTCATTTACTACTCCCTGGGGTACTTATTGCTATACTGTCATGCCATTTGGGCTGAAAAATGCCGGAGCTACTTATCAGAGGGCTACCACCACCCTCTTTCACGACATGATCCACAAAGAAATGGAGGTCTATGTTGATGACATGATCGTGCATTCCAGCGACGCCAACGGTGCCCATATCAAAGACCTTCGGAAGTTCTTCGAAAGGTTAAGGAAGCACCAAATGAAGCTTAACCCCACCAAATGCACATTTGGGGTTACCAAAGGCAAGGTCCTGGGATTCTTAGTGACCGAGCAAGGCATCGAGATCGAGCCAGCAAAGATCAAAGCCATCCTAGAGATGCCACAGCCAAGAACTCCAACCGAAGTCAAAGGCTTCCTAGGCCGAGATATATCGGTTTCGTTTCATCCGGTGACAACCACATGTGAGCCCCTTTTAAACTCCTAAAAAGAATACGACCAAGTGCGGGACAAGAAGTGCCGCCTAGCCGAAAAAATAAAAGCCTACCTTACCAATCCCCCTGTGCTAGCTCCAGCCCATACACATAAGCCTCTCCTCATATATTTAACCGTCACAGACACGTCAGTAGGGGCTATGCTCGCCCAAGAGAAAGAAGATTCCTACATTGAAAATGCTATGTACTTCATAAGTAGGAAACTACAAGGAAGCGAGCTAAACTATTCAGCACTGGAGAAAAGCTGCACCGGCCTAGTCTGGACCACTCAAAGGCTCAAGACCTATCTCCAAGAATGGTCCATCAAACTCATATCCAGAATGGACCCTATCAAGTACATCTTCGGTAAGCCATCACTGTCCAGCCGACTGGTCAAGTGGTCCTTTCTTCTCAACGAGTTTGACATAACTTATGTCACACTCAAATCTATCAAAGGAAGCGTGATTGCGGACCACTTAGCCGATCTACCTTTAAAGGCCGAAGATGCAACTGAGCCTGGTTTCCCAGATGAAGGTGTCCTGGAAATCACTAACCATGACACATGTTGGCAAATGTTCTTGACGGAGCCGCATATAAAAGAGGCTTTGGCATAGGAATCTTACTCATCGATCCTGCTGACTCTCATACTCTGCTGGCTATAGGGTTGGAGTTCGAATGTTCAAATAATACGGCGGAATATGAAGCCTGTATTGCTGGCTTAGAAGAAGCTCTCCAAAGGGGAGCTAAAGATCTCGAAGCCTATGGGGACTCTGTTCTAATCATAAATCAAGTCGAAAGGAGATGGAAAACCCAGGATCCTCAGGTGCAGCTCTATCATGCCAAACTAACAGCACTTGCCGCCCAATTTGATTCTATCTCGTTCCATTATCTGCCACGAGATAGGAATCAATTTGCCGATGCCTTGGCTACTCTGGCATCACTAGTCCAAATTCCCGCAGAAACTAATGTTCAGCCATTCGTAGTCGGGAAAAAGGTCACTCCGACATCTTGTTTCAAAATTAATGCGAGCCACGAAGCGGTTCACGAGCCACAGTACGGCGATATCCTAAATCGCTCGAGAAAGGTATCTATCCTCGGCCTAGATAAAAGAGGAAGAGTCTCCCTGCGAAGGTGGGCCTCACAATTTGTACTCAGTGGTGGCAGCCTGTATAAGAGACACTATCAAGGCCTCAAGTTACTATGTGTCGATCAGGCCAAAGCTGAGCAAATCATGGATCAACTGCATGGTGGTACCTGCGGGCCCCACATGAATGGCCATATGCTATCCAAGAAAATTATCCGACAGGGGTATTATTGGAGTACGCTCGAAACCGATTGTATTCGGTGGGTGCAACATTGTGACAAATGCCAGCGCTTTGCCAATCTGCCGCATGTGCCCCCACATGTCTTATATAACTCCACAGCCCCCTGGCCCTTCTCAACATGGGGAATCGACGTCATAGGCCAAATTCACCCAAAGGGATTCAATGGCCATGAATACGTCCTGGTTGCCGTCGATTACTTTACAAAGTGGGTGGAAGCCTCTTCCTACAAAGTTCTGAATGCCCGAAAGGTGTCCGAATTCATCTGGACCAATATTATATATCGTTATGGGATACCTTTCGAGATGATCTCTGACAATGGCTCACATTTCGAAGGGGACGTGAACCATCTGCTCGACGAGTTCAAGATCCAAAGACACAAATCCTCCCCCTACCGGCCGCAAGCCAATGGTGCCGTTGAAGCAGCCAATAAAACACTTGAAAACATCATCAAAAAAATGGCTGACATAGGAAGAGACTGGCTAGAAAAATTGCCGCTAGCCCTCTGGGGCTATCACACCTCAGTCCGCACACCCACTGGGCTACCCCTTACTCTCTAGCATATGGCATGGAAGCGGTACTGCCGATGGAAGTTGAAATTCCATCACTAGGAGTGATGATGGAATCTGACATAGCAGAAGTTGACTGGGTCAAAGGGCGATATGAAGAATTGGCCCTAATCGACGAACGACGTCTGCTAGCCCTAGAGCATACCCGGGCATATCAAAGACGCATCGCCTGGGCTTTCAATAAAAAGGTCAAAGGCCGCGACATCCAAGTCGGAGACCTCGTGCTTCGAGAAAAACCCCCTAGTTATGTTGATACTAGGGGAAATAGAAGTCTCCCTGGATGGGACCATACATTGTTAAGGAGATCAGGTCAGGAGGTGTCGTGCTTCTCACAAACCAGGACGGAGAAGATCTTGTCCAGCTCTTCAACCTCGACAAACTCAAAAGGTACTATGCCTGAGCTATTCTATCCAGCGGTTGCTTCCCTCTCCAGCCCGCTAGGCTGAAAACCCGAAAGGGCGGCCTAGGCAAAAGTTATGGCATATATATATATATATATATATATATATATATAATAATAAAACAATTAAAAGGAGGAATAAGGGCTCGCTAGGTTGAAAACCCGAAAGGGCAGCCTAGGAAAAAGTTAGGGCAAAAATAATATTAAAAAAAACAACAACAAAAAATCAAAAAGGAGAAAAATAAAAGGAAAGGGAAGGCATTATTTTGAGTCATTGGCATACTACCTCCAAGTCTTCAGTATATCAAAGGCTCGACTGACAGAAGAGAAAAACCATGACAAAAGCTCATAATAAAACACTAAAATATAACATTATGGGTCCTAAGGTGAAACATAGGGATATTTATGAAGACATTTGAATTATACATTAATTGCATGTACATATCTATCTATTGCATGTACCCCTCTTGTTTTCCCAGACACTATCCCCTCTTTTGCAGCTTAAGCCCCAGGGTGGTCCATCAATGTCTGCGGTGTCCACCCAGTCGGGACCATATACTCCTTCTGCGAGGCGCAGAGGAAGCTCTAGTCTCACCCGCGTGTGAGCCACCAGAAGTGTCCTCTTCTTCATCATCAGTGTCTCCGTTCTCCTGAGTAGCTGGATTGCTCGGACCAGCTCCAGTATCTCTGATAGCCGTACCCCAACCAGGTGGGGGAGGAGAAACATCTATCTCTTGTTCCCATGGATTATCCTGCCTGCTCGCCATGCTCAGCCGTGGAGGCTCATTACCGCCAGCTCTGAAAGCCGTGCCCCAACCAGTCTGGGTAAGAGGAGCAGCTACTTCTGGTTCCCATGGGTTATGCTGCCTACTAGCATTGCTTAATCTGCAGGATATATTGCTGGGACCCGCAGTGTTCGGTCCAGGGGCTGTTCAAGCATCAAGACCATGTACCCGTCTGAATTCTGCCTCCAAAGCCTGAGGAACGACTAACCCCGAGCTATCAATATCCACGCCTATCTCCATCAGGCGAGCATCTATCCCGTTAGTCACATGACGACCCAGCATGTTCCTCAATCCGCGCCTGATAGTGCGGGATGGCCCCTCAGCAGCTACCATGATCCATGCCAAGTACCCATGAGACAGAAGCATGTAATCAGCAAACGGATAAGCTACCTCCAGCCTCTCAGAATCCCGATGCCACATGCCTTGAATGGTGGGACCCAAGTCCTCATCAGTATTCTCCACCCCCATATATATAGGACGAGTTGTGTCCGAGATCACCTGCTCTCTCCCAAATTGGTGTAAGATCCGGTCCGACTGATAAAAGGAGGTCCGCTCAATGCCTAACATGACCACTTGACTATATTCAGCGGAATACCGAAGAAAACGCCGGATCTCCCAATGATGAATTACCCAGATTATGTCCATGGAGCCCCGGCGGTACAAATGATCAGCCCAATCAAACTCAGAGTAATTGGTCTGAGGAAGATGCCCACGAACGCCATAAAAGTGCTGGGTCATATGGTGCTCCATGCGGCATGGGTGCCAGAACCCAAAGAAAGTGCTCTTCTAGCCACATATGGACCAGGATGAGGCTACCGGTAAGGAATAATTCTTCACCGCCAGCAAAAGCAGTCAGGCCCACGAAGGTCTCCGCCAAAATCACTGGCACAATATTCAACCGCCGATCTCGAGCTTGTAATGCAAGGTCCACGACCCGCACATCAACAAATCCGGGTGGACCCACTAACAGATATCTCCCTACCAGACAAAGAAAGAGCGCCGTCATCCTACGCCGCAGGTAGTCTACATCATCCTCCCTATATTCTGTGAAGACCCCAGGGAGGACGATTAAGTTAAAAGTCGCTCCATTAAAGAAACCTGGAGTAGCATGGCGGGTAGTGTGAAATAGCTCCCGGATAGCCATGTATGGACGTCTCCTGTAGGCAAGCACTGCGATCTGACGAGAAGGTGCCACCCCCAGCATCGCACAGAATTCTTCAAATGTGGGGCACATCTCATTCATGCCGAAATTAAATAGATGGTCTTGAGCAGACCAAAACCTGGCGGCTCCCCTCAACATGTCCCAATTTATAATGACATTCCGCCAGAACAGTAGGCACCTAAATCGAAAGATATGATCAAATCAGTCCCGCTCGTCTGATCGCAGGGAGAGAATCCAGAAATCCAAGGCATTCTCATAAACTTCAACTTCCAAAGCCGTGGGAATACGTGCGGCCATTTAGGAAAGAGATGCAATGGATTTTATAAGGCAAAAGAGAGGGCAACGGCAGAGCAGGGAAGAGCTTAAGAATTGAAAGGGAGAAGAATGAATAAGCTGGTAAGAAAGCAGGTCAGTCTCCGTCCGTTTTTATACCGAAAATTGAAGAAACGGACAGTTCTGTACACAGTGCGTAAATAGTGATGAACATTGGCTGTACAGGAGGAAGCACCACCATAAACTCCCCCTGGCGCCGCGCCATGCCTCCCATATGACCGCGCCAGGTGCCCTTTTTCTGTGCTGGAAACTCTGCCCGGTATCCTGGTTTATCTGTCCGACCGTCCACTGCTTCTATGTCTAATCGCGAGAAAAAGAGAGACGCTATGAAAGAAGGCTATGAACACGGGTTCAATAGCCATAGTGCGCCGAGGTAACAAGGGAAAGCGTCCACCTCTCCCTTCCCGTATAACTAGAAAAGCCCACTCCTCCCATCCGAAGGTGTATTCTTATAAACTCTCTTTTCAAAAATACAGCGTGTCATTACCTTTTAGATGTTTGGTATAGCTTTATTTTCTGTGTGCCTTTGAGTTTGCATGTGTAATATTTTGCATCATGTACAATTATATTGCATTATATAATAATGTCTGTACAGGTTTCTTTTACATAAAAAAAAGAAAAAAAAGAGACTAATAATTGCAGGAATCCAAAGCTAATGCGCTCGGGACGACTGGCTCCTATCAAGGCCACCACCCATGACCCAGGGTCCCGTTGTGCCACCAGCTCTGTATCCCCGACCCCTGCCTCGACCACGGCTCGACCCGACATCATCATCATCATCATCTCGACGTCTGGGCCGACGTATTGTGTTGCTCCCCCTGCAAGAGAACTCATCTAGCAAGTTTCTAATAAAGTTTGCTGATACTGAAAAAGCCATGCAGCAGCTTCTTGTAGGTAGACACGTTCACCTATAAAAAAGAAGTGAGACAAGAAAAAGAATATATTAGTCTCCAAAAAATAGACATACAAAAAAAAATGAATGATAAATGATGAAAAAATATGTGTGCATGATATAAAAATGAATGATGATATAAAAAATAAAAGCCAATAAAGGTAAAAGTGTCTCTAGAGCAGCACGCTCAGGGACCCGAAGCGCTCTCGGGAATCTCGACATCGGGAAGAACTCGCTCTACCGTGTGACCACCCCACCGATCTTGGAAGGTAGAGAAGATATCATCGGACCACGCAACATCGTTCGTCGAGAGATGAAGAAAAGGCCCCGCAGCGGAGGCATCGAATGCCGCCGAGCACTGACAGAGAGAAAGGGGACGCAAAGACTACTCTCAAGAAATCCTCATACGCCATAATTGGAAAATCATCAGCGGCATGAGGTATTTCGCCGTATTGATACTGTTTGGCGGTGACGGCTCTATCACCCGTAAAGGAGGCCGAGGAGGCACCACACCACTGGAGGCACTAAAAGCAGGCCGATCTTTGGCGATTCACCCGCCGCCCATGTATAATGAATCTACCATAATGGATACCATCGATCCAGTTGGCGTGGCTAAGACCCAAAGCAACAAAGATAATGCCCTCCGGACCCTCCCAGGAAGGAAGTGCAATCGTACGGGACTCGAGTTAACGATCCGTTCCCGCACTCGTTCCTTATTTTTACAACCACCGTCCTGGGTTGGATAAACCCTATTATCATCAACATCTTGGGGCGAATGCAGTGATGGACCGCCGAATAAGAGGACCACGAGAAATGGAAAATGAGAAGGCCTGAGACACTGCAAAAAAAAAAAAGAGAAAAAAAAATAAAAAAAATGTTATCAGTAATAAAAAAATAATAAAAAAAAGAGAAGTGTATGCTGCGAAAAAAAAAAAGGAAGGAAAAGCGGCAAAAGCAGGGAAAGGCACATACCTCCCACGCCGGGGCAAATCCATTCAGGGTTGGCCAATCGTTCCGGCAGGCCCTGTCCATGGAAGCATATAATTCGGCTAAGCCCGCCTGTCCCCAGTCATAAGAAGGGATCTGCTCAAAATCAGCCAAGCAGGCCAGGACGAAAACCCGCAGGGTGGTAGAAGAGTTGGCAAAGAGCGACGTGCCAAGAAAGAAGAATAAAACCGCTCTAGCCACTCGAGTCACGGCAGCCATATCATTTGCCGTCACCCGCCCGGCATTACTGAGGAGCCAGTTCCGTACGCTGCCGATGAAGATCTCATCCGTCGATTTAAACTCCGGCTTAAAGCTCAGGAGGTCCACCACCTCCTCTCTACGACGACGGAGAGTAAAATCTGGGGCCAGGGTCTCCCCAACGCTGGTAGGAATGCCCGTGATCGCAGCAAAGTCGCACGGGGTCATAGTAGCCTCCCCCCAGCTGAAATGGAAGGTATGGGTGGTATCCCACCAGAAGTCCCGGAGCACATCGAAGATCGGCAGATAGCTGGTGAAGTGGCGGAAGGAGTGCATGAAAGTACTGAAACCAGAGCCCTCCACCAGAAGCTAAGCTGTGCTGCCTCGGGCAACATGCCATAAATGTCCATAACATTAGCACATGAAGCCCGCATCCTCTTGAATTTCCTGCGAAACTGAAAAAGAAAAAAAAGTGAAGGGGAAAACGGTAAGTCCACTATCTTTATTTTCCTTGTACAGTCTCTTGATAAACAACAGTAATAAATAAGAAAAAATAGATAATAAACATGTTGCATGCATTGTACTTCATGAATTATAAAATTGCAGCATGATAAAAAAAATCATTTTTGATGTAAATAAACACTTACCATTTTTTGAAAAATAAAAAAATATATATACATGTACATAAATTCACATGTAAATAAACATTCTTTTTCAAAAAAATAAATAACATAAAATAAATAAAAATACATTTAAAATATGTATTTTAAATAAATAAAAAAGAGATTGTATGTATTATTTTTACATCCTAAGCATCATAGAAATGCATGTTAGACTACATTTATCATGTACATAATAAAATAAGAAAATATTCATGCATCATACTAATAATCATCCTATAATAGCTTTGCATCACATTTGCATCAAGTAAAGTAGCACATGCATTCATCATGTGCATTTGTTGTCCAATAAGCTGTCATAAGGGTACGCTAAAAAGAAAATAAAATGTCACCGATCATGAAAATAAATATTTTTATGGCATTTACTATATCCCTGCAGCATAAGCATGCATGAAAAACAAATTTAAGGGCATGAAATGTATCCGTTTTGTCCTATATTCATCCGAAAATATGTCCGAAAGTGTATTCGGAAAAATTTAAATTGTATTCCGAAAAGTCCGTCTCTTGAATATATTGCATGCAAAAATATGTTTTAGCATGAAACATGCATCATGTAGCCCTATTTACATTTATAGTATAAATCATGCATAGTAGGGTCAAATAGTGACCGCTAGTTCAAATCATGCATCGCAAGAATAAATCACTAAAATATTCATGCATCATTACCTAATTACATCATTTAGGCATAAATAAGACATGCATATGCATCATTAATAAAGTCAGGAATGCTCCAAAGGTTCCAAACAGTGCTGAAATCTAGCAAATCTGAAGTATATCCAGGCAAGTCTAGAAAAAGAAAGAAACTTAGAGTGGTAGGAGGAAGATTGGACACGTGGGTGTTCCGGTCTCGAAGAATGTTTCCTCAGTCATCTGTGGAATACCGGTACTTGATTTTATTTCGGACCAAGGGAGGAAACTCATTCCTCCTTTCATCAGGTTCTGGGTGCATCGGAGCCTTCCCCTTCCTGGATTGAAAAGAAGATGCCATCTGCTAGACAAAACACTGAAGTTGGCGAAGAAAATTTGAGAAAATGAGCGAAAATAAAGAGAATAAAAAAAAGAGAGAAGAGGCAACAATGGCGGAGGCGTACTAAACTGAAGAAGAAAAAGAGAGAAAGAAGAAAGGAGCAGTAGCTCCCTTCCCTCACTCTCCGTCCATAATAAGGGTGGAAAAGGAAAATTTTCCTTTTCCCCCCTCCAAAGTTTGAAGCTGCGACACTTAAGTCCTCAAGTTTCAAAAGTTCCAAAATGGCCCCTAAGCTTAACGGAGAGTTAACGAAATTAATTTTGTTAACCAAAATTGATGGCCATCCATCCGAGGGCAAAGAAAAAATAATATCCCCAGCAGGTCATGTGGCACCCCGCTCCTTCGTTAGCTCGGGTTACGTGCTATACTTGCACTTCTTCCTTTGTTGACTGTATGTTTGGTTTGCGAGAGGGTCTAGATATGTATGAGAGACCACATTAAGACCAAAACACTATTAAGATAGGTCTTATAGTTGTTGACTTGTTAAAGTCAAAAGTCGTGACTCGACGATAGTCGGAATGCGACGCGATTGAGAGTTTGCTTGCGTTTTGTGTTCGTGACCTCGGTTTGGTCCTAGACCTTTATAAGATGGTTTATTAACATGTTTAGATGTATTTCAAGTTGGAGGTGTTCCTTAAGTCTATCGATGATTTGGAAGCTTTGGAGATAGCGTTCATCTCTATCGCGTAGTTCGGGGATCGAGTCGCGTAATCGTCCCTCCTTTGGAGTTCTTATTTCCCTAGTTGTTGTTCAACTTTCTAGAGGTATTCAAGTTTCTACATTAGTCCTTAGACTTGCCTTAAAGTCTCCTTTCAACGCACGTTCAATTGCTAGTTCATTCGTCGTTTCGGTTGCACGTTGTTGCACCTCTTCCTGGTTTCGCTCCGAGTTGTTTCGGGGGTTATTTGTGAGTGTTCTAAGGGAGTTCTAAACCTACTTTGGATGAGGTTTGAACCTTGTTAGGTTTGGTTAAGTGTTTGGGGGTCTTTTCGATTGAATTTTGAGCCATTTCGTCTCTGCCGGGCTTGCCCTCGCAAGGTGGAATGGCCTTGCCCCCGCAAGGTCAATGGAAGAAGTCACCTGGAGAGGCTGGAGAGCCTGCGGTCGCAAGCTATAGGGGACCTTCCGACCGCAAGGTGCCCCGATCCTGTTTTGCCCCGTTCTGTGTTTTGACGAGAAATGTCTATCCTACCCTCATTAAACCCCCTCTAAACCCTCTCTAACCTTCCATACTTAGCCCTAAACATGTCCTAACATTAGTTGGAAGTTAATTAAGGTTAGATTAGTGAGTGATTAATCCTAATCTCTACTAATTGTACCAAGGAATTCCCTATTTTACCCTCTTGGTTTGTGGAGGTATAAAAGCCAAATCCCTTTGCAATTTTCAGAAAATCCTCTTCATTTCTTCTCTTCTTCCATACGTATTAGAGAGAGAAAGGGTCTTGGAGATTTTTGAGCCCTAGCTTCATTCTTTCTTCGATCCAAGACGATCCAACCGTCCGATTGCCTTCAAACTTCGGAATCTTAAAGCCCTCGACGAGTAGAACAAGTTCACCGATTGGATTTGCGTTCTTTGGAGTTTTCATCCGAGCTAGGTAAGTTACTTTCTTTTGATTTTGGTTCATTGGCCCTAAGGAAAACAACCTATGTGCTATTTGTGGGCAATGAACACTTGATATGTCATGTATGCCTATTTTGTGAATTTTTGGAAATATGAACTTGTTAATAGCATGAATGAAATGATTTGAATGATATTATGTGTTGTAAGAAATGGGTTACGATTTATGATGGGTGTTGTTATGAATTTTTAGGGCTTGAGAATCAAGCCCGAATTATTGGAGAAATTGTTGTTATTTGAAGTGGGTGTTAATGTTGAGATTGATGAAATGTGTAAGAAATGAAACTTAGTATTTAGACTCAACGGAGTCGAAATAAGTTCAATAATGTGTTAATGAACTCGGGTTGAAATCCTACAACATTTGGGTTTCGTTTGATTATGATTATGATGAGTTCTTGGGGCTTTAGGCTTGGGAATCAAGCCCGAATGAATTTTGGGATTTTATTGTATGTTTGAATAGAGTGTTAAATTGTGGATTTATGAAACTCATAAAAAATGAAATGTAGAATTAAGACTCAACGGAGTCGTTGTAAGGTCAATAATATAATAATGAGCTTTGGGTTGAAACCCTACGATGTTCGGGTTGTGACGACCCGACCCGGATCCCAAGACGAAATCCCAAGGTCGTGCCGCCGGAAAGCAAATAACCACAAACAAGTAGCAAATAATGGGTAGGCCATAACGGCGATACACCGACAACTCAAAACACATGCGGAAGCACAATATAATGTAACAGTGGCGCCCGAGCTAACAAGCTCAAACTAAAACAACCAAAGAGATGATTAATCTCTTGGTCCAAAAATTCGACTCGCGTGCCGCAACATTGGGCACGTAGAACAAACTCCCTGTTATGCAATTCAATAATAAGCATAATATAAACCAAGTCATCGGCGAAACTACGGCCGGAACCCAACATTAAACTAAGTCTAAGACTCTAGTCTAACAACTCAACGGCTAAACACATGCCGGAGAACAAACATATTATTAACTAGCAATATAGCATGCTAAACATTTTTCACCAATAAACCAAGCACGACTAAAACCAGTCGGCTACCAACAACATGAGTACTAATAATAATAAGTACTAACAACCATAAAACATATGGAGATACAACCATATATATACATCAAGCACAACCACCACCGGTTGGCTACCAAAAGAATAAGCTAATCACAATTACAATATTACAAACA
This sequence comes from Codonopsis lanceolata, assembly GCA_013146195.2. Taxonomy (NCBI): domain Eukaryota; kingdom Viridiplantae; phylum Streptophyta; class Magnoliopsida; order Asterales; family Campanulaceae; genus Codonopsis; species Codonopsis lanceolata. Next base: position 73,293,533 of record CM028379.1, on the reverse strand, counting down.
CATAAAGGTTTGCTACCCAATAATGAAGTTTACATAACTTCATCTTCCCAACGACCTCACCAAAAACAAAATCAACATCTAAGTAGCAACCTTGTCCAAAAGAATTCCTTGCCAAAGTAACCTTCTTGATTTACTTGGATCCGCCGCACGGCTCGGATCTAGGAAAAACAACCAACAAATAAAAGTAAGTCACAATGACTTAGTAAGTTACTAACCATAACTTCCTACCATGGCATAATGCTCAATCATAAAATATGTCATGCTATCGTCATGAAATAACCTTATATTAAATCATGTATGGCATCCATGCTCAACATTAAATAATTATGTTATCATTAACGTATAACATCTCATCATAACCCATGTCAAGGCATTTTAGTCTTAACAATAATAGCTTATACCTTTGGCATAAAACAACATATAAACAATGTCCATGTGATAGCATATATGCTTAACAACATTAATCAATATGTTATCTATTAAGTATAACATGTAAGAAACCAAAACAAACATCATATCATATCCAATTCACTAAGCACGTTATTCACTTAAGCACTTGTGAAACAATTCATATATATAAGGGATATGATACCATTACCAAAATTCCTCCGCGCGTGTCGCTCCTGCAAAAACACGTGCAAAACCCTTATGTGCCCTCGATATCCCTCTCGTAGATATCGACGTCCCCGAGACGCCTCCGCCGAGTTCCATAGTTATCAAAGTCATGTGTATTACTACAACTAAGATAAACTACTTCCCCACCGTGGCCATCGATGGAGGGGTGTGTGCAAACCCGGCACGGCGATCCATCGCGATCACGAATCCCACAATTCGTGAAGACGATGTATCGTCCCACCAAAGACTCAACAGACCGACGCCAGCTGGACTCAAAACCCAAGCACAAGTAATATATACTCATATGCTCAAAACAAGTAGGTAAACACTCTACTATCAAACTAGTCATGCAATTCATCCACAACTAGCATAAATATCACAACCGAGAATCATATAAGCTCTCATAATCAAGTGTGCTTCACACACTTCAAAACTTCTTGGAGGCTCGACCTCCATGAATTCTACCCAAGATTCCGTAGGACTTAAAATTATAGTTCCTAGGATTCATACTAACCCAAAGGTTAACTCCGTTGAGTTCAATCTAAGTTTTCCGAAAATTCAAGGAATAGAAGCTTAGGCTTCATCATCCCCCTAAGTTCATATCTATCGTCAAAACCATAAACCCAATGTTCCATAAACTCACATAAACCTCGCAAAACAATTAACAAGGTAACTTAGAACAATTTAGCCATTTTGGTTATAAATTTATTCAAGTCACCATATCAACCATAATTTCCAATTCACGATTAATTCACACAATATGGTTTAATATGCTCTACTAAACATATAAAACATATTAATCATGCTCACATCAATAATTTTGCAAGCTAATCAAAATTAGGGCAAGACACCCTCCAAGCATCTCAACCAAACCAACATCAATCTACATGAACAATCAACATAATCAAGTTCAAAAGGCTAGTTAGAACATGAATTTCACATAATCATGGTCTCACATAGGTCAATCAAGTTCTATCATGAATTTGTAATCCTAGGGTTCATGCATCTTCTATAAACCCTAACAATGGCTTCCATTGACCTCAAATAGCACAATTGGTTGTTTCCCTAGGGTCAATGGAGCCTAAAAAGAAGAAGAAGAGAGGTAGAAACTTACTAATTTCGGCCCTTACAAACTGAAATTTCGGATTCTTGGAGATGGGTGTTGTTCTCTTCAACCTACTCTTCAAAATCAAGGTGTAGCTTGGGGAAAGAAGGTCTCTACCAATGGCCACCAAGGAGGGACCCTTCAAGAGCCCTAGAATCTCCTCTCTCAAGCTCTCTCTCAAGTTTTCTGTTGGGTGTTTGCAGAAAACGCAAACTGAAGAGTTATGTGCGGCTGATAGAGTGAGAGAGTAATCGGTTTTGGGGTTTAAACAGGTGGGATTAATTCTCTTAATCAAGTCACTAATCAACCCCTAAAACTCTAATAGGTGTTTAGGATTAGTATTAGCTTAAGTAGATGGGTTTAGAATAGGTTTAAAATGGGTTTAATGGGTAAAAATTCGAACAGAATACAAAAAGGGGCAAAATCCCGTAAATCTGGATTTAGGACCTTGCGGTCGCTTGGAGGAGAAGTGATGCGACCGCATCACTTGCATTTTCAGCATTCTAGGTTTTCTGCTTTCCTTGCTCGGTCCCGGACTCTCCCGCGTGCATTCTCGAGTCCTTCCAAGCCAAAAATGGTCTACAATTCAACCCTAATGTCCTCCAATCTATAACCAAAGGAATCAAGTCTCAAACCTCATCAAAACATGGCCCGAACTCGAGTAACTCTCCCGAACGACAACCGAAAAAGTCAAATGGAGAAGGGTTATCGCTAGAATCAAACTAGCAACCAAACCGACGATGCAATTAGCATCTAACAAACATCCAAGGCATGTTAATGATGTTTTGAATGCCTTCTAACAAATATCCATGTGATTACAACATAAAACATAAACCCGAGATTCAAAGCATCTCGTGAAAGAAAAATGCACACGTGCATCTCAAACAACGTCAATGATCATGTTATTGACTCTAAACATGTACGGGAGCTAAATGAACATGTTCATGATGATTATAAGCGTATGAATTCATGCATAACACAATCAAGCAACATTTCAGGGTTTTACACGGGTCTTGCTTAGTTATGTTGTGCGTACCCGAGTATCTCATTCGGTGTCCAATTGAGACACTCATGTTATAGAGACCTATTGGGAGTATGTTTAGAGCGTGCTCGTTAGAGCACGGAGCATTAGAGACCAACCTATGATCTCGTATGCCTTTAAGAAATGATTATTTGAACGAGTTCTCTTTTAGGGAATTTGGTCGTGTGCATATGAAAGCACTTACGAGGTTTTGACTACGGGTTAGTTTTGATACCCTTGAGATTGGCTTTGAGGAAGTCGAGTATATATGACGGTTGAGACTATGGTTGAGTCCGGTGTACCTTTAAGTGAAGCTAAAATGCTAAGTCTTGATTTATGATTGTTCTTAGACTAAAATAATAGTCTTTGATTTAATCTTGAGTAGAGGACTATAGTAGACCTCACGTTGTGATTTATTGAGCTTATAAGCTATTCTTGAATTGGTGATGACTTGAGGATTATGAATACCTCAATATGTGGTTCTTGAACTAAACTTACAAGTTAGTTGAACATGTTAAGTGTGTACATTTATGTGCATTGTTTATTGGGTTTTGTAGAGCATTATGACCTACTTGATTTGATGAGTCCTTTCGTGATGGACTTGGTCCTTATTGGTTTATTCAAGTAAATATCTACTTGAGCATCTTGATTTGAGTCCAGCTGGCGTCTTGGTCGTTTTGTCGGTAATGGGACGATTCATAGCCTTTGGAAACATTCGCTATGAATCGCCGCATTGGTACCCCTTTCTCCTCACTATTTGGCCAATAGTGGGATGTGGTCTCATATTAGCGCCACCTAGCCTGATATCGAGCTCCCATTTCTCATCCTATGGTGGATGAATGTAACGAGGTACTCATTAAGAAAACTGATGAGTTGTGATCATTTGAGGATTGAAACCCAGATTATGATCATTTGAGGGTTGGACCCATGGTTTGAATATTGAGGGCTAGGCCCAGATTCTGGTTTTACGTGTTTACGTGTGAGCATTTATGTGAAAGATAATATGCTATGTGGCTTATGTGAGATTATGTGCTTTGATAACTAAGTACATGTTTATTGTTGGTATACTAGTATGATACCATGATTTTTATATTTGCTTGTGCATTATGCCATGCCATGACATGATATGCCATACAAATGCATTTAGTAACTTACTGGGTCATTATGACTCACTCCGTGTGTCTGTTTTCCTTAGTGTGTGCAGTGATCCCGTTAGTACACGTGGCGACTTCGGCTAGTGATTTCTGGCAGGTGGACTTCCGGGCTTGAGCTTGGAACTATTATTATTATTGTTATTATGTATTTGTGAGACACGAATGTAAAGTTATGTAGACTTTACTTGGGTAGATTATGTTAGTATTTTATTAACGTATTATTTTGGGAGCCGACTTGTTTAGTCGAGCTGTTGTATCTCTTAAGAGTTGTTCCCTTTGTTATTTCGAGCATGCCTTAGCTCACTCATTCTAGTATTGCTGGTATTGTCATCTCCGACGACATTAGTCGAGAGACTTGGGTTTAGTTGTTAGTATTTAAATATCTTATTCGTGTAGTTGATTTGTCCCTCCGGCATGTTGTAGCCGTCGAGTGGTTGTTTATCAGGTTGGTATTTTGCTGATTCGCCGACCTTAGGTTTGCCGATGGTTTGTTGCCCGTGCGCAATGTTGCGTCACGCGCATCGTAGATTTGTCGAGAGATAGTATCTCTCAGCCTTGTATTCCTTGGTTTTTAATTATAGGCTTTGGTCCCACTTATGATTCGCTTCCGAAGGTGTTGATTTTTATTATTTCGTATTGCCGTTATGGCTTTACCTTCCTGTATGAGCTTGATGGCTCATCTTTTGACTCGCACCATTATGCTTAGCGGGTGCTTGTCCGTCTTCTAGCTTGTCTTGACGGCACGACCTTGGGACTTCGCATTGGAGTCCGGGTCAGGCTGTTACACTTGGTATCAGAGCTATAGGTTAGCTATTTCGCCAGGATAGGTTCCTTGGCCTTGTTTGGGTTGGGTTTATTGTTGAGATTTTAACGATGAGTGTTCTTGTAGGCGTATTATGTCAGGAACTTGGTGTGGAGCTAGTTCTGGTATACCTTGTTCGAGTACAGCTCGTGGCAACGAGAGAGGGGAGAATGTTAATGATCCGCGTGTGACTCCTCAACAAATGTTTGGATTGGAAGACAATTCTACTATTCTTGCGAGATTCTTGAAGTTGAAACCGGAAAGTTTTGATGGAGAGCCAGATGCTACTAAGGCGGAGCGTTGGCTAGAAAGCATGGAGAAGATCTTTGTAGTTTTGGGTTGTACATCAGAAGAGATGGTGACCTTAGCTGTGTTTAGATTGGATGGTGTGGCCGAGCATTGGTGGCTTGAATTACGAGATCATTGGAGACAACATGGAGTGCCTCGAGTGTGGGAGAACTTTGTCATGAAGTTTATGGTACGGTTTATCCCGGCAGTAATTCGGGAAAGAAGAGAGATGGAATTCCTAGCGTTAGAACAAGGAGATATGACCGTGGCTCAGTATTCAACAAAGTTTATGGAGTTGGCTCGTTACTGTAGTTACTTGGTTCCAGATGAGACTAGGAAGACCGAGCGGTTCGTGAAAGGCCTGAGGACGAAATATCGTAGGCAGCTTATTCCATTACAGCTTACGGATTACCAAGCGGCTGTGGATCGTGCGTATGCGATGGAGTTGGATATCAAGGAGTATACTCAAAAGAGAACCTCGAGTACTATTAGAGGCAATGATGGTAATAGAGGGCAGGCAGCACCTCAGACAGTTAGTCAAGGAAATGTGCGTTCGGGTGGCCGGAGTGGTGTTACTACTTCTACTCAGAGGCGGCGAAGTGATGAGTTGATATGCCATTTTTGTATGAAGACGGGACATGCCGTGAATAAGTGCTGGGGTAAATCAGGAAAATGCTTTGTTTGTGGCGGCGATCATGTTCGTAAAGATTGCCCGAGGAGGATAGTTAGTCAGTCTGGGAGTACTAGTCAACAATCCAGTGGCTCCAAGAGAGATGGTGATGGTCGGCCTAGAGTATGAGGCAGTGAGCGCGTGGTGGTTGACCATTGCGAAGTTTTGAGACCTATCCGAAATAGGAAGGTACATTCTTGTATATATGTATATATTATATCGTTGTTACTATTATCGTTATTATGAGTATGCGGTTAAATCGGTAGCTCATGTGCATTCATACATACATTATATGGTGTATTGTGTAATATTGGTTATATGCTCGATCGGGAATAATACCCCAATGTGAGATCGATATATGATATGGTTTGTTTTGTGAATTACCAGTAGGTAATTGCACGTGGTGTATGGATTCTTGTTTAGTCTATATATGTATAAGACTATGCTATATGTATAGAGTTGTGGTTTTGTGTGGTTATATAAAAAAGGGCCATAGTATGTATACGTATGAATATATATATGTATATATATGAAGTATGAATTGTGTGATGATACTTATTGGTTTGGTATAATGTTTGTATAATCTATAAAGATGTGTTTAATGTGACGAATAGTATAATACTACATTATTGTTAGTTGTTGTTATGCGAGTAGGATATACACTCGATTAGTGCGAAGGTTAAGTGCTGCGATTTATCGGTTGATTCCGGCTGCATGGGAGAGATTGACGCCTCACCGCGAGTATTGAGACGTTAACGTTGCGATAGGATGCTTAGAGTATGTGTGGTTGTAGACTTGGTCTAGAGCTTTACTAAGGGTAGTTTTGCGGAGCGTAGACGTTACGAGTATCGGTAGACGTGTCGATTTCTTGTAATTTCTAGTGAATTATCTTGGGTGAGTGTACTAGATACACGAGTTTTGTGATAGCTATGATTGTTGTTTGCCAAGGTAATAGACCTTGTTACTTGGTCTGAATTTTTATTCAGTTACGTGCATTAGTTGTAGGAAACACCTACTTGATGCATTTACATTGTAGTATATTAAATTCTCATCTCATAATTATTATCTCATGTTCATTCATTTCATTAGCATAGGAGACTGTTTGAAGGATGCTTAAAACTTTTTACTCATGAACCTTCGCATCCTTACGACGGAAACTTTTGAAGCTAATTCAGTAGGTACCCTGAATTGGTGACCAAAAGGCATTCGTCGTTGGACTAGGATTGGTAAGAATTAAGTTAGAAATTGACTATACCCGTTACCAAATGGAATGGACGGAAATGGAATGAATTTTCAAAACATTTCATTAATGTGCTCTTATGTGTTGTTACCCGCGACAGGAAAATCGCGAGTATGATTTACATGGTTTGAAATGCCGATTTGATTATCTTTGATTTGTCTGCGAATTGCTCCATAGGCAATTATTATTTCTTTTAACTTAGAATCTCTTGTGCTTGAATTTCATGTTGTGCCTCGAGACAAATAGTTTCGGTCGTTGGATGTTGAATGTGTTTTTCATGTTAAAGTTTGGGATTTTGCCTACGTGATTGGCGTAGTGTGTTCGTATGTGTATTTGCGGATCAAGTATGAATCATGTTATTTTCGATCTTAAGTGCTTGAGGTCGTTGAGTCTATTGAGATTTTGTAGACTTTTGAATTTGGATTATTATAGTTCGACCCTCGTGTATATTGTGGTGGTAGACTCGGAGATTCGAGTCAAGGTTGGTAGTTTTGAACTCGAGTGTTCACCCGGGATTAAGAGACACCGTAATTGTTGTCTCGATGTTTTGTGGTTGAGTGTTAATCTAACATTGGTTCGTGTTATGATTTAGAATTCGGGACGAATTCTTTTTAAGGTGGAGAGAGTGTGGCACCCCGCTCCTTCGTTAGCTCGGTTTGCGTGCTATACTTGCACTTCTTCCTTTGTTGACTGTATGTTTGGTTTGCGAGAGGGTCTAGATATGTATGAGAGACCACATTAAGACCAAAACACTATTAAGATAGGCCTTATAGTTGTTGACTTGTTAAAGTCAAAAGTTGTGACTCGACGATAGTCGGAATGCGACGCGATTGAGGGTTTGCTTGCGTTTTGTGTTCGTGACCTCATTTTGGTCCAAGACCTTTATATGATGGTTTATTAACATGTTTAGATGTATTAGACTTCAAGTTGGAGGTGTTCCTTAAGTCTATCGATGATTTGGAAGCTTTGGAGATAGCCTTCGTCTCTATCGCGTAGTTCGAGAATCGAGTCGCGTAATCGTTCCCCCTTTGGAGTTCTTATTTCCCTAGTTGTTGTTCAACTTTCTAGAGGTATTCAAGCTTCTACATTATTCCTTAGACTTGCCTTAAAGTCTCCTTTCAATGCACGTTCAATTGCTAGTTCATTCGTCGTTTCGGTTGCACGTTGTTGCACCTCTTCCCGGTTTCGCTCCGAGTTGTTTCGAGAGTTGTTTCGGGGGTTATTTGTGAGTGTTCTAAGGGAGTTCTAAACCTACTTTGGATGAGGTTTGAACCTTGTTAGGTTTGGTTAAGTGTTTGGGGGTCTTTTCGGTTGAATTTTGAGCCATTTCGGGTCTGCCGGGCTTGCCCTCGCAAGGTGGAATGGCCTTGCCCCCGCAAGGTCAATGGAAGAAGTCACCTAGAGAGGCTGGAGAGCTTGCGGTCGCAAGCTATAGGGGACCTTGCGACCGCAAGGTGCCCCGATCCTGTTTTGCCCCGTTCTGTGTTTTGACGAGAAATGCCTATCCTACCCTCATTAAACCCCCTCTAAACCCTCTCTAACCTCCCATACTTAGCCCTAAACATGTCCTAACATTAGTTGGAAGTTAATTAAGGTTAGATTAGTGAGTGATTAATCCTAATCTCTACTAATTGTACCAAGGAATTCCCTATTTTGCCCTCTTGGTTTGTGGAGGTATAAAAGCCAAATCCCTTTGCAATTTTCAGAAAATCCTCTTCATTTCTTCTCTTCTTCCATACGTATTAGAGAGAGAAAGGATCTTGGAGATTTTTGAGCCCTAGCTTCATTCTTTCTTCAATCCAAGACGATCCAACCGTCCGATTGCCTTCAAACTTCGGAATCTTGAAGCCCTCGATGAGTAAAACAAGTTCACCGATTGGATTTGCGTTCTTTGGAGTTTTCATCCGAGCTAGGTAAGTTACTTTCTTTTGATTTTGGTTCATTGGCCCTAAGGAAAACAACCTATGTGCTATTTGTGGGCAATGAACACTTGATATGCCATGTATGCCTATTTTGTGAATTTTTGGAAATATGAACTTGTTAATAGCATGAATGAAATGATTTGAATGATATTATGTGTTGTAAGAAATGGGTTACGATTTATGATGGGTGTTGTTATGAATTTTTAGGGCTTGAGAATCAAGCCCGAATTATTGGAGAAATTGTTGTTATTTGAAGTGGGTGTTAATGTTGAGATTGATGAAATGTGTAAGAAATGAAACTTAGTATTTAAACTCAACAGAGTCGAAATAAGTTCAATAATGTGTTAATGAACTCGGGTTGAAATCCTACAACATTTGGGTTTCGTTTGACTATGATTATGATGAGTTCTTGGGGCTTTAGGCTTGGGAATCAAGCCCGAATGAATTTTGGGATTTTATTGTATGTTTGAATATAGTGTTAAATTGTGGATTTATGAAACCCATAAAGAATGAAATGTAGAATTAAGACTCAACGGAGTCATTGTAAGGTCAATAATATAATAATGAGCTTTGGGTTGAAACCCTACGATGTTCGGTCTTGCTTAGTTATGTTTGTGCGTCGAGTATCTCATTCGGTGTCCAATTGAGACACTCATGTTATAGAGACCTATTGGGAGTATGTTTAGAGCGTGCTCGTTAGAGCACGGAGCATTAGAGACCAACCTATGATCTCGTATGCCTTTAAGAAATGATTATTTGAACGAGTTCTCTTTTAGGGAATTTGGTCGCGTGCACATGAAAGCACTTACGAGGTTTTGACTACGGGTTAGTTTTGATACCCTTGAGATTGGCTTTGAGGAAGTCGAGTATATATGACAGTTGAGACTATGGTTGAGTCCGGTGTACCTTTAAGTGAAGCTAAAATGCTAAGTCTTGATTTATGATTGTTCTTAGACTAAAATAATAGTCTTTGATTTAATCTTGAGTAGAGGACTATAGTAGACCTCACGTTGTGATTTATTGAGCTTATAAGCTATTCTTGAATTGGTGATGACTTGAGGATTATGAATACCTCAATATGTGGTTCTTGAACTAAACTTACAAGTTAGTTGAACATGTTAAGTGTGTACATTTATGTGCATTGTTTATTGGGTTTTGTAGAGCATTATGACCTACTTGATTTGATGAGTCCTTTCGTGATGGACTTGGTCCTTATTGGTTTATTCAAGTAAATATCTACTTGAGCATCTTGATTTGAGTCCAGTGGCGTCTTGGTCGTTTTGTCAAGCAATGGGACGATTCATAGCCTTGGAAACATTCGCTATGAATCGCCGCATTGGTACCCTTTCTCCTCACTATTTGGCCAATAGTGGGATGTGGTCTCATATTAGCGCCACCTAGCCCGATATCGAGCTCCCATTTCTCATCCTAGGTGGATGAATGTAACGAGGTACTCATTAAGAAAAGCGATGAGTTGTGATCATTTGAGGATTGAAACCCCATTATGATCATTTGAGGGTTGGACCCATGGTTTGAATATTGAGGGCTAGGCCCGATTCAGTTTTACGTGTTTACGTGTGAGCATTTATGTGAAAGATAATATGCTATGTGGCTTATGTGAGATTATGTGCTTTGATAACTAAGTACATGTTTATTGTTGGTATACTAGTATGATACCATGATTTTTATATATGCTTGTGCATTATGCCATGCCATGACATGATATGCCATACAAATGCATTTAGTAACTTCTTGGGTCATTATGACTCACTCCGTGTCTGTTTTCCTTAGTGTGTGCAGTGATCCCGTTAGTACACGTGGCGGCGACTTCGATAGTGATTTCTAGGTGGACTTAGGGCCTTAAGCTTGGAAATATTATTATTATTGTTATTATGTATTTGTGAGACACGAATGTAAAGTTATGTAGACTTTACTTGGGTAGATTATGTTAGTATTTTATTAACGTATTATTTTGGGAGCCGACTTGTTTAGTCGAGCCGTTGTATCTCTTAAGAGTTGTTCCTTTGTTATTTCGAGCATGCCTTAGCTCACTCATTCTAGTATTGTTGGTATTGTCATCTCCGACGACATTAGTCGAGAGACTTGGGTTTAGTTGTTAGTATTTAAATATCTTATTCGTTTAGTTGATTTGTCCCTCCGGCATGTTGTAGCCGTCGAGTGGTTGTTTATCAGGTTGGTATTTTGCTGATTCGCCGGCCTTAGGTTTGCCGATGGTTTGTTGCCCGTGCGCAATGTTGCGTCACGCGCGTCGTAGATTTGTCGAGAGATAGTATCTCTCAGCCTTGTATTCCTTGGTTTTTAATTATAGGCTTTGGTCTCACTTATGATTCGCTTCCGGAGGTGTTGATTTTTATTATTTCGTATTGCCGTTATGGCTTTACCTTCCTGTATGAGCTTGATGGCTCATCTTTTGACTCGCACCATTATGCTTAGCGGGTGCTTGTCCGTCTTCTAGCTTGTCTTGACGGCACGACCTTGGGACTTCGCATTGGAGTCCGGGTCGGGCTGTTACAGGTCAGCCGCAAAATAAGTAAAAAAAATCTTTCAATCGGCGAAAAAAAAAAGAAAATAAAAAAGGGGAAAAAAGAAAAAAAAAAGAAAGAAAAGAGAGTCACTGGCTTGAAAAAGCAAGGGTGGCTTGAAATGTCAAAATCAGCCGAATCTGCAGCAGCCACCCGGACGCAAAAGGTAAGAAAGGTATAGTATTCCTACCCTGACTCTATAATAAATTCTTTTTTAAAAAAAAGAAAGTTTTGTTTTTTTTAAAAAAAAAAGGAGTTTCGTTTTTCAAAAATAAAAGAAAACTCTTTTCATAAAGAGTTTTTGTTTTTCAAAAATAAAAGTCTTTTTCAATAAAGTTTTGTTTTTCAAAACAAAAAACAAAAAACAAAACAAAAAGATAAATATTTCAAAAAAAAACAAAAAAGATGAATATTTCAAAAACACAAAAAAGTGGAATATTTCAAAAAACACAAAAAAAGAGGAATATTTCAAAAACACAAAAAAGAGGAATATTGAAAAAACAAAAAAACAAAGAGAGTGAGAAGAAAGGAAAGGAAAAAGAATGATCTTTTTTACAATTTTCGAAAAAACTTAAAGAAAGTTTTCTTTGCTGTGCTCGGCGACGGATTTTGATCGGTCGAGTGCAGTTTCCGGAGAATTTGAAAATTTTCTTATTATGTTTGGAAACAAGGTATTGACCAGCCAGACACGATTTTGAAAATTTCTCTTAACATATTTCGATAACAGATATTGACCAGTTGGAATATGGTTTCCGAAAAACATTCAAATTTTCATAACCGTATTTAGCGGCCGTTCTCGACCGTTTGAATACGGCTTTTTCAGAAAACACAAAAATCTTTTTCCTGTTGTGTTCTTGGTTGGGTTTTGACCCGGAGGACATGACATCCTCGTTGTTTGTAGTTTAGGTTTTGGCCTGAACTACATTTGGTCTGATTTCCTTTATTAAGGAATACGTAGGCAGCCTACATTAGTAGGTCCGACCATCAGAGCACTTAAAATTCATATCTGCTTAAAAACTACGATAACATGTTATAACCGACTAAATATGTCTAAGTTATGGAGTTTGGATAGCATGATAAACTGTGGATTATAACTGTTACCTGTTGCATTTCTCTCCCATTTTAATTGAACGAAATTGGAGAGTCTAATGTTTATCAACGATGTTCGTCTACTCAGTAAGCCTCGGGTTACCCGTAGACTCGATCGTTGAGGGGCTCTGTAGACACCCCAATTTCGTACCCCTGATTTGTGACTCTGACATGTGATATCAAGAACTGTTCAAAATTAACAAATGTCAAGTTACAGGAGTCAAAAATGCGAAAGGCAAAGCAGGATGCACAAAACAGTAAATTGCGAGGGGTAAAAGTGCCAAAAATGGAAGTTGAATAGGGACATGGCCCGGCCAAAAAGCAAGGTGGGTGCCGCACCATGTCATGGAGGTGTCCGCGCCAAGTGAGCTACAGTGGCTCTGGGACTTAACGCATTGTGCAATTCGCGAAGGCCGATGTACAACTGATTGCTGCGGGCTGAGGGAATTTATAATTCCCGATGAGTCCCCCTCTCCACCTATAAATAAGGATGTTGGGCTCCCCTTTCAGAACACACAAAATCGAGAGAGAATAAACGCTGAGAAAATCTCTGCGTCCCCCACAACGCCGAGATAATAGCGAGAGGTGTGAGATAGGTGTGTGTAGCCCACCAAAGCTTCCAAACCCCGTCCAAACTCCGCCAAAACACAAATTCACCGGTTAAAAGTGATCCCTAGGCTTTTAGTTAGGTATCCACCCCACTTCCCCGGCCCAAAATCCATAAAGTAAGCCGCTACTCTGCCCGAGTAATGAGCTGAAATACACAAAAAGTAAGCTGTTATTTCGTCCAACCAAAAAGGCCAAAACCTTTCAAAATAAACCGTCATTCTGCCCGAGTGAACGAGCCAAAGTCATTCAAAATAAGCAGTCATTCTGCCCAAATCACAACAACAACAACACAACAACAACAAAAGACTCCCTCTCCCTGAAGGACATAGCGAGCACACTACCGTTCTAAAAGGTAATAGCCTTTAAGGGCGTTCCTTTTTATTTATTTATAAAAGTTATTATTTAAATCCGGCCCAATGTAGCCAATATAAGCCGTTGTGCTGCCCGGATTAGATTAGAAAATATCATGTAAAAGAGCAGTTATATTGACCAAATATTTTTAAATACATTTGTAATTATTGTAAAGAAATGGCTGCAAGTCCATAAATAATGTAGCCACGGATGTATCTGTTTTATTTTCATGTCTTTTAATACTTTATTTATTTGCTAAATAAATATAACAATAAGCATACTTTAGCCAAAAACTCTTTTTGAGACCGAGAGGGCGAGTTGGGTGCCTAGCACCTTCCCAACTCGTAACTTAGCCTCCGAACCCGTTTTCTATCTCTGGTTTTCTTTTCTTTTTTTTCTGGTTTTGCTTTATTTTTGCCTTAAAATAAAGATGGCGACTCTAAAACGTTTTGGATCCAATGGGGCCTCGCAGCACCTCTTTCTTGCACTTTTCCGTTTTCCCCTGAAAAATGGAGAATGAGAATGAAAAGGTGGTGTATTCCCATATCATGATATCCCCTAAAAAAGGGATAACTTGATGTGGGAAACCCAAAGCTCCCATAGTGATCCGAAATGGGCCATAAGACTATTTTTAATAAAATCCATAGTGGGGGCGTCGCAACATCCTTTTTTGCACTTTTCTGTTTTTCCCTAAAAAAGGGAAAATGGGAATGAAAGGGTGATGCATTCCCATATCCTGGTATCCCCTAAACAAGGGATAACTTGATGCGGGAAACTCAAAGTTCCCATATTGGATCAAAAATCCACTTAAAGGCAACCGAGGCACATTCCAACGCGCTATCATAGACAGCACTCCTCTCGCACTTTTGATTTCGTCTTCCCCTAAAAAAGGGAGGGTGGAACGAGAGCAGTGGATGTCCCGCATCCGCATGTACGTGCACCCCTATCCAAGGGCACGCGGGGCGCGGGCGCACGTCCCGGGAACCCACAGTGGCGTGCTCATCACCTTTGACAGCGAGTAGATGTGTTTTCCAAGTTGAGTTGAGCTGGGTTCTTCCTCGAGAATGACGTTGACAACTCCATGTACTTGAGGGGCATTTCCCATGTTTCCTCTATTTCCTCCCCGAGCAGGAGGGTCACGACGATTATTCCCATTGTTATTTCCTTGCTTGAATCTGTCAAGACGTCCTTGATTGATCAATCGTTGGATTTCCTTTTTGAGGATGAAACATTCCTCTGTGACATGCCCCACATCGTTGTGATAAGCACAAAATTTTGTGTTATCCCGATATTGGGCTGTGTCCGGATTCATGAGGTAGGGAGCAGGAAGATCATTCTGGATCTGCATCATGATTTCCTCCCTTGAAGTGTTCAGGGGAGTAAAATGCTGCTCTCTAAATCGTTGAGTGGAATCAGAAGTCCTGTTCCGATCTCGCCGAAAATTATTGTTGTTTTCTGAGCTAGGAGTTGTTGTTGCCGCCGAACTACTTTATGCTTTCTCCTTGCCCTTTCTTTTCCGGTCAACCTCCGTCGAGCTAAATAACTGAGCCCAAGCAAGCATCTCACCTTGAGTTGCTGGTGGATGCATTACCAACTCCTGTTTTAGGCCCCCACTCTGCATGTTATTCAAAAAATAGAGTGTGACCTTCCCTTCGGTCATGCCCGTGACCTGCTCGAGCACCTTTGTGAATCGCTCCACATAACTGTAAGAAGATTCCTCAACTCCCTGGACCACCTTACAGAGATCGAAGCGACTTTTTGGAAGAGCTCCGGTGGAACCAAATTCTGCCAAAAACTTCTCCCTCGAATCCTTCCACGCTGTTATAGATCCTCTCGGGAAACGTCCCTACCAGCTTTGGGCTTTACCCTGAATAGTCCATGCAAATGCCTTCATTTTTAAGGCCTCATTGCTAGTTACCAGGCCGACTTGTGCTTCAAACAAGCGCAACCAATCTCCTGCCCGGGTTTTTCCTAAGTATTTGTCAAAATTTGGAAAGACAGCCCCTTGAGCAAGAGGTGTGTTTTCGATCCAGTCCGCAAAATGACTACCGTCTATTGACCAAACCGTCTCGTCAGGTCGGTGACCAGCTTCCCATCCATCCATTCTTGTCTGTACTATTGCCAAAACCTCAGCCATTGTCTGAGGTTGTGCAAGTAATGGCGTCGCAGGGATCACCACAGGCTGAGCTACAGTAGCCAAAGGGGCCTCAACGGGTTGTGCTCTAATCTGCTGGGGAAACCTTGGCGGTCTAAGGGCCTCATGGTGATCTGCTCACCTGTCATACACACAACGAGGTGATGTCCGACAAGATCGATGAGAGTAATGTGACCGAGAGTGATAGGAGCGATCATGCTTATCTCTTCAGCTCCGTCTGCTGGCAGGCTGTGACTCGTCGACCATACTGGGCTCTCTGGCACGGCATCTATCTCTTCCATGCCTTTTATCGTGGATTTCAACCACACGAGTACCTTGATTGTGGCTGCCACCACTTTTTGCTCGATTTCGAACTGGTTCTTGATCGATAGCTAGAGGGGGTCTGTGTGGGGCATGGCCGCCAACACTAGGCACCCTTTCCACCATTTGTGGAACACTTACTGCGGGCACAACTGGAATTAACTGTTCCTCTATGGGAACTGGTGGCTGACCCAACGCGGCCAGTTATTGGTTCAGTATGAACATTCTGTTCAAATACTGAGCATGATTGCGAAGAGCCTGAGCCTGTGCTTGCTCATTTAGTGGGACAGGTTCTGCCACCAGATTAAGTCGAGCAGCCTCTCGACGTTGATTCAGTTGATCACGTAATTTAACTGAATTGGCCCTTTGTTATTGCAACTGGTTTCTCAAATCGGGCTGAGGTGGATCATTCACTGGGATGAAACCAACCTCGCCAATTGGTGCATGTTGAGCTGCTGCCTGGGATCTGGTCATTACCCCACCTATTGGAGGAAGTCCATTCCTTGGAAGCTAATCAGGCTGGGGAACCCCCTCGGGTCGGTTATTGATTAGTGGCCAATCTCCTTGGTGCACAGACACATCCCCACCAACATTTCCACTTGCTCCAACATGTCCCTTACCGTTCTTAGCCATGCTAATTAAGTTTTTCGATGAAATGAATTGAAGATTTTTTATTCCTGGCAACGGAACCAAACTGATGCTACACAATTTGGTCTTGGGCCGTTCCTTACGACTTGTAGGATATCTGGGCTTATGTGAAGGTATGATCCTGTGAAAACCCTATCAAAAGAAGAAGACCTTAGAAGGAATGTAAGGCAAAGCCTCGCGAAACCCCTCAGGCGTGAGAGTAAGTCTTTAGCTTGTGGAAAGCAAATTGACAGAGTTTCGGTGTGTAAAGTGAGCGTACCTTTGAAATGAAACATTGTAAGGTATATATAGCCCTTCTGGGAGTGAAATCCGAGCTGAGTCATTATTATGGAGAGATCATAGGCCTTTATGACCATAAATGCGGGTTGACCGCATAACTGACGGGGTCATGGCTTAAATCTCGGGCTTCAGAGTCGTCTGACAGTTAAGCTTTGGAATGAACATCTGTCTTATTCGAGCAACTTTGCTCCCTGCTCGATCAGATTGGTAGGAGGATTCCTGCTTGGTAGACATGTAGGACGTTCTCCCTAGGTTATCCTGCTCGAATGGTTATTTTCCTGGTCTCTGTCCTCCATGTGCTTATCACGTGAGGGCACATGTGCGCAGCTCATGACCAGGATTTCGGTCGAGCTCATCATAACCCTTATCGACTAATTCATCAAAGAAGAGACGGGCTTTAATGAAGATAAATGATAAGGTTTTATTGAAGTACTCTTTAATTTTACTGGAGAAAATTGGGCATGCAGCCGACATGTAAATGACTTAAAACAAAGCATCAGAATTGAGAACTGTTGAAAAAGCTTCGACTCGAGATGATTTCAACCTCTGAGTTGCATAACAATCAGGTTGGATTATTTAAAGAATCAGAAGAGAGAAAATAAAGGTAAATTCATGTAAGAGGTTGAAGGTGTTTGAGAAATTGATTGATTTCAGTGGTAATTGGGTTTCACTGGAGAAGGTGGGTGGATCCAATTCCATACAAGAAATTGGAGATGGAGATGGGTAACTATCAGTAAGAGTTTTCATATCTTTCGATTACTTTGTTTCATTATTAAGATATGAAAATTGATAATGAAATGGAAATGTATATCTACTTCTTGGTTAAGAGAGAGAAATTTGGAGGGAGTAGACAAAACCCAGATCAGATTCTCGGTTAATTTTCGTTTTGGAGGTGAAGATTTGAAAAAATTGTGGATCTTTTCTATAGATTTCTTTTAGTAGGAAAAAATGGAATGGTGGACACCACTCCATGTTTAAAAACATTTTAACTTTCCACACACATTTATATAATTTTTTTAGAAAATGATAATTTATTTAAATTTTTATTAGGCTAAAATACATTTAGCACCCCCAAAGTTTACACCAAATTCCTAATATTTTCGTCGAGTTAACACCCAGACGAAAATGTCAAAAACAATACCCCACATGTGGATGATCATGTGCTATTTAATGTGACTTTTCTAACCGTTGTCGTGGTTATGGTGGGAAATAGGGAAAAAAATTAACGTTATATATCATTATGAGACAAACCTTAGGTTTGGGACCTTAGGGTGCACTATGTTGGTGAATACTTTTAGGGGAATTGTAATTTGGCATAATTATAAGAAAAACATTATCTTTACAACTAATTATATTACTCCCTCCGTCCCTAAATTATCGTCCTCCTTTCCCTTTTTCGTCCGTCCCAAAATAATTGTCCACTTTGAAACTTACCTTTTTAGAACATCACTTTTACCACTTTACCCTTACTTTTTCACCCTACTTTAATTATGGGCCACATACACATGGGCTTTAAAGGAAACTACACATTAAACCAATATTAATAATCCAGTCAAATAGGTTTTAGGTTAAACAATAAATTAGGGACGGAGGGAGTACTTTATTTACAACTGAGCTTTGAAAAATCGTAAAGTTGTTTTGGACAAAGACATTCTTGCCTTCTTTCAAGGCTTAGTTGTAAGGAAAGTTATAAAATTAGTTGTAAGGTTAATAATGTTGTATTTATAATTTTTCTCATATTTAAATTTAAAGTAAAAAAAATGCATTACCCCCAAAAATGAAATTTGCAATTAATTTAATTTATTTTCTTATCCTTCACTTTCTTCCATCAACCCCATCATTTATAGACCCACCACCATTACCACTATTACCACCTCAAATAACACAATTAACCAAAAATTCCGTTTTTTTTTTTAGTTTATTTCCTTTTCTAATTCCTTACTTCTTCCTTCAAAGTAACTCATTTGCAAAACTCATTAATTATAGATACATCACCACTACAACCTTAAATTCCACTTTTTACAAACCCAAATTAAATTTTTTGAATTTGGAAATTTTCAAATTGAAACTGAAACTCATATGGATATTTGAAAATCTCACAATGATATATTTCCTCTAAACCACCATTGTTATCCCTATAATCGCCGCCACCACCACCCCTAACACCACCATCGTTGCAGTTGTCAGCACCATCATCACCACCACCAAGAAATGCATTCACCTCACCTTGCTCAAATGGAGATATAGAATCTCTTTATGTTTCAATTAGTTGGAATTCTTTCTTCGAACGTTCTCATTTCTTACTTCATATCCACTTTTGGTGTCAAATTACTAAGCAAATAGAGAATTTAATTTTAGGGTGGGACTATTTGAAAGGATGACGGGTGGTGACCGTCTCTTTCAATTAAAAGAGACTAAGTGGTAGAAGAAAAGAAATTCGATAGCCAGTGGAGAGGAATACAGAGATTCTCACATGTAACTACCTCGGGTCCTATAAAGAGGAGGAAGCAAGTTCAGACCAAAAGAAGTAAGAGGTTTGAAACTCAGTTATGGAAATAAGTAAAATATGTTGAACCCAGTTATTTGTGATTACTAACAGTGATATTATTTGTAATATCTATAAGTTAGAGACCAGCATAATAGTTTTTAAGACTGCTTGTAGTAGTCTGAAAATTTAAAGAAGTAAACGATAGATTTTAGCTTTATTTTCTAACAAAACGCACATATTCATTAATTGATTCTTCATTTTTTTTTTTCATCTTCTTGACATTATGACATTTTCTTAACATTTTTGCCTTAGCTTATTTACGGGTAATAACTAAACACGCTACATATTTGCTGAATATCTCGATACTCACCAACAAATTTATTATTACAATTTTCATATACATTTAATAATGTCTTTTCCGAACAAATTTAAGAAAGTAAAACCTTATTATTTTTAGTTTCAAATAATGTTTTAGTCTCTCGACTAAGTATGAGTATTTTTGTCATTTTAGAAAATATTGGACGACATTTGTAACGATAATGGTAGGAGGGGGAAACTGCTAAGAAGATCAAAATATAAGACGAAATAAGTAGAATTAAAAAATGTAGGACCTAACTTTAAAATATGTACAAGTCAAGGGATCAAATTATTATTTAATTGTTCATGGAATTAATTAGCATATGACAAATTTATTTGTTTGACTTTAATTAATGGTGAGTGATTTATTATATTTAGGGCTATTTTTGTCAAAACATTATTTTTTATCATGTAAATTTACTTATTTTGTCGTTAATTAATGGAGCGTTTTGGTCAAAACGCTGGTAAAAAACGCAGCATTTTCTCTTTAAAAGTGTTTCAATGTAGCGTTTTAAAACGCAGCGTTTTAAAAATATGGAGCGTTTTAAAACGCTCCAATTTGTAGCGTTTTAAAAATATGCTACGTTTACAACTACTTTGTTTATGAAAAATAGTGTTTTGAAATAGTTTTCCAAATATATTTACAAAAATAAAACTGCGTTTTAAAAACGATGCGTTTTAAAAAAAATGTGTTTTCAAAACGCTGCACCAAACGAGGCCTAAATAAGTCTTTTGATTTCGATACGAGGCCCAACAAAAATTTAAGAAAATCATGACAAAAATTGTGATCACAATCCAAAAAATTTTAGAAATAAAGACAAATTTAAAAGTTATCTTATCAGGGACCGGGAGTGGCATAGTTCACCATTTTGCATCAAATCCGACTGAATGAGGGTTAGAGTAAGTGCTTAGTAGTGTATAATGTGGGGTAGTAGGGCTAAACAAAAGTGTATTTCAAAACCCTAGAAGAAGACAGGAGGAAATTTTTCATATGCTTTGGACCCTCCATAAGTCGACCACTCTGTAGCTTGGTGGATCTGGCAATTCAGGTCAGCTCCCTTTCACTTACAGTTCCCCCACAAAACGCACACACACACACTGAATAACTGAGAAAACAATAAAATTTAACAACAGATTTTTTATTTCAATGGTCTTGTACTCCCTCTCTTCTATCAGAAAGTTACAACTTTGAAAAATATTCCCTCCTTTTGAAGTCTAGTTTTGATAAGTCTAATAATTAGGTATACATTAATATATATAATTCCAAAAAGGTTTGATTTTGAGCATACCCAAGATGGTTATATGACATGTGGAGGGTACGATTGAAATGTTAAAGAAGATTCTAGATATGATTCTTGAAAGTAGAACATCCCTAAAGGATACTCTTTGATCTATTTTTATATTTTTTTAATACAAGTACTAGGAAAATAGAAGAGCCCATAATATATGTTTTGATTATAACATGGAATCTGCTGGGTACAGAATTGGATAAGGAGATAAAGCAACAGGGTATATCTTGTTTTAATTCACATATTAATATTTGAAGTAATTTTAATCATATTGTTCCTTTTATTTTTCCTTGGAAGAATCCTGGATCCAAACACAATTAACAAATAACGATAATTATGTGAGGAGGTTTTGTTTATTTCTTTTGTTAAGATTTGCTAGGAGCTGGTTTTGTTTTCCTAGCAGGTGTCTCGTGGTCTTTATATAAACGCAGACAACGGAATTTTTTGGTTTGGCGATTTGGTGGAGCAGTCGGAAGGAGAGGAACCAAAGGGTCTTCAAGAATCATGTTGCTCTGATGTTGCTTGAATTAAAAAGGATGTGTCTCAGACTCTTCGATTGTGGTGTTTGGTAGTTGACCCAAATACTGATAACTCTTTTGTAAATATAGTAAGCAGGACTCTTACTTAGTAATTCTTTTGTCTTGTATACTTCTTGTGTACAAGGACGCGTCACATGTTTTGACGCTGTGATTTATACATACTTTTACTTATCAAAAAAAAAATGAAGTGGATCAGTGGGATTGAAGGAAGGACTAGGACTATTCTCGTCTTTGGAGTGGAGACTGATACGAAATTGACAGTGATTGACCCAGTTGCATAACCTTTTAAGATATCGCAAAAAGTTTATTCGGTGAAGTGCTTGATCTATGCTTTCCAGCAGTGAAGATATCACTTAAAAAGTTGTACAATGGCCATACTCTTGTTAAAGCATGATAAGATTGTTGTACCTCTTTTTGAGACCTTAACTTTTGGTAAATTATGGTTACATATAGTCAATGACTTGTGTCATTCCTCCACAGCGTTTTAGTGCATAAGTTAACACTAGTTTCGTTTGTGACACACCTTGGATTATCTCTCGACGTCTGAGACAGGGTCACACATGAGGTGGACGGGGTGCTTAAAGCTTGATTCGTTATTGAACCCTGTATATAATAGTTTAGTCTTTTAGGTATACTTGTAACTTAACATTTTTGAATAGATTATATCCTGATCCATAATTCTTTGGAATAAATAAAGGATTTCTTAGTGCATTCATCTTGTATAAGCATAGGCATTTGCAAGTTTCATAATGCACTAATGCAGGCAAAAATATCCTTGGATTAAGGACAGGCTATAAGGACCTTCAGCATGGCTGTGCATCTAAAATTCTAAATTGAACCTTATCAGAACCTTCAGGGTCTTTTTGCAGAGTGTGAATTCCTTTGTAAGAAAAATGATTCAAAGAACTTACACCATGTATACAGTTTTGCCTTCAAGCGTCAGTCACTTTCTATGAAGCTAAAGAATTAGAACTTTTGTGTTGATATGTTTTGATGTACAATACTTATTTGCCCGAGTTAGTTTATATATGTATATGACATTCATAAGTACATAATAATTTATGTAATTATTCCTCTTTGATTAAAGAATTTCGTAGGACAAAGGATAGAATAACCCTCAAAACTAGGAGTGTGCTGCTGTATCAGTCCCTTTATCCATGTCATGCTTCTAAAGTTGAGAGAGAGAGAGAGAGAGAAACAGACAACTTCATTGCAACTAAATATTATTTGATATATACATTATCGAGACTACGAAACCCACATACTAAAAAAGAAAAATACTTCCAGATAAGCTGTTCTCTAATTGAAAACTGCAGATGAAGTTTCATCCCAAAGCTGTTTGCGCTTGAAGTATGATGATTTACTTGACTGGAATACACTTAACAAGCCAACCAATCGGCCATGACATTGCTGCAATCCCAACACATGCTGCCCACTGCCCCCAATTCAGCCTCTCAGTGGTAGCAAATCTTTTAAGGAACTCCACCATCACCACTTGAAGACATATTGTTATCCCAACTATCCCCAGAAAAAGTTTGTTCTTCAGTATCCCTTTGAATATATTCTTCTTCTCTAGATTCCTTGCGTTAAACTCGTTAAAGACTTGACAGAGGACAAAAGCATTAAAAATGATGGTGTCCTTAACCCTATCAGTCACACCAAAGATAGATCTTCCCTTAAACTGTAGGGTCAGTAAGACGCTAACTTGATAACAGGCCTGAGCAATGAGGTTCCTCCACATGACTCTGCTTATAAGTGGCTCCGAACGACCTACAGGTAGCTTTGTCATGAGATCATCTGTGGGTCGCTCAGTCGCCAATGCCAATGCTCCCAATGTATCCATTATCAAGTTCACCCACAATAGCTGAACTGCTGTTAATGGGACATTACCTGAAGAAATTGCAGCAACAAAGTTGATAGCCAATGCTGCAACGTTGACTGTGAGCTGGAACTGGATAAACTTTTGAATATTGTTGTATACACACCTTCCCCACTTCAAGACTGTCACAACAGATGCAAAGTTGTCGTCCATGATGACTATGTCCGAGCACTCCTTTGCCACTTCAGTTCCTTGGATTCCCATGGAGAGACCGATATCAGCTTCCTTTAGTGCTGGTGCATCATTTGTTCCATCACCTGTGACTGCCACCACATGACCTTTTCGTTTCAAGCATTGTACCATCAGAAGCTTATCAAAGGGGGAAGACCTTGCCATCACCCGGATCATATCAATTTTGTCCATCCTTTCTTGGTCTGTGTAATTTCTGAATTGTATTCCTTCCACCACAGATACGCTGTTCAAGTCCTCGTAAAGTTGGAGAATCCCGCATTCAACTGCTATGGCTTTGGCAGTGAAAACATTGTCCCCGGTGATCATTTTCACGTTGACTCCAGCATCTCGGCACGACTCCACTGCTTCTCTGACACCTGGCCGACACGGGTCCTTCAAACCGACTAACCCTAATAAGATCAGTCCAGCTTCTTCAAGATTCTGATTGATGATTCCATCTTCTGCTGTGACTGTTTTGGAAGCAAAAGCAATGCATCGCAGGCTTTTTGCGGCCATGGTCTTGATAATTGTCTGATGTTGTGCTCTCTCCTCATCCTCCATGGCTTTACTCGTTCCATCTCTATCATAGTAAGTTGAACACATTGCTAATATCATCTCAGCTGCACCTTTCCAGTGCACTTCTACTGCATTGTTGTCCTTTCTCCTGATCAAAACTCCACTACGTTTCTTCTCTGAATTGAAAGCTTCTACATGTAGAATCTCAAACTGGTGCTTAAGGTGATTGATATCCATATCTAAATCAAACACACCCCAAGAGAGGAGTGCTTTCTCAGTCGGGCTCCCTGAGATTTCAGGAATTGATGCAGAATGCAGTCTGTAAATGCTTCCAGTTGTATTTAGTCCTATGCTTTTTTGTAGCAATTCAATAACAGGAATACCTACTGTTGTTTCTACTTTGTCTTTGATTACTAACTCTTTGCCAAGCCAAAAATCAGTTACTTTCATCACGTTTAAAGTAAGGGTACCTGTTTTGTCTGTACAGATAGTTGTGGCAGAACCCATAGTCTCGCATGCAGAGAGTTTCGAACCATGGCATGGTCTGCCATCATTCGCTTCATTGAGTACGCAAGAGTAAGAGTGACAGCCAAAGGCAAACCCTCTGGAATCGCAACCACAATGATTGTTACTGCTGCAGACACAAAACGAACAACTGCATTCATCACAACATTGACCTTTGTCTTGCTACCATTGAATTCTCTGTTTCCCATATCATCTTTCGTGCTCCCTGTGAAGTACCGTATGAGCAAAACTGCAAGAACAAGAAATGCAATCACCAAACCTACTTTACCGATGTAAGATGTTAGTGTGTTGAGGCGAGCTTGTAGTGGGGTCAGCTCGTCCAAGTCACGATTTACTGCGCTCATCATCTCCCCCCATGCAGTGTTCATCCCGACTGCAGTCACAAGCATATGACCATAACCGTCTGTGACTTTTGTACCAGAGAGCAGAAAGGGATTTTCGCTGCCATTTATTTCAACGTGATCACTTTCGCCCGTCATGCTAGATTCATCAACCTTCAAGGAGTGACCGTCCAAGTATAACCCATCTGCTGGAATCTGATCCCCTATCTTCAAACAGATGATATCGCCCACCACGACTTCAAAAATTGATAGAGGTTGTCTCCTTCTATCTCTTACCACTTCAACTTTTATATCATTGCTTTGCTCGAGTTTCTCAAACTGTTTGCTCTGCTTGAAGTTACTAACAGCAGAAATAGATATCACAAGAAAGACGGCAAAAATAATACTACCACCATCATACCACCCTTCTTTAAGACCATCCTGTTTGATTCCAAAACCAAGAGAGAGAATAGCACAAACCAAGAGAATGACAATGGTAGTGTCTTTGAAGGCTTCAAGAACAAAGTCAAGAAAAGTTTTCCCAGGAGACTTCTGGTACGTGTTAGACCCGAACACATCCTTCCGATGCATAAGATCAGCCTCATTACCCTTAATGCCATCTTTCTCATCAGTTTGGAGACCTGCAGCAATGGCTTTTACATCTCCAAACTGTTGAAGGCCTTCAAAGTTTCTCTCTTTAACCAAGTGAGTGAGAGTTGTTGGGTCGATATTAAGAGAGGGGACATACAAACATTGGCCTTCTTCATTTTGTGGCTGGATATCGATGGCAACGTAGGAAGGGGAACGAAGGATTCCTGTGATTAATAGAGGGGTGTTGTGGGCTACTTTTTTCGTTAGTGAAACAAGAAATCTTGTGATGTTGATGACTCTGACAGCTAGTTGAATTCGCTTGTGGGGTTTCATGGCTGCCTAATGTATATGATTTGGACAAAGGCTGAGTTGATTTCGATGAGTTTGAGAAGGAGATGAAGATGAAAAAAGGGTCAAGAAGTCTAGAAGATTAACTTGATGATGCTGATGTCAAAGAAGATGAAAAGGAGTCAAGAACTGTGATTTTCATGTCAAAGAAGATGAAAAGGAGTCCAGAACTGTGATTTTCATGTCAATGGCGTTATAGTATTTATACCAAAAGAACAAACCGCATCGTTTTCTGAGAATTTAGTTGAAGCTTCAATATCCTACCATCCCAGTAATTTAATTATCTTCCTAATATAGGTTGTTAAAATATTTCATTTGAATATTTATTGCTTTATTCTCCAATAAGTAATTATTGTTTCAATATTTTTTGTACCTGGTCCATCTCATATGGAAAGAAAAAACTATTCGTTGCTTCTTGTTTAAGGTCAAAGTCATTCATGAATTTCTAGTATCTTTCCTACAAATTGCCTATTGAATTTCTAACCGATTGTGACACAAGGTCCCTCATTGACTATTATAGTCAATGTTTTATTGAATTCATTGACATTTATAGTCATTGTTTTATTGAATTCCGAATTGAATATAACGTAAGATAGTTAGTTTAGTGTCTTCGAACTTTTCGATTTATTTCGTAGAAAGTTCGTCGGAAGATGACAGAAAGTCGATTACGTAAAGTTTTTGAATACGTAAATTTCACGAAATCAAATTAAATTGTTTAATATAGCTGCCTTGTGATTGCAATTTCTATATTCGTAAGAAGAAAAAAAGTGTTTCGAATTGATACCTCGGAAAAATAAGTACTAAAATGATGAAAGATGTCAATTGAGGAAGAAAAAAAATGGAAAATGTACTAATTTGCAAAAAACAGTGCCATTATGAGCCAGTGGGGTATGCAAGTAAAAATTTTATTCGTTAAAGAGTTTTTGTTTAAAAATTAATTTTTTAAAAAAAATTAATAATTTTAATAATTTATTAGTAATAAAATGACATTTTAATGTCCTTAATTTTTTAAAATGATTCTTTAAATGAAATATCTCAAAATAAAAAATAGATTTTTTGTTTGAAACGGAAGGAATAGATGTTAATATACCCTTTACGTTGGTCGTGATCTAACGGCCATTTGAGTAAAAGAAAAAAATGTGAGCGGAGGATGAAAATTTAGTTCTTTATTTTAAAATATCTTTTAAAAAAATTCCTTTATTTTAAAATGTTTTTAAATCAAATTTTTAATTTGTCTTTCTTATTTTGGAGATGAATCATTAATGGAGCACATTGATTTGAAACTACCGGTGATTAATTGGGAAATAGTAAGAAATACTCCATTATAATAATTTAGGGGTGCAAGTCGTTCGATTTTGTTTGGTTTAGGTCAAAATTACGAATCGAATCGTCCCATATTGGTTCCAAAAATATCAAACCAAACCGAATCGAAGAAATGTTGGAACCGAACCGAACCACTCGGTTTGGTTTAGTTTGGTTCGGTATTATGGTTTATATAAATTTTTTTAATTAACTTAACCAACATTAAGAATAACAATAAAAATAAGATTTTAATTTGGAATTAATATCAAAATTAGAAAATAATCTACAAAAAATAAATTATCATAAAAAAAACAATATAAATTCCAAAATAAATACAAATAATAAACGAAAAAATAGTCTTCCAACAATCAAGATTTTATGTATAATATGTATGTATGTATGTGTATAATATGTATGTATGTATGTATGTATGTGTGTGTGTGTGTATATATATATATATATATATTATGACTAAATCAAGGGTCTAGATTATGCAAATCAAATGATCCAAAAATTTAAAATACTTAACAATTGTTATATAATACTATATATTATATAATAAATAAATAAATATAGGTTGGTTTGTTTTGGTTTGATATCAAAAAACATGAACTGAACCGAGTGGTTTTCCAATGTTTGAAACCGAAACTGAACCGTTTTCGACCAAAACTGAACCAAACCGTTTGATTTGGTTTGGTTCGGTTTCGTGGTTCGGTGATTCCGATTTACAACCCTATATAGTACATATTAAAGTTCGTGAGGACAACTCTAATAGTGACGCGTCACCCAACTTTTGATATTGTTGAATCATCAAGTCTCCACATTACTTGACTTAATTTTTATTTTCTAGCCATTAGCTAAAAATAATAATTAATAATAGTTAATATGATATTGTGATATTAAAATATTAATCATTTACTATTAATCTCTTCTATTGTTAAAAATAGTTGAAATCTTATATAGAAAGACTTTTACTACCAACATCATTTCTTAACCAATGTGTGATAATATTATTATATTGGCATTAGGTGAATACTTTACTCTAATGACCCACTTTTAACACCATACTTTAAGTCTTGATATCATATTCATCCAAAATTCGATTTGGAAAACAAATATATCATTTTAATGCTCTCACCGAGTAGAACACGTTTGCACAGTTACATTTGCCAACAAATAAATGATACGTAAAGAAATTTATACCTCAAGTAGCACAATTTTTTCACTAAAAACACTAATTTTTCAACAAGTATTAGGTGAGTATTTTAATGATTTCTAAAATCAACATTAATTTATAATCAATGTAAGATGCATCTCTACTATAACTACCAATAAAAGTGATGGAACAAACATTGGTTGAAAATTGATATTGATTTGAAAAATATTTAGATAAATGACTTTTACTAAACTGGATTATAAATATTGGTGAAATGTGTGGTTTCCTTTAATGCCCTTGAGTATATGGTCATAAATAAAGTAGGTAGAAAAATAAGGGTAAAATGGTAAAAGTGTTTTTCAAAAAGGGAAAGTTTTGCAAGAAAACAATTATTTATTAACGGACAAAAAAGTAAAGGTAGACAATAATTTGAAAACGGATGGAGTAATTAGATAAAGTTAACATTTTCTTAAAAATTGTGTATTATGAGTATGAATAATTTGGTACAACTCTGTTTTGGTAAAATACAAGTTGAACATAGGTGATCGTTTCTTGAACCGAACTGTTAGCAATTGGGCTT
Organism: Codonopsis lanceolata; assembly: GCA_013146195.2. Taxonomy (NCBI): domain Eukaryota; kingdom Viridiplantae; phylum Streptophyta; class Magnoliopsida; order Asterales; family Campanulaceae; genus Codonopsis; species Codonopsis lanceolata. Next base: position 73,264,681 of record CM028379.1, on the reverse strand, counting down.
ATGACCCGATTATTTACTTCCGCTCACATGGAATATATCTATATTATTCAAGGTTAATTAGTTTCTAAATTCAAAGGGGTTCGGGATTGACTTAACTTAACCTACAAAAAATAGGGTTTCTTGTGCAACAAGTAATATAAATAGGACAACTAAAGGGATAAAACCCTAAGGTTATTACACGCCTAAGGTTATATACTATATAGGGTTCCGATTTACAACCCTATATAGTATGTTAAAGTTCGTGAGGACAAATCTAATAGTGACACGTCACCCAACTTTGATATTGTTAAATCCTCAAGTCTCCAAATTACTTGACTTAATTTTTATTTTTCAGTCATTAGCTAAAAATAATAATTAATAATAGTTAATATGATATTGTGATATTAAAATATTAATCATTTACTATTAATCTCTTCTATTGTTAAAAATAGTTGAAATCTTATATAGAAAGACTTTTAATGCCAACATCATTTCTTAACCAATGTGTGATAATATTATTATATTGGCATTAGGTGAGTATTTTACTCTAATGACTCACTTTTAACATCATACTTTAAGCCTTAATATCTTATTCATCCAAAATTCGATTTGGACAAATAAATATATCATTTTAATACTCTCACCGAGTAGAACACGTTTGCACATTTTCATTTGCCAACAAACAAATGATACGTAAAGAAATTTATACCTAAGAAGATGTCTAATAGTAGCCGCCCCTTTACTCTCTCTCTCCTAAATTATATCTCACAAAATACTCTCTCTAGCCTAACAATCAAGAGGTTTGGATTTGCGATGTGAACTAGAGGTTGATATTTGTGCTACGTGATATCAATCCGACGAGAAAGACTTACAGGATTGTTCATCGTGACATACGAAGATCGTAGCTCAAGTAGAAAGTCTTCCGCTTCGCTCAAAGTTCATGTTCATACAAGGTAACTCATGATTACTGTTTGATATCGAACTTGTGTGATATATATATTTAATGATATATAAACCTTCATTGGTATCAGAGTCTATATGCTTGATTGTTCATTTCGTTATGCCATGAATTGCATGTTTTTGTTTTTGGGTTTGTTCAAAAGTTTTACCCGATAACGAACCAAATGAGTTTCATTATTTTATGTGTAAAACAATTTTATTTTTGAGAAAAGTTTATATGTCTCGAGTTCCCTCGACAAGGCGAACAACATACTAAATTCTGGGTTGAAATCCGTTGGGTATTTTTCAAAATATCGCAAACCCAAGTTTTGTTGAAAATTGATTTTTTCAAACTTTGCATGTTGTTTTGACCTGAATTTATTTTCTCAGTAAAATCGTGGTTTTATGGTCTGTACTTGGAGAACTTCGTGGCGCTTTCAACGATATATTATATGCTTAATTTGGACTTAAAATGAACGCTTTTACTGCCTCGCGAAATTGGCTCGCTGATCACATTCGCGAATCGATTTTTTGGGTTGAAAAATAGGTGTCCTACTATACGACCCCCACTCTCGGCCTTGATGTACGTGCCTTTTTTGGCACTCCTTTCGATGTAAAAAGGACATGACTGGAAAGTACTCGACGATGCGAATCCAACACTACCGTGCGTGAAGTCATCAGAGCACGGGAAGGCGACGCGTGGAGCCTACTTCTTCCTACCGGCGTGGGGAAGGCGGCGTAGAGGATGACCAATCAACCGTTGGATCGGTCAACGGTCAAAGCGTTGACTACCGATGTGGGCTGCCACGTCAAGCACAATAGGACCCATTTTTGGTGACACAGATTAGTGATTTGTGAACCCCACACGCCAGTGGCGCGTGAGGGTGCATGCGGTGTCTCCTGCACTGCTTTTGAACGGCCATCTCTGACGTTTTTGGCCTTCTCGAGTCCAATTGTGGCCTCCCTGCTTTTGGTCAATTCAGCCTAGAAGTATTTATTTTGCATTTTCAATGTATAAAAACTTGTTTTTGGATTTATAAAAATTCAAAAATAATTTCCATGGGTTGTTTTGTTATTATGTGACTGTTTAGGGCTATTTGGGACTTTTCTGAAATTTTTTAAAATTCTTTGTGAATTTTAAACTATTTTTATGTCATTTTTAGCATAATTAATTGTCATTTTGAGCTCTAAAATTGCGATTGAAACTATCTGAGACCTATAATTTTATTTTCGATGGTGAAAATATTTATGTACATAATATGTGATTGATGGATTTATTCTATCCTATTTCTTTCTTTTAAATTATCAATTAATGAATATTTTCACTTTGTGCATACTTTGGTTGTGATTACGAGCCTCGGAATTTTCCTGCTTCGTATGATATTATTATATTTAGTAATTGACTTTTTTAGAACGAAAGTGAATCAAAATATATGTATGCTAATGTCTTATTTTTGCAATAAATTGTAGTGAAATAGCTTCTAAGAATGTAATCGGCCTTAACAAGGGTGAGAAATTGGATGGCACCAACTATAGTGTTTGACAAAGAAAAATCACGTATTTGCTAAATGACCAAGAGGTTCTTGACAACCTAGACAACGTGATGGTAGAACCGGAGATAGGTAATTTGACCATCACCAAGCATTGCTAGAAAATGCATGAATTCCTTAAATGGAAAAAAGAAAGATCGATGTGCACGCTTTACTATGTTGAGTAGCATGCATAATGATCTGATTAGCGAATTGAGGATTGCCTTGCTGCAAAACAAATGTGGGCGACATTAAGCACATTTATGGGAATATACGCTACAAAGTTGAGGACTTTGACTTACAAGTTTGAAAGCTATAAGATTGACCGAAACGTAATATTCTTGAACAACTTGAGATGTCGAATGATTTGTGAGCTTACGTTGTTGGTTCTATCTTATCGATGAATGGCGAGTTCAAGCGGTGATTCATTCCTTGCGACTCTTGGAGTAGTTTGAGACGTATTCGACTCATACGGACTCCATTCGACTTTGCGATGTATCTCGCCATGTTGAGCTTGAGGTTTGTGTCATGACGACTCGCGCGATAATTGCTACGATTCGTGATCTTGCTCTTGTTTCCCTTGAGGGTCGCGCAAGCCACACTGCAACGCAAGAAACAAGCTAAAGGCAAGAAGACTCGAATTTGGGCCCAAAGTGACAAGATTGCTAAACTCCGAAGAGGCAAAAGAATATTGCTAAGCGAGAAGTGCTACAAGCGTGGTGCCTTTGGTCATTTTGCTGGACTTGTCCGAGCCCAAGAAGGTATCACTTAATCCTATCTCCATGCAATGTTATGTTTGCTCTCATGTTTTATTAGTGACTCTCTCCCTGTGTGGATTGTAGACTCGGGCTCCACCAAACATGTGACGAGGGATTGAGGAGGATTTGTAGATTATCGAAAAGTTCTGCGGTACAAGAAGAATTTTCATGGGAAATATTCGTCTATTAAAGTCAAAGGAGTTGGATCATACCAACTTCAATTGTGGAATGGGCGCACATTGACTCTTCATGAAGTTCTTTATGCACTGGAATTCGACATAATCTATTATCATAGTACAATTGCTAGGATATGGATATTCTTTTAACTTTAGTGATGATCACTTGGATATTTGTTTTGGTGATGAGATTTTGGGGCATGGTTTTTGTCGGATAATTTCTTTAAATTAGATTTGTTGGATTCCTATAATTCTTACATTAATTCTTCTTCTTGTATGGTTTATGATGATTCTAATTCTAAGTTATGACATGCTAGACTTGGACATATAGGAAAAGATTGGTTAGAGAAAGCCTATTGGGGTCTCTCACCAAAGTCAACCTACTTGTGTGAATCTTGTTTGGCGGGGAAAAGTTTGTCGAAAGCCTTTAGGTAAGGCAAAAAGAGCCACACATCCATTAGAGTTAGTCCATTCGGACATTTGCGGACCAATGAATGTTAAGGCACGTCATGGAGCTTCCTACTTTCTCACTTTTATCGATGACTACACACACTGTTATGGTTATGCTTTACCTTATTTCTCACGCGATGAAGCTCTTAAGTGTTTTGGCGATTTCTCGCAGAGGTTGAGAATTAAAAGGATAAAAGCTTAAAAACTTTTAGAACCGACCGGGTCGTGAATATTTATCGTCAATTTAAAGAATTGTGTGAGAAAAAGGGAATACGTCGACAGTTGACAATTCCTATAACTCATGACAAAATGGTGCTGCTTGAGCGAAGATAAGATCGAACATTGTTGGAAATGGTTAGGTCGATGATGGCACGGGCCAACCTCCCAATTCGTTTTGGGGGATGCGCTAATATTCGCTACATACTTAACCGAGTGCCTTAAGTCATTTCATGACCCCTTTTGAACTTTTGAAGGTGAGAACAAAGCGGGGCATCTTCATCCTTGGGGTTGTGCGGGGTTATGTCCATAGTACCTCAATAAGTTTGGAAAACTAGGCCTAGAGGAAACAAGTGTGTTTTCATAAGGTATTCAAATACCTCAAAGGGTTATGTTATGCGGTGGAAAACGGCGTAGGAATAGTGAAAGCAGGTCGTATGAATGTTGATTTCATTGAGAATGATTTCCACGGATATGTGAAGTTAGGAAAGACTTTGAACTTTTTGAGATGGAAGAAAAACATTTGACATCTTTTGGCGAAGGTAGAGGTGCCTCAACCTAATCTGCGGTACAACATGAGGTTGACCCATGGAAGTCACCAATGAGTCAAGGTGATCTTCATCAGAGTGGAAATACGGATTCTAGTGGGAGTTCGATACTAGGCGAAGAAAGAAACGTGGAAATATACCTCGTCGTCGATTCTCGATCGAGAGAATCTTTCCTAACTACTACTTACAATTCTAGTGAGCCGACATCGTTCAAAGAAGCTCTTTCTTTACCTGAGCAATGAATGGATAACTGCAATGGAAGATGGAATTTCCTTTATGAAAAAGAATCGGGTTTGGGAGTTAGTTGATCTTCATGAGTCGCAAGACCATTGGAAACAAATGGGTTTTCAAAGTCAAGCGAAAAGCGAGATGAATCAATTGACAAATATAAGGCACGTCTTGTGGCGAAAGGCTTTGAGAGTTTAGACTATAAGGAGACATTCTCCCACAATGGTGAGATTTTCCTCTATTCACCTAATCCTAGCGATAGTAGCGCACATGGATCTAGAACTTTATCGGATGGATGTTAAGCGCTTTTCTCAATGGAGAACTAGATGAAAAGATCTATATGACTCAACGGAGGGTT
>CM028379.1:73158498-73259400 GCA_013146195.2 Codonopsis lanceolata | reverse complement strand
TTCTTAGCGAACCCTGCCTCGTGAGAACCCAAACCCTACTTGTGTAACAAACATGCCTTCTATGTTATTTGTGTCTTAACATGTTTAGACCATATTGTGCCCATACATGCTTTAGGTCATGATCCATCTTGTATGCTTCTATACATTGCATGCTTTGTTATAACTGCTTCATGTATCATCTTAGTCCTACTAAGTCCTTTTAAAGCCTTAGTAACTTTATAACATGTTTAACGATGCCTTAACATGTTAAAAGATTCATTACGTCACCATGCTTCATTGAGCTTACATGTCTTCTATGTGTTGCATACCTTGCCACAACCTTTGAGTGTTCACCTTAGCATGTTAGAACTTAACCAAGTCTTGTTGGAGTGCTATTACCTTGCATAAATGACTTATAACACTCATCTTGATCATAGTGAGCTTGTTTGAAGTTTACAAACTTTCTTGCTTTGTTTTGGCCTTAGCGATTTCCTTGTTGCTCGATTCTTTGTGTTTTCAACTTGTGAGAAGTTCATTTGAGTTCTAGACCGTACTAGTATTTGTCATGCTTGCACATCATTGTTCATAGACTTGTTACCTTTGGTTATGAGATGACCAATTTATTCCTTCACAGACCAGCCATGTTTTTGGGCAAACTTGGAAAATTCTGGTACTAATCCACTGAATAGAATTTTCTAAAAAATTTAGTATGTTATACCTACATATGTTAGGATACTCTCTGTAAAATTTGGTAATTTTCCAAGGTGTCTAAGTACCTCAATTAGGTCTTGACTTACGGCTGTGCCAGAATTCAGTTTTCAGGAAAAACAACTTGTACTTGAACTTGTAGTAACCATATCTTGATCAATATAAGTCCAAATGGAGTAATTTAAAATTCTAAAATATAATTTAATGAGTCTAGTTTCAGAAAAATCAAAAATCACCTCATTTGGAGTTGTGAGCGATTTATGGTCGATTTTACAAAATTGACTGTCCAGTAACTTATCAAAAATGGTCATGAACTTAGCCCCAGATCTCGAGGCGCCTGCCCGAGCTTTGTGAGGCGCCCGCCTCAACATCGAGGCCATCTACGGGATTTTACTTCCTGTTCTGGTGTGTCTGACTTTTGCCACTTAATACCCCATCCTATTTGACCCTAAACCATCCTATTAGACCCTAATTGAGTGGGATTAAGCCTAACCTCAATCTCCCTCCTCTTGACAAGTGGATTTGGCCACCCTTCTCCTTGTGACAAGTGGAATTCCACCCACTTCATGCAAAATATAAAAGCCTCCCATTGTTTAATCAAACTTAAAAACACCATTTTCAGATCATCTTCTCCTCTTTCCTCCCAAGTCTTGTGTGTGTAGAAAGGTGAGATTAGTGGGTGTTGCTTCCATAGATTGAGCTCCCGACCTCCGATTGCCAAACCGAGACCACCGAAGTGAAGCTATCGTCGAGGAGCACGTTTCCATCCGAATAGTTTGTGCTCATTCCATCTTTTCTTGGGTGTAGGTAAGCTATCGATTCCTTAGGATGTATGATAGAAATGCCATGTCCCCCCTCTTCTTGTGATTCCCATGCTCCTACCATGCCCATGCCATGATTGAGGATGAATTGATATCTTGAGAATTTGAATAATATGTTCATCATGTTAATTTAGTCCTATGCCTAGAATTAAATGTGTTCTATGCCTCCTTAGGAACAACTATTGTTCTTGGACTAATGGATTTTGACAACTCTTAGAGATTATGATTTCTAGGGTTCACATGCTACAAATTGTTCATCCTATTGATTGAGTCCTATGCCTAGAATTGAATATGTTCTATGCCTCCTTAGGAACAACTAATGTTCTTGGACTAATGGATTTTGACAACTCTTAGAGATTATGATTTCTAGGGTTCACATGCTACAAATTGTTCATCCTATTGATTGAGTCCTATGCCTAGAATTGAATATGTTCTATGCCTCCTTAGGAACAACTAATGTTCTTGGACTAATGACTTTTGACAACTCTTGGAGATTATGAATTCTAGGGTTTCACATGCTATGGATTGTTCATCCTATTGATTGGGTCCTATGCTTAGAATCAAATGTGTTATATGTCTTCCTAGGAATAACTAATGTTCTTGGACTATTGGCTTTTGATAACTTTTGAAATATTGATTCTAAAGTTCCCTTGAATTATGAAATGTTGAACTTATGATAATTCTTGACTATGGTTGTTAAGTGGATTAACGGCCTAGTTACTCGATACGAGAACTTAGAAAAGGGTTTCGGATGCATTTAGCATCTTAACTCTCTTGGATGAATTGTTAGAGACGACTCATCGGAGTCAAACTTAAGTGAGCCATTGAACAATACCGGCTCAATGATCAATCCCTACGACGCTCGAACACGTTACTAAGAATGATAATTCTAGACTCTTGAGATTTGGATTGATTACCTTGCTTGATTCTTGATGTCATATAATAGAATACCTATTTGACATGTTGAGTTCGCTCTTGTCGAACTCATTCCTGCTTGATTATTAATGATAATTCTAGACTCTTGAGAATTGGATTGATTACCGTGCTTGATTCTTGATGTCATGTAATGGAATACCTATTTGACATGTTGAGTTCGCTCTTGTCGAACTCAATCCTGCTTGATTATTGATGAGAATATTTACTTGTCATGAACGAGATCGCTCTTGTCGACCTCGTTCCCTACTTGAGAATTTGTTAAGTAGACACTACTTGGCATTTGCATGAGTCCAGCTGGCATCCTGTCCTTGTTCACACACGCCTCCATTGTGGCCCACGGTGGGAAGTAGCTCCACTTCTGTAATCAATACAAGCATCATGGTGTCTGCATCTCCTCGGAAGATCGATACTTACACATTCGATACCGCACATTCCGATAACGCTTGTATGCGAGGAACTACGTAGCGCCCGGCTCTCCATATCCTTATCCTATGTGATTTAATTATGCGCACCTATGTGAAACAATGTGCATCTTGGATATATGACCTCTATGCTTATGTGACGATATCTTGCCTTGTATGTTGCATATTGCCATGACATGCATGATTGATAGCTTACAAGTCTTTATGACTTACCCTTTCCCCTTTTTAGATCCTCAGATCCTGCCGTTGAGATTTGTTGTGTTCGTGCTTTGTGCCCTTTTGGTCCGCCGTTGATATTTGAAGAGGTGGTTTAGATGTCTCTTCCTCTTGTTTTATATTTTGTAAGGACGATGGGTTTAAGCAAGTCAATTAGACTATGCTTGGGAATTTGTATAGAACTTGAACTTGTTACTCTTATTAGCTACTTGTAGTTTAACACTTGTAGTAATTGTATTCCTTTTGATGCCGGCATTGTGTAAGCCGTGCTTGGTTATCTTGCTTATAGTTCACTACGTATAAGTCTTCCGCTGAGCATCCTATTAGCTCTTATTTAATTCTCGTCCATAAAGCTGTAGCTTGGGTTCAGGCATGTAGTGTCGCCGATGACTTGGTTTTATTGTTTAACTTGCTTATCGTTGAAAAGTTTTAAAAATACCGGCCTTTTGGTGCCGAGGCGTCACGTCTCAAATGTTGTCTCAAATGTTGCGTCACGTCGTTTAATTGAAATGAGTCCTTGCATGTTAATTGTCTACTTGTTTTCCCCCTATTTGGGCGGTCCGACCCTCGGTTCCACCTCGGGCCCGGGTCGGGTCGCCACACGGTCTCGCCTCCTCGACTTAACCAGTCATTTACTGTGACAATGTGGGCGCTACGAGTCTTTGCTCTAACCCAGTTGTTCATACTCGCATGAAGCATGTGGCTCTGGACTTTCATTTTATTCGGCAACAAGTTCAGGATGGGCTTATGCGAGTTTGTCATGTCTCCTCGACCGATCAACTAGCTGATGCTTTGGCCAAGCCTCTTGCTCGCCAACGGTTTCATCACTTACTTCACAAGATTGGTCTCTCCTCTCGGACGTCCATCTTGCGGGGGCATGTTAGAGAATAATATCTTTTTAATTATTCTTGTTGATTTGTAATGAGTAATTAGTGGTAATTACCTTGTAGAGTTCTTTCCTAATTGTGTTACCTTCTTTGTATAGGTTTCTTGTATCCTACTCCTAGTGTAACTCTAATTGTAAATTCCCCTATAAATAGGTGATTTATTCAATGGAAAGGCTATGCCATTATTCCTAAACTTTATTAGTTTCAACAGAGAGGACGGTTTCGAGATTTGATTGGTAGGTACTGTTTGTTGTGTAATTGGCGCTATTTATGCAGGGATCTATTTGCTATTGGGCTGTGATATTGGCAAAGTGAAAGAGGATTATGGGAAAGAGGAATATGAACATTTCTCTGGATGACATTGCTGGTGGTGTTTTTTTCTTGGGGTATGGCCAAGTTCACAAGGGATATCGTTGTCTTAACAGATCAACTAGTCGGCTCTACATTTCCTGACATGTTTTCTTTGACGAAAATGTTTTTTTTTTTTTTCCGTTTAGTACTAACAGAAATGCAGATTCTACTCGTGGCCCCTGCCAGCCTCTCAACCAAGGTCCATCCCGTGGCAGCTCAAATGTCACTCCTTCAAGCACTAGTCAGTCGGCCAATTTGGACCTTGCATCAGGCCCCTTTGCTATCACCACAACGCCTGCTAGGTCTGTTATTGGCTTGAGACAACCCGCTAGCACTAGTCTTGGTTTCTCTTCTCATTCCTCCTTTTGATTCCTCCCTTCCAGCCGTGGAACCACAAGGGACTCATTCTCCATCATCTCCAGCTCCCCGCTTCAATGACAGTCCGATTCCATTCCACTTGAGCTCCCCATCAGCACTAGCTTCGTCTTCAAAAGATTCCAGTACTGCCTCAACACCTCCCCGAAAGTTCAGAAGCATAAACGAAATAGTTTATTGTACTCCTATTTCTAAAGCATTTAATGTTACTCTCACAAATACATAACCGGTTGAGCCTCGCAATTAACTTCAAACAGGTCGTCACTCTCCCGTAATGGCAGCATGCTATGGATGTAGAATTGTGTGCTCTTCATAAAAATTGCACATGGTCACTCGTGCCAGGAACAAACTCCATGAATGTAGTCGGAAGCAAATGGGTTTTTAAAATTAAACGAAATCTGGATGGAACAATTGAACGTCACAAAGCTAGACTTGTTGCCCAAGGTTACACGCAACAAGAAAGTCTAGACTATGGTGAGACATTTAGTGCAGTTGTTAAAACTCCAAAAATTCGGGCAGTTCTTGCAATTGCTCATGCTCGTGCTTGGCCAATTCAACAACTAGATGTTCGAAATGTGTTTCTAAATGGAACTCTCAACGAAGATGTCTTCATGGCCCAACCATCGGGGTTTTGCAACTCTCAGTTTCCCGATCATGTATGTAAGCTCCACCGTGCTCTTTATGGTTTAAAACAATCCCCTCGAGCTTGGTACCAACGCTTGCATGATTTTCTGTTATCACTTGGTTTTCTTAACAGGAAATCTGATAACTCTCTATTCATTCCACATTCATTCTCTTCCACTATTGTTATCCGTGTATATGTCGATGACTTCATTATCACAGGCTCAAATTGAACGGAAGTTTTCAAGGTCATTGATGATATTTGTACAACGTTTGACATTCGGCATTTGGGAAATCTCAGTTTTTTCTTTGGCATCAATGCTCACCGTTCAGCAACAGTGTTAGCCTTGCATCAATCTCGCTATGCAAATGACTTACTTCGTAAGTTTAACATGACAAATTGTAAACATGTGACTAGTTCCATGCTGCCTGGCTCTTACTTACTTGCAGCTTAGGTGATCTTCTTTCGGACACTAACGCTATATCGTAGCATGGTCAGGGGTCTTCAATATTTGACCCTCACCTGCCTGGACATCTCCTTCACTGTAAACCAAGTGTGCCAGTTTATGCACCAGCCTCGCATTTGAAAATCACGTATTTTCCCAAAATTTTGTCAAACAACGGAGTGGCATTTGAAAATCAAATATGATTTGGGGGTTTAGAGTTACGGGGCAAGAGACGCCCAACTTTACGGAAAAAAGCAGGTGACCCTTTTCCCTCAATGGGCCCTTTAATATTTTTTTTCTTTTTCTTTGATAATTGGTATTATTACAATTCGGAAATAAATAACAAATATATTTTTAAATACATATTTTTATTTATAAATAATGACTTGGTTTGACTCATTTGGACACCAAATGAATTTTTTCAAATTTTAAAGTTATTATGAATAATGATGATAAGGTATGAAAGATTATTGAGGTTTGTATTAAGCTGTTATATAAGTTTTTTGTTTGAGTAACTTACGGATATCAAATAATTTTTTTATTTATTTTTAATAAGTTGAATATTATATGAGAATTAAATATGATCATTTGTTATACATGCTAGCTCATAGTATTCAAAAGAGAAAAGTTAAAAAAAAAAATAGGAAAGAAAGACTCTCTCTAATGAAAGGGTGAGTAGTTGAAAGCAGTTAATAATTCAACGAACACTAAAGCGACTAACAGATAAGTACCTGGAGGTGGAGGTGGTGGTGGTGATCGAGACGGAGGAGCTGATAGTGGTGGCGCCTGCGATGGAAGTGGAATAGCTGGAATTTCTTCGTAGAATCTGTAATTGTCATATCTAAAATTACAGCTAGGCCTGAAAACTCTTCCTCCCGCCCTGTTGTTAAGAATTCCTGGAAATGGTTCTGTAGTGGCGGCCAAACAATTGTTACACTGTACTTCGGATAAATCAGGGGTACACTGCATAAGCCCGTATATCCTTAACGAATCCGTAACTGTTATGTTCCGTGTGGAGAATTTCCGAAGCGGTCCACCAGCCGCTGCCTCCTTTTGTAGCATGCCTGTCAAATTTCTCAGTGCAGGATAGAACTCGCCAAAGTTCGAAACGTTGTGTGCATTCGACTGCACAAAAGTAGTGCCCTCCCCCTCTGTATGCAAAATACTAGCATCTGAGTACCTTAACATACACTCATCATACCCCCCAAATGCTTCTTTCTGATTTGGACACATCTCTGTTAGCTTACCGGTTGCCCAAGAGATGCAAGCACGGCATGCTCCTTGGGAAATGTCACCCCTACAAAGTGCGATGGTGTTGACCGTGTCAGGGTCTTGGCCAGCAGAGGCATTGTAGAAGCCATAGTTGTCGCTGGTGCTGGAGCGGAGATCAGAGAGGACGGTATCAAGATTTGTTTGGTAGGTACTGTTTCTGGTGTAAATGGCGCTTGTTGTGCAGTGACTATAGAGCATGCCTGGCACGTTCACCTCGACGTATTCGTTTCCTTCAATTTTGTAATCAATTGCAAGATTTCAATAATTATTTATATTTCAAATATAATTCTTTCAACACTAAATGCTATCAATTCATTCTATGGAATTAATTATGCGGAATTGATACAAATTTAGCATAACAATTGAGGCTTTGGTATGCTGTCAAGTTGTAAAAGCTACAAAAGAATGCTAGTCCTTTTGATCATTTTACCGCAGTTCAATTCATCAGAACTACAAAAGTACGTTAGTCAAGTTGTTATATAATTTGTGATCTACATCAAATGATAAAGTCTCACAGAAGTTTGTAAGTAAATTAAAAATGATAAATAATGAAAATAATTAAATAAAAACCGGCTTATTGAAGTGTAGAGTACGAAGCTTACCCTATTTCAATACTATAACGACAGTCCTAAACCTTTCAAAAGGTTTATTCTCATCAGTTTATAAACATTTTCCTATAAACATATTTTTTACTATACATAAACTCATAAATGCTTAATAGTATAGATCTATAACTAAATATTTTATTGTTTTCTCAATATACATTTATTTTTAAAAATAAATATATCTTTTTAAAACATATAAAATTATAGAAAATATATATTATGTCCAAAAATTATTTAGATATTTTTTTAAAATTTTCTTTGAAAAAAACATTTTCACTATAAATATTTATTAGTAATTAAAAATATCAATGCAACAATATAAACTTTATTGAACCAAATCAATATAAAATCAACACTTTTTTTTTACCGTTGCAAAGCAACACTTTTTTTAACGGATTTTGCAGGAAGGAGGAAAGAGCGGTTGGTTGGTGATATAAAAATGAGCAATGCTAGGGTTACTCTCATTTTACACTAAAATATGAGTACTCTATGATGTGGCATATTCTCACTGGTTGGACATTTTATGGGTCCCAGCACTCCAGCCAATGAAAGTGTATCACATCATAAAATACACATATTTTGGTATAAAATAAGAGTGACCAAAGCATTATTATAAATATTGCTCCTTTGATGAGTCATCTCCACATAAAGTGGTCCAAAAACATGAAGTGTTTGCCTCCGCATCAGCAATATACTCAACCGCTCCATAACCCTCCAATGTTAAAACCCTTTTCAAAAAACTTTAAACCAACTTCTCTACCTCCCGTCGGAGGTGCTCTAAGCTTCAAAGTCTCAAATATAGTGAGTATATATGTTTGTCCCTTCAAACTACTTATATCATTGTAATTAACTTCTTGAAAATTCCACAAAATATCTATATATATACAATAACAATCGTGATTTTCCCGCCTAAATATTTTTTATAAATGTAAACACAAATATGCATTGAAAATTGAAACACTTTGTATTATTACATTTTTCTTAATTTTTATACTAAACATTTAACTAACATGCATTGGAAATTGAAACACTTTATTTTATTATATTTTTCTTAATTTTTATACTAAACATTTAATTAACATGACATTGAAAATTGAAACACTTTGTTTTATTACATTTCCTATATATAATGACAAATGTAATTAGCACATCCATATATAGCAAGATCCCTTCAAAATACACTTACCAAAAATAGGAAGATATATATAATAAAAATATAATTTGCTTATCTCAAGATTGCTAGATAACCACCGTAACTAATTACAAAATAAGGATTATATTTATATCTGAACACATATACAAGTATTGATAAATAAATAAAAGACATAAAAAGCTATTAAGAAATTAAATACCATCAATCTAAGAGGTGATGTTTTTCTCTTTTTACAAATATGCAAGGGAAACAAGAATAACAATTTAAAAACTTATTATACTATAAGATCTTCCTATATTGATATTAATTTACTTGTGAGTTTTGTTAAGACAAATTCTATCCATATAAGCTAAAGAACAAGTACATATTGAAATATAATTTGATGACCAATTATGGATTCTTAAAGTCTGATATGTCTAATTTTATACTTAATAAACATTACTTACTTTAAAAAAAACATTATTTACTCAGCCATAAATGTTATGTGACAATTTTTGTTGCGTATAGCCAAGTAATTTCACCGGCAAAATTAGTAGCATCAACCAACGAGCTCTAGCTCAACTGGTACTGCTTACTTCTCCTAACGGAGAGGTCGGGTGTTCAAGCCTCACTAGAGACACCCTAGACTTTACAACTTTCAATAGAAAGGTCGGGTGTTCAAGCCTCTTCAGAGGCAACGTTGTTGTTCAAGCCTTACCCAAAGGCCCCATTTAGCTGCTTGCTTATCTTAACGGAGAGGTCGAGTGTTCAAGCTCCACCAGAAGCACCCTGGTGCATCACTACTTTCAACCGAGAGGTCGGGTGATTAAAGCCTTACCAGAGGCACCATTTGTTCTAGCCACACCAAAGGCATAATATATCGATAATTGTGGCCTTTCAACGCATTAAAATATTAAAAAGTAAGGGTTGGAGTAGGTTTATGTCCCCTCCAACCTTTAAAAAAAAGTAGTAGCATCAGTTATGGCATGTTGGATGAATTGACTTTTAAATATCAACATAATCCTAGTGAGAGGTAACAACATCATTATTACCAGATTCCATTTTCACTCATTGAAATTGTAGAAAAGCGAGGATGAATATGAGCAAGTAAATCGTAGTCTAATTGCTCTGGAAACATGTACAATGAACTCTAGATGGGTGTGATTATGTATATGTGCAAGTAGCCGAGTATCATATTCTGTGAAAAGTACAATGAATTAACAACAATCATAGTTTAAATGTCTATTTCATAGTTTATTGAATTGAGCTTAAATATTTGTATATATAATTGTAATAATTAAGTACATATATTATCAATGTCACCTCATTTTGGTGACACTATTAATGAAATAGTTTTTGAGTCAGAGATATTTTGGTCATTTCGGGGGAAGGATGACCAAAGGAAGTATGTAATTTGAGTCGTTTTTCTTTGGGTTGTCGTCATTTGAATTTGTTGTGCAATTTTTATTATCTAACAGATATATATTCGTTTAAAAATGTATTCTAAAATATATATATAGAGATTTTTCATTCATGTAATAAGCAATAATTAAATTCACATATATTTTTATCCTTACATTTTAATTATATGTTTAATTTTCATAACATACGAACTAAAAGATAAAAAAATTATATTAATATTGATTAATACAGAGTACGTGCATTTTGTTATGTGATAGATAGTAGTAGTAACTGTACATATTTAATCATAGTGATTGTAATAGTAATCGCACATATTTAATGAAAAATGTTGTATTTAAAAAATATTCTAAAATTTATAAAATATTTTATTTATTTATTGTATTCTATATTAATAATTTTACATTTTTCTTAATCGATGTGTTATAATAATTTCAGTTATGTACATCGAACTCACAATATTTACGTTACAATTATTTGTTTATTTTATTTATTATCGTTAAAGTTATTAATCATGATATTAGTTTTATATATATATATATATATATTTCAACAATTCTCTTTAATTTATTCTTTTAATTTTATTTTTTCACTTCATGTTGCTTATGTATAATTTGATTGAAAAATATATATAACGTGCGTTTAACACACGGGTGTAAAGTTAGTTGGAAGTAACGGTGATCTCATTGTAGACCGAATAACTCTTCCTTCCCGCTTTCCATCTATATTACAATAGAGCTCATTCTTACACATGTACAATTGACTAAAGTTATTTAGAGGTTGAGATTAAATTATCTTAAAAATATTTAATGGTTGGGATTCACTCTCATATTTATATATGTGAGAGTAATTATCCCCTTTTAACTCTCTATTTTCTCTTATCTTGTTAGAAAGTCACCCCTTACAATTAATATTATGAGCAGTCACAGCCTGAGATGAATTTTTTAAACTATTACTTCTTACAAAACATCAACCTTACATTAAACAATCTCACAATAGAGCTCAATTGATTGATTGGCCATGTAGGTTGATTCCGCCACAAAATCAAATATTCATAAGTCAATTACATATAACTCAACTGTAATATTTTTTAAAACTGCACCTTCTACTTAGACGTAGTCGTTTCAATTCGTGAAATCAGATATACTGGCACTGTGTCGGTCATAGGCACGAACACGAATATCTAATCACAACACATTGGAAGTAGTGATGTAGCACGTACAAACAATTGAAAGTTGAAACACCGGTCCTCCGATAAATCAGGGGTACACTTTTTAGGGAAATGATTTCACGATTTTACCCTTAAATTTTCCTATTACTTTAATAATGGTTTCAGGTGCACATAAGGTTAAAAAAAATTACATATTACACAAATATTAATAACTAGGTTTTTATCCGTGCGATAGACTATTATTTTAGTTAGTAAACTTATACTTAAAAATAAGATAAAAATTTGTAAATTTTATAAATTAAAGAGTACATTTTTAATGTCGTCGCTTATATAAGTAACTTTAAAATTAAGATTAAAAAAATAGTAATGTAATTGAGTTAAAAATTGGTAGAAAGATTTTTACCGCCTTATGCTTCACTTGAGATTAGTTTTGGGGCTTCAACCTACGGATTCTTTGGAAAACTAAACAAAATATTTTTTTAGAAATAGTATCACATTTAAGCGTATAGTTATAAGTATTAAACATTGAAATAATCATATATTAAAATCAATAGGAAATTTTAGAAGATTTCAGGAACTACTTAATTTGTGATTAGACATTAAAAAAAAAATACTTTTAGTTATAATAGATAGGCCTAGATTTTATTTTATTAATAAACCAATTTTTTAAATACAAATATGGAAAAAAAAAAAGAAAGAAAGATGCCATGTGGTAGCACCCATTTTTTATAAAGATTTTCTCATTTCACAAAAAGCTACCATGTGACAGCAGCCGTTATTGTTATAGTAATTAGTAATAGACAGATTAATAGTTTAGTACCCGTGCAATACAAAATTTTAATAATGTTTTTTGGCAAATATTCTTTATGATAAGACGATTTTTTAAACTTTTTATAAGTAATTAAAATTTTTAATTAGAATAGTTTGAACAAAACTAAATAAGGTTAATATTGAAATGAATCATATGAATGATAATTGAAGGATTTGCATATGAATTTTTTTATAGAAAAAAGAACTTAAAAATGAATTAATTAATAATTAATATATTGATTAATTAGTATTATTTGTTGAAATTGATCATTTAAACAGAAAGTCATCATGTGACAACAATGGTTTTGTTAGTAGTAATTAATAATTAATAAATATAAATTAATAGAAGAAAAAAAACACAAAATTGTCTCATTAATAACTGGTATAAATCAAGTAGTGATTTCGACCCAATAATATTAATGAGTACCCTTTCTGACTTGTGACTTTTTATCAAGGTTCTAAAAATCGTTAGGCGGCCGCTAGGCAGCACATTAGCGCCTAGCGCCTAGGAGACTAATTGGGACGTAATTGGGGCCTAGAATTAAGGCATAATTACCATTTTTTTATATAATTTACATCATAGATAAAACACATTGAATACAAATTTAATTTTTTTTATGTTTGTCATTTTATCAAATATTTGTCTATATTTGTAAAATGAACAAAAATATACAAACATACCATTAATCCCAATTCTCAACAACCCCAAAGCAATAAACCAGTCAAGTTTAGAGCTAAAAAAATATATATATATATATATTACTCCAGTTCACCCCTCATTACCTCCTTCTCTGAATCACCATTACCACTCCCCCTTCCTTCTCCAGTTCGCCCCCCTTCCTTTTCCGGTCACCGCATGCCACAAAATCAAAATTACAAAAATAAATTAAGGTCGGCGAGGTTTGGCGTAGACGCCGACTTGGTCAATTAAGC
Organism: Codonopsis lanceolata; assembly: GCA_013146195.2. Taxonomy (NCBI): domain Eukaryota; kingdom Viridiplantae; phylum Streptophyta; class Magnoliopsida; order Asterales; family Campanulaceae; genus Codonopsis; species Codonopsis lanceolata. The sequence continues at coordinate 73,246,296 of CM028379.1, read as the reverse complement.
GGCGACTAAGAAAGTCGCGGCGGTAGAGAGGGGCCTAGCGCCTAGGCGGAGCTAGGCGGGGAGTTTTAGAACACTGCTTTTTATATTATAAATTTATGTTTTTTTGGGGGAAATTTTTGGGTTGAAACGAGTCGACCCGCTTTAACATGTTATCCGTTTCAACCCAACTCATTCCGACCTAATCCATTTCAACCTATTTGATATTTGAATTCTAATGAGTTTCAACTTGTTTCAATCTATTATACCCATTCCAACCCAACTCAAACTAAATCCAACCCACCCAATTGTCACGCCTTGAATCAAGGCAAACGAGGATTAACATCTCCCCGAGCCCCCTGCCAGGCCATCTGTGTCTGTATTCTAAAATTAGACTCAAAGAGAAAATTCAGCAGTATTGGATAGTGTTAGACGGCTAACCAACCTGCAAGAACAAGAACACAGAAAGATAAAAAAGGGACTGGAAGGAAATTAGAATACCCAGAAATGAATGTGCAGTAAATTGTAAAGAAAGAGAAGAGAACAGGAAGAATAGATGAAGAACAGATCGAGAATATTTGAAGAAATCCCCCAACCTATCTGTTCATGATTACTTCCATGTATTTATATACAATGTGGGCTCAAAGATACAATGAACCCATAACCCAAAGTAATTAATGTAACCTAGTCAGTACATTTAACATAAAAACTAAATACATGAGGAAAGAATTAACCATGTGCAAAATGGTTGTTATCACCCCCCCTCAAGCCAAGGGGAGCGGAGTGGAGCTGCAGCTTGGACATGAGGAGAACTATCCGCGGTTTTGAAAGACTCTTTGTGAAGACATCGGCCAGCTGGTCTTGAGATGAAACATAGACAAGTCGTAGAAAACCTCGGTGTTGGAGTTCACGGACAAAGTGGTAGTCTATCTCTATGTGCCTTGTGCGGGCATGGAATACCGGGTTGCGGGACATGTGTATAGCAGATATGTTGTCGCAAAAAAGAGTAGGGGCCTGTAGAGGTATACCAAGTTCACGGTATAGGTATGAGAACCATCGAAGTTCAGCAGCAGTTGTTGCAAGAGCACGGTACTCAGCTTCGCTACTTGATCGAGCCACTGTTGATTGTTTCTTTGATGTCCAGGCAAGGAGATTAGGTCCCATAAAAACACAAGCACCTGTGACTGATCGACGATTGTCGGAATCACCGGCCCAATCTGCATCGGAGTAAGCTCGAAGGCCAAGATCTGGGGACTGTTTGTAAAGAAGACCATGAGTGAGAGTACCTTTAATGTATCTAAATATTCGTTTGACCGCCTCGCATGTGAGATGTTCTAGGTTGATGCATGTACCGACAAACTTGGTTGATCGTGAAAAGGCTAGATCCTGGCCGGGTAAGTGTGAGGTATTGAAGGCCCCCCACCATGCTACGGTATGAGGCAGCATCGGGTAAGGGTTCACCACTTAATTCCGACAGATGTGAAGTGGGAATGAGAGGTGTCGGAGCAGGTTTGCAATTTTCCATCTGGAATTTATGTAGGAGGTCCGAAGCATAGCGAGACTGACAAAGGAACATCGATGCAGGTGTTCGAGTGGTCTCTATACCAAGGAAGTAACCCAACTGCCCCAGTTGACGACACTCAAACGTGGCACAAATAGAATCAATAACCTGGGTTACATCCTCAGACACTTGTCCCGTGATAATGATATCATCGACATATACTAGCAAGGCAACAGTGGAGGTACCCGAGTGTCGGATAAATAGGGAACTATCAGATTTTCTGTTAAAAAATCCCATGGATACGAGAAAGTCATGGAGACGTTGGTACCATGCTCGTGGGGACTGTTTCAGGCCATAGAGAGAGCGATGCAGCTTGCATACATGATGTGGGTGATATGGATCGACAAACCCCGGCGGTTGGGCCATATAGACATCCTCTTGGAGTATGCCATTAAGAAAGGCGTTTCGCACGTCTAATTGGTGAATTGGCCATGAACGTGATTGAGCGACGGAGAGAAGAGTCCGAATTGTTGGGGCTTTGACGACGGGACTAAAGGTCTCGTCATAATCAATACCTTCTTGCTGGGTATAACCTTGTGCGACCAATCGAGCTTTGTGACGTTCAAGAGATCCGTCTGCACGACGTTTGACCTTGAATATCCATTTGCTGCCTATGATGTTCATATTCTCTGCACGCGGAACAAGAGTCCATGTGTTATTTTTATGCAAAGCAGCCAACTCCTCATTCATGGCGTGCTTCCAATGATGATGTGGAAGAGCTTGCTTAAGTGTTCGGGGTTCAAAAAACATTGAATCTTCCTTTTTCGCAATCAGTGCATGTGGTATCGGATGTCGAGACATAATCTCGTTGATGCTTTTGAACCGGAGAGGAGGTGGTGACTCTGTGCTATTTGATGAATCTGTGCCGACTATTCGTAGTGAATGGGATCGGCCGTTATGAAAGACGTGTCGTAATGGTTGGTTGTTGTCAGGAGCAATAGCGCCAATGCATGGAGTCACTTGTTCATGCGATGAGGGAGTACTACTTGGGGCTGTGGCTGGAGCTGGTGCTGAACCCAAATGAAGAGGACGAACTGGAGTGTTAGGAACTGGAGAAGAAAGCTGCGCAGAGGTCTGTTCAGGAGATGCCCCATCTGAAAAAATTGGCTGCCTTGGTCCAAGTTGTATACCTGTAGCAGTGTTACTTGAAGCAAAAAAGAAATGATTCTCATCAAATAGAACATGTCGGAAATGTACACTGCCCCGTAATGTGATCCAAACATCGATATCCTTTTCGAGACAAGTCATAGCCCAAAAATACACATGGAGTGGATTTGGGCATCAATTTGTGATGACGATATGGGACCAAATAAGGGAAACAAGTACAACCAAACATTTTGAGAAAACGATAATCGGGTAATCGTTTGAGCAATTTTTGGTATGGTGACATTTGCAACTGGCGCATGGGCAAACGGTTGATTAGAAAGACTGCCGTGGAGAATGCTTCTAACCAGTATTTTTGCGGGACATGAGATTGTGCTAGGAGACATAGACCCATTTCGACGATGTGTCTGTGTTTTCGTTCAACAACACCGTTTTGTTCAGCTGTGTATGGGCAAGTGACTTGGTGGCGAATTCGTGTCGAGATAAGTATGAGGCAAAGTGTTTATTTATGAATTCTCCTCCCCATCGCTTGTATGGCTTTGATTGTGTGTATGGCGGCTATCTTTCGGGACAATTGATTTTCGACCTGAACTTTAAAGGACGTGAATGTAGAAAACACATCATGTTTTGACTTCAAAGGAAACAACCAGACATAACGTGAGAAGTCATCTACGATTGAAAAATAAAATCGAAAACCAGAGTTGGAAGTGACAGGGGAAGGCCCCCATACATCAAGATGCAATAAGTCTAATGGATTTGGTGAAAGAAAATTTCGAGCAACAAAAGGTTGTTTACATGATTTACCAATTGGGCATACATGACACAACTTATTCTCTTTTATTGGTCCGTTGATAGGAAGACGGACATGACGAAGTACTGATTCAAAAACCTGCTGTGAAGGATGTCCCAAACGCGCATGCCAAATGGATGATGTAGCGCGTTCACCGATGAGAGCAAGAGGATTGATAGAAGAAGAAGGTAGAAAAGATAGACTGTAGAGACCGTCGGAGCTACTGCCAGAAAGAATTATCTCCTTGGTATTGTTGTCCTTCACACGGAAACCAAAAGCATCAAGCTCAAAGTAACAATTATTATCAAGAGAAAATTTTCTAATTGAAAGTAATGATTTATGCATATGTGGGACACACAAGACATGACTTAAACGAAAGACACGAGATCCATTAGATAAATATGAATGACCAATGTGAGAAATTGGCATGTTAGAACCATCTGCTATTGTTACCGAGTTATTACCTCAATATGGAGAAAATTGAGAGAGATTATCTATGTTCGAGGTCATGTGGTTGGTTGCGCCGGAGTCCAGGACAAAGTTAACCGGAGCCATGGTTGATGAGCCAGAGATTGGTGGAGGTGGTAGATATGATGCTGCGTTGGGAGGGTTGGTATGTGGTAAGTCCGGGTAATGGTAGGGAGTTGTGGTGTGATGAACATGGTAGGCCTGGTCATTCCTTTTTGGGCAAGTGGGTGCAAGGTGATCCATGCGATGACATAATTGACATGCTTGGTGTGGGTCATTATTTTGGAAGGGATTTGGAGGAAAGTAAGTATGCTGGGTTTGAGGATTATTGTAAACAGGGTGACGGGTTTGAGATGGTGGATATTGTTGTAGTTGGGTTGGAGGTGTTGGTAGAATACCACGGCCTGTATTTTTGTTTTTCCAGAAATTCTTTCCACGCCCGCGGTTATTATTTCGTCCACGACCACGAGAATGGGGGTAAAACAAGCTTTGATTCGAAAAACCAATAGAATTATGAAAAGGTACAGGCCCTTGACTTACAACAGATTGTGGCATGGTGGACTTAGTGGCTGTATTGCTTTGTGAATTGTTAGCAATGAAGGCAGATGTGGTGTTTGTGACAGGGGTGGAGAACTTCAGTTGTAGGGCCTCCTCTTGCAACAAGAGATCTTGTAATTCATCTAAGGTACTATCTCTACGAGAGTTCTGAACTGTAATGAATTCTTTGAAGTTTGGACCAAGACCTCCAAGTATACGACGTTGAAGCACTCGATCAGTGACTGTTTCTCCAGCTGCTCTTAATGAATTTGCGATGGTTTTTGCTCGGAGAAAATAGTCTCTAATCGACATGTCTGGAGTGCATGCAAGATCGTGAAGATCGTCTTGCAGTTTCTGAATATGAATTTCTGAGGAAACACCAAAATTTCTTGCGAGAATATCCCAAGCGTCCGGAGCAGTTTGACAGGAGTTAACGTAGGGTCGAATGTTCTCAGTTACTGTAGCCTTGATCCATCCCAGTACAAGACCTGAAGCTTGGGTGAACAGCTCAAGAGTTGGGTGGTCGTCTGTTGTTTCCTCAGAAACAGGTTGGTTGGGAGGAATTCTTTGCGTTATGGCGTAACGGATTTTGTGTGTGTCCAGTGCAGATAGAAAGAGGGAGCTTCAACTCAGATAATTGTGTTCATTGAGATGGCAATTGGACATAAAAGACTGGATATTGAAGTACAGAGGTAGGATATTTTGGTTCGATTTGTCTAGGCCAGAAGTTGAGGCACCAGTAGTTTTGTTTGTGGTTACTGACTCATCACCCATGGCACGTTGTAGCTCTGATACTATGTTAGACGGCTAACCAACCTGCAAGAACAAGAACACAGAAAGATAAAAAAGGGACTGGAAGGAAATTAGAATACCCAGAAATGAATGTGCAGTAAATTGTAAAGAAAGAGAAGAGAACAGGAAGAATAGATGAAGAACAGATCGAGAATATTTGAAGAAATCCCCCAACCTATCTGTTCATGATTACTTCCATGTATTTATATACAATGTGGGCTCAAAGATACAATGAACCCATAACCCAAAGTAATTAATGTAACCTAGTCAGTACATTTAACATAAAAAACTAAATACATGAGGAAAGAATTAACCATGTGCAAAATGGTTGTTATCAGATAGTAGTTGAAAATATCCCACCACGCATAAGATTCTAATCAAAACGGAGTAAACAGAAAATTCAATGAGTACCTTGTTCAGATGGTGGTGGTACAGAAGGGGCCGGCGACGGAGGAAGCAGTGGGAGAGAAATGGTATTGGGCGCAGTAAAGAAATCATAAATCTCATGTCTATGATAACAGCTGGGCCGATCAACTACTCCACCTTCTTTCCCATTAAAATATATCGGAATTTGTCTTACAGAGTCGAACAAACAATTGTAACATTCCTCCTGGGATAAATCCGGGGTACACTGCATAAGTGCTCTTATTGTAAGAAAATCGGGGCCACTAATGTTCCCCATAGCAAATTTCCGGAGGGAACCACCTGCCGCGGCCTCAATTTGCAGCCTGTCCGTCAGATTCCGGAGCGCTAAGTTGAACTGATCCGGACTCCTAACATCTCTATTCATGTATAATATTAAAGTATAGTAACCGATATCCTCTACCCTATGGAAAATATTAGCATTCGAGTACCTTAACATACATACATCATCAAACCGACGATATGCTACCATTCTATTAGGACACAGCTCTCTTATTTCGTGAGTTGCATTATAGACACAACTGCGACACATGTCTTGTGAAGCGTCACCTCTACAGAGGGCGATGGCGTAAACTGTGTAATTGCCTTGGCCAGCGGAGGTATTGTAGAAACCATAGTTGTTGCTGGTGGTGTCGGAGCGGAGAGAAGAGAGGACGGTTTCGAGATTTGAATGGTAGGCACTGTTTGTTGTGTAATTCGCGCTATTTATGCAGGGATCTGTTTGCGCTGTGGTGATATTAGCAAAGTGAAGGAGGATTATGGGAAAGAGGAATATGAACATTTCTCTGGATGACATTGCAATTTTTCCCGCCCTCCCCCTTCTATTTCTGTTTGATCCGTAAAAAGTAGAGGGTTGATTAAATATAGATAATTAGATATACATATATATATATATATATATATATAATGAACTAAAATCAACTTTGATTGATAGAAGGCTGTTCTCTTAGGCCATCTCCAACCATCAACCCCAAATTTGGTCAGATTTTATCCCAAATTTGGTCCATTTCAGCACCAAACACTATTTCAACTCCAACCATCAACCCCAAATCTCACCCCAAATAGAATATTCCTTAGTATATTCTATTTTTATTTCTTTTACTTTATTTATCAACATGAATAATAATTTGCTATTAACCTTTTAAAAAATAATTATTAAGATTACACAATTAATAATTTTAATATATTTAATAGTTATATTTACGTTATTAAAAATATTTAAAAATTAGTAATTTTTTTAACTAAATTGAAGAAATATAATTTAATAAACATACAAGTACTTGAAAATACCATAAATTTTTTTTTTTTAGTTTAAATGTGAAATTGGTGTTCTATAATTAGTATAATAATAATAATTTATTTATTTATTTGTAAACGAAATCTACAAATAATAGAATAAAATGTTATAAATTATTGAATTAAAAATGTTCAATAATTTAAAATACTTAATAATAGAAAAAAAGTTATAAAATTATTGAATTAAAAATGTTATCTAATTTATATTATCTAGTATTAGGTATTTATTAATTTTTAATACATTTAAATAAAAAATATAATTTTATAAATAATTTTAACAATTATATAATTATTAAAAATTAATTTAATGACATGGGACCCACCAACCCCAAATTTGGGGTAGAGCTACAGTGGTACCCCAAATTTGGGGTAGCACTGTAGCAACCCCCAAATTTGGTTTGGGTTTGGGGGCACGATTGGAGGAGAAAAGGTGTGACCAAACCCCCAAATCAAGGATTTGGGGGTACCATTGGAGATGGCCTTATACACATTTCTTTTGTGATTGATTAACAAAAGACATGCGTCGACTTGAACAACGTAAAGCATATAACACGGTTTGATGGACTATTGACTTGGAATATTAAAATTATGTCAAGGAATCGAACTATACAGGTGACTGGGACAACAGTGGTTAAGGACGAGGCTAGAAATTGGAGTGTACTTTCCTATATATTTGACCTTTTGAGCAAAAGCATGATAGAATTAAACATAGAGTAATTCAATGAAATATTTATTTTTCATTTATTTATTTTTTTTTGGGGCTTGTTTGGTAGTCGGACAAGGATAAGCAGTATTATTAATCTCAGTACTATTAGTGCCCTCGCTATTAATCATCAATTGTATATTGGGGGTAGTTTTGAGATTACAAATGTTAATCCCAATTTTTTTTAGTGAGGGCGCTAATAATATCATCCTCTCCCTTGGTATTAATAATGAGGGGATAATGACTTTATCCGGATAACTCGTGCTATTAGTCTCGACCATCTATTGCGTACCAAACATCAGACAACTCGGCTTATCAATTCTATCCGACCTTAATCCTGACTACCAAACGGCACCTATAAAAGTATGTAATGACCATTTCCCTCTATTGACATATGCGGAAAGGGTTTTTTTTTAACAGAACACCTAAATATTACACTAAAATCTCTAAACGTAACACCATTTATAAAATAAAATTACTTTACTATCCCTCTTCATATTTAAACTATACTACCTCCTCCCTCCTTCCCCCTTCACGTAATTTTGATTACGTGTCATTGTTGATTCGATTTCCATTGTTAATTCACATGATATCGCACGTGAATTAAATTGCTTTTGATTCGGTTTATTTTTTCTTTTCAATTACGAACAAAACACCGTTGACTTGCATTTCTTTTTCGATTTCGGACAAAACAACCGCTACAAACTAGCGGATGTTTTATAAAGCAACCACTAGTTTGTAGGGGTTGTTTTATAAAACATCCGCTAGTGTGTACAAAAGGTGATTATCTATTCAATGTTAAAAGAGATATTTAGATCATTTTATATATTAAATGGTGTTGCGTTTAGGGTCACTCTTTTTAATTGAAATTTGTGTTTTTACTTTTAGAACAACCTGCTACCTGATACATTTTATAAAATCCCGATATTTTATTTATTATAATTTTCTAGATAAATGAATTTGACAACAATTGTGACATTTATTATTTTATTAACAATATATAAGCTATATGTATTTGCTAGTATTTTTGGAGTGCGGTAGGTGGAGTTGTTTTTGTATTTTGATTATTATGGAACCCATCGATGATAGATCACTAGCTTTAATGAGCTTTAAAAGTGATGGAGAAATTAAAATTAGCACAGAATAGTCTTATGCTCATTTATCGGGTCACCTTCAATAATTGATAATTGATGTGTATATCCAATTAAATGGCTTTGGAAATTTGAAGACCTCCACATGTCTATTTCAAATTGTAATTATAAACTAATCTGAATTAGCAGGTGATCATCATGACCAAATGTCACAATAAATCATTCTCTATAGCGCCTACAGAATCAAGATAAATGAAAACAGTTCATAGGACTGTACCTTCTTTTTTCTATCTTATCCACACACAAAAAATTGTATTGTTTGTACACTTTTCTTTTTAGGGAAATGATTTCACCATTTTACCCTTAAATTTTCCTATTATTTTAATAATGGTCCCATGTGTACATTATGTTAAAAAAATGTACATATTACACCAATATTAATAATTGAATCATTTTTTTTTCTTAATCGTGTGTCGGGTCAAACTGACTATAATTTAGGGCGGGGCTAATTACAACGAAAATTAAAATTTATAAAACAAGTATACGATATATGTAATAAGTTAGCCCCGGATTTACGTAGCGATTTTACGATCGCATACATTGTTAAGTAGTATAAACAAAAATTTGGGCTCTTACCAAAAATGCTTTCGAAAAGCTTTCTTTTAATGAAAATGTAGAGGCAAACAATTGCCACAAATCCACAAATCTTTGACTTGCTAAGGTCCACATGTCCCTCCTCCAAATTTAATCCACACGAGCGGAAGAAGTCACTAAGTTAAAATTTCGCTAGTAGCTTTAACTTGTTTGAATCATGCTTGTAAAACAAACGGTAAATACTTGACTTTTTTTCCTTGCTCGAGATAAAAGGAATGCCAAAGAAAACTCAAAGAAGGTGGATGAGGTACGTAGGCGGCCATTACTACATCCAGTGGCAGATCTACATGGGTTGTAGGGGTGTCCATGGACACCGCCCAAGAAAAAAAAAATTGGAAGTAGGTTTGTGATATTTGACAGTTGGACCCCTCCAAAAAATTTCATTGGACCTCTCCCAAATTTTCTGTAAAAAATATTGTCAAGACTGATTTATGAAATCGAATGTCCGATCAATTTTTAAATGATTCTCTTGTATGTTATATCGAAAAAGACATGTTAATGAATATTAGTGATGATGATGTAATTACACGTTTTCAACGTATGAAAACGCGTAAAGGATAAATTGTAATTTATATATATTTTTTTTATGTAATACCATCTCCGTCCCAAAATATATAACGTTTTGAGAGAGTTTTTTTGTTTCAAAATAGATGACACTTTATAATTTTTAAGGAACTTTTTCCCTTTTTTTCTCATAATTCTACCCATATTTATTGACTCTGTAACCCGTGTTTGGCTCTTTGAACAAGAATATCAAGACACCTCATTAATGTTTGGATAGGGGTAGTTTGGTCTTTACAATATATTTCATTGGTCTACGTGAAAAGCCCCAAAACATATTTTGAGACGAAGGGAGTAGTTAAAATTTTGGACACCGGTCAATATTATTCATGGATCCGCCACTGACTACATCATCATCATGGAGTGTATTCAGAAAATAAAACTGCCTTTGGGGCATAGCCGAGTGGTAAAAGAAGAGGGACATAAGATTCTGGAAGCATGCAGCGTGGATTCGATACTTGGTAGAAGTAATTTGCTTTCTTCTGAGGTTGTACCTTGTATGTGTTATTAGTTGATATGTTCTCAAACCATGTATCATTCGGGCACATCCCGCGATTTCCCTGGTAATAGTAATAAATGACCGAAACTACTATCCCAATATTAAACCTGGTTAAAAAAAGAAAAGAAAATGAAACTCATGAGTCATCAAAATGGCGGTCGTTTCTTAAAATAAACATTAATGATACTTTTTTAAAAATCGTATTATAATACATAATAGTGTTTATGTCATTTGTAAGAAGATATGGTAATATAATTATTACCATATTAGGTTGGTACCCGTGCGATGCACGGTTTTAACTCTTTTTTTTTTGTAAAAGTTGTATATAATAATAAGATTTTCTAAACTCGTTATAAAAATATTTTAATTAGAATATTTTGAACAAAACAAAAGGTAAATATTGAAATTGATATATGAATGAGTAATAAAAAAAGGTGCATTTAAATTTTTTGTAGAAAAGAGAATTTAAAATATACCCATTGAAATATGCTATCGTGATGCAGTTCAAAAGATCACAAATAATGGTGTCATTTTTTATTTCGATTATAATTTAATGTTGTCACATATATAGCTAATGCATTGCTCTTCGGAAGGGTAGAAAGGGTACACAATGGGAATTAGGTGGGGGAAAAAAAAACATACCGCTGTCATGTGGACAACATTGAATTGTCTATAATAACTTGTACTTTTTTAAAAAAAGTTATCATTAGCTTTTTTTTTCCAACATCAATTGTAAGTCTATTTTTAGTTATTTCTAACATTCTTCTAGTTTACTCCCTTTTAATTTTAATTAAAATAATTTTATTTAAAAATATATGTTTAATTGATGAGAGATAAAATGAGGGATTTTTTAGAAATTAGAGAGAGATATGGAGAGATTTAGGCCGTAAAGTTTTTAATCAAAAATTGTCTTGTACAGCAGCAATTTCTGTTTTAATATTTAGTACGTTTTATACTTGTGTCTATGACATAATGTTGGTATGGAATCGGATTATTATATGCTCGGGACTAATGTATGCTCGAAACGTTTTGTAAGGAGTGAGTAAGACTAAATAACACAAAAATAATAAAATAATAATTAATTATAAGTAATTTATTTTGTAAGAAAAATCAATAAAGAAATATTAAGATTTAAAAAAAAAGAAATTTGAATATGGAAATTAATCGGTCTTTGCTCGAGGGAAAATACATTGTATACATGGAATCAATTACAGAAAATTTGGTTACTAAACAAAAAATCGAAAAGAAAAGGACTCAATTGATGATTAACCAGAGTAGAGTTGAAACTAAAAATCTATAATACAATATAGTTAATACTCACACATGTGCAATTGACTAAAGCTATCTAAAGGTTGAAATTTATTTTTTACCGAAATCTTACTGTCACTATTAAAACCTACATTAACACGTGTGAGGTGGTTGTACAACTATCGCTCTCTCTCTCTCTCTCTAACTCCCCCACTCATATTTCTCAATATTTTTTTAAAATTTTATTTAGAATACGTTAAACACAAGCCTAGCACGGACACACAAAAACTCAACCTACCGACAGTTAACTAACCAAAAACTCATAAAACTATACATCTTGTTATATATACACACATATACATAGAGAGTGATAGAGAGAGAGAGAGAGAGAGAGAGAGAGAAAGAGAGAGAGAGAGAGAGAGAGTACTTTCAATAGGAACTACATGATAAAATTACAATTTTAAATTGAAGTATTTTCCATTGCTCCATCAATAAAATAAGAATGAAAATATTTCTACAATTCAGAAGATTACATCTGCCATGATTTCTGCAATTTCGTCGCTCGGATTTTAAGGGATATAGAGCTGAGAGAAAAAGGATTGGTAAGGACTCGATAGCGAGGGAAGAGGAGGAAGGAGTCCACGTAGAAACTAAAAACCGCCCACCATATAAGTGAAAGTAAAATTGGATAAAATCTAGTTTAAATTGAAGGGATATCATAAAATCTATCTTATAAGATGTTTGAAGAGTCTCAATCAAGTAAAACATCGTTTAAATCAAATAGGATAAAATATATTTCAAACAAACCGATTTTTGGAAGGAAACAAAAAAAAATTATCATTTGACATATAGGTGACACGTGGCAGCACTGGTTTCCTTTAAAACTTTTAGTATTTCATAGAAAGCCGCCACGTGACAACATTGGCTTCTGTTTTCGTTATAGTTAATAGATATTGCCTTATTACAAAAATATTTATCTAATATTAACAATAATACCCCTCCTTTTTATTGCTTTCAAATTAATCAGATGAGTTTTTCTAAGGAGACTAATTAAATATTGGTTTACAATTTCAATAAAATTTAATCAATTAATCAAATTAATTGACCAAACCGAAATTTAATTAAATTGATCAAATCAATTTCATCTATTGATCGATTTCTACTAATCAACTGAATCATTCCCGTCTTAGTGTGTAACACTTATTATTGGAATAATTGCGGGACGGTACACTTTTATAAACTTATAACCGCTCCACTCACCTATTTTTTTTATTCAACTGGTAAAATGTTTTTAAAAATTTTGTTCCAAAAATGCCCTTAGTTTGTTTCGACCTATCTCCTTCTCTTTCACTCTCTTCTATCTCTTTCTATTTCTTTCCCATCCTAACCCAGACAGAATATAACCATAAGTAATGACATTTTCTTATATTGAGTGGTTTTCCTTTGTTTAAGTCATTGATAAATAAAACCCATGTACTAATACAAAAAGACAAGGAGGGAGGATATGAACAATGACACCAATGTTAATGATAAGAGCACCTTCCATGAAAATTACACATTTGAAGAACAAAAGCACCTTCCATGGAAATTGGTAGACTTCAATCATACATTCCAATGCTCACAATACACATTCCGGTTGGAACTTACTATGCGACTCCGATGTGGGCATCGGCGCATCCGATGTTCGCATTGTTGCCTTTTGGTGTGGGCATCTTTGCCTTCGATGTGGGCATCGTTGTTGCGAACCCAGATAAACAAATGGTTGGTGTGAAGTTGTAAGACGCCCAATCGTAGGTACCTAAAACTGAACCAAAACTTCATTAAAAAAACAATCGAAACAATCAAATGAGCAAATTAAAGTGCAGTTTTGATTTGGTTAATTTCAAATTTCTAAAACCGAACTTGTTGATGTTGATGATTGTGAGAACCCCGTTTCGAGACGCATGTCGTCACGTGAAAGACGACGTGCTTTAAAACATTGAAACGCGTGGAATACGCTTGGATCTCGTCGTGGACTCTAACAACTCTAATTACAGAGTCACCACCTCTATTTTATGGTTAAATAGAGAAAACCCAAAAATGCCAGAAAGTGTAGGTCAGGGGGCTAAGTTACGAGTTGGGAAGAGGTTAGACACCCAACTCGTCATTTTGGTCTCGTTTGGGTTTTGCTAAGTAACATGCTTAAATTATCATGTCTAATTTAGAATGGTGTTTATATATATTTATATTGGCCAGATGGATGTTATTTGGGTATTATAACGACTATTTTGACATTTTAGCATTTAAGGTGTGTTAGTCGTTATCTAAGCATGTTATTTTCTATGTTAATATTTTATATACATTTATATACAAATACTACTCTATTATATTATTTACACATAGCATTTACAAATACAATCATTATATATATTTATATAGTATAAACATAATTTATAAACTAATTAACGCATTATTTATAACTAACGCAATAACATAATTTATCTATTTATTATTTTAACTATTTTAAATATGGGACAGAATAAGAAATGGGTACCTACCTCTTGTAGCGTGAAATTCTGATTTCGGTATATATGCCTAGGCTTTAGACCACTAGGTGTTTGTAGTTTCTTGTGTGCTTTCCATGTCTTCTTCTCGAAAGAGAAAGTCTTTTCTATCCTTGTTGTGTTATCATCATTGTGTTACCATTGTGTTATCATTGTGTTATTATCATCATTGTGTTATCATCCGGGCAGCGTGATCGCGCCTTTTGACTTTTAGATCGACTCACCTGGCAGCATGACCGTGCCTTTTGACTTTTAGATCGGCTCGCCGAGCGAGGAATAAAGGGGGCTCGCTTTCTCGGGCAAGGGAGAAGGCTGCTGCGGGGGCAGGAGGCCGAAGGCTGGAAGCTTGAGGCTGGGAGTCTTGCACACTTGCACAGAGGCATGGGAGAACAAAGGAGGAAAACCTTAAGAATTGGGAAGGCTGGGGTGAGAAATGAAGGAGGGAAACGCCTCCTTTTATAGGAAAAGGGGGGGGGGTGGGAAACCAGCAGAGACAGCCATAATTGATGGGCAAAACAACAACAGAGAGCGTGGCACATGGGCATTCGGGCGCCGCGCCTGATAGCTTTAAATAAAGTATAACATTTTATGTGATTTTGCATTATGATTTTAAGGGAAATGTTGTACTTTCACTGGTATTTTGCATCATTGGTGTTCACAGGTCTTAAGGAAGCTGGATGGAAGAAAAGATGGAGCAAAGGCAGATTTTGAGAAAAAGTCAAGTACCGAATGGGCATTTGCTAACCCAGAAAATACTGTAGCAGAAACGAAAAAACAGAGTGCGTCCTGTTACGAGACTGAAGGAGTTAGAAAAGGGTATTTCAGACATTGATCATTTTTGACAGTTCTGTAAATAAAAATATCCTTTTATTTATTCGTTTCTTTTCCCAAGCACGTTGAAATTATTGGGGAAAGACTTGGTCCTCAACCGCTCTGTTTATGGATGAGGAACAAGGGATCGTGTCTTCTATTTTTGGGGGAAATGGCTGAAGCAGTTAGGGGAGATAGCTATAAAGGAAGGGGGCGAGTTCTCCAAAGGGGGACAAAGATTCGACACACAGATTCACCACACGCACTCTCTCTCTCCCTCCCTCTCACTCTTGCACTCACTATTCGCACTCACTGTAACACATCAAGTTGGGTTTATAGATCAATAGGCAGTTAATTTCTTCCCTTCATCACTTGCGAAGTTGTTTTTCTTCTTCATTTGTAAGTAAATTTTAGTCATGTTCTGTGGCTAAAAGCTTCTATTCCAGTTAATGAACTCGTAAGCATTTTGCAGAAATTGCTACTGTGAGATCCTAAGTGTTCTGTACTGTTCAAAGTCTCAATTTGGGGCAAGTATTTATTCATTCTCTATTTTTCTTGTTGCAAAGGAATTGTAACTTATGATTAGTATGTTTAATTAATTTCTATGGCCCATATTTTGGTTAGGCATTTTAATCCATTGCTAGTTGAGAACCGTTGATCCGTAATTGTCTTCAGGTTCTAACGGAGTAGCAAGTGACACACCGTTTAGGCATCACAAGCATATTCGGTCCGTGTTGTGAGGATGATTAATCTAGGTTAAATGATATTACTTTAAGATCGTGCTCTAGAACCGGGTTTCTCTTATCTTAAAGCTTTCAAAACTTTAAATCTTTCGAGCGTTTCGAGGGTTGTCTTTTGATTAGGGTATAATTAGCGAGTTTCTCCTGATTATCGAATCAGTAAGGAGAAATTGGGTGTTAGGCGTTTGTCAACAACTATAACTGGTTTATTTGCAGTCAATTGAGTCGAGTTGGAGTCGATGATCAGTAGCTAATTTTTGGAATTGCTTCAGTTCATTAACGGGACCTTTATCAGCATTGAATTTAGTTTAATTATTGTTTGCTTTCTTTAAGTTTACAAAAATTCCTATTTTTCTTCATTCAAGTTTAGTTAGTTAGTTAAGCAAAAAAATCTCGGTTTTGGTTACTAAATAAATTTCTTAAGGATATAAATACAACGTTCCCTGTGGATATGAACCTTACTACCCTATACTTGTATTTGGGAAAAAGGAAAATTATTTTTGACGGTTTGACACCCGTCAGCGCCCCTTCTTGATTTTCTTCCTTTTTTGTTACATTTTAGCCCCTACTTGTTATCCTTCGTCCTTTTGAGCCCTTTTAAGTTTCTCTTGATGTTTTGGCCTCCTGAAACATTTTTAATGTAACTTTTAGTCCATTTTTAATTTATTATAATATTTCATAGGACATTAAAAATAGGGATACGAATTTGGGGTGTCTACAATGATGAAGTATGTATAAGGCACAAAGCGTCGGAGCATCGAGCGTCGGAACTTATGTTGCTTCCGATGTTGGCATCGTTGCCTTTTAATTTTGTACGATGCCAAATTTTGCTTTGCGACGCCCAATTTTACATTGTGATGCCCAAATTTTGGTGGGTGCTTTGTATGCGTGTCTTTCCTTTATTAAGAGTATTTTTGTCATTTTCTCCCTAAAAGTATAATGTAGCGGTTTTTAAAAAATATAGTGGACTTTTGCGGTTAACATTTCACCACATGGTACCGGCCCGTTATCACCCCTTATTGTTTGAGAACTAGGCCAGCTCATAGGGGATTCACAATTGGGCCGGTTTGGGTTGCTAGGCTGCTTGACTTCAAGCAGGCTGGCCAAAGGAAATTTGGGCCAAGCCTGATGCGGAACTGAAGTGTATAATAAAACGGGTCTTGTTCGTAACACACGTACGAGTGAAAAAAGAATCAAGGTTATGTTCGTTAACATACAAACCAATGAATATATAGTCAAAAAAATAATCAAGGGTTCTTATCACGAGAAATCATTTCAAAATAAGGTTGAACAAGTCAAACCTCAACCAACCTAAAATCCACTAGGGAGAAATATCTTAAATCCACCAGATAAAATAGAGAACTCTAAGTTTATTGAAAATAATGAATTAATTCGAAATTGCAATGAAGCCTATTTTTATAGGACTAGTAATGCTTGGAAAACAAGTTGAACTTTATAAAAAGTAGTCTAACCTATATAGTAACCTTGCGACTTAAATTCATCACTTAGATGCCTAAATCTTCTTCTAAACATAAAAATATTACCTTATTTAAAATAAATATGGAAATAAAAATAAATTAAAATACTCAAAATTAAAATTAAAACTAATTAAATCTTGTCCTACGTCATTCACCCACACTTGAAAATAACTTGTCCTCGAGTTCATACCCGAAACTTGAAAATTGTGCATGCCAAACAAAGAGATATTTTGAGTAGTATAGATTCTTTTGCAACCTGACTCTTCAAAATCCTTGAACAAATACGAAATTGAAAAGGACTAAAACACACGAAAGAAGCCTGAAGAACTAAACAGAAACTCATTTGGTAAAATGTGTGGGCACGCCTTATCAGTCATGGACATACACATATCATCCTCATCAAATAACTTTGCGATTCTAAAATGTTCTATATCCCAAAAATTATGTTTCTCATAACTATCTCACTTGAGATGTAATTACTCAACATCATCATACATATTTTCAAACGCAAGCTCAAACAAATTTAGATTTTTCTCTAATTTATGTGCAATTATCTTGCCTCCGTCTTTGCCACTGACGTCACCCTAGATAACCAGAATGTCTTCCATCTTTCTTGGCTCGTCCTCTTCCTTGTACCCATCAAATTCTTCTTCTATGCTCTGCTGTTGTTCTTGTTGTTCTGGGGGCTGTTGTTATGTTGCTGGCATGTAGTCATCGAGACGTAAGATGGCTCTAATCTCTCATAGAGTTTCCTGGATATCATTCACGACACTGCGAAAGTTATCCATTGATGAACAACTAGGATTGCAATTTATAGAAAAGTTGTGTGACGCTCTAATACCAAATGATGTGGAATGGAAGCATGTAATAAAACGAGTCTTATTCGTGGTGAAAAGATAATCAAATTTATGTTCGTTAACGTACGAACCAACGACTATATTCTCGAAAGAATAATCAATGACTTACCACGAAAAATCTCTTTAAAATAAGATTGAACACAAATCTCAACCAACCTAGAATCCACTAGGAATAAATAACTGGAATCAACCAGTTAAAATAAATAACTCTAATTTTATTGAAAATAATGAATTAATTCAGAATTACAATGAAAACTATTTTTTATAAAACTAGTCATGCTTGGAAAACAAGTTAAAATTTTCTAAAAAGTAGCCTAACCTATATAGTAACATAATATGACTTAAATACATCACTTAGATGTCTAAATCGACTTCTAAACATAAAAATATTACCCTGTTAAAAATAAATTAAAAAATTACAATAAAATAAAAATAATCAAATTTAAAATTAAAATTAATCAAATCTTTTCCTACGTCAAAGCCACTACTCACGCTGTAATTGGCGCTATTTGTGCAGTAATTATAATGAAAATCTGGTACCTGTGGTGATATTAGCAAAGCGAACGAGGATTATTAGAAAGGGGAATTGGAGCATTTGCCTAGAACCCAATCAACCCATTGCCATTCCTCTATCTACTATTATATTTGATTTGTAAGATGAAGTGGTATCTACTCCCTCTTCTATGCTAATAGTCTATTATTTTATTTTAAAATATTTAATTTAAAGAGTTTATATTCAAAAATTAAAATATATAAGTATAATTTTATTAAAAAATTTGACTTTTAAATGTAGATTTTTTACCCAAAATAAAGGGAATAATACGTGCAAGTTATCTAATCTAGTACTCCGTACATTATATAGAGGGTTATGAGAAAGGGGAATAGGAGCAACCCATTGCCATTTCTCTCTCTAACCTTCTACTCTTATGTTTGATCGGTAAGATGAAGTGCTATCTAGCACACAGTACATTATACAGAGGGTTGATTAAATTTAAGGTACTAGCTATTCTAGTACGTACAACTATACAAGCTCTTTTGGAAATAAATCCACGAAAATTCAAGTTTAGAAATTTCGATAAAAACGATACGACCAATGAAAGTCGAGAAACAAAGGAGTGGGATTGGATTGATTGTTATGAGCCACCTTATTTACAAGTAGAGCTGTCACGTGGGACGGACCAACACGTAAAATGATGGATCCGCCAATTGGGATTAGGGGTGGCAATTGGGTGTTACCGGTTAATTTGGATATTATCCAATAACACCCATTAAGGTTAATGGGTAGTTTTGGATATTATCCAATAACACCCATTAACCTTAATGGGTGTTATTGGATAATATCCAATATTATCCATTAATAAATGGGTATTATCCGAATAATATCCAATAAGGAATATCATTTATTATTTTGAGTATTACTTGCCTACTTATATTATGATTCACTAAGCATAACATACACACACAAACTCACTCAAACGCACACACACATGCCAAAAAAACACACACGCATGGCAAAAACACACACATGCATACACATACACACAATGATAAGTTAATATCTTAATATTCATAAATCATAATATTTTCACCAACTTTTCACATTTAATAAAAAATTAATGGGCCCCACGTTCAACAATGACCAAGATATTTTCTTAATTTTGATATTTATCTTTTATTTCCTTTTTTTTGCACCTCAAATAAAAAGTGATATTTGCAATACGACACTATTTTTATCACCTAATATATATAAAGTTGTCAAAATTTTATAATAGTCTTCATAGTTGTGAGATAGAAAATATACGTGTTTATTGATTTGACAATAATAAATGATTATGTAAAAGTAAGAAAAAATAAAAAAGTCAAATACCTTATTAAAAAATTAAAAATTTATATTCATTATAATTATAAATTATAAATAACAAACAAATATTCTTAATCCAAAATAAATAACAAATACGTTCATAATAATCAATAATTTTTATGATTACTTGTTCATATTTATATTAACTTTCAAATATATATCAAAAAGTGGTCTAATCTAGTGGTAACAAGCTTTGTTGTAAGGCAATTTGATTCAGGTTCAAATCTTGGTAAGCTATGTATTTAATTGTTATTATTTTTAAGTAAAGAGCTGGTGGTGGTGGGCAGCGACGGGCGGCGGTGGCTGGTGGTGGACCTGGTGGTGGGCAGTGGCGGGCGGCGGTGGCAGCGGTGGCTGGTGGCGGTTGGAGGCGGTGGCCGGTGGTGACATTAGTGGATAAATCCGATGGATAACCGGTTAATTATCCATAATTATCCATTTTGTTAATGGGTGTTAATGGATAATATCCATTAACCTAATTGGGTGATTATCCATTAACACTCATTAACCTAATTGGGTGTTAAATGTTAATGGATAATAACCAATAAATATTTTATAATGAATATAACAGATAATCTAATGGATTGGATAAATTTTTGCCACCCCTAATTGGGACGGACCAACCTGTTCATGATAGGCCAATGGCGGACTAAAAAAGAGCAGAGATAGCAATAATGTGTCAATGGCAGACTGACTCTTGGGCACCTAGTCTGAGAGGAAGGACTAACCCACTACCCACCCACCTCTTTTATTTGATGGGCCAGACTAATCCAATGGATTTGGTCCATTTTGATGCTTTAATTACAAGAAGGAAAACAAATAAGTGTGGATTAGTGGTAAAATGTTTTTTCTGTACGTAATATTCCTTCCGTCCTTAAATTATCGTTTTTTTTTTTTCGTTCGTTCCAAAATAATTGTCTATTTTGAAACTTATCTTTTTAGATTATCACTTGTACCATTTTATCTTTACTTTTTTATTTTACTTTAATTATGAGCTACATACACATGGGCTTTAAAAGAAAAATACACATTAAACCAATATAAATAATCAAATTAATTTTTTTTCCTTAATTTATGCACTGGATCAACCAGGATAATAATTTAGGGACGGAGGGAATAGGTTTTAGGTTTGAATCACCTAAGAGATAAATGAGAACCATTTATTACCTATTTAAAAAAAGAGAAAAAAAAAATACAAGAAGGGGTTGATTGAATGTTGACTTGGAAGATGGAAGTATGATTGGAGTTGATAAGAATTTAAGATATATGTACAGTATGTGAATGACGTCATTGATTTTGTTATGAGATGTAGAGGTAGCTGTCGGACCGATCGAGAGGTGACGAAAACACGTCACCTTCAATAAGTGGAGAACTAAATGCATTGATAATGAAAACTAGCATTCAGAAATTGTTATCATAGAGTTCTTCAAACGAAGAGTTTGTATCTGCTTCTTTATTTATTCATCAACTACATTAATTTAAATTTAAAACTTATACTCCCTCCGTTCATAAATTATCGTCTTTCTTTTTTTTTTCGTCCGTCCCAAAATAATTATCCAGTTTGAAACTTATCTTTTTAGAACATCATTTTTACCATTTTACCCTTACTTTTTCACTCTACTTTAATTATGGGCCACATACGCATGCGTTTTAAAGGAAACTACACATTAAACCAATATAAATAATCAAGTCAATTGTTTTTTCTTAAACTGTGCGCCGGGTCAACTAGGACGATTAATTAGGGACGGAGGGAGTACATGCGAAAAAACCTCTTATCAAATTATGTCATGGATTATTTGAATGAAAACTAGCATATGTTTTATTATTGATATCCCAAAAATATGATCATTTGTTTAGTTTTGGTGTTTTGATTCAACTTTGAGTTGTCTTGCTAAGTTTTGTTGTAACAGACATCTGTAGAGCGATCACATTTGGAGCCTAGAAAACAGGGTAGTCTCAAAAGTTTACGTGGTTGCATTCTGGTAAACAAGGCAACCATGTTGTGAGGTGATCAAGCGGTCACGTTGAGTATGTTAAGCGACTGTTAGACCAGAAAACAAAGTAAACTCCCATAAAGGTTTATAATCATAGTGTTGTGCCAAGTGTTTATAAAGTATCACTAAGGAGGAGATTGAGATATTTATAAAGCTTAACAAAACATTCAAAAGGTTTATGACCATAGTGTTGTGTCAAATCATTACTTGAAGGTTTGAAAATGTTGTAAAATATCAACCGATTTTATGCATGCCATGGTGCATTTTTCTTTTACATTTTTTCTTTTTTTAAAAGTTTAACAAATGGTAGAGAAAAAGTTTATAAAGAATAAAATATTTAGTAGTAGTTTCAAGCTATAAAGATTTTATAGGTTTATTTATAATGGTTAAAAGGTTAATAAAAAAAGTATATAAAGAAATGATATGTCAAAAGGTTTATTGTTTGAGATGCTCTAATGCCTCCCTTTGTTATTAGCCATGTCATGCGAAAGAATTATGACATGTCCTAAGAACCTATGAACAACTAATGTCCTATAAAAAATTATCATGTTTATTAACTTTCCTTTTTCGAATACATTTTATTATTTAATCTTACTTTTTTCTTCAAATTTTATTTATGGGCACATGTACTTTAACTTTTATATAAAAAAAACAAAAAATTATATAAACTAATGCATGAATTATACCGAGTACTCAGTAAATTATAGACCACTTCAAATCGTTGTTTTCAAGCTCTCCGATCACACGGTTCTCAATTAAGGAAGGGTGGGGAGCATGTACCACGAGCTCTCAGCCATAAACTTTGGGTTTGTGGATGGAATCCCCCGAGAAGGGTCAGAATGGCCGCTCTGGCTCCTTGGGAGGTACCAAATAAATGACTACTTGAGTCGGGATTTTGAGCATAAAGATTCCACTGACCTGTAAAAAGTGGGCCTAACCCTTGGGGATGTGGTAAGACATTAATTAGTTTTTAGTAAATAATATGTCGAGTCAAACAAAACAACTATTTAGGAACAGAGGGAATAATACATTATTGAAATGACATGGATTCGGACATTATTCCATTATTTCGTGCCTCGAAGAACCTACAACAACTCCCCGCACCGTTTCATCATTCGATTGTTTTTCTGCTTGAAGGCCAATAGTGAAGCATTTCCCAACCATCAATTGGAACCTCTACTTTATATCTGTAGAATTCCTCTTCGATCTGATCAATCTTGAGAAACTGTACTCTCTATATCATGTCAATATTTAGCTAGTACTCCCTTTATTCCTAAACAAATAATTACATTTCGTACTTTCTCGGACAATTTAATTGAACTTTCACTGAAAATTTATAAAAATTTACTTGTCATTACAAAATTTCAGAAATTGTTATCGACTATTCTTCAAAAGAAGAGTTTATATCTGCTACATTATTTTATCAACTACATTAATTTAAAGTTAAGTTTATTAAAGGCGAAAAAACCCTCTTGTCTAATTATGTCATGGATTATATGAATAAAAATTAGTATAAGTTTTATAACCTATCTAGTAACATAATATGACTTAAATTCATCACTTTGATGTCTAAATCGACTTCTAAACATAAAAATATTACCATGGTAAAAATAAATACGAAAATTATAATAAAATAAACATAATTAAGCTTAAAATTAAAATAAATTCAATCTTGTCCTACTTCAAAGCTACTACTCACACTGTGTAATTGACGCTATTTGTGCAGTAATTATAGCGGAAGTATGGGACCTGTGGCGATATTGGCAAAGTTAACGACGATTATGAGAAAGGAGAATTGGAGCATTTGCCCAGAACCCATTGCCATTCCTCTCTACTTCTCTTATGTTTGATTTGTAAGATGAAGTGATATCTACTCATACCAAAAATATTATTTTATTAAAAAATTGACATTCAAATAAAGATTCTTTACCTAGAACGGTGGGAATTTTACGTACAAGCTATCTAGTACTCCGTACATTATATTAGAGGGTTATGAGAAAGGTGAATAGGAGCATTTACCCAGTAATTTTCTAGTACCTCCTTTTGGAAATAAATCCACGAAAATTCAAGTTTAGAAAATTCTTGTTTAGAAATTTCAAGTGAAGAAAATTCATGTTTAGAAATTTCAAGTTTAGAAAATTCATGTTTAGAAAAATCAAGTTAAGAAATTTCAAGTTTAGAAAATTCAACAAAAAGGATACGACCAATGAAAATCGAGAAACTGTTATGAGCCGCCTTAATAACAAGTAAAACTGTTAAAACGGACTATCAGGACGGGCCAACCCGTCCATGATGGGCCGATGGCAGACTGAGAGAGAGAGAACAATAATGTGGCGATGGTGGACTGACTGGTCGACACTGAGTCTGTGATGGGTTCTACTTTAACTCTTTTCACATTTTAGCTTTTCACTTCACTTTGAATTTGAATATTGATCAACATGCAAGTGCAATGCATAATTTACTTAGCATGTAAACCTGCATATTAACCTGAATATTTAGATAGATAATTGCCTTAGCCCGTGACCTATGCATATTAAGCCCGTTAAACCTGCTTTTTAGCGGATTTATAATTTGCAAACTCAATCCATCTTTTTTACTTAGCACGGATTAATCCAATGGATTTGACTCATTTTAATAACTCTAATTACAAGAATGGATTGATTGACTGTTGACTTGGAACATGGAAGTATGATTGAAGTGGTTAAGAATTAAACATATATGTACTGTATGCGAATGACGTCATGATATGTAGAGGTAGCTGTCGTAGACCGATCGAGAGGTGACGAGAACACGTCTTAATTACTCCTTTCACACACAATAGTTCGAGTACCTTCGCAATTAATAATTTTTAATATTAGAAAGCTTATATTTAAAACACTTTTACATTTAATATTAGTTTTAATCGATATAAGATAAAACTCTTTTTAAGTGGGATATTACTTCTAAGAACTTATTTTTAACACCATACTTTAAGCATCGATATCTTATTCATCCAAAACTTGATTTGAACAAATAAATATATCATTTTGATGCTCTTGTCGAGTAGAACATATTAGCACAATTATTTTTTTCAACAAACAAATGACACGTAAAGAAATTCGTGCCTCAAGTTGCATAATTTCTTTTACTAAAAACACTAATTTTTTTAACAAGTATTATACTTTAAATCTTGATATTTTATTCATCTAAAACTCAATTTGAACAAATAAATATATTATTTCGATACTCTCACTGAGTAGAACACATTTGTGCAATTACCTTCGCTAACACGCTAACAAACAAATAACACTTAAAGAAATTCGTGTCTCAAGTTGCACAATTTCTTTCACTAAAAACACTAATTTTTCAACAATATAATAATGTATCCCATATTAGTTAGAAATTGATTTTGGTTTAAAAAAATACTATAGTATTATTAAGTATCAATAATAGAGATGTATCATACATTGGTTGGAAATTGATGTTGATTTTCAAAGTCATTTAATAAAAGATTTCAACCATTATTACCAATAAAAGTTGTATATCTCACATTGGTTAGAAAATGATGTCGATTTTGAATTATTTTATATTATTACCAAGAAAAGAGATGTATAACACATTGTTTAAAAAGAAAAGGTTAGATTATAAAGTTTTTAGACTAAAGACTTTCACTTTTACAAGAGATGTATCTCACATTGGTTACAAAATATTCTACTATCATTACCAATAGAAGAGATGTATCTCACATTTGTTAGAAATTGATGTTGTTTTAAAAATCTTATTATTAATTACCAACAGAAGAGTTGTATCATACATTGGTTAGAAAGTAATATTGATTTTCAAAGTCTTTTGTTAAAAGACTTCTACTATTATTACCAATAGAAGATGCATATCTTATATTGATTATATATATATATATATATATATATATATATATATATATATATATATATATATATATATATATATATATCACACATTTGTTTTAAATTGATATTGATTTTAAATTACTATTATTACCAATAAAAGAGATAAATCTTACATTGGTTAAAAATGATGTTTATTTTAAAACACTTTAAATAAAAAGATTTCTAATTTTATCATCAATAAAAGAGAATAGAAAAGATGTATCATATTATATAGAAATAGATGTTGGTTTTAGATTTTTATTAGATAAAAAACTTCTACTACTATTACTAAATAATGAGACGTATTCCACATTTGTTAGAAAGTGATGTATGTATTTAAAGTTTTTTTAATAAAAAACTTAATACTAATAGAAAAAATATGTATTTCACACTGGTTAGGAAAATGATATTGGTTTAAAATGTTTTTAGATAATGTATCTCACATTGTTTTTAGATATTAATCTCTACTATTAATCTCTTCTACTGTTAATAGTAGAAATCTTATATATATATAACAATTTACAACCAACATTATTTTCAAAGCAATATGGAGATAAACTCTTCTATTAATAATAAAATGTTAGATTTTTAATCTAATGACTTTTAAAACCAAAATAAATTTATAAATAATATGAAATATATCTCTACTAATATTACCAATAGAAAAGATGTATCTTACATTGATTATAAATTGATATTAGTTTTGAAAGTATTTTGATAAAATATTTCTACTTTTATCACCATAGAATAGATGTATCTTACATTGTTTAGAAAGAGATGTTAGTTTTAAAAGTCTTTAATTTACTCTTATTACCAATAAAATATATGTATCTCATATTGTTTAAAAATAAATGTTGGTGTAAAAAGTCTTTAGATTAAAGACTTTTTGTTACAAATAAAATAGATGCATATATCTCACATTGGTTACAAAATATTATACTATTATTATCAATAGAAGATATGTATCTCACATTGGTTAGAAATTAATCTTGGTTTTGAAAATATTATTATTACCAATAGAATACATGTATCATACATTTGGTAGATGACAATGTTGGTTTCCAAAGTCTTTACATATAAGACTTTTACCATTATTACTAATAGAAGATGCATATTCTCACATTGGTTAGAAAAGGTTATGTTGATTTTAATTTTAGATTAAAAAAAAATTTTTTAAAACTATCATTACTAATAGAAGAGATATCCTATATTGGTTAAAAATGATGTCGGGTTTAAAAGTCTTTAAATAAAAGACTTTTAATTTTATCATCAATATAATAGAAAATATTTATCTCACATTATTTAAAAATAAATGTAGGTTATAAATTTTTTAAGAAAAAAAAACTTCTACCATTATTATCAAATGAGGATATGTATCTCACATTGGTTAAAGAGTGATGCTGATTTTAAAAGTCTACCATTGTTAACAATAGAAGAGAAGTATTTCACATTGGTTAGAAAAATGATAGTAATTTAAAAACTTTTTAGATGATAAATCTCACATTGGTTACAAAGAAATGTATTACACATTATTTAGAAATGAGTATTGGTTATAAACGTTATTAGATAAAGGCTATTTTATGTTATTACCAATAGAAAATATGTATCTCTCATTGTTTAGAAATGAATGTTGGTTAAAAAGTCTTTTATCTACTACTATTATTACTAATATAAAATATGTATACCACATGGCAGAATGTGGTGTTGGTTTTAAAAGTATTTAAATAAAAAACTTAAACTTTCATTACTAATAGAAGAAGAAAATAAGTATCTCACATTGCTTAAAAATGAATTATTAATTTTTTTAAAACAAAAAGACTACTAATATTATTATCAAGTTAGATGTTAATTTTAAAAGTCTTTAGATTAAAGATTTTTACTATTATTACTAATACAAAATCTGTATGTCACGTTAGTTAGAAACTTATGTTAATTTTAAAAATATTTAGGTAAAAAAATTTGTTTAATATTAGAAACAATAGAAAAAAATTATTATAACCATAGAATAGATTAACAATCTAATTATAATGTCCAAAAGTTATATTATTATTACAAAAATATATATTTATCTCACATTATACCTGTAAATAACTAGTGTATGTGAATATCCAACTACAAATTAAATGCATTGGTAATTTCAAATACTCCACTTGTATATCTCAAATTGTCAAATAAACTAATCTAAATTAGACATAGAATTACTGACTCAGTTTCTAAATAATTGTCATTCCTTCATTTTTTTTTGTCGATTAAAAAAAAAAATTGTCCTGTTTATTAACTATCCTTCTTAGAATACACTTTACCATTTAATCTTACTTGTTTCTTCCAACTTTAATTATGACCACATTCATAAGGACCTTTATAAAAAAAGCTAAAAATTATATAAACATTTATAATAGACTTAATTAGTTTTTAGTAAACGATATGTTGGGTTAAACAAAATAACTATTTAGGAATAGAGGGAGTAATACATTATTGAGATAGCATGGATTCGAACATTATTTTGTTGTTGCGTGCCTCGAAGAATGTACAAAAACTCCCCGCACTGTTTCATCGATCTATTGTTTTTCTGTTTGAAGGCCAATGGTGAAGCATTTCCCGACCATCAATTGGAACCTCTACTTTCTATTCGTAGAATTCCTCTTCCGATTAATCTTCAACAACTATAGATCAATTACAAGCTTTCTATATATCCGTAGGACTGGTTTAGTTTTGGTTGTGTTTTAATTCAACTTTGAGTTGTCTTGCAAAGTTTTATTGTAGCAGGGGAGATGCGGTCGTGTCTCCATCGGTAAAGCAATCGCGTTTGGAGTCTAGAAAACAGGGTGATCTCTAAAGTTTACGCGGTCGTAAACAATGCGACCATGTTGTGAGGTGATCAAGCGGTCACGTTGAGTATGTTAAGCAACTGTTAGGCCAGAAAACAGAGCAAACTCCCATAAAGGTTTATAACCATAGTGTTGTGCCAAATGTTTATAAAGCATCACCAACGAGAAGACTGAGATGTTTATAAAGCTTTGCAAAACATTCAAAAGGTTTATAACCACAGTGTTGTGCCAAGTCACTACTTGAAGGTTTGAAAATGTTGTAAAATAACAACCGATTTATGCATGCCATGGTGAATTTTTCTTTTTTTAAAAGTTTAACAAATGGTAGAGAAAAAATTTATAAAAAATAAAATATTTAGTAGTGAGTCCAAGTTATAAAGATTTTATAAGTTTATCTACAATGGTTAAAAGGCTAATAAAAAAAGTACATAAAGAAATGATATGTCATGATGGATAAACCTTTTGAAGGTTTATTGTTTGAGATGCTCTAATGCCTCCGTTTGTTATGAGCCATATCATGCGAAAGAATTATGGCATGTTCTATAAACCTATATCCTGTTTATTAACTAACCTTTTTAGAATATATTTTACTATTTAATCTTACTTTTTTATTCAAATTTTAATTATGGTCACATGTACATGAACTTTTATAAAAAAACTAAAAATTATACAAACATGTATAATACAATTAATTAGTTTTTAGTAAACGATATGTCGGGTTAAACAAAACAACTATTTAGGAACAGAGGGAGTAGTACATTATTGAAATGGCATGGATTCGAACATTATTCCGTTGTTTCGTGCCTCGAAGAACCTACAACAACTCCCAGCACCTGTTTCATTCGTTCGATTGTTTTTCTGCTTGAAGGCCAATAGTGAAGCATTTCCCAACCATCAATTGGAACCTCTACTTTCTATACGTAGAATTCCTCTTCGATTTGATCAATCTTGAGCAACTGTACTCTCTATATCATATCAATATTTAGCTAGTACTCCCTTTATTCCTAAAAAATAATTGCATTTCGAACTTTCTCGGACAATTTAATTGAACTTTCACTGAAAATTTATAAAAATTTACTTGTCATTATGAAATTTCAGAAATTGTTATCGACTATTCTTCAAAAGAAGAGTTTATATCCGCTACATTATTTTATCAACTACATTAATTTAAAGTTAAGTTTATTAAAGGCGAAAAAACCCTCTTGTATAATTATGTCATGAATTATATGAATAAAAATTAGTATATGTTTTATTATTAATATCACAAAAAATATGATTTACTAATATAAATGTAAATCTTAATTTTAATATTAAAATTCATATTTAATGTTACTTTCATTTTAGTTATAAAATTTCATGTTTAGAAAATAGTTCTTCATTTATGGTAGAAATACAATTTTACTTTTTATTCATGAGCATAATTTGTTGATCTTATAAGAAAATATAATATATTTAATATATATTATATTTATAGTATTAGTAAATATAATATATGTGTAATATATTATAATTATCTTTAGATTTACTTTCCTAATTTACTTGTATTTAGGTTTCCTAGTTCCTCTTGTATTTAGGTTTCCTAATCCCTCTTGTATTTAGACTCTCTAGGTTAAACTTGTGTAGCAAGTATTGTACTCCTATAAATATGTTCACAATATCAATGGAAAGGATATGCCATTATTCTAAATTTTATCGGTTTCTACATGGTATCGAGCCTCGCTCTTAAAACCTACAACCACCATCTTCCGCAAATCACGACTTCCTCGACCCTAAAACTTCCTCCCATACGGCAGTCGCCAATCCGGATCGACAACCATACCAACCCGTTCATCGTTCGATCCAGGCGACTCTCCACAGCAAGCCCACCTCCCTCCCTTTGAGCAACCAAAGGACACCTTGGCCAACCAAGCTTTGACAAGCTCGCCTTGGTCCTTCCTAACCGCCTCTCCAGTTAGCACCCACTAAACCACCAACCTTAGCCTCCTTATACCTTCCTCCCACCAACCGGTGCCAACCCAGATCGACCACCCAACCCAGCTCGGATCGGCACCCATCACCAGTAACGCCCGGTTTCCCCATGCAACACCAAGGATACCTCGGCCAACCAAGCTCGGCGAGCTCGCAGAGGACCTTCTCGGCCACCCTAACCAAACCTTACGCCTCCATATATCTTCCTTACATCGAATCGGCCAACCCGGATCGACCACCAAACCCAGCGTTCGAGATCCATGGCACATCGCCACAGTAAACGCCAAGTTCCCTAGCGACAAGGACACCTCGGCCAACCACGCTCGGCGAGCTCATGAGGACCTTCCTCAACCACCCCAACGGACTTCGCAATCATAACCCTTCATCTCACCACACCTCACGCCCTCCTACACCTTGGCACCTCATTGTTTATCACACCACTGTCAAAACCCTCTTCACGTTCATCGAGCACCCCCGAGGACTCTCGGCAAACCCGGTTGTGATCGGCTCGCCGGCGCCCTCCTAACCCGGCCTTCTCCTGCGAGAATCCCGGCCACTTGGCAAACCCAGCTTGCTCCTCTGAAGGCAAGCTTGCCAACTCCCTCCTTCAACGGCTTCGGAGGGCCCCTCTCTCCACACGCCCTCCCTCAACCCGCTGTTCTCGAGTAGTTCGGCATCCTTGGCAAACCCGGCTCGTCCTCCTCCCCGGAAGGCAAGCTTGCCACCGCCTCCCTCCACAGCTCGTTTATCGAGCAACTCCCGAACCACTCGGCAAACCCGGCTTTCATCGGCTCATTGCAGTCCTCCCTCAGCGGCTCGCCCCTCGAGCAACTCACGGACTCTTCGGCAAACCGGCTTTCATCGGCTTCAGCTGCGATCCTCTCTCAACGGCTCGCCCCTCGAGCAACTCACGGACTCTTCAAAGCAAACCCGGGCTCTCGCGGCTCGTAGAAGACTCCTCAACCAGCTCGCTTCTCGAGCAACTCACGGACTCCTCGGCAAACCCGGTTCTCACCAGCTCGCTGTAATCCTCCCTCAAACAGCTCGCCCCTTGAGCAACTCACGGACTCTTTAGCAAACCCGGCTCGCACCAGCTCGCTGCAGTCCTCCCTCAAACAGCTTGCTAGCTTCTCGAGCAACTCAGGACTCCTCGGCCACCGGCTCTCGCGGCATTTCGCCAGGCGACTCTCCCTCCACCGGCTCGCTCCTCGAGCAAACCATGTCTTCAGCAAACCAGGCTCTCACCAGCTCGCCGAAGACCCCTCACTCAAGAACTTGTCTTCCTCGGAAGACCCAGCTCGCCGACCCCTCCCTTACCAGCTCGCCGCCGATCACCCTCTCATTTTCAACTCGCACTCAGTCCTCATATTCTTCTCAAGATTTGTCTCTCCTAACGGTGATCCATCTTGCGGGAGCATATAAGAGAATATAATATATTTAATATATATTATATTTATAGTATTAGTAAATATAATATATGTGTAATATATTATAATTATCTTTAGATTTACTTTCCTAATTTACTTGTATTTAGGTTTCCTAGTTCCTCTTGTATTTAGGTTTCCTAATCCCTCTTGTATTTAGACTCTCTAGGTTAAACTTGTGTAGCAAGTATTGTACTCCTATAAATATGTTCACAATATCAATGGAAAGGATATGCCATTATTCCTAAATTTTATCAGTTTCTACAGATCTTATATGAAGTTGTCGACAATATCAACAGAATCCTTGCATGTTGCAATCCGCCAATGTGTGAAATCGCACTTTGTCGAGACACTGTGTTTCAACAGTACACATAAACCGACATCTGTCCCAAGTTAGTAATAGCTCCAGTTTTGTGTTTTTTTAAATCGTTAAATTTTATTTTCAAAATATTATTTCTAAAATATCGAGATCAACTCATTTTACAGTTCTAACCAATATTTATTGTGGCAACGAAATGTGGATCGACGTTAGTAGGGTTGAAAGATTTTAAAATAGGGACGAAAGCGGATGAGAATGAGGAGGAATTGAAGAAAAAGGTTTACGTTGGAGGAGAGGAAGAAAAAAATAAGAAAACTTATGACGGAGGAGGAGGAAGAAGAAGATGGAAGACATGAACATCTGGTCCATTATAATCTTGCATTGCGATTCATGGAATTTGCAGCGCGATACATCAATTGGTTGTTTGACTTATTTTATCGTGATGCAAAAATTGGATTAGTTAATTTAAATTGATACATCGAGATGCATAAATTGATGTAGTACGAATTGTACGATGTATAAATTAGATTAGGTAATTTAAATTGATGCAAGGCAATGCATAAATTAATGCAGTGCGATACACATCGAGTAAGTGATTTGAAGCGTGCCTTCAGTTCATTAAGTGTATCGTATAAATTTTTGCCCTCAAAAATGTCTTTTAATTTCCGGTTTAAAACTAACATGGTGGACTGTAGCGGTTACAAATTTTGAAAAAAAAGATCGATCCGAATTTACCTCTTAAATTTAAAATTAGACCCAAAGTTTAGAAAATATAATCACCCAAAAACCAAAAATATATACCATATTTTATAATATTATCATATTAAACAAATTAAGCACACAAATCCATAAAATTTTGAAATATTGTCCAACTTTTAATTTTTTTTAAAACATTTAATTCAAAAGTATCATCCTTCTAAACTTTCTTGAAGCAAAGTTTCTAATTAGGTCTTCAAAACCAATTTTTTTAAGAAACGCCATAATCAATTCTTATCAAAACTAATTCTTTAAGTCTCTCATAATATTAGGGTGATTACCGTGCCGGTCCCTTTTCCAACTTTTACAATCAGTACAATGCCCAATATTTATTATTAACCGGTAAAAGACACTTTTTGGGAAGAAAAAATCAGTATACCCTTAATGAAATTCAATCAGGCACGCGCTGCATCGTAATTACAAGTCAATGCGTCGCAAATTCCAATTTCTTCATCGAGAATCTAATTAAATGCATCGCAATTCCAAAATTGTGCATCGGGATTTTTCAAATCGGGAATCCAATTTGTGTGCATCGCCTATCCAAATTGTGCATCAGGATTTACTTTTGTATTCCAATTCCAATTCCAAATTGATGCATCGCAATTTCAATAGTTGCATCGCAAATCCAATTGATGCACAATTTGGATTTGCATTCCAATTCCAATAGTTGTATTGTAATTCCAAATTTATCGGGGTTTACTTTTGTATCTAAAAAAAATATTACTAACATGATTTTATCACATATTATATTCTCAAATTCAGTCAAAACCAATACAAACACGTAACGAAAATTATAACCTTTTGAGGTCTTTCTCGATTGTTGGAGCAGTTGAAATCGAACTGGTGCCTTTAGTTTCTTCGATCTGGGTCATTCCATTGGACTTAGAGCTGTCAATGTGGATTGGCGGGACGGACCAACCTGCAATCCACTATAACCCGTCATTTAGCGAGGTGAGACGAGCTAGCCCACGAATGTGGCAGGCCTAGAAATTGCCAACCCAGCACAACCAATCATGGGCTGTGGGTTAGGCGGGTCAACCCACCAACTTTTTCTCTCAATTAATCAAATAATATATATTAATAATAAAAAACACAAAAATCTCACAATTTATTAAAAACTTATATTTTCTACAGTTATATTCTAAATAGCATTTTTAACAACTTTCTTTAATATTAATAGTATAAAATGAGAAATAAATAGAAATAAAAAACTATTTTATCATTACTCTTTTTGTACGTTTTTATTAAAAAAAATCGTAAAATATTACGGTTAATCTACCTTATTCTGACATTTGTTGGTTGTTGCTGTAAGAGCCACTTTTTAAAGAATTCATGATAATTTACTAATATTTTATATAAAAAATTAATCTCACATTTTTAGTGAAAATGATTTAAACTCATAGTTTGAAACTTGTGTTATTTGTAACTAGTAAGTGGCCGCCACGAGCTCAATCTGTTTGATCCGCCTCCTAATGGATTTCTATTTTCCCAACCCAATTAATCTCTTTTAGGTGGCGGGACGTGCTAGCCCAACCCGTTTTGACGGCTCTAAATTTGGACCGAAGTATCTCTCCTTTGCCTTCCTCTACTATCTTAATTATGTCTAAGTGGTTTGAAGACCTATTTACTCTAATAATTCTTTTGCAAAACTGGGGGTTTAAGGAAACATTTCTTAAAATTGAGGAGTTGGAGAGGAAACCCAAATGGTAGCCATTGAAGAAATGCATTGAGAGTATTGAGTTCATATTCTTCAAAATTTGTCCCACTCGAATATCATGGATGTGTATGTGTGAGAGAGATAGAAAGAGACGGTTTATCAGTCCTTTATCCGTCTTTGGACGAAGGGCATTTAAAGAAGAATCTTGACGAAAGCAGAATTGTTTTACGGTTCAGAACTATTTTTTTCAATTTGTTTTTGTTTTTGTTTTTACATTTTAAGCGTATAAATGCATTGCATCCTACTTATCTCCCTCTTCAGTATCTCTTGATTTTTCCATATGGCGAGGATGGGTACAGAGAAGATATTCCATTTTTTGAAATAAAAGATGATTCAAAAGGACAGAAAAAAGTATAAGAGAATTTTTTGTGTATAGATTGAATGAAAGGGATTGCGAGCCGACAACCATTATGTTTTCCAGAAGACTATATCAACAATTTGTGGTCGATGTGTATACTATGATTGAAAGTTCTCGGTTACTACACATTCAGTTTAATCAGAAGCAACTGCGTTATGAAATGTATAAAGGGTTGCATGAAGCTTTATTACGTGGTGAAACAGATGCGTCGACACAAGGGAAAAGAATTATATTGCCCTCATCTTTTACTGGAGGAGCCAGATTCATGATACAGAACTATCAAGATGCTATGGCTATATGTAAATGGGCAGGTTACCCAGATTTATTTCTGACATTTATATGTAATCCTAAATGGCCTAAAATTCTTAGATTTGTTGAAAAACGTGGATCAAAGCTTGAAGATCGACCGTATATTGTTTGCAGAGTATTTAAGGTGAAGCTTGATGGGCTGATCAACGATCTTCGTAAAAACAAGATTTTTGGAACTGTTCGATCAGGTACCTTTCTCTTTTATTTATAGATGAATATCTAAAAAACATATAAACTATATTTTACGATTCAAATTTATTTACACTTATTATGGTTTATATGTGTACTATTTTTTCAGTAATTTATACTGTAGAGTTTCAGAAGAGGGGTTTGCCGCATGCTCACATATTATTGATCCTTTCTACTAAAGACAAATATCCGACCGCGGATTCTATTGATCGCATAATTTCGGTAGAGATTCCCGATGAAAATGAGGATCCAATTTACTATGCTGCAGTTCGAGATTTTATGATACACGGTCCGTGTGGTGGTGATTAAAAGAATGCTCCTTGCACGATAGATGGTCGTTTTTAAAAGCATTTTCCAAAACAAAATTGTTGAAACGACTACAATTGACGAAGATGGATATCCAATGTACCAACGTTGGGATAATGGAAGGACGATAGTTAAGAATGGAGTTGTGTTTGACAATAGACATGCGTTCCTCATAATAGATACTTATTGGTTACTTATGGGGCCCATTTGAATATTGAGTGGTGTCATCAATCGTGCGCGATAGAATATTTTTCAAGTACATAAACAAGGGCAACGATCGCATGACTGCGACATTTTATCAAAGGTCAGGTGATGATAGGGTGGATAAGAATATCGATGAAGTTAATTTGTACTACGACTGTAGGTACATTTCATCTTGTGAATCTACTTGGAGAATTTTTGGATTTGAAATATAGTACAAAGACCCCCCCGTTGTGTGTCTAAGTTTTCATCTTCCGAATCAGCAAA
This sequence comes from Codonopsis lanceolata, assembly GCA_013146195.2. Classification (NCBI taxonomy): domain Eukaryota; kingdom Viridiplantae; phylum Streptophyta; class Magnoliopsida; order Asterales; family Campanulaceae; genus Codonopsis; species Codonopsis lanceolata. The sequence goes on along the minus strand of CM028379.1, from coordinate 73,209,781 downwards.
ACGTTGTTTTCTCAGATTCAGATAAAATTGATTATATCATGGATCGGGAATCCATAAAAGATAGCATGTTTTTGGCATGGATGGAAGCTAATAAGAAATACCCTCTAGCAAGAGAACTGACATATGTAGAATTTCCCAAGAAATTTATTTGGAATTCGAAAACACATGAATGGATCCCAAGAGTACAAAATAGTTTTGCAATTGGACGAATTTTTTTGTTCCTCCAGGATTTGGTGATTTGTACTACTTGAAATGCCTCCTAAATATAGTTCGAGGAGCCACTTGCTATGAAGATTTATGTTTAATACACAGGGTGCAGTATCGTTCTTTTCGAGATGCTTGCAATGCGCTGGGATGGTTAAATGATGATAAGGAGTACATAGGTGGGATAATCGCGGCTATCCATTGGGCATCAACTCAATCATTGAGAACTCTTTTTTCCACTCTATTATCATCTGGATCGATGAGTCAACCTGAAGTAGTTTGGGGTACGTGTTGGTCATATCTAGCTGATGACATTCTATACAACCAACATACTTTACTTCAGTATCAAGGTATGTAACAATTACTTCTTTTACATATTTTAAATTGCTACGTATCTCGTAATAATTATTTTAAATTTTGTAGGTTTCCAATTAAACGATGATCAAATTAGGAACTATGCACTTGTGGAAGTTGAGAAGAATTTAAAACGTTATGGAAGGAGTCTACCTGAGCTCCAATCAATGCCATTTCCAGATGATCAGTTTTTTGAATTCTCGCATAACAGATTAATACACGATGAGATGTGTTATGATCAAATAAGCTTGGTAGAAGAACACAAGAAGTTCCTGTCAAATTTGAATGACGAGCAACGCCATGTTTATGACAGTATCATCAAATCAACTAATTCAGACATGGGAAAGATTTTTTTCGTGTATGGTTATGGAGGTACTGGGAAAGCGTTCATTTGGAAAACTCTATCTGATGCATTTAGATCATAAGGAGAGATTGTATTAAACGTGGTGTCAAGTGGTATGACTTCTCTTTTGTTTCCTGGTGGGAGAATTGCTCATTCATGATTTAAAATTCCTTTTAATCTGAACGAAGATTCGACTTGTAACATAAAACAATGGAGTCCTACCGCGAAGCTTATACTTAAAGCCAAGCTTGTTATATGGGACGAGGCTCCAATGATGCATAATGTTGAGAATGAGATGGCTCGATTAACCATGCAACAGGCCAAAGGCATTTTGGGTTTTGGACAAAGGCATTTTTGGTTTTGGGATTGAGCGATCGCTCAGTGGTTAGGCTGAGCGACCGCTTGATCAAGATTCCTTCGAGCCGTGCTACTGTATTTTGTGCGGTCACCCAGTACTTGGGCTGAGCGACCACTTAACCTCGTTTTTAGGGTTTTGCTTCTTTGTCCATTTTTTATCCTTTTAAGGGTTTTAGGGTTTCTATTGTATCCATATAAATAGTTGTATCCCTATAATGTTTTCAAGGGGGTCTCTAATAAAATTTCAACAGTCCGTTGGCCCCAATCTCTCTCTCTTCATTGTGATTGATCCTATTATACTTTGCCAATTTGTTTGCCAGTCTTCTGCTGTACACAACAACTGGTATCAGAGCATATATATGTCAACATGTCTGCTTTAGGATCAGGTTTCTCTTCTTCCAAACAAGAAGTTCAGAAGTTCGATGGAACGGGGAATTTCGCTTTGTGGCAGAGAAGGGTTAAGGATGCTTTGGTGCAGGCTAGTTTAGGGAAGGTTCTTCGGAACAAAACTAGACCTGAAGATGCAAAGGAGGATGATTGGAAGGAACTCCAATGGAGGGCTGTCTCAACAATTCGTTTGTGCCTTGCGGACGAATTGGTGTATCCTGTAATTAATGAAGAGTCGGCTACCGAGGTATGGGAAATTTTAGAGGTAAAATATATGTCAAAATCCTTGTCAAATAAACTACATCTCAAGCAAAGGTTATATGGGCTTAAGATGGTAGAAGGGGCTGATCTCAACGCTCACATAAACACGTTTACTCAAATCATCAATGATTTTCTACGAGTGGAGGTGACGTTTGAGGAAGAAGACAAGGCGTTGATGCTACTAAATTCGTTGTCGTCTTCCACAACGTATGAAAATATTGTAACTACGTTGACGTGGGGGAAAGATACTCTTGAGTTGGGACATGTTACAAAGGCTCTCTTAGCTTTTCATCAACGAAAGAAAATGGTTGTTGATGAACCACTAGGAGAAGGACTGTATGTGAAGGAGAGCAAGGATCGTGGGAGGACACAATCCAGAGACAACTCAAAGAAGCATCAGAATTCCCGGTCGCAGTCAAGAAAGAAGTACAAGGGAAATTACTACAAGTGTGGGAAGAAGGGGCACAAGAGGCAGGATTGTCCGGAGAAGGGCAATAATGGTGTTGGTTCGTCGAAGTCAGCTAATGTAGTTATGGATTGTTCAGATGAAGATGGTGATATGCTCTTAATTTCATCAACAATAGACCGCCCTGCAGATTTCTGGATTCTGGATTCAGCATGTTCGTTTCATGTAACATCCAATCGTGATTGGTTTGACACCTACAAGTCAGTTAATCTGTAGTAGTTACTATGGGTAATGGTACATCTTGTAAAATTGCTGGCATAAGTACTATTAGAATTAAAATGTTTGATGGTGTGGTACGAGCGTTGTGTGATGTTAGACATGTACCAGAAGTTTCAAAAAATCTGATCTCATTGGATACTTTAGACTGTAATGGCTATAGTTATAGATCTGAAGATGGTATGATGGGAGTTTGTAAGGGTGCATTGGTGGTGATGAAGGGTGAGAGGGGATCCAAAAATATCTATAGATTGCTCGGTAGCACCGTTGTAGGTGGAGCTAGTTCTGTAGAGTCGAAACATGAAGTAGATGAGGCTACTATTCTTTGGCACATGAGATTAGGTCACATGGGGGGAAAGAGGTATCAAGGAGCTTCATAAGAGGAATATGTTAAAGGGTGTTAAAATTTGCAAACTTGATTTTTGTAAGTACTATGTTCTTGGAACGCAAAACATAGTGCAATTCAAGACGGCTAAACACACAACAGAGGGAATCCTTGACTACATTCATACTGATGTTTGGGGGCCAGTAAGAACAGCATCAAGGTATGGACATTTGTACTTCGTGACATTTATTGATGAATTTTCAAAGAAAGTTTGGGTTTACTTCATGAAGCACAAGAATGAGACTTTTGAGAAGTTCAAATTGTGGAAGGCTGAAGTGGAAAATCAAATGGGCAAAAAAGTTAAATGTTTGTGAAGTGACAATGGTACAGAGTACACGTATAAGGGGTTCAAGAAGTTTTGCACGGAGCATGGAATCAAAAGGCACTCTATACAGTACGCAGGACACCACAACAAAATGGTGTGGCAGAATGGTTAAACCGATCTATTGCGGAAAGGGCTCGGTGTCTACAATTGAATGCAGGGTTAGCAAAGTGTTTTTGGGCAGATGTAGTGAGTATGTCTTGTTTCTTAATAAATAGATCACCAAGGGCGTCACTAGATTGCAAGGTTCCAGAAGAGGTATAGACGGGTTCTGAGTTAGACTACTCTGATATTCGAGTGTTTGCGTGTCCATCCTATATGCATATACCTAGTGAAGAAAGATCGAAGCTTGATCCAAAGTCCAAACAGTGTATCTTTCTCAGTTTCATGAAAGGGGTACAGACTTTGGGATCCCAAGTCAAGGAAGGTGGTGATCAGCAGGGATGTGGTTTTCGATAAGAAAGATATGTTAAAGTGTACTCATGAAGAAAAGGAGAAACATGTGCCAGAAAACGAAAGGGGTAATGAGAATGTTATTGAGGTGAAGCTACCGGATCGATTTGGATCGCACTCTTCCTGATCCTAAGGTAACTACACAGGAAGTTGAAGAAGAAAATCCTTCAAGTGGAAGACCCAAGAGAACAATCAGACCACCAGTCAAGTATGGGTTTAAAGATTTGGTTTCATATGCTCTTGCTCTTAGTGGTGGAGATCCAAATACTTATCAGGAGGCGATAAAAATTCCAGAAAAAGATAAGCGAGTGACTGCTATGGTGGAAGAGTTGGAATCACTTCACAAGAATAACACATGGGAGTTGGTGTAATTTCCCAAAGGGAAGCGAGCAATTGGTTGTAAATGGGTATTCAAGCGAAAGGAATCAGTATTAGAAAAAGAGGGGGAAAAGTTCAAGGCACGGTTACTGGCAAAGGGGTACTCACAGCAACAAGGGATAGATTATAATGAGATTTTTTCACCTGTTGGGAGACACACTTTGTAATACCCCGATTTTCGGTTAGCTTGAATTGCATGCAATGCTCGTATTTCTTCCCTTGTTGATTGCTTGTTTGGTTTGTGAAAGAGTCTAGATCTGTATGAGAGATCACATTAAGACCAAAATACTATTAAGAGATGCCCTATAATTGTTGACTTGCTAAAGTCACAAGTCGTAACTCAACGATAGTCGGAATGCGACGCGATTGAGAGTTTGCTTGCGTTTTATGATCCTTACCTTGATTTGGTCCTAGATCTTTACATGATGATTGCTTAACATGTTTATATGTGTTAGACTTCGAGTTCGATGCATTCCTTAAGTCTTGTGAGGTTTTGACGCTTCGAGGATAGCAATCATCCTTATCGTATAGTTCGAGATTGAGCCGTGTGATCGTCTCGTCTTTCGGGAGTTTTTTTCTCCTATCTGTTGTTTAACATCTGAGAAGCATTCAGGTCTATTCAATAGCCTTTTCAAGTGTTTATAATCTTGTGTTGTTGCCCGTCGGTTTGTGGTTTCATTCATCGTTTCGTTAGCGAGTTGTTATGCCTTCCGCCGGTTTCGCTCCGAGTTGTTTCGGGAGTTGTTTATGGGTATTGACCTACTTTGAAAGTGGTTTGAGACTTGATTGGCTTATCTAAGTGTTTGAGGTCATTAAGGGTTGAATTATAGGCCATTTTGAAGCTTTAAGGCTTGCGGTTGCATGCGGGAAGGATCGTACACGAAAGTGGTTACAAAAATTGGAAGTCTAGGTTGTCAGGGACCATGTGCTCACATGGTGGTCATGCCATGCGACCGCATGGCCTTCGAGGCAGCCTAGTCCCTGTTTTATTTTTTGAATAGAATTTCCTATCCTACACTCCCTAAACCCCCTCTGAACCCTTCCTAACACCCATACTTAGTTCTAATCATGTCCTAACATATTTGGGTAGTTAATTAAGGTTTGATTAGTGGTGGATTACATCTAATGATCACTAATTGTACTAGGGAAATTCCTATTGTGCCCTCTTTAGTTGGGGATGTATAAATACACTAAGCCCTTTGTAAATTCAGAAAATCCCTTCATTTCATCCCTTCTTCACCATACGTATGATAGAGAGAGAGAGTGGGAGACTATAAGGGCTTTGAGCCCTAGCTTCTTCTTCCTCAAATCCGTGAAGATCCAACCGTCGGATTGCCTCCAAACTTGGGATTCTTGAAGCCCTTGACGAGTAGAACAACTTCACTTATCGGATTTTTATTCTTTGATGTTTTCATCCAAGATAGGTAAGCTACTACAATCCTCCTTCTATGGATTTTGTGCTCATTGACCCTAAGGAAAACAAAGGGGCTTTCTATTTTAGGTCAATGAGTACACATGTATGTTGTGTGTAATTTTATTTTGAGTTTGGATAAGTGAACTTGTTAGAAGCATGGATAGGATGCTTTCAATGTTTAATGAAGTATATTATTAAACTTCATTTTGTAAGTTTGGACTTTGAGCATGATGGTCATGATTTCCTAAAAACCTAGGGTTTGACTATATGTTTATGTAGTAAATGGGTTATTGATGATATGAATGATTTTTGGGGTTTCTATTGAATATTGTGGATTATTGGAATTATACATGGATGTATGTTTATGGTAGGAAGTATGCATGATGGACTTCTATTTTTGGTTGTGAGCATGAAAGATGAATTATCACAATGGATTACATGATTAAAATGTAAAGTTTGACTTTATTAGGTTGAGTTGACTTTTATGCATATAAGAGTATGTTGTTCAACTTTAATCCATGAAATTTAAGGTTATGAGCATGCTAGAGGAATTTACATCTTGATTATAAATTTACATCTTGAATTGTTAATGTCTATTTTGGGTGAAAGCATGTTTGATTAAATGCTATCTTGAGATACATGCTTGAAATGTGACGATTGACTCTAAAAATTAAGTGTTGATCTATGAACCATGTTTTGGGGATTTTGTTGGGAAGATATGGATTGTGTTGGGTTGCACAATGTTGTTAACCTTGAGAACTTAGCCATGAATTAATGCTAAGGAATAATAGGAAGACTATGATGCAAATAGCTTTTATGCCTTCAAATTTGGAAAGAGTAGAATTGACTCAACAGAGTCAATTATGGGATTTATATGAACATAGAGAATCACATATTGAAATCCTATGGAATTTGGGGTAGTTTTGATGGAGGTTAAGCCTCCGAGCATTTTCAAGTGTATGAAGAACACTTGGGTATTAGAGACTTGATATTATTGCTCTAATGTATTTATGTGTTAGTTAGCATAGAAATGCGTAACTATGTGATTTAAAAGTAAATATCTACTTGATTGGATTAGTACGGTGTGTTGTACTTTTCCTTTGGTTGAGCATGCAAGTATATATTACTTGTGCTTGTGTTGAGTCCAGCTGGCGTCTTTTGGTTTGAGTTTTTGGCGGGACGATGCATTGTCTTCATAAATTGTGGGATTCGTGATCGCAATGGATCGTCGTGCCGGGTTGCACACACCCCTCCATCGATGGCCACGGTGGGGATGTAGCTGATCATTGCTAGAGTAATACACCTACCTTTGATAGCTATGGAACCCGAGCGGGTATTGTCTCGGGGACGTCGATATCCACGAAATGGATATCCAGGACACATTTGGTTGCACGTGTTTTGCAGAAGCTACACGGTGGATGCGGAAAAGGAATCATCTTCTCTCTTATGTGGTTTATTATACGAGCACTTATATGAATTGTTGTGATACGTGGTTAATGATATGATTTACATGAGATGATGATTACTTGATGAAATGTTATAATAGAAATATATCATGCTAATGAAATGATGTTTTTTATGATATGATGTTATACTAAAAATATAACATGTTATTCTTGATTAAAATGGAAACAATAGTCTCCCATATATGAATTATTATATGAGTTGTGTTAAATGAAGAATTATGAGACTCATGGTATAATTGGGTTATGTGGATGGTAGTTTGATGATAGGTAAAAAAATGTGGAAATAAAATGCTACACATTTTTGGAATTGAGAATCATAATCTATTTGATATGAATTATTTTATGATAATTTATGAAGAACTATGTGACAATGGTTGGATTTGGTTTGTGTTGAGGATCATACCATGAAATGATATATCATAAGTATGACATGAGATGTACATGTTTTATTTTAGCATAATGCCATGCCATGATATTGCATCTTTAGTAGCTTACTAAGTCATTATGACTTACTTGTTTACTTTGTTTTCCTTAGATTCGAGCCGAGCTAGTGATTTGAAGGAATCTGCCGAGTCTACGGTAGAACGTTTGGTTCTTGTGAAGGTTGCCACTATTAATATTTTTGTAGCTTTGGTTTTTTGGAAAGGACGTTTGAGAAGTGAAGTTATATAAACTTCACTATGGGTAGTAAGTTGTGATTATTGATTTGATGATTGTACTTGTTAAATTACTAGTACTTGGTTTTTTATGAGCTGACAAATGTTAGTCAAGCCATGTTTATTTAATTAAATATTTATTCCATCTCGAGTTTGTTTATATTGTTGGTTGTTGTACTGCGGCATGTTTAGCTGTAGAGTGTGTAGACTATAGTTGTAGACTTAGTTTAATGTTGGGTTCCGGCTGTAACGTCGCCGATGACTTGGATATAATATTGTTAATAAATTGTAACAGGTGGTTTGTAGTACGTGTCCAATGTTGCGTCACGTGCGTCGAATTTTTGGGCAGAGAGATTTACTATCTCTTAGGTTGTTTTGTATTTCGGAGCTTGTTAGCTCGGGTTCCATTATGTTATTCGCTTCCGCATTTTGTTGAGTCATTAGTGTATCGCTGTTATAGACTTACCCTTTGCTTGTTAATTGTGTGTTCTGACGGCACGACCTTGGGGTCTCATATTGGGATTCGGGTCGGGTCGTCACACACTTCGATCAGAATTGTGTTGGGTCTTGTAGCATACTATGATATGGTGTTGGAGCAGATGGATGTGAAGACTGCTTTTCTACATGGTGAGTTAGAAAAACAGATCTTCATGGAGCAGCCACATGGGTTCAGTCATCTGGACAGGAGCATTTAGTTTGTAAACTGAAGAAGTCACTTTATGGGCTAAAGTAGTCTCCGCGACATTGGTACACGAGGTTCGACACTTATATGGTTAGTATTGAGTATTGGCTATAAGAGGTGTGAGTATGATTGCTGCGTGTATGTGAGAAGCCTTGATGATGGCTCTATTATTTTTCTGTTACTGTATGTGGATGATATGATTATTGCTGGTAGAAGTGTTAATGAGGTCAAGAAATTAAAGACCTTGTTAAGTAAGGAATTTGACATGAAGGATTTGGGGGTTGTCAAGAAGATTCTTGGTATGGAGATTCTTCGAGACAGAAAATCTAGAAGATTGTGGTTGTCTCAAGCCGGCTATGTTGAGAAGGTGTTAGAGAGGTTTAACATGGGAGATGCAAAACCAGTGACAACACCATTGGCGAATCACTTCAGTTTATCTACCTCAGATTCCCCAACTACAGTTGAAGAAACTCAACACATGTCAAAGGTTCCCTATGCAAGAACAGTGGGATGTCTCATGTATGCCATGGTATGTACTAGACCAGATTTGGCACACTCAATCGTGTGGTAAGCAAGTATATGGCTAATCCAGGCAGACAACATTGGGAGGCAGTCAAGTGGATTTTCAGATATTTTAAATGCACTGTGGACTATGGTATTATGTTTGAGAAGCAGAGTGTGGGGCTTTCAGTCGTAGGGTATGTTGATTCAGATTATGCAGGCGATAATGATCGTAGGAGATCTACCACATGTTATGTGTTTACCCTAGCAGGTGGACCTATATGTTGGAGAGCTATGCTTCAGGCCATTATTGCATTGTCTATGACCGAGGCGGAATGCATGGCAGCTATTGAAGCTACAAAGGAAGCCCTATGGCTTAGGGGCTTAGTCAAGGAGTTGGGTGTTCAGCAAGGTGGAGTTCTATTGCATTGTGACAGTCAAAGTGCAATCTACTTAGCAAAGAATTAGATTTATCACTTAAGAACAAAAGCATATCGATGTGAGGTTTCACAAGATTCGTGAGTTGATTGATAATGGGGATATTCTGCTCGAGAAGATTCACACCATAGATAATGCTACAGACATGTTGATGAAGCTAGTTGTAACTGACAAGTTCAAGATTCCTTCGAGTCGTGCTATTGTATTTTGCGCGGTCGCCCAGTGCTTGGGCTGAGCGACCGCTCAACCCCGTTTTTAGGGTTTTGCTGCTTTGTCCGTTTTTTATCCTTTTAAGGGTTTTAGGGTTTCTATTGTATCCATATAAATAGTTGTATCCCTAGAACGTTTTCAAGGGGGTCTCTAATAAAATTTCGACAGTCCGTTGGCCCCAATCTCTCTCTCTTCTTTGTGATTGATCTTATTATACTTTGTTAATTTGTTTGCTAGTCTTCCGCTGTGCACAACACATAAATATTGTTTTGAAGCATTGGATCGAAGTATGCGAGATATCATGAGAGAAATTCATCCGTCTAGAGCTAATATTCCTTTTGGAGGTAAGACAAATGTGTTAATTGTGGGAGATTTTTGACAGATATTACCGGTAATTCTAAAGGGCAGTAGGCAAGACATCGTTCATGCCATTATTAATTCATCTTAGTTATGGAGGGGTTGTATTGTATTGAAGTTGACAACTAATATGAGATTGCAATCTATGGGGTCCAACGATAGTTATGAAGAATTGAAACTTTTTGCTGAGTGGATTGCAAATATTGGTGATGGGAAAATTGGTGAACCGAATGATGGTTGTGCTTCTGTTGATATTCCCGATCAGCTGCTGCAATTGTTCAAAGTACATTCCTTCATTTGGAAGTAGTCCCGATGAGTCATCGTTTTTGGAAGACATAACTATTTTGGCCCCGACTCTTTATGTTGTTAATTCAATAAATGATTACATGGTATCGATAAACAATTCAGTAGGAAGACTTTATTTGAGCTCAGATTCTCCGTGTCATACTGATAGAAACGTTGATCTTCTGAATGATATACATACTCTAGAATTTTTATTTTATATGGTATTACATGTTTTGGAATCCCAAATCATGAGTTGAATTTAAAGGTTGGAACTCCAGTTATGTTGCTTTGTAACATTGATGAATATATCGGATTGTCTCGTTGTTCGACCTCGAGTCCCACCTTGAGCTCGACCTCTTCTTCTTCCACCTTCGATTTGAGTGATACTCTCTTGAGCACGAGGATGCGTTTCGAAGTTGTGGATTTGGGGGATTTATCGGGGCATTACCCATTGAATTGTTTGTATCATATTTGTCTTCTTCGATTTCGACATAAATGATTGACGCATCAAAATTTTGCAAAATACTATCATCGGGTGGGAAGAGAGGATGATCTTGTGGAATCACTCTCTTGGCCCGTGTGACCTTGGGTGTCTTGGTAGCCTTGCCCTTTCCTTTGTCCATGTCGGATCGAGAAAAAAATATTTTTTGTAATATAAAATAAAACTATAAAATGTAATTTTTATAGTAAGTATGAGAATATAAAATAATTTTAAAATAAGTATAGAATAATTTATAGTAAGTATAAAAAACATGTAATTTATAATAGTAAGTATAATTAATAATAGTAACTAGTAATTATAATACTACAACGTAATTAATAAATATTAAAGTTAATAACTAATAATTAAAATAATAATACTTAATAATATCATAGATAATTAAAAACTTAGATAATAAATATTATATATGATTAAAAATTTAAAACGTAATTAATATAAATTATTTAGTAAACTTAGTAAAAATTTGGAACTAGGAACTTGCAAGCTTGAGAATTGAGAGTTTGATATTTGAGAGATGAGATTTGAGAGAATTAGAGGGATAAAAAGTAGGAAAAATTGAAGAGGGAGTGTGCGTATTTATAGGTTGATAAATGAAGGAATTTTTTTTAATTTTTAGGGCCTAAAACGGTCACAAGACTCACGAGTGAAGCAGCCACCGTGCGATCGCCCATATCAACGACCCAACACGTTTGTTCCTTTTTTTTTTTTTTGAATTTTGACCGTTTGAACCGGTGGTGCAAAGGGTTCACGGTTTGGAATCGCCAATCTAAGGTTCATGTTTTTTTGAACCGAAACCGAATCGACTAACCACCAGTTCCGGTTAAAAAATGGTTCACGGTTCATGGTTTGTTACTTAATCTGGTTTTGGGGTGGTCCAGTTCAATGGTTTGAACCTTGAACCGAAACCTTTTGGTTATCTCTAACTAATAGTGCTCGAAAGTGAACCTGAATTGTTAAACCTGTGAGCATTTATTATTTGACTTTCTGATGTTTGTGCCACACTAGCGTTCTGCAGTGTAACAAGCCGCTTATAATCGGTTTCTCTTTCTGTTTTAGTTTTTGTTTTTTCGGAAATAAATTTTAATGTGAATTACAAAGAACCCCCTCAACTATAAGTTGGGTTCAAATTACCAAGTCTTTTGATGGTAGGGCTTAGAGCGAGTATTTTGGTGAGATGCAATATTTTAAAGGATGAAAAATGGGAAAAATTTTGGGTCAGTTCATTTTTCAAAGTTTTCAACCTCCTAACAACCCTATATTTTTTTGTAAACGCAAAAATACACTTTCATGCGTGCATCACGATGCACATATTTATGCCTCATCATGCATCAATTGTACATTGCAATGCATGAAAATGCCTTATTTTGTGCATCATAATGCATGACGTACTTTTTTCGGGTTACGGAAAAATATACGAGTGTAAAGTGGTAAAAAATATCTAGAGGATACCGGTTCAAATTTCTCCCACAAAAAAAACTGGTACACGTTATGCGCAAAAGCCCATGTGAGCGGATATATTAAACTCGGCCACAAGCTTGTCTACGACAATGTTGTTGGCTGATGACGTACCATCATATCGTCTCAGTTCATTTATTGATAATGTGCCATCGTCTCCACACTTGGTTGTGACACATATTTACTACATGTGTGAATCAAATCCTCAATATGCATGTTTACTCCTCGAGGGGATAGCATAACATCTAAAACGTTTCAAGGATCTCTTTGAGCTCTTTAGTTCGAGTCTTCTAGTGAATCCATGAAAATATATTAATGACTTTGATGACCGACCTTTGGTGGTAGATTAGTTTAGGTATGCATAAATTTAAAGGGCAAATTTGTTACCGAACACCAAAAATATTTCGTAATGACAAATCTTACATATATATTATGTTAAGAAAATATGTGTGGTTTTCTAAAAAATACAAAACAAAATTAAATTCAAGTTGAGGCTTGTGTCAACACTTCAAAACGTAGATTACATCAAACTTTCAAACTCTTAGTAGCGCCACTTGATTGTTCACTCGTATAGTGGACCACCTAAAAAGGTGCATTAGTGCAAATTATTTTATCAATATGAGATATAACTTTTTATGTTCCAATTACTTTTTAAACAACGATATCAAGTTGCGTATTTTAGGCATTAATATCTTATTCATCCCAAATTGATTTTGATATAATAAAGGTTTGTTTCATTTAGTTTATTGGTATGTGCTGATAACTTATTACTTATGACTGACGACTTATTGCTTATTACTTATAACTAATGACTAATAACCGGTGATGTTTGATTTAGGTTTTTAAAACTGTTGATTAGCTTTCATAAGTTAGTGTGTGTGTTTGATTAATAAGTTGAAATAGTGCTGGAATCAAATATAAAGACTAAAATAGCCTCATCACAAAATGCGATTTACATCATTATTAGTATTATTCTTATTATTATTATTATTACTATTATTAATATTAGTTTTAATCGTATTATTATTATCATTTATTTATTTTATTTATTTATTATTATTATTATTATCACTTTTTTTATTATTTTATTAATATTAATACAAATTTTATCACTATTATTAATTATTACTATTAATATTATCATTATTATTGCCTTTATTATTATTATTATTTTATTAACATTAATAATAATAATAATAATAATAATAATATTATTATTATTATTTACTTATTATTATTTACTTATTATTATTATTATTGATTTTATTATTATTAATATTATCTTTTATTATTATAATATTGATATTAATATTAATTTTATTGCTATTATTACTTATTAATATTATGATTATTTTTACTATATTATTAATAATATTAATTTGTATTATTATTATTATTATTATTATTATTATTATTATTAGCATTGTTAATATTATTAGTATATTTATCATTATTAATACTATATTTACTATTTTTATTATTATTATAATTATTATCATTATACATATTATTATTATTATTATTATTATTATTATTATTATTACTTTTTGTTTTCATTACTGTTATTAAGAAGGGTAATCTTGGAATATTTAAAATTTCAATAAAGAAGAGGGCTCACATGTTTTTAAAAAGTAGAATTAAGCACTAGGCTTAGTGTTTACAACTTATAGCCTTACATGTGCTTTAAGTGGCTTGTACACGAGTTATGACTTATCTTACCATAAGTGAAATCAAACGTTTCAAAAACAACTTATGGTAAATTATAAGTTATGAGCACTTCCAGATAAGTCAAATCAAACAAACCCTAAATATAATAACTTTATCTACTTGGAACACATATATTTTAGTTTTGCAACTTATTTCTATTTTCATTAAATGGAATCAAACTATAAACTTGGTCAAACACCAATTTAATTAAAACATGTGCACAATGGAAGATTTTGCAAACAATTAACATAGTATAACAAGATCAATCATATAGAAGAGAGAAAGAGATTGGTGCCAATAAACTCTTGAAATTTTATTATCCCAACCTTGAACACGTTATAGGGTTACAACTATATATAGAGGGATACAATACCAAAACCTAAAACAACCTAAGAAGAAAGCGAACAAACAAACTTTCCGCAAGAACGCGGTCGCCTTCCACAACCAAACACGACCGCTTAGACATCAGACGTGGTCTCCTTCCTTATTGCATGCGATCGCCTAAATTCCAGACACATTGTCTGGATTTCATCCTTGGATACGCGCTCGCATTCGCCTAGCACCTGGCCGCTTTGCAACACGGTCGCCTTGTATACTGAAGACGCAACCACTTTTCCCAAAACCTAAAAGTCCGTACCACGGAGGGCTACGCCCCCTGCGCCCCCCTTTGAGGTCAAACCAAGTCCTACAACCTGTAACACTCTGAAATTTTCAAAAAATCAAATGATATAAATTTTGTGTGTTATGGCCATAATTATGTGTGATTTATTAGAAATGCATAAGTTAAATGAAATTGGGGCATGTTAAATACTTGGTTGTTTTAAGTCTTGCCCATCATGTTGCGAAGGTTTGATAGTGTAGTGGTTGTTCGCCATTTGAGTTTGGGATTTCATTGTCGTTTTGATTGGACCTTGTTATGAGTTTAGTAGAACAGAGACGCAGCCGCTGGCCCCTCGACAAGGTGATCGCGTATGAGCAGTAGAAATTCAAGGCGTCCCCGCTTTGAATGAACAAAGCGACCACGTCACTAGAGAAGGTGGTCGTGTGGTATGGTGAGGCGACCGTGTTGAAGGGTCTTAATTTAGTAGCAGCACTAGAGTTTAGGCGGTCGAGTTGAGCTAGGTTAGGTGACCACATTGTTAGCTAACGCGCTCACGTCTTGTGGTCAAGGCGACCACGTCTTATCGGATTTCATTAAACCCCTTTTAGTCTTTTTACACGAAAGTCAACAGCATATATACACCAACGAGCTCTAGCTCAACTGGTACTGCTCACTTTTCCTAACGGAGAGGTTGGGTGTTCGAGTCTCACTAGAGACACCCTGTACTTTACAACTCTCAGTAGAGAGGTCGGGTGTTCAAGCCTCTTCAGAGGCATCGTTGTTGTTAAAGCCTTATCCAAAGACCCCATTTAGCTACTCACTTATCTTAACGGAGAGGTTGAGTATTCAAGCCCTACTGAGGCACCCCGGGACTTAACTATCACAACCGAGAGGTCGGGTGTTCAAAGCCTCACCAGAGGCACTATTTGTTGGAGCCACACCAAAGGCATCATATATATAATTGTAGCCTTTCAAGGCATTAAAAAAAAAAAAACAGCATATATACGACCTTTGACCTGGTTTGAGCGAACTCAACTCACTTTTCACAAACATAAACATACACTTTTACACCTATTGAAGGTGAAATTTGAGAGGGTTGATTTCTTGAGCTTCTAGCTTGATTTTGGAGCTTGATCCTTGTTCGTTTGCCTAGTTGGTCTTCACCAAAGTTGATCCCCTCGACGAAAGCTTCGTTTTGATCCGATTATCTCTTACATGCATTGACTATTATGGATTCATCATTTTTAAGGTAGGGGAATTCTTATAGAGTCTTTATGGTATTATGTGATGAAAATTGTGTACAAGCAAATCAGTGGTTTGAAACGAATATGTGTGGAATTATTGGTGTTAATATGAATTTATTTCGGTAATTAAACATATGAAATATATATGTTGACATTCATGGAAATCGTGTTGGGATTATATTGTGAAATTATTTGGATTAATGAGTACTGGTTGTGAATTGTGTGGTCTAGATATATACGAATGATGTGTTCGTAGGTAACAATGACTTTACTTCATAAGTCATTGTATTCTAAAAATGAGAATTATAACTTTGGAATAAGTGGAATATTCATGAGATGATATTGTGGGCTTTTGTGAATAACAACAAGTGGAATTATGTGTGAAATAATCTTGGTATACGAACAATCTGTTGTATGTTTTGTTGAGCGTCAAACGACCTTCTAACTGGGTCACGAGCAGAGAGCAATGCCGGTTAGTAGTGGAGTTTAATTCGGACCAACCCCCTTTGTCACGGCCATGGCTAAGGTATTCATGTTAAGGCTTACCTTGCATTTTAATATACTGTATTTTCCTTCTTGGGTCATGACTGCTGGGGTTGTAGGGACCCAACCTTGTGGTTCAACTTCTCGGGATAGATTGTGAACAATCTGTGATCAAGGTTTGAGATGACAAGCGCTCAGGGCCAGCCCTGCCACAAGACCAATAAGGCCATGGTCTTAAGCCCCCAAAAATTTCCCAAATTTTAGGGCCCCCAAATTCCCAAAAAAATCCTACTACCTTTTATTAAAAAACTTTTTTAAAAAATTAGGCCTATTCTAAATATAATAACTCAAACAAGTCGGACAGAGTGAGAGAGAGAGAGAGTTACCGTGTGTGCGTGCTCCACCGTCAGCCATCATGACTCCTCCTGTGCACATCGAGTCTAGAAAAAGAATCTAAGAAGTTGCTCAACCAGTCTGCCTCTTGGAAGTAAGCAAATTCAGTCCACCTTTTGTTGTTGTTGGTCACTAATTTGGTTGTTTTTTCCAAATTCCCAAATCCCAATAATTAAATTCCCAAGTAATTTTGCAACAAAACTTACAACCCCAGTTCATATTTCTGACTTTTTCTCTCCATTTTTGTTCTAACAAGCCCCTCCCCTGCCAAGATGGAAATTCACAATTTTTTCATAATATTTTTTTCTTCATAAATTCACAATTTTTTCTTGCTTTCTTCAATTAATTGGCCCCAACTTATTAATTGATTTAATTAATTATTAATTTGGTTTTAAGTATGTGAATCACGGATTAGACTATAGTGAGTGAGCGAGTGTGAATCATTTGCCCCAATTTTTTTAATGCTTTTTTCGTATTATATGCATGACTTTGAAATGAGGTGTTTTTTTAATTATCTTTTATGTTTTTTGATTGTTTCTTTAGTTATTCAAAATAAATATATATATATATATATATATATATATATATATATATATATATATATATATATATATATAATTGCTACAAAGGAAGCCCCGTTCGAGATGATCGGCCTTAGGCCCCCGATTTCACAGGGCCGGCCCTGCAAGCGGTGTTTGGGGTAGCGGTTGATTGGAGATGTATCTCAATCCAGTATACGACTTTTGTGAACAACCATCAATATATGAACTTCTTCGTATTATATGAACACTCTATGAACTATTGTATTTGTGATTAGTTGTATGCATCGCTAATTCTCATGGCACGTTATCATGTTGCATACACGCATGACATTATAAGTACATATGAATCCTATTGAGTTTTGATTCACCCCGTCCTATTTGTCTTCCTTAGAGCAAAGCCAAGAAAGACAGTGAACACGACTAAGTCTATGAGAGCTAGTGGGTGAAGTCATTATTGGGTAGCTTCCGCGGTTCTAGTAATTTTTTTGTGTTTGTGTAAGGAGACATGTAGTCTTTCTTGGGTTGTAACCCCTTTTGAAACTTGTGATAAGGATTTGGGTTCTTGTTGTATAACTTATAAATCTTTATGTTGGATTGTGGTAAACCATTTGAGTCTTGTATGACTCTGTTTTTATCCTAATGATGTATTTTCAGAAAATGTTTTCATTTAATTATTTCAAAAATTTATAGAATTGTGTATGTTGGTTAGTCCGGGTTCGATTCCCGAACCGTGGCCCAGTTAGGGCAGGTTTGGGGTGTGACACAACCTGCCCGGCCAAATCCTTCGCCTGTTTGCCAGGATAATCGAATTATCTCATTCTCAACAAAAACAAATTTCCAACAAATTAATCAATGCAAGATAGTGTAATTTAGTAGATGGATCCAAAACCAGAATGTACAAAATGATGACCTCTCAAGTTTCTTTTTAGATGAAAAAAAGAATCAAACTACTAAGTTACAACTCAAATACTCCAATTTGAGAAGGGACGTAATATTTCATATATTGGACAGAAATAGAAATAATCTATTTGAATTGCCCGAAATTAAAGCAAGCAGATATAGTATATTCCATTAATTAGATGGTAGAGAACCTAATAAGATTAGTCGTTGAAATGTTTTGACTTCACGTGCTCACCTTCTTCCTCTTCCTTAATCCCTCCCTTCCAACATGTAATTGAAATATGATCTCAGTGCGTGTGTGTGTGTTTCTTATCACCTGACACCTATATATAGAGGAACCACTCCCTCAATCCACCCACATATGAAATTAATCTCTGGTTTCTTGGCCTATGTTACAAAGCTCTTTTTTGAGTGTCACACTGTAATCTTTGGAGGAATTCTCAAAAATCATGGCGTCCCAAACCAAGACGGCGTGTGTAGTCGGAGGGACAGGTTTCATGGCGTCTTTGCTTGTAAAGCTTTTACTTGAGAGAGGCTACGCCGTCAACACCACAGTCAGAGATCCTGGTTTGTTGTTCCATACATACCCTCTCTGTCTCTCTCTGAGTACTCGCAGCAATTCTTTCTGTGCTTCCTCTAGCATTAACCACTAGACAAATTGTACTTGAGCTATAAAAAATGCCAATATTTTTCAGCATTCACTTCTTTACTTGACCAATAGTTTTTCTTTACGTTCACTGCAATTTTTATTCAATGGAAATGATTATAAATCAATGAACATTAATAAAGATATATGTGTATATATATATATATATATACATATATTCCTTATTTTTCTGTAGACAATCGGAAAAAGATTTCTCACCTCTTAGAACTAGAGAGTTTGGGAAACTTAAAGATATTCAAGGCAGACCTAACCGATGAAACCAGCTTCGATGCCCCTGTAGCTGACTGTGACCTAGTCTTTCATGTCGCCACTCCAGTCAACTTTGCTTCTCAAGATCCCGAGGTATGGAATTACCTGGTCATATTATAGGCATTGCCAATAAGTATATACTGAATTTGTTTAAGTAACCTGACCGACTATTAGCTTAAATGTTTTGGTGGTGCAACTTGTTTGATTCTCTTTCCTAGAACGACATGATAAAACCCGCAATCCAAGGAGTTATCAATGTCCTAGAGGCATGTTTAAAAGCGAAAAGAGTCAAACGTGTTGTTTTAACATCATCAGCAGCTGCTGTAACAATCAATCAGCTAATCACAACAGGCCTTATCGTGGATGAAGAGAATTGGACCGACATTGACTTTCTAACTACTGTGAAGCCACCTGCTTGGGTAACTCTCGCACAAACTGTCAGTGCTGTATTTTGAAAAATTTAAGAAAATAACACGTGATAAATTTCATCTGCATACACAGGGGTACCCCGCATCTAAGACACTAGCTGAAAAAGAAGCTTGGAAATTCGCTGAAGAAAATAAAATTGATCTTGTCACTGTCGTTCCTAGTCTCATGACTGGCCCATCTACCACTCCGGAGATTCCCAGTAGTGTTGGTCTAGCCATGTCCTTGACCACAGGTTTGAAGCGAATGCATAATTGACGTTCATCTCAGATTGAAAATCAGTTATATTCCTAGCGCAAATCATATATTCGTAGCAATAGAGCATTGCGTTTAGCTGATTTTCCACATATGGCAGGGAATGAATCGCTGATAAACGCATTGAAAGGTATGCAGATACTGTCCGGATCAATCTCAATCACACATGTTGAGGATGTGTGTCGAGCCCATATATTTTTGGCGGAAAAAGAATCAGCTTCTGGTCGGTACATTTGTTGTGCTGTTAATACAAGTGTTCCTGAGCTTGCCAAGTTCCTGAGCAAGAGATACCCCCACTACCAAGTCCCTAGCGAGTGAGTTCCTTAACCTTGTCTCTAACTTCTTTTTAATATGGTGCTGATTTTTTTTTAACCTGTGGTTGTTTTTTAAACTGCAGTTTCGGGGATTTCCCATCTTCACCTAAGTTGATTGTCTCATCGGAAAAGCTCATCAGAGAGGGGTTTGATTTCAAATATGAGATTGGAGAAATTTACGACCAAACTGTGGTGTACTTCAAGACAAAAGGGATATTGCCCAACTGAATATGGATGGTTAAGAAAAAAATTAATACCGGAATTAATGTTATTGACTATTATGTATGTATGAGCTTAGTCTTTCACCAATAATGCTTGAGTTTTGGTTGATGATGCATTAGAATGTATTTCTGCTGTTGTTCTCGAGAGTAGAATAAATTTACAGGTCAACAGTACTACACTTAACTGATAGATGTTATGATTAAATTTTCAGTGTACGTTTTACTTATATATATATATATATATATATATATATATATATATGTTTCCTTAAAAAAAAAGTTTTTTGCTTTTGGTGATCTTAATTTTTAAGAAAACATGAAAAGCAATCGAACGGGATGTTTCACACTTTGTAAAATATGCCTTAGTTAATAGAACAAGCCAACAAGGGAAAAATGGTTAATTTTGCGACTTTACTTTGACCAATCTTCACATTTTGTCGCTCTACTATTTTTTGAGACAAATTGCTATTGTTCTATTAAGAGTTCATCATAATTTTCTCTATTGTTTCGTTTTAAGAGTTTTTCCATTTCCATTTCATACTACATATTTCCCCTGTTTTGTATGATTATACAGATAATCGTAAACATGTATTGACCCTCTTGCTGCCATCTCGACAACGAGTCAGTTTTATGTGTGCATTTTGATGAAATCTCGAAAGCATATGCCATGTAGTGACGGTGATTAACTAATAAATTTGAGGATCGATGAAAAAAGAAACAGAGCATGGCTAAATATAGTCGCTGCTCGTAAATTTGAGGATAGAGGAAAAGAGAAACATAGAACAGTTAATTATAGTTGCTGCTCATGCTACACAGCATAAGAATCCCAAGAAGGTGACTGATCTTTGGGCTACCTGCAGTAGAATGCAGGAAAGCAACGGCAAGTATCGTTGGTTGATACTGATCTAAGGATTATAAAAAAGAACAAGGGTTCACATTTTTGTTGAACTTCAACGAGCCTCTAACACTGAAATTGTTAGACAATTATTTGAACAAATTTCAACGTTCAACCCGATCATTAACCGAGCTTACGTATGCTAGAAGACTGAGGCAATCTAAGTGATGAAAGGAAGTGTTCTTTTTCCCGCTCAAATTCTCGAGTAGCAGAACACCAAAGGCAAAGACATCTGATTTTACTGAGAAACGTCCTTCCATGGCATACTCCGGGGACATATAGCCACTGCATTTTGTCATCAAAATGGGTAGTTAGAGAAGGAAGCAATGCCGTCTACCAAAGTTCATTTCCCTTACTATGTTCCAACAATCCGGTTTGTATTTTCTTGCGAATCTTTTCCTCCAAATATTCTTGCCATGCCAAAATCAGATATCTTAGGGTTCATGTCAGCATCCAACAAAATGTTACTAGCCTTTAGATCTCTATGAACTATCCATACTCTCAGTGGCGGACGCAGAGATTTTTCCAATCGGGTGCACAAATTTAATAAAGTTTACGAATCATAATTGTTCCCTACGCGTTTTCATATTTTGAAAACATTTAATTACATCATCATTTGTAACACTCTTAAGCAAATCTTTTTCAATAAAACACACAAAACAATCATTTAAAAATTGATCACAAATTCGGTTTCGTAGATCCGTCTTGACAATATTCATTGCAGAAAAGCATCTTTTCACACTTGATGTTGCTATCGGAAAAATCAATGCGAACTTCAAAAGCCGATACACCAATGTGTACGACAAGTATTTTCGTGTTTGCTCAAGCAATGTAGATAGATCAACTACTTCAACCCCCAAATTAAAATGCCCTAATTTCAGATTAAATAAATAGACTTTTCCTACCAAGATATTGAACACACAAATTTAGGAACTAAAACAATAGTATATAATATCATCTATCATAAATTACAAATCACAATTCACAACAATTATATAGATTAAATAATCAATTAGGGCTGTTTCAAAATTATAGTTATTTCAAATTAGGGATATTTTTAACATTAGTGTTATTTTAATTTTTAAAATTTAAATCACAAATTCACAATTATAATTTACAAATTCATACAATCATAGTTTCATACTTTGATTCGAACAAATAGACAATTATAATTTAGAAACTCACAATCACAAATTCAAAATCACAAAATTTAAATCACAAGTCTTGATTTTTGAAAAATACCTCTTGTAGAGTAGAAAACTTAAAGGAGTGACTAGCAAGGGTAGCAGAGAGTTTGTAGAGATGGAGATTGGAGAGACAAAGAGTTCACTGTTCAGTCCGCCAGTCCGGTCCCCGTGCCTGTGCCGATGGTCAAGGTCGACTGGTAGTGGTCGAACTCGGAATCAAAGGCTGGAGGGTCGGCCTGGAGCGGCAGTGGAACTGGAGCCTGGAGTGGAGGCCGAGAGGGAGACAGGAGGGAGGGGCCGAGAGCAAGAGAGAGGGGATTTTGATTTTTTAGATTTGGGAAAATGGAATTAGGATGCTTTCAAATTAACTCACGGTAAGTTTTAAAAAAAATTCTTTTCCTCAAATGTGGGCAAAATGTATAAATGTTATTCAGGTGTGGGCAAACTGTATAATATAAGAGATTATTAAAAAAAAGAAAAAAAATCCCTTTACCAAAATTAAACCCAAGTGGGGGCAACTGCCCCCATAATTCAAAGACTGTGTCCGCCAATGCATACTCTAGAGGAGTGATGGAGATAAAAGAAGTCCTTGGGCGATGCCTTCAGTTATGGAATTAAACACGCATACTCCAATCCAACTCTTGCTTCTTCGGGTCTGCAAAAGAAAGCAAAAATCAGTATATCAGAGTATAGAACTACATATTAAATAACATGATCATATTAAGGAGGTTTATGGGGCATATGTTAACACTAACCAAAGAGATAAGTGTCCAAGCTTTTGTTGGGCATGTACTCATAAATCAGTATCCTTTCATCTCGTTCAATGCAGCCACCTAATACCCTAACGAGATTCCTGTGTTGGAGTTTGGCAATTAGGATTGTTTCGTTCCTCAACTCTTCTAGTCCCTGATCAGATTTTCTTGAAAGCCTTTTGACTGCTACTGCCTGTCCATTAAGCAGGTTGCCCTGCAAATAAACATCTAGCCGGCCGTCAGAACATTAATCTTGCACATATAGGAATTGCGTGTTAGCTTATGTTGAGAAAGATTCGGCAATTTAGGAGATTCTTTGACTGATAGCCTCACAACCTTCAGCGCCATTGTGAATTTAGAAGCTTTATATTGTTTATTGGAATTACTTACCTTGTAAACTGGTCCAAAACCACCCTCTCCAAGCTTATTAGTTGCACAGAAGTTGCGAGTAGCAGCAGATATGCTTGAAAAACTGAACATTGGCAGGTCAAGAACCTTTTCACTTTCTGTCATGCTTTTAGTGTTGGTATTGTTAATGCTTGCTTTGCTGCTAATACCGAAATTAAGTAACATCAACTTTTTGTTATCTCCATTGGACCATTACTACCTGTAGGAGTGAGAGAGACCAAATCTCTTAATATATAGATAATGTTTAAAGCATAAAGTCAACATGGTGACTATGGATAATGTTGCCATTTTGACATGTATTTTAAATTTTATTTCGCTAATGGTGGCGGGGCAAGGATTGGATTGTAGACATCACGCTTGGTGAAGCCCCGAGTCTACTTGGGACAGTGTAGAAGCAAGTAGGTGGATGGAATTAGAAGTCAGACTTTACCTCTCTGGAGGAGCTATCTTCTCCAAACGCAAAACAGGACAGAGCCGCAGATGACTAGTGGAAGGGGGATGGACACTCCCAGAATAATTGGTAATTTATGTCCGGCAGAACTGCGTATTTTTAATCAAATTGGAGAACTGCGTATTTTAATTGTCTAAAAGAATCTAACCTCCGGCAGAAAGCTCCTGTGCATCTAGTCTGAGATAGAGATCTGTAGAACTACCTTATGATAGTTGTTGTATATATATCCATCAAATCTCCAACACCCTCCCTTTCTGTTGTATGCAAAAGCACTGCATGAGCAGTTTGTTGCTTGTGCATTGTTTTACAAAATTACAATTACCCCATCGAAGTGCTAATGGTAATGAATTTGCAGGCAATTTGATGTTAGTCAGCCATAGATATACATCGTTCACCTCAGTACAAGAGAGGGGATTCTCCTTAATTAAACACCCACCAGATGTAACGTTCAGGCTCCAATCTAATGGTGTAAGTGCAAATAGGCGTGACATATTTTCTCTCCATTGTGCTGTGTTTGATGCCTTGAGATTCAATGTTGACTTCTTGTTTCTTGGTGACCTTCTAGTAGACATGTTAATAGGGTTGTGACCCGATGGGCAGGCCCATTATTAAGGGTTAGGGTTAGAAAAATCCGGCACTTATAGGGTTGGACCGATAGGGCGATGGCACGTAAGGGCTAGCCCGCTAGCCCTAATATTGAATTATTAATATTGATTTATTATTTTATTTTTAAAATTTTTGTATACTTATGTCTTAAAGAGTAAGAATATTTGAAGTTTCATTGTTATATGATGACTTGACAATCTGCTTTGTAGCTAGTATAGTTAAATATCCACAATGTGTGTTTGGATTGTTCCCACTGACTTAAAATGTTTGAAAGGTTAAAAATGTTTAAGACATTTTTTGTGCAAAAACTATGGAGACAAGACTTACATATAACATTGTAGCACTTAAAAAAAAATCTAATATGCACCGACCGGTGAGTATGTTATATGTGTGAATTAATATATTTCAGAATATGTTTACTAATTTATTTTTATTTCATGTGTGATAATAATAATAATAGTAGAATGTGGTTGAAAAATGAAAATGATGTTTATTGATTTGTTTCATGCTTTTTATTGGTACTTTTTAACTGTTAGTATTTGAAGTTGATTTGTTTTTTGAATTTTATCACTTAAGTTATGTTGGTGACTCGTTGTATGACTTTTTTTTTGCTTTTGGATTGTAATGTTGATCATCGTCCTTTGATTACTTAATTTCGAAGTTTCGATTTAAATATTTGTCTTTTAGGCATGGCTTGTTATCAACCCGTTTAAAACGAGACGTGTAGGGTCAGTGTTGTTTCTCATTGTATCTTAGATTTGCATTTGCCCTTACATTACTTTAGGTTCTATGTTTGGTGGCTAAATGAGCTGTGTACCAGTTAGCGTGACAACTGTATATAGAACTTTGCCTTTAGAATAGTTTTTTAGACTTCAAAGGTTTCGGTAAGTCATCTCCAAAAGACTTCGGCAAAAGGTTTACCAGCAACCTTTACCAGCAGACATTGTTTGCCCTCGAAAAGCATCATGACGTGTTATAAGGATTTCCAGGACGTCCAGCTCACAATAAATCAAAAGGATTATTAATTCAGATATTCCTACAATATCAATTTGAATTAAATCCATCATTGACTCATTATTTTTTGAAGACACGTCGTTCTAGATTTTTTAGAAAAAAGAAGACTTTTGTCACCTAACCAACACAGAGCAGATGCACAGACTGACACAATCAGACTGTACCAACTCCTGCAGGACTGCAACCTTTATTGTCTTCCACCTGCTACGTACTTCCAGTAACTGCTCCTCTCCATACCTCGATCAGTTTCAGTTGAAGATGAAGTCAACACACACAGCTCCTTGCATTAAATACATTCAACCTAATATAGTTGTTACTCACTTCGCCTTTTCCAACGGTCTCAAGAAAGCTCCGGTATAAATTATGTCATTGAAGACTTGAAGAAATTAATGCTCTGAACTTATTCAGCAACATCAAGTCATCTTACTCAGTGCATTCAAAAGATCGTAAACTGATCAACGAAGTCCTCAACAACAACAAGAAGATTACACATCAACGGCTACTTATTATTTCTTCTTTGTTGTATTCATTAACTGTTCTTCAGCACAGTGAATATTCTGTTTTCCAGATATTCACTTCCCCACCCCCAAACACAAGTCAAATATTTTGTACACGACCCATTAATGATTTATGTAATAGAACTAGTAGAAAACATAGTGCACATTTAAATCCAAGGTTGACTGCTGATAGACGTATTTTATACGTCTTTATCAGGTACTTTTATGACTTAGAAATAGCAATTTCACGAGACTTTTGGTTACTAATATGTGTTTTTGAGCGATATTGTAAGTTTCAGAGTTTTAGGTGAAATTAAAAGAATTTACAAAGCTTTTAATGAAGATTTCGAGGAAGGGTGCAAAGTGTAATAATTAAAAAGAAGACAAAAATGAATTCTAGACACCTTGCGGCCGCATTCCTCCAAGACCTTGCCCCCGCAAGGTCTCCAGCGTGCAACCTCAGCAGGAACAAGGCCTTGCGGCCGCATTCTCCAAGACCTTGCCCCCGCAAGCCTCCCATAAATCGCCTTTATGGGAATTTCACCTGGACTGAACCTTCTTCTTCATCTAAAACACCTCAGTCTATATAGAAGACGGTAGCCAAAACTAAAGGACGTGGAGAAATAGTTTGTAGAAGGTTTTAACACCGATTTTAGTTTGTAATACATAGTTTAGTAGTTGTAATTATAGTTTTGAAGATCGATTCATGTATTCTTTCATTCCGCTGTTTGGTTCATCTTCAAGGATGAACTAACCGTCCATTAATCTAGGAATTGGGAGGTAACTTGTATCGAATCTATTGCTTAATATGTTTTTATTCATTCAATTCTTGTTGATCATGATGTTTATCCACCTCTTTACTGTCTCACTTTGACCAAATGAATGGAATCGCAAGTAGTAAAGACCTAGAGGTGCGGATAGCTGCATGGCCAAATGCATATGTCATACACTGGCTCACCATTGTGATAAATTGACCTTATCGATGCACGAGAGTGATAAGTTAGGGTCAGGTTCAAATATATGATCCTAAGTGATAGATAGGAAATTCATATGTTCTTGTTCTTAGGATATAGATTGGATGAATTATTTAGGACGGAGACTGAATTATAATTTGACAATCTATATATATCTTTAGTGAACGAACCCAAGGTATTGATTGATACTATATTTAAAAGAGCAATAGAGTAGATGCAAATGAATCCCCAATCCTAGATTTCCCTCTTCCATAAGATCTTTATAATTGTGATTGCTACTTAGTTTATTAATTAGATTTCCTGTTTTAGTAGAGTAAATTAGATTGAATAAAATAAAATAAAAAACCCCCTTAGTTTAATTGCTACCGATAAACTTGCTACGTGAATTCTTCTTGTCTATATATGAGGTTCGACCCTTGCTTCCCAAACTATTTTGTAATAGTCTTGTGCAATTGCAAGGTATAAATTTAAGACACGATCAACTGCCTCGGTGGTGGACGTAGTACTCTTTGTAGTACGAACCATCTCAACATACTTGTGTTCTTTACTTTCCCGTTCTTACGGGTTGATTACTTTATCTGCCGTATTACTTATTTCCTAAAGCGTCAAGCTCATATATCCAATAGAGCTAGTGGAAATTGTTTCTTTACCCAATCACGGACCCTAGTGGCAATGTCTGTGGATATCATCAAGTATGGCCCCAAAACCCATACACATTCCATAAGAGGCCTCTTGACCCAAAAATTAGCCACCTCCCCAAAATACCCCCAATTCCTGAACAGCTAAACTCACGCCCAAACCTCATGAAATTAGACCACCCCTCTCTTTCTCCCTCTCGATGTGCTCTTTCTCTCCTTCATCTCCTCCCTCGTCGTCTCTCATCCCTCCTCCATCACAAATCAACGTCACCTCTCTTCCTCCCTCCCTCACAGATCGACGACATTCTCTCTCCTCCTTTCCAGTACGCCCTATCTCCTCCATCCTTCAGCGTCCCTCTGCCTCCCTCTCCTCTATCTTTCGTCATCCATCTCCATCTCTATTGTCCTCCCTCTCTATCTCCATCCCCTGAAGATTCTAGGGTTAGGGTTTTAGTAGACCAATCGACTAGGTTGATCGAGTAGGTGAGTCGATAATCAGGCAGGTGAATTGATCAATCG
Source organism: Codonopsis lanceolata (assembly GCA_013146195.2). NCBI lineage: Eukaryota > Viridiplantae > Streptophyta > Magnoliopsida > Asterales > Campanulaceae > Codonopsis > Codonopsis lanceolata. The sequence goes on along the minus strand of CM028379.1, from coordinate 73,181,746 downwards.
ACTAGGTGTGTTTCGGCTTAGTGGGGGTTATTTTAGGGTTTTTATTAAAAAAAATAGGCCTTTTGGGAAGGTTTAAATCTCAATTTGGTCACCCTACTTTCGACCAAAATTCATTAAGCTCACTCTACTTTTGTTTTCCTCAATTTAATCACTCTATTTGGCTTCGAAAGTCAATAAGGTCACTAGAGTTATTTTTGTTAGTTAAGTTGGATAGAAATCTTTGAAAAGACTATAATGCCCCTTACCTTTGAAAAGTGTATTGACAAATTCAAGTCACACAATGGAAAAAAACACTTTGAATGATATTACTAACAATATATTCTAGGGTTTCTCTACTGATCCCCTTCTGCCCGTTATCTACCTCCAGTTAGCCTATGACGGTCCACATCTCCTATGTTAGGCCAATGGAAAAGAAAAAAACAAAAGAAAGAAGATAAACGAATTGGAAACCATCTAATTCGCATCAAGAAGCTGTAACGACTGGAATAATTAAACCAAGAAAGAATTCTATCACTCTTACCGTAGAAATAGAGTTCCAGCTTCAGGAAAAAAAAAGAAGATCTTAAGCATCCAGAGGCTAAAACTAGGTAAAAATCGTAGATAGTGAAGGATTCAATCCATATTATGTATATGGTACATATCTTTTAAAGAACAAGTTGATGACAGTAAATCCTTCCCAACATTCACAACCCTCTCCACCATCCTTCTTCCCCATTCAAACCCTAACCCTAATTCAGGTTACATATCTAACCCTAACCATAACCTAATTTCAGTCGCTAATCCCAATGATCACTCTCAAAACCCTAACACAAACCCTAATACCTATCCCTTTCTCTCTTCTTTTGTACCCAGAAAGCAAAAGATGAGGTAGATCACATATACAATGTATCCACTTCTTGAGTCAATTCTAATCATGCGAAGCATAATTATTTAACACAAACTGCACTGTTATATTCGATGATATAATTGTAATAAATATATAAGCCACATTTGAAGCTTTGACTGCCTTAAGTTCTCGGTTTTTGGTTGATATACTTATTGGGAGGAAATAGATGCTGAAGTTGTTTTTTGTTGTGGGGGAAATCAAACAAGTTAATAATATATGAGATAAGAATCGTACCCTTATCCATCTATCCATCAAATTGGTTTACAGTAAGCAAATAGTGTCGTGGAGGCACATGGACTCCTGATAAACTTTACAAAAAGAAATTATGTTTGAGAGGAGAAGGAGACCCTCAAAAACCCCAAATTTAGTAAGGGTATTTTTTGATTTTCCTAAAAAAATTAAAATATTCATCCAAATATATGGACAGAGTGATGAACGTGCTAATTATGTGAAAGTAGAGTGATTAAATTGAGGAAAAAAAAGGTTGAGTGAGCTTAATAAATTTTGACCGAAAGTAAGATGACCAAATTGAGATTTAAACCATTTGGGAATGTGTGAGGTTGTTTTTAGAACTGGTGGCTTTGACCGGGCCATTTTGAAAAAAATTACTGACTGATCACGCCAGATTGTGGTGTGACTATATTTGGAAGTCCACGTGGAAAAGCAAAGCCGGTGAATGACTATTATGGAAACTAGGTTGGGATATCTGGCTTGTCTGTCATTGACTATGCTGGTTCTCGTGGTTTCCTGAATTTATAACCTGGGCTGCAAAGAAGAGCACCGTTAGGGGAGCTGGGAGGTTATCCCAGCTAAAGCCCTCCGGCGTGAGAGTCAGTAGTGGAATAACAAAGATGAACACAGGCGTTCCCTGAGATCACCGTGAATGAGTGTTAAATGTAGAATAAGGGCTTTGAGTGAATGGTATCTTACCTTGTGAAGGTGACCAAGTTCTTTATTTATAGTCACCTCCTAGCTTGTCTCGCAAGCCAGAGCTAGATACCACAATTGGAGTTTAACCCTATTGGTCGGCTGAGTTGGCCAGTTCTCATTCGTCTATCCCCTTGTCAGATGTGCTCAGTGTATCAGAAAGGAAGACAGCGGTAAATGGTACGGTTTGCACAAAGCATGTTGACATTTCCCCAATCAGGCGAAACCATCTGGCATATGTCGTACTATGGTGACGTCTTCTTGTTCGAGCTGGATGGGCCGTGGTGCCGACCATGGGGTCTCATGGTCGCTTGGTCGATTATGCTCGAGTTCTTGTTTACTTTTATGGTCGGCCTTGATCATGGTCGAACTGGTCTTAGTCGGCTTGGCGATGCTCGATTTGTCCGAACAAGAGGTTGTCCTCGGTCCAGTTCAAGTCGTACTGGTTGCCACGTGTCATCCACGTGGGAGACGCCAGGTCGGGTCCCTTCCGTTGCCCCCGACTTTCCAAGTGAGAGGATTCATCCCAAGCTTGGAAAGTACAGCTCAGTTCGTCTTCACCTGAGATTTCCTTTGTTGATTGTAGTATCCTCGTTTTTGTTTTAGACACAAATCGAGGATGTGTTTGACAAGATCCTCGGATCGAGCTTGATTTGTGGTCGAAATGGAGGCATCGTTTAGAGTCACATCTCATTAATAACGCGTCTTTCGAAGCGTCACTTGGCCGAATTTTCATTTAATGATCGTAATTTCGGCGCCGTTTTCCTTTTTTTTGGTGACATCGTTTCGTTGGTTGGTGACACGTGTCAACCGGGCAGTGGTGCAATGAGACTCGCGTGTCTTGAATCGGTTCGACCCGGTGGTCACGGGTTGTATAAAATCAAAAACCCCAGCTTCTCCCCTACACTTCCAGCCGTTTCTGCGTTCTCTTTCTCTGAACTACTTCCAGGCAATTTTTGCTTCTCTGTCAGACTTGCTGCTTGGCCATTTTCCGGTCACATTCTCTCCTTCAAATACGGTGCATTAGATTCGTCTTTCTCCCCTCTTTCTTTTTCCTCCGTTAGTAGCCCTTTTCTGGGTTGATTTGGTAAGATTTAAACATCACGTTCCTTTTCCGGCGGCTTGCTACCGGTTTCTGCACTTTCCCCTACTAACGTCGGTAACCTTCTCCTTTCAGGTTTCCATTTTCTTTCTCTTGCTTTCGTCTGCTCCAACTTCGTCCATTCCAGGTACTTCTCTCCTTCGCTTAACTTTCATACTTGGTCCATTATTGAAGTGTTTTTATGAGTTCAGAGTCTAAGTCTTCGTGTCGTACCCCGGACCAATCTTCTTCGAACATAGCTTATAAGTCTCCCTCCCAGTGTTCTTCTTCATCCTCGATTAAGGTAGTATCTCCTTCTGTGTTTTCTTCGACAATGAGGACCAAAAGGGCAAACTCTAGACCAATCTATGCTCGATCTCCTACCCCGGGTATACAGGCAAACAGATGGGAACCGGAAGATAGTTCTTCCTAGTGAGGTGAATGAGCTATTGCTTGCTGCTGGTTACGACCTAGAGGGGCTCCCTTTGGCCGGGGATGAGTCTTACAAGGCCGAGGACCGACCCATCGGGTCTCAAATGTATATCTGCAAGTCGAGGGATCAGGCTTATTTTGACATATACCATACTTTTTTCAGCGAGGTGGCAGCGCTGAAGATGATGAATAAGAACAAAGAATTGGCGAAGAAGAAGAGAAAAGCCACCGTTGGTACAACCTCGGCACCCGAGGCGGAAGATCGTACGAGCAAGACGAGTAAGAAATCTCGTCTTGGTAAAGCTAAGGTGGGTGATGAGCCTGGCGAAGAGGGTGGCAAACCTGGCAGCATGTTGTTAAGAGGTTGGCGCAATCATGTGTGCCCCGAGGATGTAGAGTTGTGGAGTGCTCAGTTCAATCATAGTCCAAAAGATTTCTGGGGGTATGCACCCGAACTGAGCTTATCCCTGCCCGAACTGAGACTTCTTTGAAGTGGGGTTGGATTCTATACATCTTTTTCAAGGTAGGACTTCGTCTGCCCTTGGATCCCCTCATTTGTGAGCTTCTTGACGAAGTCGGGGCTCATCTATTGGACCTTTCCCTTAATCTGGTGAGATATTTGACTAGTTTTGCTGCCTGTCTGTGGGTGCTCGGCATCGAGCCCACTCTTCCTCTGTTTAAGACCTACTTCAGCGTGAACATGTATCTGGGACGTCTACAGTGCAAGCATCACAACAATGGGATCAACCTGTTTGCTAGACCTTCGAGTAAAACGGGTCACTGGGTCGACAAAGCGTTGATTGTAGAGAGTCGGCGAGGATGGAATTTTCCTGTCCCTTATGACTCGGTAGAATTGGTGAAGTCCCTGTCTCCCGCCCCGGCCTTGACTGAGTACGAGGAGAAATTGAAGACGGCGGTAGAGGATTATCTGGGAGTTCACGGAGATAACCCTCTTGTATTTTCTTGGAGCTCGGTTTCTGGGATCGAGGAGTTGTTCAGTCTGGTCGGTATGTTGACCAAAGATATTCAAGGTGTTCATCCTCGATGTAGCATGCCTGAAATTGATACCTACCTGGGGTGGCTGGTGCACAAAGATCTCGTTTTTAAGAAGAATTGTCTATCTTGTCGGGACTTGGGAGCCGAAGAGCATTGCCTCGACCACCGTGAATACCTTTCCTTTCTTTTCTTGCTTGTTTACTTGTTGCTTCTTTATGATTTGTTTTGACTTAAATCTCTTCTTGTTTTTCAGCGATAAGGAACCTTGATGCCCATATGAACCTGACTAAGAGTCGGAAGAACACGGCGTGGAGTCGTCATCTTTGTTACGGAGGTCGCTACCTCGAGATATTACGAGGGGTTCTGATCTGCCCAGAGCCCGACCGCTGGCCAGAGGCGTGGCGGCTCCTATTGTTAAAGTTGTGAAAACAATCCCGACCTCCTCTCGTGCAGCTGGATCGAGGAAAGCTCCCTAGGTAACGATTTTGTCGACCCGGTCCCCGGATGCTGTTCTTGCCAAGTCTCCGGCAATCACTTCTGTTCCGGACGTTGATCCTCCTTCTCGCAAGAGCCTTTCCAATAAATGGAAAAGGAAAGTGTATGAGCTTCTTGACAAAGATGATGATGATGCTGAAGATGTTGATCGACCTTCTTCTGCCGGTAAGGGCAAGGCTGTGGTCGAGACCGCCTCTCCCTCCTACGAAGAGGTTGGGGTGCCTTGGCTCGAGGATGCTTTTGTCTTGCTGACCACCCAAGAAGCAGCCAAGGATCTCGCTAGTGCCATTGCTAATGTGCCTACTCTCGGCAATTTTGACTTTACTTCTCGTGATGACATGACCACCATACTCGGTCAGGGGGTAGTTTACAGGGCTACTCCGAAAGATTTGGTCAGGGTAATGAATTCTTTCAGTTCTACCCAACTTTTAGGTCGCTTCGGACTGTTAACCGGCGAGGTGAGCCTTTAGTTACCTTTTTTGTGTTTGATTGTTTCTCGTGCTTTTTTTCTTCAACTTGACAGTTAATTGTTTTGTATGGTTGCAGGCTTGCGCTGTGGTGAAATATTTATCTACTCGCCTCGGCCGAGTGGCGACCAGCGAGAAAAAATTACGCCGGGAAGCTCGCTCGGGCCAGGAGGAGAGGGACGTTTTGAATGCTAAGGTTGAATCCCCTGAAGGTGATCGCAACAAGAAAGCTGCTGATTTGGATGAGACTTTAAAGCTTCTGGAGGAAGTGAAGGTCTAACGGAATGGACTGTCTGATCGGGTTGATGGTCTACAGCAGAGAGCAAACAAAGCGGCCAGGCTGCGAGGTCGGCGAGGAGAGGAACGCAATGCAGAAAGAGCGAGATGCAACTTTAGCTCAGATTGCGGAGTTTGATGAACGGTTGAAGGAGGCCCGGCTGTCCGCCATCGAACAGTATAAAGACAGTGATGAATTCACGGATGAGCTGGTGCCGTATTATGCCCGGGGTTCGCGTCATATCCTCCGTTGTGCTGCTGCTTATGGGGTGCCCATGGGGGAGCTAGTTGATTGGGGCCTTGAGCCATTTTCTGGTCCTTTTGCTCGGCTGGGGCACGTCATGGTCCCTTATCAGGACGAAGAGCTCAAGGTTGTTCATGACCAGGACCGAAGCGAGGGTTCAAACGAATGGGCTCCTCCAGCTCCTTGGGATCTGAATGTAGTTTCTTTGGTGGAGGCAGCGAAGAGGAATGAAGAGGTTCCTTTCAATCCTGAGTTGAGGATGCAGGATTTCATGGGCGAACAATCCAACAGAGAGCAACTCGCTGATGATATTGAGGCTGCCGAGAACCGAGCTCTTCCCCCAGGAAGTCCCAACCCCCAAGCTCCCCTTTAGGTTCATTCTTAATGCTCGCTGCGATGAGAATTTTTTGCACATGTGTGCTCGTGGTTCAAAACAATTTTTCTTTGTTGTAGCTGATATTTGCCTTTGACATTTTTGTGCTCATATCTATTTTGCTCTCTTTTGTCATTAACCACATTGCTACATGTTCGTCTTATTTGTTTTTGCTTGTAGGAATGATAGTCTACCTCATATCCGAGGATATTCCGCTAACCCTTTTCGTTTTTTCGAAGTTGAAATGAGTGTGTTTGGTTCTTGCAAATTGTGGCATTCCTCGTGCACCGAGGATAGGTCTTTTGAGGTGAGCATGTCCTACTCTTATAAGTTGTGGCCTTCCTCGTGCACCGAGGATAGGTCTTTCACTACTAGAAACAGTGCCTTCAGCGACGGAATTCTTAGCGACAGAAATTTTCCGTCGCTAAATCAGCGACGGAATTTTAGCATTAGCGACGGAATTTTGCATCAGCAACAAAATTGAGCAATAGCGACGAAATCAGCGACGGAATTAAGCATCAGCGACGGAATTGAACATCAGCGACGGAATTTCTCAGCGACAGAATTTTTCGTCGCTGAAAATAAACCGAAATTAAATTCTGAAATATTCAGCGACGGAATTTTTCGTCGCTGAATATTTCATAAATTAATTTTGGTTTATTTTCAGCGGCGAGAAATATTCGTCGAATATTCCAATTTAATTTCGGTTTATTTTCGTGACGGAAAATTCAAATTAAGCTAAAAGGTGTACTTTAACGACGGGAAAATTCGTCCGAAAATAAACTGAAATTAAATTCTAATTAATATAAAATATCAATAATATTTGAAATTAAATTGAAATTAAATTAAAATAATATTTGAAATGTTAATTTAATAATATAATATCGATAATTAAAATGATTAGCATCAATATAATTACAAAAATTAAATCATTCACATTACAACTTACCTTAACTTAACGTAACGTCTACTTAAATTGAAATTAAATTAAAATAATATTTGAAATGTTAATTTAATAATATAATATAAATAATTAAAATGATTAGCATCAATATAATTGCAAAAATTAAATCATTCACATTACAACTTAACTTAACTTAATGTAACGCTAACTTAAATTAAAATTAAATTAAAATAATATTTGAAATGTTAATTTAATAATATAATATCAATAATTAAAATGATTAGCATCAATATAATTACAAAAATTAAATCATTCACATTACACCTTACCTTAACTTAACGTAACGTTAACTTAAATTGAAATTAAATTAAAATAATATTTGAAATGTTAATTTAATGATATAATATCAATAATTAAAATGATTAGCATCAATATAATTACAAAAATTAAATCATTCACATTACAACTTACCTTAACTTAACGTAACGTTAACTTAAATTGAAATTAAATTAAAATAATATTTGAAAGGTTAATTTAATAATTTAATATCAATAATTAAAATGATTAACATCAATATAATTACAAAAATTAAATCATTCACATTACAACTTAACTTAACTTAACGTAACGCTAACTTAAATTGAAATTAAATTAAAATAATATTTGAAATGTTAATTTAATAATATAATATCAATAATTAAAATGATTAGCATCAATAAAATTACAAAAATTAAAACATTCACGTTACAACTTAACTTAACTTAACTTAACTTAAATTCTAATTAATATAAAATATCAATAATATTTGAAATTAAATTAAAATAATATTTGTAATGTTAATTTAATAATATAATATCAATAATTAAAATGATTAGCATCAATATAATTACAAACATTAAATCATTCACATTACAACTTAACTTAAATTAACTTAACTTAACTTAACTTAACTTAACGTAACATTAACTTAAATTGAAATTAAATTAAAATAATATTTGAAATGTTAATTTAATAATATAATATCAATAATTAAAATGATTAGCATCAATATAATTACAAAAATTAAATCATTCACATTACAACTTACCTTAACTTAGCGTAAGCGTTAACAATGTAATAGCGTAACTTAACAACGTAGCGTAGCAGCAACTTAGCGTGTTGTTACGTAATAATGGCGTGAGCAATGTAGCGTAATGTAGCGTGGCGTGTCGCTGACTTAGCGTAATGTAATGTAAATTAATGTAATAACGTGGCAATGTAACTAACGTAACATAGCCAGCAAGCAACTTAACAACTTAGCCAACTTAACAGCAGGCAGCTTAAGCAATTTAACTTAACTTAAATGTAACGTGGCAACTTAGCGTGGCGTAACTGGCGTAATGTAACTTAACGTAACATAGCTTAACTTAACTTAACTTAACTTAACTTAGCTTAACTTAACGTAGCATAACTTAACTTAGCTTAACGTAACTTAATGTAACGTAATGTAATGTAATGTATCGCAACTTAACGTAACATAATGTAACTTAATGTAACTTAACGTAACATAACATAACTTAACAACAGCAACACTTACAGCTTAACAGCAGCAACTTAAGCAAATGTAATGTAACTTAACTTAAGCGTAGCGTAACAATGTAACTTAAGCGTAACATAGCTTACAACTTAACTTAACTTAGCTTAACGTAACTTAACTTAACTTAACGTAATGTAACGTAATGTAATGTAACGTAACGCAACTTAACGTAACGTAATGTAACTTAATGTAACTTAACGTAACATAACTTAACTTAACTTAACTTAGCTTAACTTAACTTAATTGTAACACTAACCTTAAACCTAAATCATAAGCCTAAAAGTCCTAAACCTAAATCATAAACCTAATTTGTAACACTAACCTTAAACCTAAACCATAACACTAACCCTAAACTTAACCCTAAACCTAACCCTACCGCCACCCCTAACCCCAACCCCATCCCCAACCCCACCCCTATCCCCAAAAAAGATAATTGTATGTACGTTGAGTGGTGTTAGTGTAAATGATAAGAATCAAAGGGGTGTTAGTATAAATTTAGTGTATTAATGCTTAAACATCGGTTTATGTACGTTTGTTAGCTAGGTAGCCATGTTGATGCTATGAAATCCATGGTTTTAGTTTACTTGACTTTGAAACCGAACAACATAGCTGTATGCGTTTAGGGGGTGTTAGTGTAAATGACAAGAATTAAAGGGTGTTAGTATAAATTTAGTGTATTAATGCTTAAACATCGGTTTATATGCGTTTGTTATTTGGTAGCCATGTTGATGCTATGAAATCCATGGTTTTAGTTTACTTGACTTTGAAACCGAACAACATAACTGTATGTACGTTTAGGGGGGTGTTAGTGTAAATAGTAAGAAATAAACGGGTGTTAGTGTAAATTTAGTGTATTAATGTTTAAACATCGATTTTATGCGATACGTTAGATGGGTAGCCATGTTGATGCTATGAAATCCATGGTTGTAGTTTAATTGACTTTGAAACCGAACAACATAATTGTATATACGTTTAGGGGGTGTTAGTGTAAATAGTAAGAAATAAACGGATGTTAGTGTAAATTTAGTGTATTAATGTTTAAACATCGATTTATGTACGTTTGTTAGATGGGTAGCCATGTTGATGCTATGAAATCCATGGTTGTAGTTTAGTTGACTTTGAAACCAAAAAAGATAATTGTATGTACGTTTAGGGGGTGTTAGTGTAAATGGTAAGAAACAAAGGGGGTGTTAGTGTAAATTTAGTGTATTAATGTTTAAACATCGATTTATGTACGCTTGTTAGCTAGGTAGCCATGTTGATGTTATGAAATCCATGGTTGTAGTTTAATTGACTTTGAAACCAAAAAAGATAATTGTATGTATGTTGAGGGGTGTTAGTGTAAATGGTAAGAATTAAAGGGGTGTTAGTATAAATTTAGTGTATTAATGCTTAAACATTGGTTTATGTACGTTTGTTAGTTGGGTAGTCATGTTGATGCTATGAAATCCATGGTTTTAGTTTACTTGACTTTGAAACCGAACAACATAAATGTATGTACGTTTAGGGGGGTGTTAGTGTAAATAGTAATAAATAAATGGGTGTTAGTGTAAATTTAGTGTATTAATGTTTAAACATCGATTTATGTACGTCTGTTAGATGGGTAGCCATGTTGATGCTATGAAATCCATGGTAAACAACATAATTGTATGTACGTTTAGGGGGTGTTAGTGTAAATAGTAATAAATAAACGAGTGTTAGTGTAAATTTAGTGTATTAATGTTTAAACATCAATTTATATATGTTTGTTAGCTGGGTAGCCATGTTGATACTATGAAATCCATGGTTGTAGTTTAGTTGACTTTGAAACCAAAAAAGATAATTGTATGTACGTTTAGGGGGGGTGTTAGTGTAAATTTAGTGTATTAATGTTTAAACATCGATTTATGTACGCTTGTTAGCTAGGTAGCCATGTTGATGCTATGAAATCCATGGTTGTAGTTTAATTGACTTTGAAACTGAACAACATAACTTTCAAGCAACATTTATTCAATTTCTTCTCTTTCCATTCCTCTGGTTTAATACTCATATTGGGGGTGGGGGAAATAGGGTTGGACCATTTTTGTTATTATTATTAACTAATTGATTTTGGATAACTTGTACATGTTTAGGTTCATCCAGCAAAAAAAGCAAAGAAATGATGATTATGACATAAATGTATTCATATGGTAAGCTTCTAAAGCTTCTTGTTTGATCATATGAAAACAATGACTTACTTTTTTTTGTTGATTTTTAATCAAAATAGTAATTTTACTTGGACAGGTTTTCTAGCTGATTGCCGTGAAAATGAAGTTTTTTTTGATACTCATGTCGTAGGATTTTTTTAATTTTATTTTTAGTTTTTTTTATTAGATATAGTTTACATGGATTTGTACAAGTTTAAATTTACAAGTTAACTCTAGAAACAAGTTTTTGGTATTAATTGTTATGTATAATTTACATGAATTGTTGTAATAACATTTACGGTTTGATGTTTTTAAATTGGTTTTATATTATTGTTTATTTTGTATCTTCAGTTTTGTATTAATTGTTATATTATCAGGTACAAAAATTTATAATAATAGTATTTTTTGGGGTTTTTTTATATTTTTTGGTAGGTTCCTTCTCGGATGATGCTGGTGACTTTGAAAGGTCCTTCCCAGTTTGGGGAGAGTTTGTTTCTTCCAAGTTTCTTATCTGTTGCTTCTATCTTTCGTAAGACCTAATCTCCTACAGAAAAACTTCTTGGCCTGACCTTTTTATCGTGGTTGATTTTCGTGAGTTTCTTGTAGTTGATCATCCGAAGACGAGCTTCAATTCTTTTCTCTTCAATGTTGTCGAGGTCAAGTTATCTTGATAGCTCATTGTGGTTTTGGTCGAAGAAGGTGACTCGAGCTGTGGGGAGGGCCAGTTCGACTAGTGCCATGGCCTCTGATCCGTAAGTGAGCGCAAAGGGAGTCTCGCCTGCAGATCCGTGGACTGAGGTTCTAATTCCCCACAAAACGATCGGTAGTTGCTCGAGCCAATTCCCTTTCCTTTCGTCCAGGTCCCTTTTCAATGCATGCAGAATTTTCTTATTCCCCGCTTCTGCTTGGCCGTTGCCCTGAGGGTGAGCTACCGAGGACATTCTATGTTTTACATTCAATCTTTCGCAATTTGCCGTGAACTTTTTTGAAAATTGAGTGCCGTGGTCGGATACGATCATCCGAGGAAGGCCGAAGCGACAGAAGATCTGCTCGTACACGAACCTTATTGCTTGGTCCTCGGTTATATTGGCCAGTGGTTTGGCTTCCACCCATTTAGTGAAGTAATCTACAGCCACTATGATATACTCACATCCGTGTTTGGCTTTAGGGAAAGGACCGATGAGGTCTATTCCCCACATGTCGAACGGCCACGTTGCGATCACAGGCGTTTGCGGTATGGATGGAAGTCGAGGAACATCCGCGAATCTCTGGCACTTGTCACATTTCCTTACGTACTCATGCGTCTCTTCTCATCTTTGGGCCGAGTAACCATGAAAGTTCATTTGTCGGCCAAAGTTCTTGCCCCCGGGTGTCCCCCGCACTCTCCCTCATGTACTTCGGCAAGAAGGTCCTGTACTATCTCTGGCCTTACGCAGCGGAGAAGAGGTTTTGCATTGGACCTTTTGTACAACATTCCCCCAATAACCGAGTATATGCATGCTCGGTTTCTTACCATTTGTGCTTTGTCTCTATCTTCGGGCAAGGTCCCTTTTTCATTGTAATCTTTTATTTTGTCAATCCAGCATCTTGGGGCGTCCTCGATTACCATGATTTCCTCCTTGTCGATTGCGGGTTTCTAAGGAACATTAACTCGACCTCCGTCGGTATATCCTCGTTTTCAGACGAAGCGACCTTGGACAAGTAATCTACTCGGGCATTGTTCTCTCTTGCGACCTGCTCCAATTCCCAGTATTTAAATTTCTTTAGTAGTCCCTGAGTCAACTGTTGGTACTTAGCCAGTACTGGATGGTTTGCCCCGTACTCGCCCAATACTTGCTTGACTACCAACTGGGAATCGCTGCATATCTCAACGTTCTCGTCCCCTAGCTTTAGTGCTAACTCAATCCCTGCTACCAACGCTTCATACTCGGCTTGGTTGTTCGAAGCTTTGAAACCAAATTCCAGCGCCAAGCCCAATTCTCCCCCTTTTGGTTCAATTAGCGAGATGACTGCCCCACTTTTGTTAGTCCCCGAGGAGCCATCAACAAATAAAGTCCAGTGCTCAGGCGGCCTGGACTTCGGCTGCTTGTCTTCAACCTTTTCCCCGGCAGCGCCTGGTTCTTCCTCGATTTTCTTTGGCTTGTCCTCGGTTGTCCCCCTGGTAAACAAAGTTTCGGCAATGAAATCTGCCAAAACTTGTGCTTGTATTGCTCTCCTCACTTCATACTCAATCCCATACCTTGACGATTCGACCGACCACTTTAACATTCTTCCTGCCATGTCCGGCTTATGCAAGATCTGTCTTAAGGGAAAATTGGTGTAGACCACTATAGGGTATGCTTGGAAATATGCTTTCAATTTCCGAGCAGCGACTACCAAGGCGAGCACTAGTTTTTCGATCTCCAAGTATCTTCCCTCGACCTCGGTGAGGGCATGTGACACATAGTAGGCCGAACACGTAGCTTGTCCTCATCTGCGATTAATCTTGCGACAGCCGGGTCGGATCTTTGCCAAGTACACATATAATTTTTCCTCGGGGGCAGGGATGCTGAGGAGCGGGGGTCGACCAAGATACTCTTTGAGCTCATTGAAGGCCTTTACGCAATAATCTGTCCACTGAAATTTTTTACCTCCCTTCAATGTTTTAAAGAACGGCAAACTTTTCTCCGCTGACTTGGTTATGAAACGGCTGAGGGTTGTAATTCGGCCGTTGAGTTTTTGGACGTGCTTGATCGAGACGGGAGGATCCATGGTCGACAAAGCCTTTATCTTTTCGGGGTTGGCCTTGATTCCCCTTTCATTGACCATATAGCCTAGGAATTTTCCTGCGACTACCCCGAAGGCACATTTTGCAGGATTCAGTTTCATCTTGTACTTCCTGAAATTCGCGAAAGTCTCCTTTAGGTCCTCGACATGGTCGGCGTGTCTGGTCTTGATCACCATATCGTCGATGTACGCCTCCACGTTCCTTCCCAACTGATCGCCAAAGACCTTGTTGACCATCCTCTGATATGTGGCCCCGGCATTTTCAACTTCGAAGGGCATCATGAATTATGATATTACCCTCCTGCGGCCGGAGCAGCGTGTGTATCTGATCGGCTAGCCACATTCTGATTTGATGGTATCCGGAGTAAGCATCCACGAAGCTCAAGATTTTATGCCCGGCTATGGAGTCTACCAGTTGGTCGATCCTCGGCAAAGGATACCAATCCTTCGGGCAAGCTTTGTTTAAGTCGGTGAAATCAACGCACATTCTCCATTTTCCGCTTGATTTTTTCACCATCACCACGTTGGCTATCCATGTTGCGTATAAGACCTCTTTGATGATTTTTTCTTTGAGTAACTTGGACACCTCTTCTTTAATTGCCTCTTGTTTTTGTGGGGAGAAAATCCTTGCGTTTTGCTAGATTGGAATAGAATCGGGGTCAATGCTAAGCTTATGCACAACAACGTCCTGGCTGATCCCTTCCATGTCCTCAACTCTCCAAGCAAAAACGTCTAAGCTTTCTTTCAAAAGTTTGATAGTTGATGCTCGCTCCTCCTCAGGTATCTCCCTTCTAACCTTGACCTTCTGTTCCGGGAAATCGAGGTTGATGACGACCTCTTCTAGGTCTTCATGTGGTTTAATCTCTAGTCGATCTCGGGTGTCCAAGCTTTCAATCACTACTATCTTCTTAGCGGCCTTTTTGGAGTTTGTTGGGGCATGGGGTACTGTGGTACCCGGGTTTTCCTTTGACGGCGAGCTGGCGTTCCCATCTCGCGTTGATTGCTATGCTTTAGTGTCTCAATTACTTTTGAGATTTGTAATTTAGTTTTTTTATTTATACTTGTTATTTCTATAAATCAGGTACAAAAATATTAAAATTTTAGAATATTAAATATATTTTTTAATTTTTTTTTAATTCGGTGACGGAATTCAGTGATGGAGGCTGCGTCGTTATATAGTTGTTTGACGAGTATATTTTAAAAAAATTGTGACGGAGGATCTGTCACTGATTAGAGACGGAGGGACATTTATCAGCGACGGAAATTCCGTCACTAATTAGTGACGGAAGGACACTTATCAGCGACGGATATTCCATCTCTACACAATATTCCATATATATTTTAAATTCATTCAACGACGGAGCTTCAGTCGCAAATTAGTGACGGAGGACATTTACAGACGGAATATAGTGACGGAATTTCCGTCTTTAATCAGTGACGGAATTTCTTTTTTCCGTCACTGATCAGCGACGGGAATTGACTCGTCCAGAATCAGCGACAACGGTTTAGTGACGGAGGGTTGACGGACATGTTCCGTCGCTGATGTGAAATTAGTGACGGAAATCTATATTTAGTGACGAAAATTTCCGTCACTGATTACTGATTTTCTAGTAGTGTCGGGGGGTGTGGGGTCGACGACGGGAATGATTTCCCCTTCGCCTTCCCTGACCCTCTTCGTCGGTCTGCTCTCTTGGACTACTTCAGCCCCAGGCTGGGCCATAGTCACCTTTTCCTTGCGTTTCTTCTCCTTGTAAATGTATTCAAGGGTGCTAGCTGGGTCGTTCGGTATTGTCCCCGTTCCATTGGTCGTGGGGTTTTTCACTCTTTGGTGGGCTAATGAGGCGACCATCTGAAATTTTGTTTGTGCCGGGGAGCCTAGGATTGCGTTGTAGGGAGAGGGGAGGTCGATCACGAGAAAGTCTACATCCTTCATTCGAGGAGTCGCACTCTCTTCCCCCAAGGTGACCTTAAGGGTAACCGACCCTTTTACTGCAACTTGGTGACCAGTGAATCCTTCTAATTGCACTGAGCTTGGTTTAAGGTGGGCGTCCCCCAACTCCAAACCGAGGAAACATTTGTAATACAGGATGTCCCTCGACGCTCCGGTATCTACCAGGACTCTTTTAACATCGCTATTATGAATCCCCACTTGCAAGGTCAGTGGTTGTTGCCTTGCTGTCTCGCTGATTGCTAGTTCACTTGGCATAAACGTGATTCCTTCTTCTTTGTCGTCTCGTGGCATAGTATTCACCACGTACTTTAGATTATAAATCATGTTTTTCAACTGAGTGCCGCTCGGGGTTGCCTCCCTTATGGTATCAATCACGTTTCTAGGCCTTGCGTTGTTCGGTTGTGGATTTTGGTTTCTCTGTTGTTCCCTTCCTCTCCCCCCTTGGTTGTTATTTCTCTGCTCGAACCTCTTGAGTTCTCCTCGATCTATCAGCTTTTGAATTGCTCACTTCAAATTGATGCACTCCTCAGTCGTGTGACCAATGTCTTTGTGGAAGGCGCAGTGTTTGTTCAGATTTCGTTGGTAATGTGTGTCCTTCAAAGGAGGTGGTCGTTCGATCCTATCCTGGTCGAGCAAAACATTCATGATGTGTTCGCGGGTTGTGTTTACGAGAGTCCAATTCACGTCGTCCCATTTATTCCGTCCTCGGTTATCTTCCTATCAGCATGTGTTTCCTCGGTTGTATTTTCCCCAATTGTCATGGGTTCGTTGGGCCCCGTCATGTTCTTTCTTCTTCCCATCTCTCTTTGCTTCCTCGGCGTTGATGACCCGAAGTGCGTGTGCGTACATTTCCCCTACGGATCCATGATCTCAAAACATCATTTCCTGTCTCATCAAACCCTGTTGTAGTCCGGAGATAAAACACATCTTGATGGAATCCTCTGAAATGTATGGTATTTGATCAACCATAGTCATAAATTGGTCCATTTACATCTGGTTGGATTCGTTGTTGCGTTGCTGTATGCCACATAAGTCTATTTCTTTCTTCGACTGGAGCCCCACCGAGGAGAACTGCGTTACGAATATTTGTCTGAACTCATCCCAGGTTCCTAGCAAGTCCGGCAGCAGGCCGGTGTACCATTTTAGAGCTTTTCCTTGTAGGGTTTTAGCGAAGATCTTTCCCCAAGCGTCCTCCTCCTCGGGAGCCACGACATTCATCTTAACCTTGAAACTAGCTATGTGGTCGACTGCGCTAGTAAGGCCTTGATAGGAGTCGAAGTTTGGTAGCTTTTTGTCGGGTAATGGGGCCTTTCTCATCTTCTCCTTGAATGGTCCATTCTTGGAAGGGGGAGCATCATCGGTTTCCCCTTTTCTATGGCTTCGAGTCTTCCTCGGAGATACTTCACCTCTTGCTCGACTTCCATAGGCGGGGTGGGAATTGCCTTTTGCATTTCCGTGGTCGCGTTCCGACCGCTTTTCTGTTGCCCCGTTCCCGACTGTTGAGGGTGTGTGCAATGCTTGCACGTTTTGCTTTTCATTGCATCCGTTCTTGGCATTGACTCCCCTTCCTCGCTTCTTTCCCTCATACGAGAAGGCGGAAATCTGGATTAGTCAGGAAACGTCAGTCGACTGTGTATGCTTGGCTTCGGAACATGCCCTACTATCCTTTTTCCCAATCTTGACTTCGCACTTGGGCGAGGGGTGACATTCTTTTTTTCCTTATCTTTTGGGGAAGCCCCTTTAATGACTTGGGCTGGCTCCCGAGCAACTATCGTGTTGGGGGTGAGCCCCGCCTTTTTGCTCAACTCGAACATCTTTCGTTCTGCTTCTTGAATCCCCTGGAGATAAAGCTTCTGGCGTTCCCAGAACTTTAACTCCTCCAAGTATTGTTCTTGTTCGTTCGTTTGTGTCTCTCTATGGGTTTTGGAACCTATGAGATGTATCTCGTCCTCCTCTTCTTCGCCTTCTGCGAAGGAGGTTTCTGCTTGGTTAAAGTCTGCTCCTAAGTTGCGGGCCGTGTCTGTTACGCCTCTTCCTTTAAAAGTTTTCGAACTAGGAGTTGTTAGGTCTATTTCTGTGAGCATGTTTGTCGTTAAAGGGGGTTGCATGGCTAGGGGGTGGCATCATTTGCTCCTTGTTGGTTCTGTTTTGTGGGGGTATTCTTTTCCATAGTTTTTCAGTTAAGGTTACGAAGTAGCCGAGTGAGAAAATTTTCGGTTCCCGACAACGGAACCAGTTGATCACGCCAGATTGTGGTGTGACTATATTTAGAAGTCCACGTGGAAAAGCAAACCCGGTGTATGACTATTATGGAAACTAGGTTGGGATATCTGGCTTGTCTATCGTTCACTATGCTGGTTCTCGTGGTTTCCTGAATCTATAACCTGGGCTGCAAAGAAGAGCACTGTTAAGGGAGCTGGGAGGTTATCTCAGTTAAAGCCCTCTGGCGTGAGAGTCAGTAGTGGAATAACAAAGATGAACACAGGCATTCCATGATATCACCGTGTATGAGTGTTAAATGTAGAATAAGGGCTTTGAGTGAATAGTGCCTTACCTTGTGAAGGTGACCAAGTTCTTTATTTATAGTCCCCTCCTAGCTTGTCTCGCAAGCCAGAGCTGGATACCACAATTGGAGTTTAACCTTATTAGTCAGCTGAGTTGGCCAGTTCTCATTGGTCTATCCCCTTGTCAGATGTGTTCAGTGTATCAGAAAGGAAGTCAGCGGTAAATGGTATGGTTTGCACAGAGCACATTGACATTTCCCCAATCAGACGAAGCCATCTGGCATATTTCGTACTATGGTGACGTCTTCTTGTTCGAGCTGGACGGGCCGTGGTGCCGACCATGGGGTCTCATGGTCGCTTGGTTGATTATGCTCGAGTTCTTGTATACTTTTATGGTCGACCTTGATCATGGTCGGACTGGTCTTAATCGTCTTGGCGATGCTCGATTTGTCTGGACAAGTGGTTGTCCTCGGTCCAGTTCAAGTCGTACTGGTTGCCACGTGTCATCTACGTGGGAGGCGCCAGGTCGGGTCCCTTCACTGACAATATCCTTGATAATGTTGCTTGTATCAAACAAGCTGTTGTTTTTTATTTCCAAGTTCAGCTACAAGCTCAGCCTATACGGCTATACATGTTAGTGATATTATTGATACAATTTAGGCTCTTAGTACAGAAGACATGAACAACATCCTTATAACGATTCCCTCTCTTGATGAAGTTAATGATATACTCTCTGTTCCAAAATAATTGTCTTCGTTTCCTTTTTCATTTATCCAAAAATAATTATCTTTTTTGAAAATTTTCTTTTTATGACAACACTTTTACTACTTGATCCTTATTTTTTTTTTTATCATACTTTAATTATGGGTCACATATACATGAGCTTTAAAGTAAAATACACATCAAACTAATATTAATAATCCAGTCAAATGTGTTTTTTTAAACTGTGCGCCATGTCCACTAGGACGATAATGTAGGGACGGAGGGAGTAATTCTTTCTCAAAATAGAGATAGGGCAGCTGGTCCGGACGGTTTTACTAGAAAATTATTTTCACACTGTTGGGAGATTATTGGCTATAACATTATTTGTTATACCTTTCTTGCTATTTATTTTGATTAATTATTATTGTTACACCTTTTATAGAAATGTTATTTTGGAGATTATATTTAATTGGTTTTTAGGGTTTATGAATTGTTAGAGGATTAGGGTTTTGTGTTCTTGTTAACACGATTGTGTTTGTGCCGTTAGTCTTGTGTAACAAGACACGGCGGAACTACTTTCATTTTGGTAAGGAATCCTTCTCCAATAAGTCTATTTATGTTAACTCCTATTTTAGTGCACTAACTTATTAATTCTTTTATGGTAAGTGATTTTCTTATTCTATAAGGTTTTTAGGTCACGTAGTGCAAGTATAAATAAGAGAGGACGTAGTCCTGGAAGCTGTGACGAATATCGAGCAAAGATCATACACATAATTAGTAAAGAGAGAGAGAGAGAGAGAGAGAGAGCGAGAGAGAGAGAGAGAGAGAGAGAGAGGGAGATTAAGAAGGATGCTGCTAACTAGTGAATGAATTGTTGGATGTGCTATCATCCGAGGCGTCATTCATCTTAGTCCAACACAATGCTTACAGTTTACACCTGATGTTGTCTTGTTTTAATTACATACATTACAAAAGTTGGGTGTTGTGTTCTTAAAAGTGATTATGTGCTATCTAGGAGAGCTTCATAAATTCCACTTTGTTAGTTTCTTTAAGTTATAACAAGCTAAACATATATTTTACTAGTGGAATGTTTTTTACCATAAGACACAATCAACAAGTAATTATTTGTTGATTAAAAGGTTAATCTCTCGTGTTCAATTTTGTTTCCTACTACTGTTTTGTTTTTAATTCCGCTGCACATTTATCTTGATGAAGTCTTCAATGAACTCTTAATTGCAAGCTTCATTGACTATATCTTTTCAAAATAATTTGTTTTGTTTCTTTTTGAGTATTCTGGGTTTGTTCGTGCTATAGTCATTCATTCAAAGGCCATCATTACCGGCACGCTCCAGCCTTCTCCCTTGTCTCAATTTCCAAATCATCTCACACTGACCGAACTCCAATGAGAGTGTTCATCTCATGGTGACTCAACTCCAATGGGAGTGATCATCTCATGCTAGCCGAACACCACAAAATGAGTGTTCATCTGGTGCCAACGGGTATGTTTATCTCATGGTGGCCCAATGCCACAAAGTGTGCTCATCGCATCATAGCCAAACAGCCGATAAGGGTATTCTTGTTATTAGAGTGGGGTGTGAAGAATATTTTATGTTGTGTATTAGTAGAAAGGTTTATTAGGTTTTTTTACTCTATGACATTTGTGTAATATTTTTAAGTGGGGTGAAAAGATAGGAAATTAGGGCGTGATTAGTCTCACTCTTGGAAGAAAGATAAGAGGAGTACTGGTATCGGTTTCCGAGTGGGTTCTGGGAGCAATTTCAAATATGGGCAAAAGGGTGGGCCCATGCGTTCTAAAATAACAAAACTTAATTGAGATAAGTGTGGGTCGGTTCCTTTTTTGAAATTGTAATAGCTACTTCGTGCCTATTTTTTGTTTGGAATAATTAAGGTCGATACCACTTTCTAAAATTGTAACCGCCATGTACCACCATTTTTAAAATTGCAAAGTCTATTTTCATAAATTTGTTACAAAATACCGATACCGACCTGCTATTTCGGTTGTCTTCTTCCACATATTCATTTCTTTGGTACATTCTCCAACTTTTATGAGATTGCAATCACCGACTTTCCTCCCTCATTCATGCTAGTAAGAAGATAGGGAGATCGGATACGCGATTGCGTGGCTATGGACTTTTTAGGGCCTGCACTCCAATTAGTAATTTAGTTTGTGTTGTTCTCTCTCCTGCTACTATCCACCGTGGATAATCCACGCCATTGGCTCCCAAAGTTTTTTGTGGCATACTTTTCCTCTTTTAAGCCTTTATCCGTCCCTGCGTTAGTTTGGATTCACCCATGGCTAAGATTAGTGAGTCTTCTCTTTGCTACTCTCACTATTTGGATCTCTCTTCTCCGGTGATTAATCAAGAAGGAAAAGAAATAGGTAAATCGAAGAGACGGACGGCTCATAATTCATCCTATATTTTTTGGTGGAATATTCTTAGCTATTTTCTTTTTGACTTTTATTAAGCAAATCATGTTATCTCTATTTTATTTTCTTAAAATTTATCTTATGTTGAGAATGGACTAGGTGGGTTTTGGACAAGACATCGCGAAATTTTGGACTAGGCGGTCACTTAGTGCTAAGAGCCAGGCGATTGCTTAATCAAGGAAATTTATGCATGGTTAGTGGAAAATACGCGGCCACCTAGTGCTTTGACCGAGCGACCGCTTAATTAGTCCCTTTTGAGCTTTTGTCGCTTTGTCCATTTTTCTTTGTTTTAAGGATTTTAAGGTTTCTATTGTATCCATATAAATAGTTGTATCCCTAGAACGTTTTCAAGGTTGGCTCTAATAAAATTTCGATAGTCCACCCCAACCCCTCTCTCTCTTCTTGGTGATTGATCCTGTTATACTCTGTTAATTTGTTAGCAAGTCTTCCGCTGTGCACAACATCTTAAATATTATATTTTTGGCTTGTAATCTTGCCGTGTACTACACAATTTATGCGCCGCCTAATTATTGCATTGCGATTCCCAATTTTGATAGAATTCAATTATGCATTGAGATGCCCAAATTTGGGTGTGGATTTTGCATTGCAATGCCTAAATTTAGGCATGAGATTTATCCGTGCACCTTTTGTTCATTAATGGTATCTTTATCATTTTCCCACCGAAAGTGCACTTTAGCGATTTTTTAAAAAATATCCCCGATTTTTCCCGTTAACATTTCATCACAGTGGGACCGGCCCGAATTTCTCCCTTTTGTTTTCAACCGCATAAGTCCATTTTGTTTAATTTCTTCCTAAAATGCCCACCATTCTCAATTGTTCTCATTCCTTCTCCTTTCTTTTCTTCCTTCCTTCCTTCCTCTCTCTCTCGCCCTGCCTTTCCCTTTGTAAAGTTTAAAGTCAAATCCGGGCATGGTGGGTAATTATTTATCGTCATCAACTCGAACTTCACTTGTTTCATTCAAGTACCCTGCCTCAAGTCCCAATCCTTCCCCGGTAAGGTCTAGAGTCCTCAATCTCAACATCCCTATTTCAACTAAATATGTAGCAACAATCTCCCTGCAAATTAAAATTAAAAAAATGTTGGCGACATCTAGTTATTGCTTGGTTCTTAAAATCAAATGATCGAGCAAGCGATGATCATATGAAATTAAAATATTAACAAGACATAACCAATCACCGGTATGCCGGTTGGTTTTTAGGCCAAAGTTGCATGCCTTCCTCTAATGGGTGATAAGATTGCTTAATGTTATCTCTCCACAAATGAACACTATTTTTGGCAAAGCGTTGTCGCCCCGCATCCAACCCTTTGTGTTTGGGGAAACACTAGCCTTGTCCTTGGAAGCCATGTCGATAAATTCCCTCAAACCTCTACGCATCAGGAGTCTTCGATGCGAGGCCATCATTTCTCCTTCGATTGGTAAAGATGGCCGGAGATAATGGAGCCAATGCATATGACTGGAAGCTTTAAAGATATTAAGATGCACTAAAAAAGATAAAGATAGTGGCATGTCTATTCTGGAGAGGAGAGAGTGTAAAAATCCATTCAGTTGAGATGTGGCCTTAAGCCCTTTTTTTTTCCAACATGATAACAAGCACCTGACCGATGGGAAGGATGGCTAGTTCTATCTTCTTTGAACCCTTCATTTTTATAACTCGTTTTCCGTGGTGCGGGGGCGATCACTTTCAAAAGAGAGAAAAGAAAATTAAATAGTTTGTGTGTTTCCTTTTATTAATGGTAGTATATTCGCCTTTTTGCCCACAAAAGTGTACTTTACCTGGCTAACTACAAAAAATGGTAGACTTTTTGGGTTAAATATCATTCAAATGAGACCGGCTAGAATTTCACTCAACTCCACCTGTGTGGTGCGTAAAAAACCCAAGTCTTGTGGAAGTTAAGTTGGGTGATAACCATCCTCCGGCCCCTCCCATCAATTTTTAACCGTAAAAAGACATGATATTTTTTGAATCGCTAAAAAAATAATTTTTTGGGTAAAAGGACAAGTATACCCTTAATGAAATGAACACGCACGTGC
>CM028379.1:73105298-73158398 GCA_013146195.2 Codonopsis lanceolata | reverse complement strand
GGCAAAAGAATCGGCCATGTGGTAAAAGTGGGCTACTTACACCGAAATGTGAGATCGCAGCATGATAGTGGTTTTGCTCCTATTGTTCGAGGACGGGCATAATTGAGGATAAATGTTGAGCAAGAGTAGCACCCAAGGGAGTGCTACTATTGTGAGCCGTAGGGCACAAGAAGAGGAATTGCCCTAAGTTGAAGGGTAATCACCAGGAGGTTCGAGTCGACCCTCTTGTTGGGGCTAAGAGGGATAGTGATGGGAAAGCAAATGCGGGGCGTGTATTTGCTTTAGACCGGAGGGAGTGCGAGTCGGCTGCCGATTATTGAGAGGTACCGTTTCTATCTTCGATAGTGAAGCACGAGTACTTATAGATCCAGGATCATCGCATTCGTATGTTGCATCACATTTTGTTGACCGTTTGCGTGTATTGCCTCAGTCTTTGCCTTACGTGCTTGAAGTTTCTACCCGCTTGGGATTGTTTATTGGCCGGAAGTTTATAAAGCATGCGATGTACTTGTGGATGAACATGTTTTGCATGCGGATTTAGTGTTGCCACTTTATGATTTTGATGTGATACTCGGTATGGATTGGTTGTGCACTTATCATGCTTTGGTTGATTGCTTTAGTAAGAGGGTTACATTTGAATTGCCGGGTGTTCCTAAATTTATGTTCTTGGGTGATAATGCATCTAGTGGTTTTGCGCGTCATTTACGCTCTTAAGGCTAGAAATTATTGTGGCGGGGTATCTAGCATGTGTGATTGATAAACGGGTTTCTACTTCAAACTTAGAAGATGTGCGGTGGTGAATGAATTTCGGGATGTTTTCTAAGGATTTTGGGATGCCACCAGGATAGGGAGATTGAGTTTTGTATTGAGTTGTTGCAGGGACTACCGATATCGGCGCCGTATAGGATGGCACCTATGGAGTTGAAAGAATTGAAGGTTCGGTTGCGGGAGCTTCTTGACATTGGCTCTATCAAGCCAAGTGTATCGCCTTGGGGTGCGCCGGTATTGTTTGTTAGGAAGAAGGATGGAAGCCTTAGGTTGTGTATCGATTACCGGGAGTTGAATAAGGTGACGATCAAGAACAAGTATCCATTGCCGCACATAGATGATTTGTTTGATCAATTGCAGGGATCGGTGGTTTATTCTAAGCTTGATTTGAGGTTCGGGTATCATCGGTTGAAGGTTAGAGCCAAGGATGTTCAGCGCTTTTAAATGCGGTATGGGCATTATGAGTTTATGGTGATGCCATTTGGGTTGACTAATGCGCCGGGTGTTATGGACTTGATGAATCGGGTGTTCCATAATTTTACGGATTGTTTTGTGGTGGTTTTCATAGATGACATTCTTGTGTATTCTAAGTCTCGGGAGGAGCATGCCTGACATTTGAGGATGGTGTTATCGATTCTTCGGGAGGCAACTTTATGCTAAGTTTAGCAAGTGTGCATTTTGGCTAGAGAAGTTTCATTTTTGGGACATGTTGTTTCTAATGCCGGGATAGCGGTAGATCCTTCTAAGGTTGAGCGGTGATGAATTGGAGGAGACCGACTACGATTCACGAGGTTAGGAGTTTCTTGGGTTTAGCCGGGTATTATCGGAGGTTCATAGAGGGATTTTCGAAGATTGCTACACCGATGACAAATTTGACCCAAAGAAGACATCATTTGTTTGGATAAGTGTGAAGCAAGTTTCAAGTTGAAGAAGAAGTTGACTACAGCACCAGTTTTGGCGTTGCCTAGCGGAGATGAGAATTTTGTGGTTTATAACGATGCATCGAAAGAGGGATTGGGTTGTGTTCTTATGCAGAATGGTAAGGTGATCGCTTATGCTTCGAGGAAGTTGTCTCCGTATGAGCATAATTATCCCACGCATGACCTTGAGTTGGCAGCGGTCATATTTGCTTTGCATAAGTGGAAGCATTATTTGTATGGGTCGAAGTTTGAAATTTTCACGGATCACAAGAGCTTGAAATATTTGTTCTCACAGAAGGAGTTGAATATGAGACAAAGGAGATGGATGGAGAAGTTGAAGGATCATGATTGTACGATACTTTATCATCCGGGAAGGCGAATGTGGTCAGCGATGCCTTGAGTAGGAAAGTTCATTTGTCGTGTTTGATGATTCGGGAATGGAAGATGTTGGAGGATGTCCGTGATTGGAATCCTAGTGAGGTTAATCATGGAGTGTTATTTGCTAGTGTTCGGGCTATTCCAGTTTTATTGGAGAGGATTAAGGAGACTCAAAGGAAGGATCCGGGATTAGTGAAGATCATTGATGGTTTGGGCAAGAATGAGACGCCGGAGTTTGCGATGAATCAAGATGGGATTTTGACTTTCAGGGGAAGAGTTTGTGTTCCTTCAGTTGAGGATGTGAAACGGCTTGTGTTGGATGAAGCTCACAAGGCAAGGTATACTATCCATCCGGGGAGTACGAAGATGTATAGAGATTTGAAGAAGCAGTTTTGGTGGAATGGCATAAAGCGCCAAATAGCAGATTATGTATCGAGATGTCTGACTTGTCAACAGGTGAAGGCGGAACATCAAAGGCGCGCGGGATTGTTGCAGCCGTTAGATATTCCGGAGTGGAAGTGGGAGCACATTACGATGGATTTTGTTTCGGGGTTTCCATGTACGCGTAGAGGGTTTGATGCCATTTGGGTTGTTGTTGATCGGCTAACGAAATCAGCTCATTTTATTCCAATTGCGATGACTTATTCCTTGAGTCAATTGGCGGCACTGTATGTGCAAGAGATTGTGAGACTACACGGGGTTCCGGTTGGCATTGTTTCAGATAGGGATCCGAGATTTACTTCGAGGTTTTGGCAGGCTTTGCAGGAAGCTATGGGGACTAAGTTGAACTTCGACAACTTTTCACCCTCAAATAGACAGACCGAGTCAGAACGATACGTCTGATACTTGAGGATATGTTACGGGCTTGTACGGTGGACTTTAAGGGGAGTTGGGATTCACACCTTCCATTGGCGGCGTTTGCAGAGTTTGCATGGCATGGCACTTTGGATGGACTTTATGGAAGTGTAGATCTCCTATTTGTTGGGATGAAGTCGGAGAAGCAAAGCTATGGGGTTTGGAGATTGTGCAACAGTCGGCCGAGAGTTTGAAGTTGATTCGGGATAGATTGCTTACAGCTCAAAGTCGACAGAAGAGTTATGCGAATAATCGGAGGAGAGATTTGGAGTTCCAAGTTGGAGATTACGTGTTTCTTAAGGTATCGCCGAGAAGGGGTACTAAGAGATTTGGGAAGAAAGGAAAGCTATCACCAAGGTTTGTTGGACCTTTTGAGATTTTGGAGCGAGTTGGGAGTTTGGCTTACAGAGTGGCTTTACCGCCGTCGTTGTCGGACATTCACAATGTGTTTCACGTATCTATGCTTCGGAAGTATCTTAAGGATGATTCGCATGTTCTTGCGTATGAAGAGATTTCATTTAAGCCTGATTTGTCGTATGTTGAGCAACCGGTGAAGATTCTCGACACCAAGGAACAAGTATTAAGGAACAAGACAATTCCATTGGTTAAGGTTCTTTGGAGGAATCATGAGATTGAGAAGGCGACTTGGGAGATCGAGTTGGAGATGCGTGAGAAGTACCCGCATTTGTTTGTAGATCACGGTAAGAATTTAGGGGCTAAATTCCTTTTTAGTGGGGGAGAGTGTAATATCCTAGATCATTGCTTGCTTGTTTTATGCATGAGTTCATACTTTCATATTCATCATAAACATGTTTACATAACTCATTCGTATGTTTGAATTCAATAGCATGATCGTTGACGTTGATTTCAATGCTCGTATGCATCCTTTGTATCATGAGATGTGTTGGGACTTTGATTGTGTTTAAATGTTGAAAACATGTATAAAAGTATTAGATGTCATTCATAACATTCTTAACATGATTTAGAAGTTGTTTGAATGCTCGTTGAATCGTCGATTCGATCGTTGCTCACTTCTAGTTGTTGTTCTTCCTCGTTTGGCTCGTTTGAGCGTTTCTCGGGAGTGTTTGTTGTGTTCTAGTTCATTTTTTAGTAAGGATTGAACCTAGGGATCTTAGGCCTTGAGTTTGGGGTTGTTTTGGAGTGATTGAAGACCCTTTGAAGTCTAGAGACCATGCCCTCGCAAGGCGGTTTGGACCTTGCCCCCGCAAACTAATCAAAAGGTTGGAAGAGTGAAGGTTGCCTAGCATGCGGTCGCATGCTGGGTGATACCATGCGACCGCAAGGTCTGCATTTCCTGATACGAGTTGTTTTGTTTGCTGCTCCATTTTGGCCCTCATAACCCCACCCAAACCCAACCTAAACCACTTCTAATTCGTCCTAACTATCAACCTATGAGTCTTGAGCAAGTTTTGGGAGTTTTGAAGGGATTGATAGACACTTGGCAAGAAGAGACATCAACATGCATTGGTCACTCCTTCCCACCCCACTATTCAGCCAAAAGGTGACCAAATACATCCACTAAACCCATTTTCTTCAGCCTCTCTCTCCAAAAACGTGGCTGATTACTTCTTGAAGGTTTGAGAGAGTTCTTGAGAGTTCTTGAGTGTTCAACAATGGTGGCCAAGGCTTGAGGAGTCCATTTACAAATCCCAACCATAGAAGTGAAGAGGAAGTCTAGGAGAACTCATTCCAACCATTGCATGTTCGTTTTGCTTTCTTGTAGGACTGATTTAAGGTGAGTTACAACATCTCTTCCTATTTATTTTTAGCCTCATTGACCTTAGGGAAAACAATCTTTCTATTTGAGGTCAATGAGAGCACTTAGGGCTTTGTAGAGATGTCATGTTACACTATATGCTAGATGATGAATTTTTGGTTGGATGAGCATGTTATAAACCATGATTATGATGTTATTCATATGTAGAGATGTATGATAAATTATTCTATCTTGCTTGTTTAAGTGTTGGGAGCATATTTGATGAAATGGTTAGACTCATATTTGATGATATGGCTAGAATGTATATGTATGCCTAATTTGTGACTTTGACTCTATGTTTCCTACTTAAATGTTTATTTGGGGTTTTATGGGTTGAATGACCTTAGTTACCTATTTAATTATGTTAGTATGGACATAGGAGACTATTGAGGCCAATGGCTTCCATACCCTAATTTTTGAAAGATTGAATATGACTCAACGGAGTTAACCATTGGGTTAGTATGATCTTAAGAAATGATATGCCTAAGTCCTACGAAATTTTGGGTAGTATTAATGGAGGTTAAACCTCCAAGCATTTTAAAAGTGTATGAAGAACACTTGATGATAAGAGTCTTAATTTTATCTCTAATGTGATTATATGCTAGTTGTGAATTGAAAGCATGACTAGATGATTGTAGAGTAAATGCCTACTTATTTGATCATATGGATATGTATTACGTGTGCTTGAAGTTTGAGTCCAGCTAGAGTCGGTTTGTTGAGTCTTTGGCGGGACGATGTATCATCTTCACGAATTGTGGGATTCGTGATTTCGATAGATCGTCGTGTTGGGTTGCACACACCCCTCCATCGATGGCCACGGTGGGGAAGTAGTTGATCTTAGTTGTAGTATGGAAACATGACTTTGATAACTATAGAAATCGAGCGGGGAATGTCTCGGGGACGTCGATACCATGATTTGGGTATCGAGGACACATATGTTTTGCACGTGTTTTTGCAGGAGCGACACGACGGAAAAATGGTAACGGTATCATATCCCTTTTTATATGAATTGACTCACGAGTGCTTATACGTGAATAACGTGCTACGTGAATATGATATGAAATGATGGTTGAATGATTTAATGAATTGTTATACTTGTTGATAACATGATATTCGAAATTGTTAAGTATGAGCACCTTGACATGACTATTATGAAATGTTATATTATGCCAATAGCATGAATTATTATTGTTGAGCATGATGCCATGACAGGTGGTTATGTTAGTAACTTACTAAGTCTTTATGACTTACTCTTATTTGTTTTGATTGTTTTCCCTAGAT
Organism: Codonopsis lanceolata; assembly: GCA_013146195.2. Classification (NCBI taxonomy): domain Eukaryota; kingdom Viridiplantae; phylum Streptophyta; class Magnoliopsida; order Asterales; family Campanulaceae; genus Codonopsis; species Codonopsis lanceolata. Next base: position 73,152,419 of record CM028379.1, on the reverse strand, counting down.
CCGAGCCGAGCGAGCGGTTTGAAGTGATTATCGAGTAGCATTGGTGAAGCTTTTGACAAGGTTGCTACCTTGTAGTTTTAGTATCTTTGTTTTGGCAAGGACGATGGGAACATAAAGTTATATAAACTTTATGAAGGGTAGCAAGACTTATGTGTTTGATATTTGTACTTATGCTAATTAGTACTTAATCTTTTGGGAGCTGACTTGTGTTTGTCTTGTCTTATGTATTTATGATGATTATGCTTCAGTTATGTTGACCATGTATTAGTTGGTTTATTATGCTTGTTTTCCGGCATGTCTTTAGCCGTTGAAGCATGTTAGACTAGAGTTGTAGACTTAGTTTAATGTTGGGTTCCGGCTGTAACGTCGTCGATGACTTGGTATATGAATTGCTATATATTGATATTGCATGACAGGTGGTTTTGTTACACGTGCCTAATGTTGCGTCACGTGATTTTAATTTTTGGACCGAGAGATTTATAATCTCTTTGGTTGTGTTAGTTTGAGCTTGTTAGCTCGGGCGCCACCGTTTAATTATGTTACGCTTCCGCATGTATTAAAGTTATTGGCATATCGTCGTTATGGCCTTACCCACTATTTGCTACGTGTTTGTTGTGCCTTTTTAGGCGACACGGCCTCAGGGTCTCGTATTGGGATCTGGGTCGGGTCGCCACAGTTCCCATCATCCTTTGAATATCCAAGACCATGTTGGTCTTCATGACTTTTCTGTTGACTGATGATGGTCTCAACAGTAGCTTTTGACTTTGAGTAAGTATCAACAACATTGGTCAGTCGAAGATTTTTTTCTACAAGGTCAGCAATCTGGGCATTCGAGATTTTTGCTTCAATCTCATGTTTTTCATTGATGGTTTTAAGTTGCAGCAATTCTTTTTGCTGAACTTTGTAAAGCTCATTGATCTTTTGAAGCTCACAGTTTTCATCAGAAATTCTTTTAAAATCACCAGACAAAGAAACATGGATTCTTTTAAGTGTTTCAAACTTGGAATACATTTCTTGCATTTGTTCCAGTAAATCATCAACACTTGAGTCAGTAACCTTCTCCTCCTGCCTTTTTGACATATTGCTTATTTTGATGTCAGCAATCCTTGAAGAAGTTGACTTGACTTTTCTTTCTGGCTGACGTATGATTCCTTGTCCATAAAAACCATTTCCTATTTTCTTAACCATAAACTGATCAGATTTGATGACCTTTGTCAGCTTGGGGTTTTTAATAGGTGAGATTGGCAGCTCATTATCAAACTCATTTGAATATTTTGGACTAGGAAACTCATTTTCTAAATCATATATAGCTGATTCTGCAACAAGACACATATTTGCTTCTTGCTCAAAATCAGCAGATTCATCTTCAGAATCTGTCTCAATCCATGTTACAAGATTTTGATTTTCAGCAACCAAACCCTTTTGTTTTTCAAAATTTCTAGGAGCTCTTTTATAATACTCATTTTTTGTAAAAGAACAGTTTGAAGCAAAATGACCAGGTTTTCTACAATTGAAGCACAACAATTTTTCTTTCTCATCCTTGTCTTCATTTGTTTTGAAGTAAGGCTTTTGAAAGTTTGAAGTAGAAGGTCTTTGAAAGCTTGAGGAAGGTTTTTGAGGATTTGAGGAAGATTTTTGAAAATTTGCAGAAGGTTTTTGAAAGTTCCTTTTAAAAGATTTAAACTTTCTAAACTGTCTAGCAAAAGCAGCAAATTCATCTTCATCAAAGTCATCATCTGACAGAAATGTAGAAGTTTTAGATGTCTCTTCTTCAGCTTGAAGAGAAATACCTTTAAAAAATTTCTCAATTTCTTGAGTTTTGAGAACTTCCTTTTCATAATTTTTTAGACTTGCAACAAGACTACGAATATGAGGTTTGTTCAAGTCTCTTGCTTCCTTTATGGCAGTGACCTTAACATGCCATCTACTTCCCAAGCTACTAAGAAATCGCATATTCAAATCTTTCATACTATAGACTTTACCAAGAGAAGAGCATCTATTACTTACCTCGAGAAATCTGTCGTAGGCACTTTTTAATGATTCTTTTGGGTCCTTCTTGAAGGCATCAAACTCTTGTATACAGTCATAGAGTTTGTTGTCCTTGGTGTTTTGGTCTCCTTCAACATATTCAATAAGAGCATCCCAAATTTCTTTGGCAGTGACACAGTCATATATTTGCTTATAGTTTTCATCAGGAACAGCACTTGATAGAATGTGTACAGCTCTAGCATCCAGTCCATATGTAATTTTATCTTCCTCAGTCCATTCTGATTGGGGCTTGATGACATATTCTTCAACATCGGGAGCAAGAGGGTTTATGGTGTCATCATCAGCAGTAGAAGATTTACCAACTTTAGTATTAATTTTCATTGGTTGCATAGGACCACCTCTTACACATTCCATTAATCGTTTATCTATATTGTTCATATATCTTGTAATTCTTTCCTTCCAAATATCAAAGTGATCTTCATCAAAAATAGGTACTTGAGTAACATTGTTTGATTGAAAAGCTTTTAAGGTTGCCATGATCGATCTTTCAAGTTGTTAAACTTGGAAAAATAATAATGTTTCGAAAAAGTGTGGCTCTGATACCAATTGTAAGTCCAGTTGGCAACTGACAAGGCTAGAGGGGGGTGAATAGCCTTTTAAAAACTTAGAGGGTTGACTTGAAAAACTTTTAAAAGTTGGCAGCAGAAATATGATTTTTGTCAGTCAGCTGATATTGGTCAGCTGGCTGATGTTTTTCAAGGAGTTTAAGCTGACAATAAATTGATCAGCTGATTTAAAAATTATCTTTTGAAAAATTAGATCACTGTATATAAGGAAGTAACTGAAGAACAATTTATCAAAACAACTAAGTAAACGATTATGTAAATAGCTGGCTGACACTTAAGGAGATTGAAACGTCTTAAGTGTTAGGTTAGTTTGTAAGAGCTGAGAAAATAACTGACAAATGAATTGAAGTGGTTCACAGTATAACTGATACGTCCACTACCAAGTTGGTCAGACTTGAATTTTTGAAGTGCACTAATTTTATTAAAAATCTAAGTGATCTCTAATGGATCAGTGTACAACAAAAGACCAGTGTTTGTGGAGTAAGATTGAATAACAATCAAACTCGTGAGACAAACTGACTGATTTCTAAAAAGTATGAAATGAATCACTCAGTGTTTGCCTAAACAATAACTAGAAAGAAATATTCAAAGAAGAGTATCTAGCTAAAGTTCTTCAAGAAGACTAAGGCACAGAGAGAATTTCTTTAAGATTACAATGCTTCAGACTTCTGTTCGCTTGTTCAAAATGCTTCCTGTGGGTATTTATAGATGAACTTGAAAAGTAACCCATTAGGAACACATTTGAATTTGAAAATGTGTTTGGCAGAGTATATGTATCTTCACAAGATCACAGAGATCCTGAATGAAAGATTTCTTACAAAATATCTACCAAAGACATAAAAAAAAGAAGGTGTCAGTACAAGTAAATGTTCAAGTAAATGAGGAAAACTAGCTGATACTTAAAAACGTTATGGTCAGCTAAAACAAGTAACTGACACAGAATTTAGATAACAAGCTGACCAAAAAGAAATAACTTAAACCTTTTGGCTGACAACAAGTGGAATGATTTTAAGCAAATTTTATTTTAATGCAAGATTCAATATATATATATATATATATATATATATATATATATATATATATAATGAAATAAATACAAAATTATAGCAGCCTCATTTTAGAGTTTTAGAGTTGCAAATATATTTTATAAAAATTTCACCATAATAACTGCTTATTTTAGTATTATTTGTTATAGAAATTCGGACAGCATAACTATTTATTTTAGGGTACGCTCGCTCTGTCCTTCTGGGAAAGGAAATCTTTTTGCTTTTTGTTGTTGCTGGATTTTGGGTAGCGTGACTGCTCCTTTTTGTTGTTTTCGCCTCGGGATCCGGACGGCACAACTGCTTGCTTTGCGTGATTGCTTGCGTCTGAAATCGGGTAGAACAACTGCTTGCTTTGGCTGGATTTGACGTCTGAATTCGAGCAGGGCAACTGCTCTTTTTGGTTCTTTTGAACCGGTGAAATATGGCGAAAATCTAGCTGGGTAGCTAGGGTTCACTTTGGCCGGAGGGTTTGAGTGTTTAGGGAGAGATTCGGCAGCTTCACAGAGCTTCGGGGTTAGAGGGGAAATAACCTTGGCGTTCTCTCGGGAGCGTTTCACAAACTGCGTTGTGAAAACTTTCTCATTGTGTGTGAACTGTGTGAACTCTCTTTTCTAAATGTCGGATGCCTTTATTTATAGGCGGAAATCCTGGCTTTCTTTGTGATTAAGTTTGATCAAATGTGCTTCAACAACTTGTACCGCGAACTGAAAGAGTTGCACCAAAATCCAAACGCTACAGTGAATGGAGGGCTGTGGGCGCTGCCCATAGGCCTTGTGGGCATCGTGCCCTGGATGGGTGTGGGCTGCACCCTACCCTTTTTCCTTTTCATTTTTGGCACTTTGGCACTTTGGCCCTTGCAGTTCACTGTTTATGCATCCTTTAGTTTCTTTTGCATTCTAAACCATGTAACTTGACATTCGTTAGTCCTTTTAACAGGTCTTGATATTTTATGGCATGTCATATATAACAGGGATACGAAATTGGGGTGTCTACAGACGGGCAATGTGGGCACGATAGTCATCGGTGCCCTCGAAAGTACGAGTGCCATAATAAATATTAATATTCTTGGGCGAAAACTTGAACCCCTACTCCGGACATTACTGGAGTTGTGCACCCTACCGGTCAGTGAAATACGCCCGTTGGCGTAAAATTCTTTGACAATGGCCACGATGGCCACTTCCTGAGTCGCGCAGAGATTGGTCCATCTCCGCTGGGAAAAATAAATGGGAAGGTCGAAGGTTTCATGCTGAAACCCTCTCTCAGGGACTTTGCCCTTGGACAACTTCCTAGAATAACTATCAGCAGCCTCAACGGATATAAACCTATGGATATCAAAATCTTTGTCCTCCGTAGAACAAGAAGTGGATGGGCTGGTATTTCAACATTTAGGGGCCATGGAAAAAGGACACACAAAACACTTTCTCAAAAACAGAAAATCCCAACAAAGCAGAAAAACATGCAAGGCACGAAGCAATTTACGTACTCTAACACCTTAGCATGCAAAATTCACTAAAAAATATTTTCAAATTAAGATTTTCAAAGATAAAAGGGTGGAGAATACTTGGCTTGCGCAATATGAAGTCTACAATGTTGGATGACGGATTTTTGAAGCTTCACGTTGGCAACAATGGAGAAACAAGGTCTTCAAGCTTCCATGAAGTGAGCGATGAAATGGAGATGAAGGAAGTGAGGGAGGCTTGGGGTTTGATCCACCGAATCTATTTGGCCGGAATTGGGCTTGCCTTGTCGGATTTTGAGAGAAGAGAGATGAAGAGACGGTTGATGAAGGGTTTTTGCTTTTGATTTTTTGTGCCACATTCGAATGCAGCATCAGACTTTTTATATTCGCATACCTTGCGGTCACAAGGTCCTTGAGGCTTGCGGTCGCAAGGTTCACAGTTAATGTGCACTGACGACTGAGGTAGGCTTGCGGGAGCAAGGTGCTAGGGCCTTGCGGTCGTATTGTTACCAAAAAATTTCTTATGCATGAGACCTTGCGGCCACATGCCTTGGAGGGCATGCCTTCGCAAGGTTCACAGATGTTGTATTCTTTGGGGAAGCCTTTTTTTTTCATTTCTGCACAATTTCTTTGTTTTTCTTTCATTTTCATCCTTCAGTTATCATTCCGTTAAGGCTGTTTATTTTCTGCACTCTAACGATTGTACAAAACTAAAACTAAAACTAAACTAAAATATTAGAAAACATATAAATATAACACTACGATGCTTTTCACCCCCCAAACTTAAATTATGCCATAAATGGAAAACATTTAATTGAATGCACATAATTAAAGTAGATGACGAAAAACATATTTAAATTACACTACGAAAGCTAGTAAAAATAATCACAGTGGGTTGCCTCCCACCTAGCGCATTTGTTTAACGTCTTTGGCTCAACCTAACGTCAAACCTATTCTAGTGGGGACTCAGTATCAGAAATACGAATTATTTCAATTGTCCTCTCAACTGATAGTGGCTCATAGTAAGGTTTGACGCGGTGTCCATTCACCTTGAATGTCTCATTCGAGTGGGTTTTCGTAATTCTACTGCACCATATGGATAAACTCGTACTATAATAAATGGACCGGACCACTTTGATTTAAGCTTACTAGGAAATAGTCTTAGCCTGGAATTGAAAAGAAGAAATTTCAATCTTGGGCTCAACATCTTCTTAGAGATACACATATCGTGATATCTCTTGGTCTTTTCTCTATAAGTCTTAGCATTTTCATACGAATTAAGTCGATGCTCTTCTAATTCATTTAATTGGAACACACGTTCCTCTCCTACTAAAGTTAAATCCAAATTGAGTGATTTGATGGCCCAATAAGCTCTATGTTTGATTTCTACTAGGATATGACATGTTTTACCATAGACCATTCGATAAGGGCTCATGCCTATGAGATTCTTGTAAGTTGTTCTATATGTCCATAGCGCATCGTTGAGCTTCAATGCCCAGTCCTTCCTATTTGGTCTTACCTCCTTCTCAAGAACTCCCTTGATTTGTCGATTGCTAACTTCTAGTTGGCCTGATGTCTGAAGATGATATAAGGTGGCTAGTTTATGAGTTACTCCATACTTCCTTAGGCACACATTCATCAAACGATTGGTGAAGTGTGTTCCTTGATCACTAATAATGGCCCTAGGTATTCAATACCTACTAAATATTACATCACACAAAAACTTGACGACCACTAGGGCATCATTTGAACTTGAAAGAATAAGCAATTTTGATTTCATCGTGGTTAAGACAAATTTTGAATTGTTCCGGCACATAGTCTGACTTTGAATAAAAATTTGTTTTCATTAAGAGAGAATCATGTGGTGAGCTATATATGGTTAGAAATCCTCGTGAGTCTAGTTTTTTTACAAAAAAATATATATAATTTCTCAAAAATATTACATGCGGAAAAAGTTAAGGCCATTTTACTAACTGACTCTCGAGCTGCTCCAAAATCTGTCAACATTTCATCTTCTTTGCTTTTTATGGTAGTACTGAAGGGGGGAGGGGAGGGGAAGAAAGCGTTATAGTTTTTGGTAAAAAGTGAAAGTTATATTTTGACCCCTAATGTTATACGTCATCATGTCAGGTGGCAACGTTTAACGTCATGTTACGACCTCAGTAATATTTCTAATGGAAGTTAGGTAAAATGGTAAAATTGCATATATACTTCAAAGTACGATAACAATCTTGGTTAAAAGATAGTACAATGGAAAAATGTGATGATAGATGAAAGTACAATGACAAAATGGATCTTTTTTCCATTTTTGTAACGAAGCATTGTGTTTTGAAAAGAAAAAAAATTGAAACGAAACAAAATAGAAAGAATTAGTCTCCTCTTACATTGTTTTACAAATCTTTATCTGTAAGACGGAGCCACATAATCATATTTTTCAGCTCACTAACACATGATGAGTCAGGTTATGAAAATTGGTCTTAGATAAAATACTCATAAAATTATCTTTTCTAAGTTTTTACTAAATTGAAAATTTACAAACACTAGTATATATAAAGGCAAATACATATAATACTGCTAAATCGTACTTAGTCGGTTTGACTTAATGTATTTTTTAGTTAATGCACGCCTATTAGATGAGCTCTATCGTAATTTTAGATAATAATATAGATAAGATAAAATCTAGTTTTAAACTGGAAGAAAATAGAATTGAAAAGAATGAGAATCGAGAAGTCTTAATCAAATGAAACACTTATATAATCGAATGTGGTAAAATTTATCATAAACTAACAGTATAAAATTAATTGTGATAAAAAAAATATTATCTGTAAAACTTTATCAATTGTGATAAAAAAAAATTATCTGTAAAATTATCTGGGCAGTATTGGGGAAGAAGACCTTATGACCATTTTTTTAACTTTAGGGATTCGTTTGTAAATTTGGATATAAGTTAAGTTTGAAATTTTTTTTCATTTTAGCTCTTACTTAAAGCACGCGTAAGGCATATAACAACTTAACAGTATTTTATTAACGGTATTCATCAAAAAGACTGACACTGAAAAAATTTAATATTTAAAGGACTCAGATTTGACAAAAAATTATTAAGAGACTAAAACTGTGAAACCTATAGTCAACGGATTATTTATGCGCTTCGCCCTAGTTAATAAATAGATAGATGGATGGTTTGATACGTAGCTGTGTAGGCTTTGTTATTGTACTCATGTTTGAAGTTGAACTATGACATATTCTTTTGATGTTTACATATATAATTAAATTTTGATCTATTAGTGTAATTTTTTTTTCTTACACAAACGGTCTTTTGATTTCGTGCCCAAAAAAAAAAAATTAAGAAAATCATGACAAAAATTGTGATCACAATCCAAAAAAATTTTAAAATAAAGACAAATTTAAAAGTTATCTTATCAGGGACTGGGAGTGGCATAGTTCACCATTTTTGCATCAAATCCGACTGGAATGAGGGTTAGAGTTAGTACTTAGTAGTGTATAATGTGGGGTAGTAGGGCTAAACAAAAGTGTATTTCAAAACCCTAGAAAAAGACAGGAGGAAATTTTGCTTTGGCCCCTCCATAAGTCGACCACTCTGTAGCTTGGTGGATCTGGCAATTCAGGTCAGCTCCCTTTCACTTACAGTTCCCCTACAAAACACACACACACACACACACACACACACACACTGAATAACCGAGAAAACAATGAAATTTAACAACAGATTTTTTATTTCAATGGTCTTGTACTCCCTCTCTTCTATCAGAAAGTTACAACTTTGAAAAATATTCCCTCCTTTTGAAGTCTAGTTTTGATAAGTCTAATAATTAGGTATACATTAATATATATAATTCCAAAAAGGTTTGATTTTGAGCATACCCAAGATGGTTATATGACATGTGGAGGGTACGATTGAAATGTTAAAGAAGATTCTAGATATGATTCTTGAAAGTAGAACATCCCTAAAGGATACTCTTTGATCTATTTTTATATTTTTTTAATACAAGTACTAGGAAAATAGAAGAGCCCATAATATATGTTTTGATTATAACATGGAATCTGCTGGGTACAGAATTGGATAAGGAGATAAAGCAACAGGGTATATCTTGTTTTAATTCACATATTAATATTTGAAGTAATTTTAATCATATTGTTCCTTTTATTTTTCCTTGGAAGAATCCTGGATCCAAACACAATTAACAAATAACGATAATTATGTGAGGAGGTTTTGTTTATTTCTTTTGTTAAGATTTGCTAGGAGCTGGTTTTTTTTCCTAGCAGGTGTCTCGTGGTCTTTATATAAACGCAGACAACGGAATTTTTTGGTTTGGCGATTTGGTGGAGCAGTCGGAAGGAGAGGAACCAAAGGGTCTTCAAGAATCATGTTGCTCTGATGTTGCTTGAATTAAAAAGGATGTGTCTCAGACTCTTCGATTGTGGTGTTTGGTAGTTGACCCAAATACTGATAACTCTTTTGTAAATATAGTAAGCAGGACTCTTACTTAGTAATTCTTTTGTCTTGTATACTTCTTGTGTACAAGGACGCGTCACATGTTTTGACGCTGTGATTTATACATACTTTTACTTATCAAAAAAAAAATGAAGTGGATCAGTGGGATTGAAGGAAGGACTAGGACTATTCTCGTCTTTGGAGTGGAGACTGATACGAAATTGACAGTGATTGACCCAGTTGCATAACCTTTTTAAGATATCGCAAAAAGTTTATTCGGTGAAGTGCTTGATCTATGCTTTCCAGCAGTGAAGATATCACTTAAAAAGTTGTACAATGGCCATACTCTTGTTAAAGCATGATAAGATTGTTGTACCTCTTTTTGAGACCTTAACTTTTGGTAAAATATGGTTACATATAGTCAATGACTTGTGTCATTCCTCCACAGCGTTTTAGTGCATAAGTTAACACTAGTTTCGTTTGTGACACACCTTGGATTATCTCTCGACGTCTGAGACAGGGTCACACATGAGATGGACGGGGTGCTTAAAGCTTGATTTACGTTATTGAACCCTGTATATAATAGTTTAGTCTTTTAGGTATACTTGTAACTTAACATTTTTGAATAGATTATATCCTGATCCATAATTCTTTGGAATAAATAAAGGATTTCTTAGTGCATTCATCTTGTATAAGCATAGGCATTTGCAAGTTTCATAATGCACTAATGCAGGCAAAAATATCCTTGGATTAAGGACAGGCTATAAGGACCTTCAGCATGGCTGTGCATCTAAAATTCTAAATTGAACCTTATCAGAACCTTCAGGGGTCTTTTGCAGAGTGTGAATTCCTTGTAAGAAAAATGATTCAAAGAACTTACACCATGTATACAGTTTTGCCTTCAAGCGTCAGTCACTTTCTATGAAGCTAAAGAATTAGAACTTTTGTGTTGATATGTTTTGATGTACAATACTTATTTGCCCGAGTTAGTTTATATATGTATGACATTCATAAATACATAATAATTTAAGTAATTATTCCTTTTTGTTTAAAGAATTTCGTAGGACAAAGGATAGAATAACCCTCAAAACTAGGAGTGTGCTGCTGTATCAGTCCCTTTATCCATGTCATGCTTCTAAAGTTGAGAGAGAGAGAGAGAGAGAGAAACAGACAACTTCATTGCAACTAAATATTATTTGATATATACATTATCGAGACTACGAAACCCACATACTAAAAAAGAAAAATACTTCCAGATAAGCTGTTCTCTAATTGAAAACTGCAGATGAAGTTTCATCCCAAAGCTGTTTGCGCTTGAAGTATGATGATTTACTTGACTGGAATACACTTAACAAGCCAACCAATCGGCCATGACATTGCTGCAATCCCAACACATGCTGCCCACTGCCCCCAATTCAGCCTCTCAGTGGTAGCAAATCTTTTAAGGAACTCCACCATCACCACTTGAAGACATATTGTTATCCCAACTATCCCCAGAAAAAGTTTGTTCTTCAGTATCCCTTTGAATATATTCTTCTTCTCTAGATTCCTTGCGTTAAACTCGTTAAAGACTTGACAGAGGACAAAAGCATTAAAAATGATGGTGCCCTTAACCCTATCAGTCACACCAAAGATAGATCTTCCCTTAAACTGTAGGGTCAGTAAGACGCTAACTTGATAACAGGCCTGAGCAATGAGGTTCCTCCACATGACTCTGTTTATAAGTGGCTCCGAACGACCTACAGGTAGCTTTGTCATGAGATCATCTGTGGGTCGTTCAGTCGCCAATGCCAATGCTCCCAATGTATCCATTATCAAGTTCACCCACAATAGCTGAACTGCTGTTAATGGGACATTACCTGAAGAAACTGCAGCAACAAAGTTGATAGCCAATGCTGCAACGTTGACTGTGAGCTGGAACTGGATAAACTTTTGAATATTGTTGTATACACACCTTCCCCACTTCAAGACTGTCACAACAGATGCAAAGTTGTCATCCATGATGACTATGTCCGAGCACACCTTTGCCACTTCAGTTCCTTGGATTCCCATGGAGAGACCGATATCAGCTTCCTTTAGTGCTGGTGCATCATTTGTTCCATCACCTGTGACTGCCACCACATGACCTTTTCGTTTCAAGCATTGTACCATCAGAAGCTTATCAAAGGGGGAAGACCTTGCCATCACCCGGATCATATCAATTTTGTCCATCCTTTCTTGGTCTGTGTAATTTCTGAATTGTATTCCTTCCACCACAGATACGCTGTTCAAGTCTTCGTAAAGTTGGAGAATCCCACATTCAACTGCTATGGCTTTGGCAGTGAAAACATTGTCCCCGGTGATCATTTTCACGTTGACTCCAGCATCTCGGCACGACTCCACTGCTTCTCTGACACCTGGCCGACACGGGTCCTTCAAACCGACTAACCCTAATAAGATCAGTCCAGCTTCTTCAAGATTCTGATTAATGATTCCATCTTCTGCTGTGACTGTTTTGGAAGCAAAAGCAATGCATCGCAGGCTTTTTGCGGCCATGGTCTTGATAATTGTCTGATGTTGTGCTCTCTCCTCATCCTCCATGGCTTTACTCGTTCCATCTCTATCACAGTAAGTTGAACACATTGCTAATATCATCTCAGCTGCACCTTTCCAGTGCACTTCTACTGCATTGTTGTCCTTTCTCCTGACCAAAACTCCACTACGTTTCTTCTCTGAATTGAAAGCTTCTACATATAGAATCTCAAACTGGTGCTTAAGGTGATTGATATCCATATCTAAATCAAACACACCCCAAGAGAGGAGTGCTTTCTCAGTCGGGCTCCCTGAGATTTCAGGAATTGATGCAGAATGCTGTCTGTAAATGCTTCCAGTTGTATTTAGTCCTATGCTTTTTTGTAGCAATTCAATAACAGGAATACATACTGTTGTTTCTACTTTGTCTTTGATTACTAACTCTTTGCCAAGCCAGAAATCAGTTACTTTCATCTCGTTTAAAGTAAGGGTACCTGTTTTGTCTGTACAGATAGTTGTGGCAGAACCCATAGTCTCGCATGCAGAGAGTTTCCGAACCATGGCATGGTCTGCCATCATTCGCTTCATTGAGTACGCAAGAGTAAGAGTGACAGCCAAAGGCAAACCCTCTGGAATCGCAACCACAATGATTGTTACTGCTGCAGACACAAAACGAACAACTGCATTCATCACAACATTGACCTTTGTCTTGCTACCATTGAATTCTCTGTTTCCCATATCATCTTTCGTGCTCCCTGTGAAGTACCGTATGAGCAAAACTGCAAGAACAAGAAATGCAATCACCAAACCTACTTTACCAATGTAAGATGTTAGTGTGTTGAGGCGAGCTTGTAGTGGGGTCAGCTCGTCCAAGTCACGATTTACTGTGCTCATCATCTCCCCCCATGCAGTGTTCATCCCGACTGAAGTCACAAGCATATGACCATAACCGTCTGTGACTTTTGTACCAGAGAGCAGAAAGGGATTTTCGCTGCCATTTATTTCAACATGATCACTTTCGCCCGTCATACTAGATTCATCAACCTTCAAGGAGTGACCGTCCAAGTATAACCCATCTGCTGGAATCTGATCCCCTATCTTCAAACAGACGATATCGCCCACCACGACTTCAAAAATTGATAGAGGTTGTCTCCTTCTATCTCTTACCACTTCGACTTTTATATCATTGCTTTCACTCGAGAGTTTCTCAAACTGTTTGCTCTGCTTGAAGTTACTAACAGCAGAAATAGATATCACAAGAAAAACAGCAAAAATAATACTACCACCATCATACCACCCTTCTTTAAGACCATCCTGTTTGATTCCAAAACCAAGAGAGAGAATAGCACAAACCAAGAGAATGACAATGGTAGTGTCTTTGAAGGCTTCAAGAACAAAGTCAAGAAAATTTTTCCCAGGAGACTTCTGGTACGTGTTAGACCCAAACACATCCTTCCGATGCATAAGATCAGCCTCATTACCCTTAATGCCATCTTTCTCATCAGTTTGGAGACCTGCAGCAATGGCTTTTACATCTCCAAACTGTTGAAGGCCTTCAAAGTTTCTCTCTTTAACCAAGTGAGTGAGAGTTGTTGGGTCGATATTGAGAGAGGGGACATACAAACATTGGCCTTCTTCATTTTGTGGCTGGATATCGATGGCAACGTAGGAAGGGGAACGAAGGATTCCAGTGATTAATAGAGGGGTGTTGTGGGCTACTTTTTTCGTTAGTGAAACAAGAAATCTTGTGATGTTGATGACTCTGACAGCTAGTTGAATTCGCTTGTGGGGTTTCATGGCTGCCTAATGTATATGATTTGGACAAAGGCTGAGTTGAGTTCGATGAGTTTGAGAAGGAAAAGAAGATGAAAAAAGGGTCAAGAAGTCAAGAAGATTAACTTGATGATGCTGATGTCAAAGAAGATGAAAAGGAGTCAAGAACTGTGATTTTCATGTCAGAGAAGATGAAAAGGAGTCCAGAACTGTGATTTTCATGTCAATGGCGTTATAGTATTTATACAAAAAAAAAAATCCGCATCGGTTTCTGAGAATTTTGTTGAAGCTTCAATATCCTACCATCCCAGAAATTTAATTACCTTCCTAATATAGGTTGTTAAAATATTTCATTTGAATATTTATTGCTTTATTCTCCAATAAGTAATTATTGTTTCAATATTTTTTGTACCTGGTCCATCTCATATGGAAAGAAAAAACTATTCGTTGCTTCTTGTTTAAGGTCAAAGTCATTCATGAATTTCTAGTATCTTTCCTACAAATTGCCTATTGAATTTCTAACCGATTGTGACACAAGGTCCCTCATTGACTATTATAGTCAATGTTTTATTGAATTCACTGACATTTATAGTCATCGTTTTATTGAATTCCGAATTGAATATGACGTAAGATAGTTAGTTTAGTGTCTTTGAACTTTCCGACTTATTTCGTAGAAAGTTCGTCGGAAAATGACAAAAAGTCGATTACGTAAAGTTTTTGAATACGTAAATTTCACGAAATCAAATTAAATTGTTTAATATAGCTGCCTTGTGATTGCAATTTCTATATTCGTAAGAAGAAAAAAAGTGTTTCGAATTGATACCTCCTCGGAAAAATAAGTACTAAAATGATGAAAGATGTCAATTGAGGAAGAAAAAGAATGGAAAATGTACTAATTTTCAAAAAGCAGTGCCATTATGAGCCAGTGGGGTAGGCAAGTAAAAATTCTATTCGCCAAAGAGTTTTTGTTTAAAAATTAATTTTTTAAAAAATAATAATAATTTTAATAATTTATTAGTAATAAAATGACATTTTAATATCCTTAATTTTTTAAAATGATTCTTTAAATGAAATATCTCAAAATGAAAAATAGATTTTTTGTTTGAAACGGAAGGAATAGATGTTAATATACCCTTTACGTTGGTCGTGATCTAACGGCCATTTGAGTAAAAGAAAAAAATGTGAGCGGAGGATGAAAAATTAGTTCTTTATTTTAAAATATTTTAAAAAAAATTCCTTTATTTTAAAATGTTTTTAAATCAATTTTTTAATTTGTCTTTCTTATTTTGGAGATGAATCATTAATGGAGCACATTGATTTGAAACTACCGGTGATAAATTGGGAAATAGTAAGAAATACTCCACTATAATAATTTAGGGGTGCAAGTGGTTCGATTTGGTTTAGTTTAGGTCAAAATCGTGAATCGAACCGTCCCATATTGGTTCCAAAAATAGCAAACCGAACCGAACCGAAGAAAGGTTGGAACCGAACCGAACCACTCGGTTGGTTTAGTTTGGTTCGATTTTATGATTTATATAAATTCTTTTTAATTAACTTAACTAACATTATGAATAACAATAAAAATAAGATTTTAATTTGAATTTAATATCAAAATTAGAAAATAATCTACTAAAAATAAATTATCATAAAGAAAACAATATAAATTCCAAAATAAATACAAATAATAAACGAAAAAATAGTCTTCCAACAATCAAGATTTTATGTATAATATGTATGTATGTATGTGTATAATATGTATGTATGTATGTATGTATGTATGTGTATGTGTGTGTGTGTGTGTGTGTGTATATATATATATATATATATATATATATATATTATGACTAAATCAAGGGTCTAGATTATGCATATCAAATGATCCAAAAATTTAAAATACTTAACAATTGTTATATAATACTATATATTATATAATAAATAAATAAATATAGGTTGGTTTGTTTTGGTTTGATATCAAAAAACATGAACCGAACCGAGTGGTTTTCCAATGTTTGAAACCGAAACTGAACCGTTTTCGACCAAAACTAAACCAAACTGTTTGATTTGGTTTGGTTTGGTTTCGTGGTTCGGTGGTTCCGATTACAACCCTATATAGTACATATTAAAGTTCGTGAGGACAACTCTAATAGTGACGCGTCACCCAACTTTTGATATTGTTGAATCATCAAGTCTCCACATTACTTGACTTAATTTTTATTTTCTAGCCATTAGCTAAAAATAATAATTAATAATAGTTAATATGATATTGTGATATTAAAATATTAATCATTTACTATTAATCTCTTCTATTGTTAAAAATAGTTGAAATCTTATATAGAAAGACTTTTACTACCAACATCATTTCTTAACCAATGTGTGATAATATTATTATATTGGCATTAGGTGAATACTTTACTCTAATGACTCACTTTTAACACCATACTTTAAGTCTTGATATCATATTCATCCAAAATTCGATTTGGACAAATAAATATATCATTTTAATGCTCTTACCGAGTAGAACACGTTTGCACAGTTACATTTGCCAACAAATAAATGATACGTAAAGAAATTTATACCTCAAGTAGCACAATTTTTTCACTAAAAACACTAATTTTTCAACAAGTATTAGGTGAGTATTTTAATAATTTCTAAAATCAACATTAATTTATAATCAATGTAAGATGCATTTCTACTATAACTACCAATAAAAGTGATGTAACAAACATTGGTTGAAAATTGATATTGATTTGAAAAATATTTAGATAAATGACTTTTACTAAACTAGATTATAAATATTGGTGAAATTTGTGGTTTCCTTTATGCCTTTGAGTATATGATCATAAATAAAGTAGGTAGAAAAATAAAGGTAAAATGGTAAAAGTGTTTTTTTAAAAAGGGAAAGTTTTGCAAGAGGACAATTATTTATTAACGGACAAAAAAGTAAAGATAGACAATAATTTGAAAACGGATGGAGTAATTAGATAAAGTTAACATTTTCTTAAAATTTGTGTATTATGAGTATGAATAATTTGGTACAACTCTGTTTTGGTAAAATACAAGTTGAACATAGGTGATCGTTTTACTGAACCGAACTGTTAGCAATTGGGCTTGTGGCCCGATTATTTACTTCCGCTCACATTAAATATATCTATATTATTCAAGGTTAATTAGTTTCCAAATTCAAAGGGGTTCGGGATTGACTTAACTTAACCTACAAGAAATAGGGTTTCTTGTACAGTAATATAAATAGGACAACTAAAGGGATAAAACCCTAAGGTTATTACACGCCTAAGGTTATATACTATATAGGGTTCCAATTTACAACCCTATATAGTATGTTAAAGTTCGTGAGGACAACTCTAATAGTGACGCGTCACCCAACTTTGATATTGTTGAATCCTCAAGTCTATACATTGCTTGACTTAATTTTTATTTTCCAGCCATTAGCTAAAAATAATAATTAATAATAGTTAATATGATATTGTGATATATATTAAAATATTAATCATTTACTATTAATCTCTCCTATTGTTAAAAATAGTTGAAATCTTATATATAAAGACTTTTACTACCAACATCATTTCTTAACCAATATGTGATAATATTATTATATTGGCATTAGGTGAGTACTTTACTCTAATGACCCACTTTTAACATCATACTTTAAGTCTTGATATCTTATTTATTCAAAATTCGATTTGGACAGATAAATATATCATTTTAATGCTCTCACCGAGTAGAACACATTTGCACAGTTACCTTTGTCAACAAACAAATAATACGTAAAGAAATTTATACCTAAGAAGACGTCTAATAGTGGCTGCCCCTTTACTCTCTCTCTCCTAAATTCTATCTCACCAAATACTCCCTCTAGCTTAACCATCAAGATGCTTGGATTTGTGATGTGAACTAGAGGTTGATATTTGTGCTACGTGATATCAATCCGACGAGAGAGACTTACAGGATTATTCATCGTGACATACGAAGATCGTAGCTCAAGCAGAAAGTCTTCCGCTTCGCTTAAAGTTCAAGTTTGCACGAAGTAACTCATGATTATTGTTTGATAACGAACTTGTGTGATATATAATTTAATGATATATAAACCTTCATTGGTATCAGAGTCTATATGTTTGATTGCTCATTTCGTTATGCCATGAATTGCATGCTTTTGTTTTTGGGTTTGTTCAAAAGTTTTACCCGATAACGAACCAAATGAGTTTCATTATTTTATTCTGTATGCCGATGACATGTTGGTTTTCAGTAATGCGAGCAAATCTTCCATCTTGGGCCTTAGATCTATTTTTCAGAAATATGAGGAAAGTTCAGGCCAGCTCATTAACCTTGCTAAAAGTGGCTTTTATGTATCCAACTTGCTCTCCTCGTAGGTGGCATTCGATCTCCTCGTATGGTTGGTGGAGTTGTTCATTCGATCAAGGGTTGTTTCTTGCCAATGAAATATTTGGGAGTTCCTCTTTTCACGGGCAGGGTTAAGCGGCGGTATTTTGAGGATCTTGAAACTAAAATTATGAAGAAGATCAGTGGGTGGCACTCTAAGCTCCTTTCTTTTGGTGCTCGTCTCACCCTTCTTAAAGCTGTCTTAAGTAGCATCCCCATTCATACCTTGTCGGTTCTTCCGTTCCTCGATCGGTGTTAATCGGGTTGGAGAGCTATGGCAGGAATTCCTTTGGAGTGTCAACGGTAACCATAGGAGCTCATTGGGTGGCTTGGCAGGGAATTTGCCTTCGTGAAGGTGGTCTTGGAGTTCGTTCTTTGCATCAGATTATGGTTACTGCCCATGCTAAACTGGCATGGAGTGTGCTGTCGGGTTCCAGCTTATGGGCTCGATACTGTACGGACAAGTATGGCAGTGTGGGTGGCTTTCTCACTCCTTTGAGTTCTTCGGTGGTTTGGAAAGCAGTTGCCGCTCAGTTAGACAAGGTTCGGGATTGCAGCAGATGGATTATTGGAGACGGTAAGATTTCATTTTGGGCGACATTTGGTGTGATACTGCCTCCAAGGCCCTCTCCCCATGGATATTGGTCTCACTTGTTAGGGAAGCCTTATCTAATTTTGAAGAAGTTAGTTTTCTCATTCCAGCCGAGTTACATGATCAGATCAGGAAAGTTCATTGCTCGGACATCTTTCCCAGACCGTCTTGCATTTACTCTTGTTCCTTCAGGTAGATTCCAATCCTCGGCATTTTGGAACCATATCAGACCCGTTCATGCTTCACCTTCTTGGGCTATCAGGATTTGGCAATATTGGATTCCCCCTACGGTGAGTATTTTTATTTGGAGACTCATGCATGGGGCGCTTCCGTTGGATGTTCGACTTCAAAGTCGATATATTCAGCTAGCCTCTCGATGTGTGTGTTGTCCTTCTAGCCCGGATTGTGAATCGATCGACCACCTCTTTCTTTTCTCTGAAGTTGCTCAGGCTGTTTGGAAGAGGTTGGCTCAGCCTTTTAATAAACCTCAGCAATACTGTAACATCGATCATCTTTTTCGTACTTGGTCAGGATCCTCTCTTCGCCAGCAGCTTGGTGCTTGTCAGTTAGGTGTTTTTTATTTCTTGGCTGTCTGGGAGATTTGAAGGCTAGATGTTCCGCGTTTTTGACAATGTTCCTATGCAATCGAGTCGCTTTAGAAGGATCATTGTGCATCTTCAAGATATGACCATTTTAAGCCTCGTTCGGTTAGTGGATCTCGTGGCATTTTAGCTCTCCAGCTTGAACATTCCTATCCAGCCGCCCAGTCAGATAGGTCGTTGGTCGAAATGGTGTCCTCCGATGGGTTCTTCGTTCAAGCTCAACACGATGGTTCTTGTTTAAAAGGTGGTAATTGCTCGAGGGGGTATGATCCGAATTCAAAGGGTGATATGATTCTTGCTTTCTCCAATTTTTATGGTAGAGGTTCCAATATGTATGCTAAATTTTAGCCCCGCTTGATGGCCTTCGCTCGTAGGGATTGGCTATGGATAGTGTTTTGGTGGAGTCCGATTCTCTTCATCGCGATTAACTTTCTTGATGGAAAGATCTCTTCTCCTTGGCTTTTACGAGTATGAGCTTCGGATTGTCGCGGTTAAGTGTCTCTTATAGTTTGGTTCATGTGTATCAGAACAAAATTTTGTAGCCGATCGTCTGGCAAAGAGGCCCAAATTCATCGTTTGAGTAAAACGCTTTTCGATGTTCGTGATTTGCCCAAAGAAGTTCTATTTGCTTTCAAAAGTGATTTATATGGTTTTATGTCTTTTCGTCGTTAAGTTTATAGATCCGATGTATTTCCTTTTAGAGGTAAGGCTCCTCTGTCCCCCCGTTCAAAGGGTAAGGCTGGTTGTCCCCCTCAAGTTTGTATTCATTTCTCTTTATTAATAAAATCCAGCAGTGCCGCCTCGCTTTAAAAAAAAAAAAAAAGCATACTTTAGCCAAAAACTGCTTTTGAGACCGAAAGCAAGTTGGGTGCCTAGCACCTTCCCAACTCGTAACTTAGCCTCCGAACCCGCCTTTTGCATTCTCTCGGTTTTATTTTTGGTTTTTTCTTTATTTTCTCCTTAAAATAAAGATGGCGACTACTTCAAAACATTTTGGATCGCAAAGTGAGGCCTCGCAACATCATTTCTTATTATTTTCCGTTTTCCCTCAGACAAGAGAGAATGTGAATGAAAGGGTGATGTATTCCTATATCCCGGTATCCCCTAAAAAAGGATAACTTGATATAGAAAACTCAAAGCACTCATAGTGATCCGAAATAGGCCTTAAGGTAATTTTTATAAAGTCCATACGGAGCCCCTCGCAACATCCTTTCTTGCACTTTTCCTGCTTTCCCTACACAAGGGAGAATTGAGAATGAAGGGTGATGTATTCCGCATCCCGTTATCCCTAAAAAGGAATAACTTGATATTAGAAACAAAAACCAAAGCTCCCATAACGAACCAAAAATCATCAAGTGACCGAGGCGTATTCAACGCGCTTCTTGACAAAGACCTTTCCGCATTTTTAATTTCGTCTTCCCCAGACAAGGGAGGGTGTAATGGAAAGCGAGTTCCCGATCCGCACGCCGCATTCCCCTATCCAAGGGAGCGCTGGCGCGGACCGCAACCGGCACCCACACCCGGATTCCACAAATATCCTCACCTCCTTTTTGCTCTCGATTTCTCCAACTTCATCTCTCTCTGCTGCTCCTACACTGCCGCCGCAAGACACCAGCCTCGCACGGCCCATCGCCGCTTCATCTCCATCCCAGCCGACAAGTCTCCACTCTTCTTCGTAACAGCATCCGACAAGGTAGTGCACCGACACCAACCTCGCTTGACCCTCTCCTTGCGCATCTCTTCCTACCCACCGCCTCCGCCCATGCTCCAATATTTGCCACCAACAGACTCTTCAACTACTCCAAGCCGCACCAACATCCTCCATCACCAACTCGCCTAGCCGCCCCTATTCCTAAGATTTCGGCATCTTCTTCCGCCCGATCTCTCTCACTCATCAATCACTAAACCCATCACTATAAAAGCTTTATCCTCCCATCTCTCCAAAATCATTTACAAAACATTCTCTAATATAACATATGTCAATAAAGAAATAGATAGTTTCCCAACTTATAGCCTAACTTATAGCATAAACAATTGTATCTTTCGTTTGCTAATCATTAGGCTAGAATCTCTCTTGTACAATGTATATATAGCTAACTACAAGAATGAAATCGCATCAAGAAAGTCAATTCCTTCTTACATAGTATCGTGAGCCCTATGGTTATTCTCTTTCCACCGCCTCTATCTCTTTTTCTCTTCTCGCTAATTCCTTTGCTTCACCATCTCTGCTTCTAAACCTTCTTTCCACCCAGCTCTTATCGTGTCAAACATCAAGAACCACGCCTCATACCCTTGAGATGGAAAACGCCTAATACACTAAGCATGGGCGAACTCTTTAAAATCCACACATGCTCCTACTAGTCATTCACCACATCATTCCACCGATCAATGCACTAACACCAATCCTACTATCGATGAAGAAAAAGAATTGCGGTTAACTTTGGATGCTACGCTCCTTCAATGGATATATACAAGTATTTTGAATGACCTTTGTAGACCATTCTTGAACCCGACGCAACGGCCATGGATGCTTGGAATCGCCTCGCGTGACATCTTCCAAGATAATAAAACTCCCGCCGCCACCCTCGAGCAAGAGTTCTCTCACACCAACATGGAGGATTTTCAAAATGCCTCCGCCTACTATCAACGCCTTAAGGTACTTTCTCGATCAGCCAAAAATGTTGGCGCTTTTCTCAAACAACCTGGTTTGTTCTTCAAATGGTTGCTCGGCTTATCGAGGCTTATAGTGGGGTGGGCACATTGATTCGACAAAGCAATCCTATTCCCCCATTTTATCAAAGCCCGCTCCATGATTAACCTGAAGAAGCAAGCCAAAACAAGTTACTACCAACTCCAATGTCGCATTGCTTGCTCAAGATCCCGACAACTCTTCGCCTCCGATTTCTCCTCTTCATCTCCTCGCTCCAGTGGTAATGGTCGCAGAGGCGATAATCTCCACGTGGTGGCAAAAATCGTGGTGGTGGGCGCCAGAATGACAAGTGTAGTGGAGCCGTAAATGGACATAATACTGGGAACCGTAGTCACAAGCAACACCATTCGTAACATCAACAATGCCGCCGCCAGTAGCCTTGTGGGAATTATGTGCAACCACAATGGCCATACTCCTATCCACCTTGGGTCGTACCTCCTTCTTCATACCCTATAGCTCCCTGGCAGAGGCCCAATGTTCTGTCTCCGCAAGCTGGTCTTCGCCCACGCCCACGCAAGCATATTCCGTCTCCACACGCCTCTCCAACCGATATTGAAGCAAGAATGCACACGCTGGGCTTACACCTCGCCTACACCTTGGCACATGGACATTGGAGCCACTTCACATATGACTTCGAAAGGTGGTACATTCTCTTCTTATTTTAATTCGAGCATTAATCGTGGCATATTAGTCGATAATTGTCATTTTATTCTGATTCAAGGTTATGGTCATGCACACTTATCTACTTCAAACCCCCTATTTTTTTTTAAAAAAAATGTTTCCATGCACCTCAAATTGTTAAGAATTTAATTTATGTTCGCAAATTCACCACAGATAATTCCGTTACAGTTAAATTTGATCCTTTTGGTTTTTCTATGAAGGATTTATAGACGGGGACGCTTTTCATGAGATGTGATAGTCAAAGCAACCTATATCCCATCACTAACCCTCTCCTTACTTCTCCAGCTGCATCTTTTACTGCTTTAGCACCTTAATTATGGCATGCCCGTTTGGGCCATCCGGGAGCACCTGTTTTTGACTGCCTTAGGCAACATAAAATTATTGAGTGTAATGGAACTTGTAGCTCTACTATTTGCCATTCTTGCTCACTTGGTAAACATATTAAATTGCCCTTTGCTTCTTCTACTTCTCACTCATTTATGCCTTTTGATATCATTCAATTCATAGTGATGTTTGGACTTCTCCTGTGCTTAGCTCCTCGAGTCATCGTTATTATCTTATTTTGTTAGATGATTACACCAATTTTCTGTGGACATTTCCTCTTTCTAAAAATTCCCAAGTTTACTCTTCTTTCTTAACCTTTCGGGCTTTTATCCGTACTCAATTTGAATCAGAAATTAAAATGTTTCAATGTGATAATGGTAAGGAATTTGATAACATACATTTCTGGGATTTTTGCAAAATGCTAATGGTCTTTTTTTTTTCGTTTTTCTTGTCCACACACATCCTCAAAAAAATGGCAAGGCTGAATGAAAGCTTCGCGCCATAAATAATAGTCCACACCTTATTTGCCCATGCATCAATTCCTTCCACATTCTAGCATCATGTATTACAAATGGCCACTTACCTCCTTAACATTCTTCCCAGCAAACAACTCTCCTATTAGACTCCCTTTCAAACCCTCTATCATAAAAACCCATCCTACTCTCATCTTCGAGTATCCGGTTGCTTATGCTACTGCCTCTGCCTACTACTATTCACAAGCTTCAAGCCCGCTCTACCCCATGTGTATTCTTAGGTTATCCTCTCATCATCGTGGCTACAAATGCTATGATTTATCTTCAAACAAAATCATCATTAGTTGCCACGTTATTTTCGATGAAACCCAATTTCCGTTTGCTAAAATACACACTCCTTCTACACAAACATATAACTTCTTAGGCAGTTGGCTCTCTTCCCTTGTTGTTCATTATTTGAACTCTCAGCAAAGCTCGATTCCCTCTCCCCCTCAACCTACCCAAACACCCATACCCACTACCCAGCAAATAACGGTCCAGCACCTCTCAACCCATCTCCTAGCGGCCCCTCCTCTTTTTCGAGTTCTCTTTCTGGGCCTCCACACTCATCTCTAACCCACCCTTCCCCCATTCCAGCCCACTGCCCAACCACTAGAAGTCAGCATGGCATTTTTAAGACCAACACTAAATATAGTCTCTTATCTCAGGTTACTAAGTCCCTCTCCTCACAATCCTCGTCTTCCCTTAGTGACCCGAATCAAAATGGCCATGGACGATGAATATAATGCTCTTATTAAAATAAGACATGGGGTTGGTACCTATCCCCCCCAATATTAATGTCATACGTTCCATGTGGATTTTTAGATATAAAGAAAATTCTGACTGCTTTTTTGAGAGGCATAAAACCCGTCTTGTAGGTGATGGAAAAACTCAACAGGTTGACGTGGATTGTGGCGAAACTTTTAGTCTGGTTGTCAAGTCAGCCACTATTCGCACTGTTCTTAGTTTAGCCATCTCCAAAGATTGACCTATACACTAACTTGATGTCAAAAATGCTTTTCTGCATGGCGAACTCAAAGAAACTGTTTACATGCATCAACTTCTTGGGTTTTGCGACAAATCCTTTCCTGATCATGTCTGTTTGTTGAAGAAATCCTTATACGGGCTAAAACAAGCCCCTCGGGCTTGGTACAAGATATTTACGAATTATGTTTCTCGTATTGGCTTCTCCAATAGCAAGTCCGATCACTCTCTCTTTATTTACCAGAAAGGTAATGATCTAGCTTACATTCTTCTTTACGTTGATGATATTATTCTCACTGCTTCCTCAAATGGTCTATGCAAATCAATCAGGACTCTTCTCAGCTCGGAATTTGCCATGAAAGATTTAGGTCCTCTTCATTTTTTTCTTGGGAATAGTTGTCACTCGTTATCCAAGTGGCCTATTTTTATCTCAAAAAAGTATGCTGAAGACATCATCAATAGAGCTGGCATGTCCTATTGCAAGCTTTGCTCCACACCAGTGGACACCAAACCCAAGTTGAGTGCATCACCTAGTACACCTTATGCCGACCCATCTCATTATCGAAGCCTTGCCGCTGCATTGCAATATCTCACATTCACAAGATCGGACATCTCATATGTCGTTCAACAAATTTGCCTGTTCATGCACAACCCGATGTAAGTACACATGCATGCTTTCAAGTGCATTGTGCGCTACATTCAGGGCACTCTTACTCATGTCTTACACTTGTATCCTTCCTCGATGAGCACTTTGGTCTCGTACACCGATGCTGATTAGGGTGGGTGCCCCGACAGAAGGCGTTCTACATCGGGTTACTGCGTATTTCTTGGTGACAATTTACTCTCTTGGTCTTCCAACGACAAGCTACGTTATCTAGGTCCAATGTCGAAGCCAAATACAGGGAGTCACCAACGTAGTCTCTGAGTCTTACTGGTTACACAATCTTCTACTTGAACTCCATTTCCCAATTTCCAAGGCTACTTTAGTCTATTGCGACAACATCAATGCCATCTACCTATCTGACAATCCAATTCAACCTCAACGCACTAAACATATCGAGTAGGACATTCATTTCGTTCGTGAGAAAGTTACTCGAGGACAAGTCCGTGTCTTATCATCAAATCGTAGATATTTTCACCAAAGGTCTACCATTGCTTCTTTTCGACGATTTTCAAGACAGTCTCAGCGTTCATCCACATCCTGTTTCGACTGTAGGGGAGTAATAGAACATATGTAAATAAAGAAACAGATAGTTTCCTAACTTATAGCATAAACAATTGTATCTTCCGTTTTGTTAATCATTAGGCTAGAATCACTCTTGTACAATGTATATATAGCTAATTACAGTAATGAAATCGCATCAAGAAAGTCAATACCTTATAACATTTTCCTTTTCCTTCTCTCTCTCTCTCTCTCTCTCTCTTATTTCCACCTTCGACTTTTTTATCACACGAGAAGTCGAGAACAATGGACACCAAAATGGGCTTACTAGTTGTGTCTACTCCCATCACAAACGACGCCGGTTGCCTCCCTCAAAGTGGCACCGTTTCCCTCGTCCAACCCTCCCCCATCTCCTTCTATTCATCTGAAGCTAGTTTAGGCCGCCACCTTACTCGCCGTCTCGTCCAGATCGGCATCTCCGATGTCTTCTCTGTTCCCAACGACTTCAATCTTACTCTCCTTGATCACCTCATCGCTGAGCCTGGACTCTATTTAGTTGGATGCTGCAACGAGCTTAATGCTGGATATGCTGCCAACGGTTCTGCCAGTTCTCTCTCTCACACACATACACACGAACTCACAAAAGCAAATATGTAAATCTACATTATAGACATATTCAAACATATCTTCTTTTATTTCCTTGGCGGCGAACTTTGATTTTAGCGGTATAACTACAGCTTCATGGATTGTAGATTGTGCATTCGTAGTTGTACATTGAAGGATAGTTTTGTCATTTCATTTTTTTAGACGGTCATATTGACGATAACACCTAAAAGAGGTATATTATAGCGAATTTTGAATGAAATGACCACATCTAATAAAAAAATAGTAAAACCAAACCGAAAAAAAAGTATAAATAAAGGACCACATAATTATTTAATCCTTCACTATATGCACCTTTTTTCTATATCCCGGTATTGACTTTTAATGCCAAAATGTGGATAGTAAGGGCATTCATGTAAATATGTTTCTATAAGTGCTTAGAAGTTTCCTTCTTTAATTTTTATGAAATATCATAAAAGAACACTCATATCGGAACGAAGTAATATTTATAGGGTAATATTTGTGTCACTCTCATTTTGTATTAAAATTTGAATACTTTGTGATGTGGTATATTCTTATTAGCTGGAGTGTTGGTACCCACAAAATATCAACCAATGAGAGTATATCACATCATATAGTACCCATATTTTAAAACAAAATGAGTGTGACCCTAACATTACCCGTATTTATATTTGAATTAGTTGATAGGTAAGGATAAGTACATAAAATTGACTCATTCTGATAAAACTTTAATTTGCATGTCACATCCATAAGTGTCATTATATGATTTAAAAAAATATTTGTTTATATTTTATCAAAAATGTCTTTATTTATTACTTTTAAATTAAATAAAATTAGAAAAGAAATTGTTAAAAGGAAAGAAAAAATACTAATATAATTTAATTACATTAAATGAATTTAAATAAAGATATATCAGTATTTTTATAAGTTTTCTTAATTTGTATGTAGATCGTTAAAACAATATTAATTTTGAAATAGAGTGATTAATATTTATATTTGACTCAGCTGATAGGTAAGGATAAGTACATAAAGTTGACTCATTCCTATAAAACTTCAATTTGCATGTCACATCCAATTCAACTTGCAAAATTAAAGGGTCATTGAAGTTGAACCATTTATCCTACTAAAAGGATGGTCAAAATTTACAAAATAACTTTGTTACGTTTATCATCAGGATTATTATTATGACAATAATTATATATTAATGATGTATATGTACTTTGCCTTCAAGACAAAGTTATTACCAAAATAATAATTTTAGTGGTAAACTTAGTATTTTCTTTTACCAAAAGCCTAATAATCTTGATTAATTTGGTTTACCATCTTTGTGTCCTTTTCAAAGCATAATAATTTACCATACGTTGACACTCTTTAAATATATGAAAATATAAAGACCATAGTTTTCAAAAGTGGAATTATGAAGTTTGGTATGCAGTCTACATTATACTGACTCGCTACCATATTTAGTAGGCAGTTAGGCACCCGTTCCCTAAAGACTGTCTTTATTGATCCATCTCACAGACTAAGAAATGTCTAATGACTCTATATCTATAAGGTGTATTTTCTAATGATACATATGTAAGAGTGGGGTGATCAATAATTGTGAGAATCAATTTATGGGTAAAATGGTAAATATAATTTTTAAAACAGAAAAATTAGAAAATGGACAATATTTTTAGGATGGCCTAAAAAAGAAAAGAAAACACTTATTTAAAAACGGCGGGAATATTTTTTTTTCTTTTCCTTATTTTAAGACACTTGTAAACTGTAACGTCAAAATATGGTTAATAAGGCATTCATGTAAAAGTGCCTCAAAATCAACTCCTTTAAGTTTTATGAAATTCAGAAATGGACACTCATATTGAGATGAAAAGAATGTGACTATTTGATGTGATCAAATTATTTATACAGTAATATACTAGGAGAAAAAAAGGAGGGGGTTTGAAATGTAAGCCTCTGTTTGTTTACGAAAATAACTTTTGAAAAACATTTTTATCGTTTTTTGGTATTTATTAACTTCAGGAAAATGTAGTCAACGTAAAAGTTTTTCTGAATCAATGGAAAATGAAGTCTTCTTTTTCATAAAATGACTTACGGATTTATTTTCCGTAAGTCATTTTCCACAATTACACATATTTACATACACGCACAATATTTCACTCAACAAATAAATTGTTTAGAAATATAAATGGAGTTTGTTCATACTATTTATAAATTATACTGTAATTTTAATAGATACTCACCAAATACTAAAATTAGTGTCATCTATATATATTATTTATGGATGTCCCAAACATTATCCATATTGTTTTTTAAAACGTTTTTTTTTTCATATCAATTATCAAAAAAAAAAATTGTATTTGTGAAATTGAAAAAAATTGGACTTTATTGATTTAACACCACTAATGATAAATTAAGAGTTACTGAAGGAAAATTACTAAAAGTTCAACACTATCTTATGTTCAATATAAGTATTAATATTATAATGTACTTTTTATATTTATTCATATATTGTTTTCCATAATATTTTTTGTGTGTTTACCAAACACCGAAAATGTTTTTCGACATATTTTCAAAAGATTTATCACATTTTACGAAAATCATTTTTCAAAAATTATTTTATAGAAATTATTTTTCCGTGAAACAAACACAACGTAGATCGAGTTATTTGGTTCACAGTTCACTACTTGTAGGACAAGCTGGAGGTTGTTGAATAATGAATACTAGTATTATTCTGGTGCACCTCTGTATTTGTTGTGGACACAAGTCAATTGTAATTTGTTACCCCCACACCCACGACAATCTCACATAGTTTCAAGAAGAAACTTTCTTCTTTTGAACATCAATCAGCGAGATTTCTCTACAAACTGGGTGGGAATGTGGGATTTGGTGTGTAAAGATTGAAGTCACCATTAATACAGCTTCTATCAGAAGTAGAAACTGTTGTATGTTGTGACCTGAGAAAAGATGGGTCAAAGAGTTGGGCAATCACTTGTGCTTATATTCATCCAATTTTTGGTGACTTCTGCCCAGGATGATCGTAAGTGCATTTCTATTCTTCAAGTTTTATTTCATCAGTGTTTAGTTTGCTTTGGTTTAGTCTCTCTTATGAATCAGTTCCCATTTGGTTGATGTGACTTTAAGTAAAAAGGCAAGACCACCTTATTTTTGGATCATGAGTTTTTAGTATGGGTTCTAAAAAGCAATCTTTACCCATTCAAGCTAACGTTTGATGCTCAGTTTTGGACTCACCATTTCCAAACAAACTTCTTGTTGTGACTAGCATCCATCTGTGTAAGTCTACCTAGAAAGGAATTGACTGTTTTGAATTTTAGGATTGATAAATCCAGTAGCATTGCGTAACATCTATCAATGGGTTCTGTTTTGTTCTACAACTGATGTCATGAATTCTAGTCGAAAATTTTGGTTTTTGTGTTAATCCCATTCATCATGAACCACTTTGGGCTTTATGTATTTGGATTAGATTGAAGGTGAGAAACTAATAGCAGCTAAATCAAGCTTTACTTATGGTACAGGTACCATACTACAGTCTCTTAAGGGTGTTTGGCAGAATACGCCACCCAATTGGGTTGGTGATCCATGTGGAGACGGCTGGGATGGAATTGAGTGCACCAACTCACGTGTAACCTCCATGTCGGTCCCTTCTCCCTGTGTTTCATCTTGTAATGGTTGCATAAATCTTTAATTTATATTTTCGTATTCTTTAAATGACCTTATTACTTTTGAATTGCAGAACGTTATCGTCCATGAGTTTGACTGGTAGCCTCACCGGAGACATTCAGCAGTTGACTGAATTGCAGACTCTGTATGCTTTTCATGCACCGTCGTTTTCTTCTTGTATAGTCATTTTAACTGCTATCGTTAAGACCATAGCGAACTCCTCTTTATGAAATAATGTCTTTATGTAGGGATCTATCATACAATCCAGGTCTGACTGGACCTCTTTCTCCACAAATTGGAAGTTTGAAGAATTTATCAAACTTGTAAAGAAATTCCCATTGATACATTCGTCAATTTTCTTATCGCTCATCTGTTTCTGTATTCTCTGTGCTAAAGTAATATCTCGACTTCTATGTCAGGATCCTGGTTGGTTGTGGTTTCAGTGGTCCGATTCCTGACACGATAGGCTCACTGACGGAGCTGACCTTTCTGTAAGGAGTTTGACTTTAATAAAGTTGAAATGGGGTACATTTAAATCATGAGAGCTCACTTAGATTGCTTGACTATCAATAGCAGTGGCCAATGGACGTATTTGATTTGAAAATCTTGATCCGAATTTCTAACGCTTATCAATGTGTACTCTGCAGGTCTTTGAATATGAATCGCTTCACTGGGCTCATACCCCCTTCCATTGGTAATCTTATGAAGCTCTATTGGTTGGATCTGGCCGATAATAGGCTTTCTGGATCAATACCAGTTTCCAATGGGACCAGGCCTGGTCTTGATTTGCTGGTTCATACAAAGCACTTGTATGTAAAATCTCTGTTATTATCTCGTCTTTATTTTGGTCAAAATATTGATTTAACTAAGACACTCACTCTCTTCCATGATTTACAGTCATTTCGGAAATAACCAGCTCTCTGGTGAAATCCCAGCTCAGCTTTTTAGTGCAAATATGACCCTGATACATGTGTATGTTCCGATGAACTGTTTATTTGGACCGACTTATCATCATAAAAGTAGCTATTACTGAAAATAAGTTATTGCTTCTACATAAGCTGTATTTACGATAACATGACGAATGTAGTATTTTATTTTCTGAACACACGTCCACAAAGCAGAACGCTTCTAGTGGGATTCATTATTGAGAACAAAATGAATACTTAAGATATGCTTGTTTACAATATGTTTATTTGGACAGGCTTTTTGAAAACAACCTGTTAAGCGGTAGAATTCCTTCCACAATAGAACTGGTCCAGAAGCTGGAAGTATTGTGAGTATCTTTATCACTTAAAGTAAAACAATGTTTACATTCTTCCTGACGTTGAATTTCCTTGCAACTATTGATGAAGATATTGTGTGTCCACATCAGACGGCTTGACAGGAATTCACTGAGTGGGGCAGTGCCATCAAACCTCAACAACCTTAGCAATGTTAGGGAGCTGTAAGTAGGGAGAAACTATTAAAATGTAAAGCAAGGTGTTATATCTTTGTACCTCGATTAAGGGAACTGTTTGATTGCACGTTTTCAGGTTCCTTTCCAACAATAGGCTGACTGGCTCCTTGCCCAATCTCACTGGAATGAATTACCTCAACTATCTGTAAGTGGCAGGAGTTCAACTAACTTAATAAACTAAATACGTTTTAGTCATGGAATTATATATATGGATGGCGATCGGTAGCATTCTTGATCTCCCCTTCAAAAAAGGAAGTGTTGCTCTAGCTTTTATCATTTTGATGTAAATGCATACGCTGAGCAGAACTTATCCAATGTCATTACAGGGATATGAGCAACAACTCTTTTGACCCTTCAGATGTTCCACCATGGTTTACGACCTTACAATCTTTGACAACATTGTAAGTCCTTTTTACCGGAAGACCTTCAAAGATTTGATTTCGCCTTTATCCGTCCTTGTTCTAAGGGTCTGTTTCTGTGGCAGATACACTTGATCATTAGCAAACAAAATTCAGTACCCATACTCAATATTTCTTGGATATACGTACATACTGACCTTGAAGTGTTTTCGTTGTTTCTTAAAACTGAAGCAACCTTTCCCTTCTCTAATTTTTTCTGTATTAAGTGTAGAAACTGATGAAGTTTAGGAATAATGGCATAGCCTTTTCATTGAATAAATCACATATTTATAGGGGATTTACAATTAGGGTTACACTAGAAGTAGGATACAAGAAACCTATACAAGGAAGGTAACACAATTAGGAAAGAACTCTACAAGGTAATTACCACTAATTACTTATTACAAATCAACAAGAATAATTAAAAGATATTATTCTCTAACATGCCCCCGCAAGATGGACGTCCGAGAGGAGAGACCAATCTTGTGAAGTAAGTGATGAAACCGTTGGCGAGCAAGAGGCTTGGTCAAAGCATCAGCTAGTTGATCGGCCGAGGAGACATGGCAGACTCGCATAAGCCCATCCTGAACTTGTTGCCGAATGAAATGAAAGTCTAGAGCCACATGCTTCATGCGAGTATGAAAAACCGGGTTAGAGCAAAGACTCGTAGCGCCCACATTGTCACAGTAAATGACTGGTTGAGTCGAGGAGGCGAGACCGAGTTCGCTAAGAAGAGAAGCAATCCACGACTTCACCGCGATGGCGCCCACGCCCCGATTCGCCGGTTCGGCCGAGGAGCGAGCTACAGTGCGTTGTTTCTTGGAGCTCCAGGAGATCGGGTTGCTGCCAAGATAGACAATGTAGGCACTGGTGTCGGCATCAGTAAAGGCATGGAGAGCAGGAGGAGACTGGCGATGAAGGAGGATGCCCGCATCAATTGTGCCACAGAGATACCGAAGAACTCGTTTGACCGCAATCCAGTGCTCAGTGGTCGGCCTATGCATGAATTGGGAGAGTTTGTTGACAGCGAAGGCAACATCAGGCCGAGTGAGAGACAGATACTGATGACTGCCGACCATTGCTCGAAATTCTGTTGGATCGGAGAGGGCAGTGCCCGTGTGAAGAGTCAAGGTAGGCGAGGTAGCAAGAGGCGTAGCTACTGGGCGAGCATCGGTCATGCCTGTGCGAGCAAGGAGATCAGCTATATACCCGCGCTGGAAGAGCAGAAGACCACTTGGGCGCTTAACCACTTCAACCCCAAGAAAGTAGTGAAGATCACCAAGGTCCTTGAGAGAAAAGCGAGTAGCGAGCATAGAGATGAAAGTCTGAACCCCAGCGGGCTGGTTTCCAGTGACAATGATGTCATCCACATATACAAGGAGATAGAGGATGGTGCCCGCAGAAAGGATGAACAAATGATGTGTCGCCCACCGAAGTTTTGGAAGCCGAGGCAAGAAGAAACGACGCAGCTCATTATACCATGCTCGGGAGCCTGCTTTGAGACCATAAATAGCCTCAAGTCGGCACACATGTTGAGGTTTGTCCTTATCAAGAAACCCAAAGGCGGTTGAGCCATGAATACCTCCTCGGACAAAGTTGCCTTGAAGAAAGGCATTGTTCACATCCAGCTGACGAAGAGCCCATTCTTGACAAACACCTGAGAGAACAAGACGAACAATGGTCGGTTTAACCACCGGCCGAAAGTCTCGTGGTAGTCAACCCCGGTCGCCGGTGAAATCCCTTGGCCACTAGGCGAGCTTTGTAGCGATCAACAGTACCATCAGCATGTCTCTTGATACGGTAGATCCACTTACAGCCAACTATATTGCGAGCATCTTCGGAAGGGACTAGATCCCAAGTCCCATTACGAGCAAGAGCATCAAACTCTTCGACATGGCCCCGACGCCACGTCACATCCTCGAGAGCCCGAGTAACACATGTGGGTTCACTGCCCATCGCTAGCCGAGCCGAAAGACTCATTTTGATCTTCGGTTTGAAGATATTGTTTTTGGAGCGAGTGACTATGGAGGATGTGCCACGGCAGCACGAGGCGGGAAGCGAAGATGGCGGAGCCATGTGAACCAATGTAGCGGGCACAGGACTTGCAAGACCGGGTGATCCTGCACGGTGATTGGTTGCCGAGGTGGGTTGAGCAACGGATAAAGTGCAATCCGCGAGCAGGAGCCGTGGCCGAGGAGGATGGAGCAGGCACGGACAAGGAACAAAAAGTGGTATCCTCCGACAGATGTGGGAGGTCAATGGGCGTGGGCGAGCCGAGATCAACCAAATTCGATTAGTGGCGAGAGCCACGGACGGAGGGAGCGGCGAGCAGCGGTGTGTATGAGGGACCGAAAGCAGCTCATGAGGGGTAGCCAAGACTCACTATCATAGGTGTCCGGCTAGTGGCCGGGGTGGACATGGGAAAGGTGGACTCGACAAAGCGAACATGACGCGATATGTACGCCTTGGTGGTGCTCGATCATAGCAGAGATAGGCACTCGAGTGAGCGAGTAACCAAGGAAGACACACCTGAGTGGAGCGAGCATCGATTTTGTGGGTGGAGTAAGGACGAAGCCAAGGATAACAGAGACAACCAAAAGCACGAAGCTTGGCGTAGTTCGGCAGAGAGCCAAAAAGTTTATGATAGGGAGACCGGCGAGCAAGGGTGGGTGTAGGTAGTCGATTTATGAGATAGGTCGCAGCTTGGAAAGCAAACGACCGTAAGGGCAAGAGAAGCACGAGAGAGAAGGGAGAGACCGCCTCAACAATGTGGCGATGGCGACGCGTTCCGAGAACCCATTGTGTTCCGGGGTGTGAGGGGGAGGTAAGGTGAGAGATGCCATGAGCCGACAGTAGCGGCCAAGCCGAGTCCCGCAAGCCCCATATACTCGCCACCATTGTCCGAGTAAAGGGTGACTATGGTTGTTTTAAAATAATTTTCCACTAAGGCTTTGAATTTGGGAAAGATGGTGGCAACCTCGATTTGAGTCCGAGCGGGTAAAGCCGATGTAATGGGTATAGTGATCAACAAAGATCACATAGTATTTGAACCCATCAATAGAGGGAAGGGGGAGGTCCAAACATCAAGATAAATAGTTTGAAGAGGGAGAGTAGACACAATAGTATTTTGATGAAAAGGAATTTTATGACTTTTATTAGAAAGACAATCATTACAATGAATAGGAGTGCGAGCAGTGTCTAATGCTAAACCTAGGCTAGATAATATCTGACTTTGGATGGGGCAGACGGATGGCCAAGACGATGATGCCACCCCGATGAGAGACTTTGAGCCGACACAAGAGGGGTGGGGCGGGGAGACGTGGTCGGCCATTCATACACACCGCCCTTAGATCGCTGTCGGTCAACAGATTTCTCCTGTCCGCCAGATCCTTCACATGAAAAGAAGTTGGTAAGAACTCAATAGAGGTTTTATTAGAGATGCAAAATTGAGATATAGATATAAAGATTCTTTTTCATGTCGGAACAAATAGAACATTATGAAGGGAAAAAGTGTGTGAGGGTGTATGAAGGGAGGAGAAACCAGTTTGGAGATAGTTAACCCAAGACCATCACCAATGACCATGTCATCCATGCCCGTAGTTGGAGTGTAGCGAGAGATTGCCGAGGTCGCTAGTGACATGATGAGAGGCACCACTATCGAGTAGCCAGCTCGGTGTCCCCGTGTCTGCCGTGGTTGCAAGGTGAGCCCGTGGTTGCCACTTGGAGCCACTTGCCGAGTTGGGAGCGGGCATAGAGGTGGTGGCGATCGGTTGAAAGTTTGGGCGGAGTAACCGAGTGGCCCCGTTGGCGACATGCTTGACACTTGCCCGATACGGCCGGTCGGCCGAGGATGCCGAGGGTTGGGAAGGTGGTCGAGGTTGCGAGGGCGGCCGATACCGAGCTTGCGAGGAGGATTGCCGAGCGATCGAGCTATTGCTCCAGTGCGGCGGGGTTGGCCGAAGTAGGGTGCGAAGGACGAAGTCGAGGCTCGCTCGCGATTGATGAGTTTTTCATGAAGCTCATCAAACGATATGGGAGTATCCCGTCCTTCAACCACATCCACGATGTGGCGGTAGTCATCATCCAAACCACCGAGGATGGTCTCAATGAGATCCTCATGGTCAAGAGGTTTGCCCAGAGCAGCGGGTTCATCAGCCCGACTTTTGACAGACTGCATGTAGTCGGTGATCGACTGACTACCCTTGGTTGCTCGCTTGAGGTAATCTTTGATCTGCTTAATGTGACCGCGAGTTGGGCGAGCATAGGTATGAGCCAGATGTCCTGTGCTTCACGAGCATGGCGGCTGTTGGATCGAGGAACGGGGGAGCGACAGAAGCCAACAAGAGCTCCAAAGAGGAGTTTGTCTTGGCGAATCCAAGGCTGGTAGTGAGGGTTTGGGGTGGGAACGTCCTTGGATGTTTGGGCATCCTTGGTAAGGACAGTGGGAGGCGGGCATGGATGTGAACCGTTTACAAACTTGTAGAGGTCATAGCCAATGAGGGTGGCCTCCACTTGGAGTTTCCAAGCTATGTAATTGGTAGAGGTGAGTTTGGTGATATTGTGATGGGAGATATTGATGAGATCGAAGGTTTGGGTGGGATCAAGAGGGTTTTTGACGGTGAGAGAGTGATTTCCGTTAGCCATTGCAGGGGGGGGTTTAGGGCGACGGCTAGAGGAAGAGGAAGAAGGTTTTAGGAGCAGAGCTCTGATACCATGTAGAAACTGATGAAGTTTAGGAATAATGGCATAGCCTTTTCATTGAATAAATCACATATTTATAGGGGGATTTACAATTAGGGTTACACTAGGAGTAGGATACAAGAAACCTATACAAGGAAGGTAACACAATTAGGAAAGAACTCTACAAGGTAATTACCACTAATTACTTATTACAAATCAACAAGAATAATTAAAAGATATTATTCTCTAACATTAAGAACTGCTAAACTTGATATACCTTGTTAGGCCCCTCTTTAAAAGCTTTAGCTTTTAGATATCAGAGCCTTACTTGGTTCTTAATGGCACTTTACCAACAATACTGCAAGAGTAGAAACTCCACTGGGCGTGATTTTTCAATTTGAAGATTTAAACTCGCAATTTTTCATGTTGGAATGATGTATAAGAATTCATCTTTTCATTTGCACATATGTGCTTGACTCAAGTTTACAAAGCAGAAATTTATGCATGCAGAGGAACTAAGCTAGCTACTGATTGCTAACACCTAACAGAATTACAGATTCCTGTTGGACAAAGACGTATATAATCACTTCATTTGACACTTGGCACTAGGGGCTCTAGTCTACTTCTCTGTATGACTCCATGCTGGCATGATCATATATGAACTACCCACCAATTTTATGTACATAAACATGGCCAGACACAGAATATGCATGTTTTGTTTTATCCCCGTGATTATGTAGTTTCTTACCGCAAGTATACATCGAATACTTGGCATTGACAGTGTCATTTTAATTCATTTGGTGCTGATAAAAACAATTGTAATGGCAGGAAGATGCAAAATACAAAACTTCAAGGACAAGTACCTCCCGAGCTCTTCAGCCTTCCTCAGCTACAAACTGTGTGAGTATTGTTAAATCTAATGTCATGAAAGATTCCATATGCTGGAATCTGAGCAATCCAATTTTAAAAAGTAACTAATTTCACGACGTCCTGAAATAAATATTTATAGTTGTGCGTTTTGCATAATGAACTCATGACCATATGGGTATTGGATGAGACAGGGTACTAAGAAACAACCAGATTAATGGAACCTTGGATATTGGCTCAACTTATAGCTCTCAACTTCAGCTCGTCGATATGCAGAACAATCTCATTACTAAATTTCTTCAGGGAAGTGGATACACTTCTGATCTAATGTAAACTGTTGGGAGCTTTGTCCTGCTTTATTGTATTTTATTCCAATTGCCTTGTATATCATTAGGTTTGCTAATTTTCTTTTCGGCAGACTGGTCGACAATCCAATCTGTACGAGATTCGGAGGGACCGAAAGCTACTGCAGTCTTCCTTCTCAGTCAAATTCCTCACATCCAGCACTTACAGATAATTGTCTGCAAACTCCCTGCAGTTCTGATCAAGTTTCCAGTCCAAACTGTACATGTGCATATCCCTACACGGGCGCTCTGAATTTCAGAGCTCCTTCATTCTCTGACCTGGGAAACTCGAGCATCTACACATCTCTTCGTGATTCCCTCATGGCTTCTTTTCATTCTTATCACCTACCAGTGGATTCAGTCTCTTTGAGTGGACCAACCAAAAATCTTGACGACTACCTTGTGCTTACCTTGGAGGTTTTCCCCTCTGGCCAAGACCATTTCAATCGTTCAGGAATTTCTCGAATAGGGTTTATGCTTAGCAACCAAACTTGGAAACCTCCCAAGACTTTTGGACCCTACTTTTTTATTGCCAGAAACTATGATTTCTTTGGAGGTAACTCAATATTTCTTATTAACAAGAAATTTTTATAACTTTTTCTGATCTGTTTGCCACGATCTTTATATAAATAAATATTCATGCATCATCATCCAGATCAATCAACTGCACACAAATCATCATCTAATATTGGTATTATCATCGGAGCAGTAGTCAGTGGTTGTGTCCTTGTGCTATTACTAGTTATAGCAGGAATTTATGCTTTCCGTCAGAAAGGAAGAGCTGAGAGAGCTGACAAACGGAATAGTCCTTTTGGTAAGACATGCGATTATTAATAAACAAGCCAAAAACTACCTTTATGTTATTTGGCCTTCTGCGGTTTGGTTCCTAATTGTATCGTATAATGCAGCATTATGGGACTCTAAAGACAGTGATTGTGTTCCTGAATTAAAAGGAGCAAGAACTTTCTCATTTGAAGAGCTTAGGAAATACACATACAATTTTTCGGAAACCAACAATATTGGAGCTGGTGGCTATGGCATGGTTAGTTCTGGTTACTTGTGTTATCATAAATGAAATGTTTGCTGACCCTTTTGTGTTTAGCTAACTCTATGTAACTTGCTCTCTACTCTGGACGTCTTTAGTTTCTAAACTGTGTGTACTCAGTATTCAATACTCTGTACTCATCAACCCGTGCCAAAAGTTGTGGGGTTGCAGACATCTTTTCAGTTACAACAATGAAGTGTATGGCCGCATAATCTACGACCCTTGGGATCGGAACCCACAAAGTTCCCATTTAAGTTGATTAAATTTGAATTCCACTTTTGAAACATGGATTTTGTTTTTTTCAAAACAAAAAAAGATTTTCCAAAAAAATTGTTCATGAAAACACTTGGTTTGTGACTTCTAAAGATATTTTGACTGAGCATTTTCACCAATGTATAGCTTACAGATTTCTAAAATCAAAGCATAATCTGCGTAGGTTTACAGAGGTACTCTTCCTAGTGGGCAACTGATTGCCATTAAAAGAGCTCAGCAAGGATCAACTCAGGGTGGTCTCGAGTTTAAAACAGAGATTGAGCTTCTTTCGAGAGTTCATCACAAGAATGTTGTCAGCCTTGTCGGTTTCTGTTTCGATGAAGGTGAACAGATGTTGGTCTACGAGTATATACCAAATGGTACACTGAAAGACACTCTTTCAGGTACTTCCTCTCTAACAAGATCTGAAATATATGTTAGATTTATGGCAGATTAATTATGTTAATGCAACAGTGACTATTTAATCAGAAATATACCAATAATCATCCCTAGAAACTTCATCTTGAACTTTGTTTTCTGTAACGTCACTGCTGATGAACACCAATGATAGATGATTGTCACAGTTGGATCACCCAAGAGACTGTTGCTAAGACCCCTAACTATTTTTAATCAGGGAGGACAGGAATTAGGTTGGATTGGATGCGAAGACTTCGAATAACTCTTGGGGCGGCTAGAGGTTTGCAATATTTGCATGACCTTGCTGACCCTCCCATCATACACAGGGACATCAAGTCCAACAATATTTTACTGGATGAACGTTTGACTGCAAAAGTTGCTGATTTTGGTCTCTCCAAACCTATGGGTGACTCTGACAAAACTTATATCACCACTCAAGTCAAAGGGACGATGGTTAGTGAAGTTTCTTTCCTTAAAATCCTATTTTAACATTATGCTTTGGGTGAGGGGTATGAATTTTAAAAAGATGGACCCAATCAAATAAGTATCAGATTTCATCTGATTACATGTCCCAAGGAATTGAATGAACAACTTTTGTGTATTGATGGGTGCCAAAAGCTGAATGTGTTTACTGGTGTAGGGCTACATGGATCCAGAATATTACATGACTCAGCAGTTGACTGAAAAGAGTGATGTTTATAGCTTTGGAGTCGTAATGCTGGAATTGATTACTGCGAGAAGTCCAATTGAGAAAGGGAAATACATTGTGAGAGAGGTGAAGCTCGCAATGGATAAGAGCAAAGAGTTATATAACCTCCAACAACTCCTCGACCCAACCATCGGTCTGAGCACAGAACTAAAAGGTTTAGAGAAATACGTGGATGTGGCATTGAGGTGTGTTGAAGAAACGGGAAGTCAGAGGCCACCAATGAGTGAGGTCGTGAAAGAGATAGAGCAGATCCTGGAATCGGCTGGTTTTAACCCCAATGCTGAATCTGCTACAACTTCAGCAAGCTATGGACATGGAGGTAAGCGGTATGAACATCCATATAACAATGACGAAAGCCTCTTTGTGTACAGTGGGGCCTACCCTCCTTCAAAATTGGAGGCCAAGTAAAATGATCTTGTTCACGTCCAACAATGAACATATTTGTGATCTCCTGCAGATTTTGTTCGTGAACAAGAACTTGTGCTTTCGTTTTTGGTTTTGGTCTTGTTAGGCTTGTTAAAAACACAATTAGAAGAGTGTATATAAGTCGTACATTTCTTTTGTAGTTGTGTATGAATTCAACTTTAGCTAGCGATTCGTAAATATTTGGTTAAATATACAACTGAGTATTGGTCTATTAACCATATGTTTCTGGTTACTCCCTTCCTAACTTTTTTGAGTGTCCAAAGAAAATAAAAGTGCTATCTGCAATGTGACTTCAATATGGTACCATGATAAGCTTTATATATAAAAACTAGGGAAAAAGCTTAGCAAAAAACCGTTTCATAGGTACTTTCTGTAAGAGGAATTCCTTTGACCAGATCCATCGTGTGTTGGTGAGTTGAGCTGCAAGATTGTAAGATTTCGGCTACAGGACTTGTATATGAAATTGAGCTTGAAAGGAGTTGGCCTACATTCATTTGAGCAAAGTCTCTAGTACAAGTCACACTTATTAGCGAGCAAATGAGTGCCCGCCCATGGGTGAGTTGTGACAATAAAACTATACCTTATAGTTAGCTCAGTTTTTAAATAATTGTCTTGTTAAATTTTTCTTTTTAAGAAAACATTTTTAGCAGTCTCTTTACTTTTTTTTTTTTTGTTAGTTTAATGATAGTTATATGCACATGAGCTTTAAAATAAATTAATTATTATAAAAATATTTATTATAAAGTCAATTAAAATTTAATCTATGTGCCCAATCAAACATAACAATCTATTAAGAACAAAAGAACAAAGGGAGTATGAGTTTTTGTAGCTCTTTCTTTGTTGGTTGAATTGCAGTTAGTCATGCTTTATGTTTTTTTTTGAAATTTTTTTTATGGGTAATTGTATACTTATAGGCATATATCGGTGAAATGGCGATGATGACGGTTGAATGGCAGACGCGGTGGTGGGGGGTTACACTTTTATATTTACTAGTACGGTTCAAGTGCGTGAGCGTATGCGTTGCATATGGTGTTAATGATTTTTTAAAAATGATTTGTTAGTTTCTTCATTTTTCTGTTTATTTTTAATTATTGGATGTTTTTCGTATTTTAATCATTACAATTTTTGAAACTTATAAATTATGTTATTGTGTTTTTAGCTTTTTTGATACTTTGTTTTTCGATCATTTATAATGTATACTAAGGTGTTGTTTGGTAGTCATGATTAAGACCAGATATGATTAATAAGCAGAGTTGTCTGATGTTTGGTATGCAATAGGTGGTCGGGATTAATAACACGAGTTATCCGGATAAATTCATTATCCCCTTACTATTTATACCAAGGAGGAGGGTGGTATTATTAGCACCCTCACTAAAAAAAATTAGGATTAACATTTGTAATCTCAAAACTACCCACAATATACAAGTGATGATTAATAGCGAGGGTACTAATAGTACTGAGATTAATAATACTGCTTATCCTTACCCGACTACCAAACAAGCCCTTGGTTATTGTATAACAACTTATCCTACAAATTTGTCTTTTTTTGTTGGTTATTTTCATTCTCTCTTTTTTTATTACTAGTAAGGTTCACGTGCGTTGCACGTGGTTAACGCACGTGGTGTTAATGGTTTTTTAAAGTGATTTGTCAGTTTCTTAACTTTTTTGTTTACTTTTAATTATTGGATTCTTTTTGTATTTTAATCTTTATAGTTTTGAGACTTATAAATTGTGTTATTGTGTGTTTAGGTTTTTCGATATTTTGTTTTTTGGTAATTTATAATGTAAGCTGTTAGTCATTATATTGCAACTTATCCTACACATTTGTCTTTTTTATTGGTTATTTTTAAATCTTTTTTTAATACCAAACATGAATTCATTCACTTTTATCGGTGTTGGAATTGAAAACAATTCAAGCTTACTTTCTTAGATAAGCACATTGTTGTTGGAGACTTAGCTTATGTCGTTTGTGAAATTTATGACTCTCTTTGAAAAAATAATAAATTGTTTTATTGAAATCAAACTGACAATCCCAAAGTATATACTTACGCTCTAAAATACAAAATTCACATAGAGTATCTATAAAGTCTCATTTTACCACCTAACCTAACTTTTGTGTTATTTTCATATGTCATTGTATAAGTTTTTTCTAGTTTGCCCCCTAGACACTACTAAGGTTACCAATATGACGTTAAGGTGCACATGGTATTTCACGTGAAGGACATTTTGGTCATTTTTAACAATGTTTTCTGTGCTTTTATTACCAAAAAAAAAACTTCATTTTCTTATTCTCCGACAACGCTTTCTCTGCTTCTTCTCCAACAATGACATCTTATTTAAATTTTAAATGAGATAAAACTCAAGAGTGTCTAAATCTTTTATTCAAATTTTTTTTATAGAAAAATAAATAAAAATAGTGCAGAATCATATCAGAGAGAGATAAAACACAAGAAGAGGATCATATTCAGGTGTCAAGGCCGCCATGAATAAAAACCCACAAAAAATTAAAATTGTCGCAGCTGCCGATGTTAAATGACTAAGCCACAAACACAATGCATAAGCATACACGATGAATTTCAAAACTCATATTTGAATTCATCACAGATGCATACGACAATGATGAGGCACGTCATGATTCAATCCGTCTTCATCGTCCCTAGCTTAAACTCCAACAAATTTCTCCTTGGCACCATTGATATGGTTTATGGTTTGAATTGAGCAAATTCTCGATCTTAAACATTATTCGCTACCATTTTTATCACTACGATTACCACACGTTACATCACAATTACCAAATTTGATATGGAATATGGAAATGCTACAAAATTACGTTGAGAGCCAAAGTGGATTTGGTGGATATCTTAGGGGACAATGTGTATTTTGGACTAATTTTGATGGGGCAAACATATGATTAGCCCCCAAAATTACACACTAAATCTCACATTTGACCTCAACCTACGAAGTGTCC
Source organism: Codonopsis lanceolata (assembly GCA_013146195.2). Lineage (NCBI taxonomy): Eukaryota > Viridiplantae > Streptophyta > Magnoliopsida > Asterales > Campanulaceae > Codonopsis > Codonopsis lanceolata. Next base: position 73,108,733 of record CM028379.1, on the reverse strand, counting down.
CACTTTCATACCTTATTTTTCTATTTGTCCCACTTTACTCCCTCCGTCTATGGGTGTTAAAAATAGTAACGTCACGGAAAATGATATGTGCATGTCACATTAATATTATTTTGATCATTTTCTTTGGGGGTGGAAAATAAGATTTAGTTATAACTTTATTATATAATTAACCATTTAGTATTTAAAAAATGTTTTTAAATAAAAATAATAATAAATAATTGTTTCAATAATTCAAAAATAATTATATGACCAAATTACAATTTCCCCCAAGGTATCTACCAAATCGTATAATGTACCCCAACCTAAGGTTTGTTCCATAATGATATCGACTTTACTTTTTTTTTTCCATTTTCCAACCTATCCGTGATGGGCTAGAATATTCACGTTAAATAGCACATGGTCTTCCACGTGCGGGTACAAATGACATTTTCATTATCTCGCTTTAGGGATAAATGTATTAAAAGTAAAAACTCTAATCTCACACACTCTCCTTCCCTCTTCTCCGGTGCAAGTGCCCATCTCTCGCTCCACCAAAATAGCCGCCATCTCGGCCTAAACCCTTCCCACTTCGGTCACGCCTATCACAACTTTGGCGCCGTCCTTCTTCGATTCTAGCCAAACTCCATCTCTGATCTTCCTCATTCTATCTCATGCAAAACTCCCGCCTAAAGTAGAAATTAAAGGGTATATACTATACTTACTAAAAACCCTAGTAAAAACATGCGATTAACAAAAAAACACATAACCCTTATCGACGAATTCATCGGAAAGAGAGACGAGCTTGAATGCAGAGAAATGGTAAGGAAAATGCTAACCTTAAAACTAATTATAATACATTCCTTACAACTATGCTTTGAAGAAGTGCAAAGTTGTTTTGAACAAAGACATTTTTGCGCTTGAAGGTTTAGTAGTAAGGAAAATTATAAAATTAGTTGTAAGGCTAGCAATGTTGTTATTTTAATTTGTCTCATAATTAAATTTAGAATTTATTTAATTTATACACCCATCATTCATACACCCATCACCATTACCACCACTACCACCTCAAATAACACTATTAGCCTATAAATCAATTTTTTTTTAATTTTATCTTATTTCTTTGTTTAATTTCTTACTCATTTATTTAATGTCGTATTCCACATAAATCACCACTTTCATGCTTAAAATCGCCCCACCATTACCATCATCCCCGCAAATGCCGCCACGCTATCACCACCACCAAGAAAGCGTGTCCACCTTGCCTTGCTAAAATGGAAAAATAACATATCTTTAGCTTCCTTAAGTGGAACTACTTTCTTCAAACGACTTTCCTATCGATTCTAACTTAATTTCTTCTCTAACAAAAGCAGATTTGTCAACTAAATTCTCTATTTTTCTTTATCTTCTTGACATTATATCACCTTTCTTTAACACGTTTCTCTTAGCTTATTCATACGCAATTACTAAGCACGCTATAGATTTGCTTAATATCTCGATTCTCACCAACCAATGTATTATTATAGTTACAATTTTTCATATACCTCTAATAATGTCATTCCCAACATATGATGTCTCACTTTCCTACATGTTTTTTATTTGTCCTCTCCGTCTATGGGCATTAAAAATAGTGATGGAAAATCGTGTACATGAGGATTATTTTGGTCTTTTTGCTTGTGAAGCGCAAAGTGGGATTTGTTATAATTTCATCATTTAGTTTTCCATTTAATATTTAAAATATTTTTTAAATAAAAAAATTATTTAAATAATGTAAAATTAGTTATACTTTGTGTGATATTTAAATTCAACGTTAAAAAAATGCATTACTCCAAAAAATGAAATTTAAAATTTATTTCTTAGCCCTCACTTTCTTTCGTCAACCCCATCATTTATAGACTCACCCACCACCACCACACACCTTAAATTTTACCATTAGTCCAAAATTTAATTTTTTGATTTGATTTTATTTCCTTTTCTAATTTCTTACTCTTTCCTTGAAGTAACCAATTTGGAAAACCCATCAATGATAGACACACCACCACCACAACCTTAAATTTCACTTTTACAAACTCAAATTCAATTTTTTTGAATTTTCAAACTTTCAAATTGAATCTGAAACCCATATGGATATTTGAAAATTTGATGATTAGGAAATCTCACAACGATGTATTTCATCTAATCCACTACTGTCATCCCTAAAATTACTATCACCACAACCTCTAACACCATCATCCATGCGGTCGTAAGCACCGCCATCACCATCACCAAGCGCATTCACCTCGCCTTATTAAAATAGAAACATAGAATCTCTTTAGCTTCTGATTAGTCGGACTTCTTTCTCGAACGTCTCTCATTTCTTACCTCCTATACACTTTCGGTGTCAAATTACTAAGTAAGGAGAGAATCTAATTTAGGATGGAGCTACTTGAAAGGATGTTGATTGGTGACAATTTCTTTCAATTAAAGGAGAGTTGTGGTAGAAGAAAAGAAAGTTGATAGCCAGGGGAGGGGAATAGAGAGATTCTCACACGTAACTACTCCGGGTTCTATGAAGAGGAGCAAGCAAGTTAAGACCAAAAGAGGTTAGAGGTTTGGAACCTGTTATGGGAAGGAGTAAAATATTTTAAACCTAGTTATTTGTGCTTACTAACAGTGGTTTGTTTGTAATATTTATAAGTTAGAAGCGATATGATAGTTTTTAAGGTTGCTTGTAGTAGTCGAAAATTCAAATAAGTAAGCTAGATTTTGGCTTTCTTTTGTAACAAAAGCATGCAAATTCATCAATTGGTTCTTCATTTTCTTCATCTTATTGACATTATGACACATTTTCTTAACCCACTTCTCTTAGCTTATTCATGGATAATAGCTAAAGACGCTACATATTTTTGCTTAATATCTTGATACTCACTAACAAATATATTATTATAGTAACATTTTTTTCATTTACTTCTATAATGTCTTTACTGAGTAAAACCATATTATTTAAGAATGTAATATCATATTATTTTTTAGTTTCAAATAAATTTTTAGTCTCTCGGCCGAGTAAGGGTATTTTGTTATTTTAGAAAATATTGGGCGACATTTGTAACGATAATGGTAGGAGGGAGCGATAAGGAAGTAAAAATACAAGACGAAATAAATAGAATTCAAAACTGTATGACCTAACTTTAAAACATGAACAAGTCAAGGGATGAAATTATTATTTGATTATTAATGGAATTAATTAGTCCATGATAAATTTACTTGTTTGACCTTAATTAATGGTAGATGATTTATTATATTTGAGGCTATTTTTGTCCAAACATTATTTGTTGTCATGGTAAATTTACTTGTTTTGTCCTTAATTAAATGGTGGGTGGTTTATTTGGTGAAGGGTTATTTTTGTCCATCTATTAAATTGTAAGAAACAAGCTTCCCTTTTATAGTAAGAGAGAAACATGTGAATTCATTCACTTTTTT
>CM028379.1:73060731-73105198 GCA_013146195.2 Codonopsis lanceolata | reverse complement strand
CTTCAAAAATTGATAGAGGTTGTCTCCTTCTATCTCTTACCACTTCAACTTTTATATCATTGCTTTTGCTTGAGAGTTTCTCAAACTGTTTGCTCTGCTTGAAGTTACTAACAGCAGAAATAGATATCACAAGAAAGACGGCAAAAATAATACTACCACCATCATACCACCCTTCTTTAAGACCATCCTGTTTGATTCCAAAACCAAGAGAATGCACAAAGAGTGACAATGGTAGTGTCTTTGAAGGCTTCAAGAACAAAGTCAAGAAAAAGTTTCCCAGGAGACTTCTGGTACGTGTTAGACCGAACACATCCTTCCGATGCATAAGATCAGCCTCATTACCCTTAATGCCATCTTTCTCATCAGTTTGGAGACCTGCAGCAATGGCTTTTACATCTCCAAACTGTTGAAGGCCTTCAAAGTTTCTCTCTTTAACCAAGTGAGTGAGAGTTGTTGGGTCGATATTAAGAGAGGGGACATACAAACATTGGCCTTCTTCATTTTGTGGCTGGATATCGATGGCAACGTAGGAAGGGGAACGAAGGATTCCTGTGATTAATAGAGGGGTGTTGTGGGCTACTTTTTTCGTTAGTGAAACAAGAAATCTTGTGATGTTGATGACTCTGACAGCTAGTTGAATTCGCTTGTGGGGTTTCATGGCTGCCTAATGTATATGATTTGGACAAAGGCTGAGTTGATTTCGATGAGTTTGAGAAGGAGATGAAGATGAAAAAAGGGTCAAGAAGTCTAGAAGATTAACTTGATGATGCTGATGTCAAAGAAGATGAAAAGGAGTCAAGAACTGTGATTTTCATGTCAAAGAAGATGAAAAGGAGTCCAGAACTGTGATTTTCATGTCAATGGCGTTATAGTATTTATACCAAAAGAACAAACCGCATCGTTTTCTGAGAATTTAGTTGAAGCTTCAATATCCTACCATCCCAGTAATTTAATTATCTTCCTAATATAGGTTGTTAAAATATTTCTTTTGAATATTTATTGCTTTATTCTCCAATAAGTAATTATTGTTTCAATATTTTTTGTACCTGGTCCATCTCATATGGAAAGAAAAAATTATTCGTTGCTTCTTGTTTAAGGTCAAAGTCATTCATGAATTTCTAGTATCTTTCCTACAAATTGCCTATTGAATTTCTAACCGATTGTGACACAAGGTCCCTCATTGACTATTATAGTCAATGTTTTATTGAATTCATTGACATTTATAGTCATTGTTTTATTGAATTCCGAATTGAATATAACGTAAGATAGTATTAGTGTCTTGAACTTTCGATTTATTTAAGTAGAAAGTTCGTCGGAAGATGACAGAAAGTCGATTACGTAAAGTTTTTGAATACGTAAATTTCACGAAATCAAATTAAATTGTTTAATATAGCTGCCTTGTGATTGCAATTTCTATATTCGTAAGAAGAAAAAAAGTGTTTCGAATTGATACCTCCTCGGAAAAATAAGTACTAAAATGATGAAAGATGTCAATTGAGGAAGAAAAAGAATGGAAAATGTACTAATTTTCAAAAAGCAGTGCCATTATGAGCCAGTGGGGTAGGCAAGTAAAATTTATTCGCCAAAGAGTTTTTGTTTAAAAATTAATTTTTAAAAAAAATAATAATTTTAATAATTTATTAGTAATAAAATGACATTTTAATGTCCTTAATTTTTTAAAATGATTCTTTAAATGAAATATCTTAAAATGAAAAATAGATTTTTTGTTTGAAACGGAAGGAATAGATGTTAATATACCCTTTACGTTGGTCGTGATCTAACGGCCATTTGAGTAAAAGAAAAAAATGTGAGCGGAGGATGAAAAATTAGTTCTTTATTTTAAAATATTTTTAAAAAAATTCCTTTATTTTAAAATGTTTTTAAATCAATTTTTTAATTTGTCTTTCTTATTTTGGAGATGAATCATTAATGGAGCACATTGATTTGAAACTACCGGTGATAAATTGGGAAATAGTAAGAAATACTCCACTATAATAATTTAGGGGTGCAAGTGGTTCGATTTGGTTTAGTTTAGGTCAAAATCGCGAATCGAACCGTCCCATATTGGTTCCAAAAATATCAAACCGAACCGAACCGAAGAAAGGTTGGAACCGAACCGAACCACTCGGTTTGCTTTAGTTTGGTTCGATTTTATGATTTATATAAATTCTTTTTAATTAACTTAACTAACATTAAGAATAACAATAAAAATAAGATTTTAATTTGAATTTAATATCAAAATTAGAAAATAATCTACTAAAAATAAATTATCATAAAGAAAACAATATAAATTCCAAAATAAATACAAATAATAAACGAAAAAATAGTCTTCCAACAATCAAGATTTTATGTATAATATGTATGTATGTATGTGTATAATATGTATGTATGTATGTATGTATGTGTGTGTGTGTGTGTGTATATATATATATATATATATTATGACTAAATCAAGTGTCTAGATTATGCAAATCAAATGATCCAAAAATTTAAAATACTTAACAATTGTTATATAATACTATATATTATATAATAAATAAATAAATATAGGTTGGTTTGTTTTGGTTTGATATCAAAAAACATGAACCGAACCAGTGGTTTTCAATGTTTGAAACCAAACAAGCGACCAAAAACCGAACCAAACCGTTTGATTTGGTTTGGTTTCGGTTTCGTGGTTCGGTGATTCCGATTTACAACCCTATATAGTACATATTAAAGTTCGTGAGGACAACTCTAATAGTGACGCGTCACCCAACTTTTGATATTGTTGAATCATCAAGTCTCCACATTACTTGACTTAATTTTTATTTTCTAGCCATTAGCTAAAAATAATAATTAATAATAGTTAATATGATATTGTGATATTAAAATATTAATCATTTACTATTAATCTCTTCTATTGTTAAAAATAGTTGAAATCTTATATAGAAAGACTTTTACTACCAACATCATTTCTTAACCAATGTGTGATAATATTATTATATTGGCATTAGGTGAATACTTTACTCTAATGACCCACTTTTAACACCATACTTTAAGTCTTGATATCATATTCATCCAAAATTCGATTTGGAAAACAAATATATCATTTTAATGCTCTCACCGAGTAGAACACGTTTGCACAGTTACATTTGCCAACAAATAAATGATACGTAAAGAAATTTATACCTCAAGTAGCACAATTTTTTCACTAAAAACACTAATTTTTCAACAAGTATTAGGTGAGTATTTTAATAATTTCTAAAATCAACATTAATGTATAACCAATGTAAGATGCATTTCTACTATAACTACCAATAAAAGTGATGTAACAAATATTGGTTGAAAATTGATATTGATTTGAAAAATATTTAGATAAATGACTTTTACTAAACTAGATTATAAATATTGTTGAAATTTGTGGTTTCCTTTAATGCCTTTGAGTATATGGTCATAAATAAAGTAGGTAGAAAAATAAAGGTAAAATGGTAAAAGTGTTTTTTAAAAAGGGAAAGTTTTGCAAGAGGACGATTATTTATTAACGGACAAAAAAATAAAGATAGACAATAATTTGAAAACGGATGGAGTAATTAGATAAAGTTAACATTTTCTTAAAATTTGTGTATTATGAGTATGAATAATTTGGTACAACTCTGTTTTGGTAAAATACAAGTTGAACATAGGTGATCGTTTTACTGAACCGAACTGTTAGCAATTGGGCTTATGACCCGATTATTTACTTCCGCTCACATGGAATATATCTATATTATTCAAGGTTAATTAGTTTCTAAATTCAAAGGGGTTGGGGATTGACTTAACTTAACCTACAAAAAATAGGGTTTCTTGTACAGTAATATAAATAGGACAACTAAAGGGATAAAACCCTAAGGTTATTACACGCCTAAGGTTATATACTATATAGGGTTCCAATTTACAACCCTATATAGTATGTTAAAGTTCGTGAGGACAACTATAATAGTGACACGTACCCAACTTTGATATTGTTGAATCCTCAAGTCTCTACATTACTTGACTTAATTTTTATTTTCCAGTCATTAGCTAAAAATAATAATTAATAATAGTTAATATGATATTGTGATATATATTAAAATATTAATCATTTACTATTAATCTCTCCTATTGTTAAAAATAGTTGAAATCTTATATAGAAAGACTTTTACTACCAACATCATTTCTTAACCAATATGTGATAATATTATTATATTGGCATTAGGTGAGTATTTTACTCTAATGACCCAATTTTAACATCATACTTTAAGTTTTGATATCTTATTTATTCAAAATTCGATTTGGATAGATAAATATATCATTTTAATGCTATCACCGAGTAGAACACATTTGCACAGTTACATTTGTCAACAAACAAATAATACGTAAAGAAATTTATACCTAAGAAGACGTCTAATAGTGGCCGCCCCTTTACTCTCTCTCTCCTAAATTATATCTCACCAAATACTCCCTCTAGCTTAACCATCAAGAGGCTTGGATTTGTGATGTGAACTATAGGTTGATATTTGTGCTACGTGATATCAATCCGACGAGAGAGACTTACAGGATTATTCATCGTGACATACGAAGATCGTAGCTCAAGCAGAAAGTCTTCCGCTTCGCTCAAAGTTCAAGTTTGCACGAAGTAACTCATGATTATTGTTTGATAACGAACTTGTGTGATATATATATTTAATGATATATAAACCTTCATTGGTATCAGAGTCTATATGCTTGATTGTTCATTTCGTTATGCCATGAATTGCATGTTTTTGTTTTTGGGTTTGTTCAAAAGTTTTACCCGATAACGAACCAAATGAGTTTCATTATTTTATGTGTAAAACAATTTTATTTTTGAGAAAAGTTTATATGTCTGAGTTCCCTACGACAAGGCGAACAACATACTAAATTCTCGTTGAAATCCGTTGGGTATTTTTCAAAATATCGCAAACCCAAGTTTTGTTGAAAATTGATTTTTTCGAAACTTTGCATGTTGTTTTGACCTGTTTATTTTCTGTAAAATCGTGGTTTTATGGTCTGTACTTGGAGAACTCCGTGAGCGCTTTCCAACGATATATTATATGCTTAATTTGGACTTAAAATGAACGTTTTACGGCCTCGCGAAATTGGCTCGCGGATCACATTCGCGAATCGATTTTTTGGGTTGAAAAATAGGTGTCCTACTATACGACCCCCACTCTCGGCCTTGATGTACGTGCCTTTTTGGCACTCCTTTCGATGTAAAAAGGACATGACTGGAAAGTACTCGACGATGCGAATCCAACACTACCGTGCGTGAAGTCATCAGAGCACGGGAAGGCGGCGCGTGGAGCCTACTTTCCGGCTGGGCGCGTGGGAAGGCGGCGTAGAGGATGACCAATCAACCGTTGACTGGTCAACGGTCAAAGCGTTGACTACCGATGTGGCTGCCACGTCAGCACAATAGGACCCATTTTTGGTGACACAGATTAGTGACGTCAGCATTACGTCAGCCCTGCCACGTCAGCCCTAGCGCTAAGTCAGCATCCAGTCAGTGACGAGTCAGCTTCTCCAGAAAACCCACACGCGCAGGTGGCGCGTGAGGGTGCATGCGGTGTCTCCAGACCTCCGTTTTTGAAACGGCCGACGCATCTAGACGTTTTTTGGCCTTCTGAGTCCAATTGTGGCCTCTGTTTTGGTCAATTCAGTCTAGAAGTATTTATTTTGCATTTTCAATGTATAAAAACTTGTTTTTTGATTTATAAAAAATTCAAAAATAATTTCCATGGGTTGTTTTGTTATTATGTGACTGTTTAGGGCTATTTGGGACTTTTCTGAAATTTTTTAAAATTCTTTGTGAATTTTAAACTATTTTTATGTCATTTTTAGCATAATTAATTGTCATTTTGAGCTCTAAAATTGCGATTGAAACTATACGAGACCCTATAATTTTATTTTCAGTAGTGAAAATATTTATGTACATAATATGTGATTGATGGATTTATTCTATCCTATTTCTTTCTTTTAAATTATCAATTAATGAATATTTTCACTTTGTGCATACTTTGGTTGTGATTACGAGCCTCGCGAATTTTCCCTGCTTACGTGTATGATATTATTATATTTAGTAATTGACTTTTTAGAACGAAAGTGAATCAAAATATATGTATGCTAATGTCTTATTTTTGCAATAAATTGTAGTGAAATAGCTTCTAAGAATGTAATCGCTGACCTTAACAAGGGTGAGAAATTGGATGGCACCAACTATAGTGTTTGACAAAGAAAAATCACGTATTTGCTAAATGACCAAGAGGTTCTTGACAACCTAGACACTGTGATGGTAGAACCAGAGATAGGTAATTTGACCATCACCAAGCATTGCTAGAAAATGCATGAATTCCTTAAATGGAAAAAGAAAGATCGATGTGCACGCTTTACTATGTTGAGTAGCATGCATAATGATCTGATTGGCGAATTTGAGGATTGCCTTACTGCAAAACAAATGTGGGACGACATTAAGCACATTTATGGGAATACTTCTGCTACAAAGTTGAGGACTTTGACTTACAAGTTTGAAAGCTATAAGATTGACCAGAAACGTAATATTCTTGAACAACTTCGCGAGATGTCCGGAATGATTTGTGAGCTTAACGCTGTTGGTTCTATCTTATCTGATGAACAGCGAGTTCAAGCAGTGATTCATTCACTGCCTGACTCTTGGAGTAGTTTGAGACGTATTCTGACTCATACGGACTCCATTCAGACTTTTGCTGATGTATCTCGCCATGTTGAGCTTGAGGCTGAGTGTCATGAAGCGACTCGCGCGATAATTGCTACGATTCGTGATCTTGCTCGTGTTTCCCTTGAGGGTCCGCGCAAGCCACACGGGCAACGCAAGAAACAAGCTAAAGGCAAGAAGACTCAGAATTTGGGCCCCAAAAGTGACAAGATTGCTAAACTCCGAAGAGGCAAAAAGAATATTGCTAAGCAGAAGTGCTACAACTGTGGTGCCTTTGGTCATTTTGCTCGGACTTGTCCCGAGCCCAAGAAGGTATCACTTAATCCTATCTCCATGCAATGTTATGTTTGCTCTCATGTTTTATTAGCTGACTCTCTCCCTGTGTGGATTGTAGACTCAGGCTCCACCAAACATGTGACGAGGGATTGAGGAGGATTTGTAGATTATCGAAAAGTTTCTGCGGGTACAAGAAGAATTTTCATGGGAAATCAGTTCGTCTATTAAAGTCAAAGGAGTTGGATCATACCAACTTCAATTGTGGAATGGGCGCACATTGACTCTTCATGAAGTTCTTTATGCACCTGGAATTCGACATAATCTATTATCAGTAGTACAATTGCTAGGATATGGATATTCTTTTAACTTTAGTGATGATCACTTGGATATTTGTTTTGGTGATGAGATTTTGGGGCATGGTTTTTTGTCAGATAATTTCTTTAAATTAGATTTGTTGGATTCCTATAATTCTTCTGTTAATTCTTCTTCTTGTATGGTTTATGATGATTCTAATTCTAAGTTATGACATGCTAGACTTGGACATATAGGAAAAGATTGGTTAGAGAAAGCCTATTGGGGTCTCTCACCAAAGTCAACCTACCCTTGTGTGAATCTTGTTTGGCAGGAAAAGTTTGTCGAAAGCCTTTAGGTAAGGCAAAAAGAGCCACACATCCATTAGAGTTAGTCCATTCAGACATTGGCGGACCAATGAATGTTAAGGCACGTCATGGAGCTTCCTACTTTCTCACTTTTATCGATGACTACACACGCTATGGTTATGCTTACCTTATTTCTCACCGCGATGAAGCTCTTAAGTGTTTTGAGCGATTTCTCGCAGAGGTTGAGAATTAAAAGGATAAAAGCTTAAAAACTTTTAGAACTGACCGGGGTCGTGAATATTTATCTGGTCAATTTAAAGAATTGTGTGAGAAAAAGGGAATACGTCGACAGTTGACAATTCCTATAACTCCGCAACAAAATGGTGCTGCAGAACGAATGAATCGAACATTGTTGGAAATGGTTAGGTCGATGATGGCACAGGCCAACCTCCCAATTTCGTTTTGGGGGGATGCGCTAATGACTGCCGCCTACATACTTAACCGAGTGCCTTCTAAGTCATTTCCCACAACCCCTTTTGAACTTTTGAAAGGTGAGAACCTTAAACTGGGGCATCTTCATCCTTGGGGTTGTGCAGGTTATGTCCATAGTACCTCCAATAAGTTTGGAAAACTAGGCCCTAGAGGAAACAAGTGTGTTTTCATAAGGTATTCAAATACCTCAAAGGGTTATGTTATGTACGGTGGAAAACCTGACGTAGGAATGACTGAAACAGAGTCGCGCAATGTTGATTTCATTGAGAATGATTTCCCACAGATATGTGAAGTTAGGAAAGACTTTGAACTTTTTGAGATGGAAGAAAAAAACATATGACATCTTTTGGCGAAGGTAGGGAATTGCCTCAACCTAATCCTACGGTACAACATGAGGTTGACCCCATGGAAGTCACCAATGAGAGTCAAGGTGATCTTCATCCGAGTGGAAGTACGGATTCTAGTGGGAGTTCGATACTAGAGCGAAGAAGTAAACGTGGAAATATACCTCGTCGTCGATTCTCGATCGAAGAGGAATCTTTCCTAACTACTACTTACAATTCTAGTGAGCCGACATCGTTCAAAGAAGCTCTTTCTTTACCTACAAACAATGAATGGATAACTGCAATGGAAGATGGAATTTCCTTTATGAAAAAGAATCAGGTTTGGGAGTTAGTTGATCTTCCGCAAGGTCGCAAGACTATTGGAAACAAATGGGTTTTCAAAGTCAAGCGAAAGGCAGATGAATCAATTGACAAATATAAGGCACGTCTTGTGGCGAAAGGCTTTACCCAAAGAGAGAGTTTAGACTATAAGGAGACATTCTCCCCTGTGGTGAGATTTTCCTCTATTCACCTAATCCTAGCGATAGTAGCGCACATGGATCTAGAACTTTATCAGATGGATGTTAAAACTGCTTTTCTCAATGGAGAACTAGATGAAAAGATCTATATGACTCAACCAGAGGGTTTTGAAGTCAAGGGATAAGAGCGCAAAGTGTGCCAACTCAAACGTTCCATCTATAGTCTCAAACAATCATCTAGACAGTGATACATTCGCTTTCATCAAGCGATAACCTCAATTGGCTTTGTGATGATTGAGGAAAACCAATGTGTGTATGTTAAACGATCCAAGAAAAAGATCTTGATTATGTCATTATATGTTGATGACATCCTACTAGCTGGGAATGATATGGAGATGATAAATGCAACTAAAGAGTGGTTGTCTGTGCTTTTCAATATGACAGACTTAGGTGAAGCAAGCTATGTGCTTGGAGTAAAAGTCATTAGGGATCGTTCGAAAAGATTTCTCGGTTTGTCTCAAGAGACTTACATTAAGAAAGTTATCGAACGATTTGGCATGACTAACTCAAAACCCGTTGTCCCTCCAATGGAAAAAGGATGTGTCCTTAGTACAAACCAATGCCCTAAGAATGAAGAGGAGAAGAAGAGAATGTCTACGACTCTATATGCGAATGCGGTAGGAAGCTTGATGTTTGCTATGATGTGTACTCGACCTGACCTATGCTTTGCAGTTGGGATGTTGAGTCGATTCCAAAGTAATCCTAGACCTCAACACTGGATGGCAGTGAAAAGAGTTCTGCGTTACTTGGTGGAAACCACAAATTTAACCCTATGTTACCAAGATGGGGATTTGAGCTCGAAAGGTTTTACTGACCCGGATTGAGCTGGAGATGTAGATGGTTATAAATCTACTTCGGGCTACGCTTTCCTCCTTAGTGGTGGAGCTATCTCTTGGAGTAGCAAGCGACAACCTAGCACCGCCTTATCTACGATGGAGTCAGAGTACATGGCTTGCTCAGTTGCGGTTCAAGAAGTTGTGTGGTTGAGGAGTTTTCTTCAACATCTTGATGTTACGACGCATGTGAATCGTCATGTAGTCATTGCTTGTGATAGCATGGCTGCTTTAGGTTACACTAAAGATCCCAAGTATCATGGGAAGACGAAACACATTAATATCAAGTATCATTTCACTAGAGACATGGTTGCAGAAAAGAAAGTTGTTCTAGAATATATTCCTACTAGAAGCATGTTGGCTGGCCCTATGACTAAGCCTCTAGCTAGAGAGACCTTTCAAGATCATATGTTGGGTCTAGGACTTCGTAGGATTTGACATTTATTCTGATAACACTTTTGTTGACATTTGATTATTATTTTCATTATCGTTTGAATAAATTGCAGTTTCATTTTATTCCTTTTATATGTTAATTGGATGTTTCAATATGAAATTTTGATGCATATATATTTTTGATTAAAACGATGTCGTGGATATTGAATTGGCCTTCTCACACGAGTAATTCACCTTATCGCTAGATGAGCAAGCAAGTTGAGATAGTAAAAGTCTTTGGCACCTACGAAGAGGTGTACGCAAATGACATTACATTTATCGCCTTGACATGCGGCCAAGATGAGATCTTTATAAAGGTCGACTTTATATCCCAAGAAAAATTCTGAATGTGAGATCTTAAAAGAAACACTAGAAGAGTGACTACTTTTAAGTACTCAGGTTAGACGCCAGAAGGGCGGCTAGACTAAGGTTCGTATGGCGTTTGAGCATGACATGCCTACTTTGTGTGGGAGTTCCACCATAGCATACACATCATATTGTATGTGACTATAATGCGACTTAAGAAAGTGATTGAATGATCCCTGCTTCATCACTGTGTGAGTTCTAGTGATCAAATCCAGGTCACGATTATACCATATATGACTTAGAACTATATCATAAACTTGGACGTTGATGATGCTACTTTGGCATGCCGACCAACGGGCTATGCAAATACAGCCCTACGGAACATTGCTGGGAAAGCAGTTAATCAAGAGTGATTGATATGAGTGTCTAAGGAAGATAATATGATATGCATCTCTATTTTTGTGTTTCAATGTCATGACGATCATATTGAACATACGGTTCAAGAGATTGATCTTGATACACAAACATATTGAGTTTTTTAAGCACCGCTCTTGAGGGATTGAGAATGCTTAAATTGATGTATATATATACGGTATGGGGTATAGACGAGTTTTGTTTTCTAACGAGGACGTTCTATGCTGGTCAGATGGTGATTTGGTATAGCGCTCCACCTTTTATCTTTCTTGTCGTGTCGCACGCTTCACTTCCAGTATGAAGAGGTAGTGTTTAACGAGTTTTGATGATACGATGTGGTAAGAGAGGTGAGTCTATGTGTGCGAGTGGGAGATGTTAGCAATTGGGTTTGTGGCCCGATTATTTACTTCCACTCACATGGAATATATTTATATTATTAAAGGTTAATTAGTTTCCTAATCCGAAAGGGTTCGAGATTGACTTAACTTAACCTACAAGAAATATGGTCTCTTGTACAGTAATATAAATAGGGCAACTAAAATGATAAAACCCTAAGGTTATTACACGCCTAAGAAGACATCTAATAGTGGCCGCCCCTTTACTCTCTCTCTCACCTATATTCTATCTCACCAAATACTTCCTCTAGCCTAACCATCAAGAGGCTTGGATTTACGGTGTGAACCAGAGGTTGATATTCATGCTACATGATATCAATCCGACGAGAGAGACTTGCAGGATTGTTCATCGTGATATACGAAGATCGTAGCTCATGCAGAAAGTCTTCCACTTCACTCAAAGTTCAAGTTCGCACGAGGTAACTCATGATTACTGTTTGATAACGAACTTGTGTGATATATATATTTAATGATATATAAACCTTCATTGGTATCAGAGCCTATATGCTTGATTGTTCATTTCGTTATGTCATGAATTGCATGCTTTTGTTTTTTGATTTGTTTAAAAGTTTTACCCGAAAATATCCTTCCGATGCATAAGATCAGCCGCGCGCCTCATTATCCTTAATGCCATATATCTTTCTCATCAGTTTGGAGACCTGCAGCAATGGCTTTTACATCTCCAAATTGTTGAAGGCCTTCAAAGTTTCTCTCTTTAACCAAGTGAGTGAGAGTTGTTGGGTCGATATTAAGAGAGGGGACATACAAACATTGGCCTTCTTCATTTTGTGGCTGGATATCGATGGCAACATAGGAAGGGGAACGGAGGATTCCAGTGACTAATAGAGGGGTGTTGTGGGCTACTTTTTTCGTTAGTGAAACAAGAAATCTTGTTATGTTGATGACTCTGACAGCTAGTTGAATTCGCTTGTGGGGTTTCATGGCTACCTAATGTATATGATTTGGACAAAGTCTGAGTTGAGTTCGACGAGTTTGAGAAGGAAAAGAAGATGAAAAAAGGGTCAAGAAGTCAAGAAGATTAACTTGATGATGCTGATGTCAAAGAAGATGAAAAGGAGTCAAGAACTGTGATTTTCATGTCAAAGAAGATGAAAAGGAGTCCAGAACTGTGATTTTCATGTCAATGGCGTTATAGTATTTATTCTCAGAAAAAACCGCATCGTTTTCTGAGAATTTCGTTGAAGCTTCAATATCCTACCATCCCAGTAATTTAATTACCTTCCTAATATAGGTTGTTAAAATATTTCATTTGAATATTTATTGCTTTATTCTCCAATAAGTAATTATTGTTTCAATATTTTTTGTACCTGGTCCATCTCATATGGAAAGAAAAAACTATTCGTTGCTTCTTGTTTAAGTTGCTTCTTGTTTAAGGTCAAGTGTCTTTCCTACAAATTGCCTATTGAATTTCTAACCGATTGTGACACAAGGTCCCTGATTGACTATTATAGTCAATGTTTTATTGAATTCATTGACATTTATAGTCATCGTTTTATTGAATTCCGAATTTAATATGACGTAAGATAGTTAGTTTAGTGTCTTTAAACTTTCTGACTTATTTCGTAGAAAATTAGTCAGAAGATGACAGAGAGTCGATTATGTAAAGTTTTTGAATACGTAAATTTCACGAAATCAAATTAAATTGTTTAATATAGCTGCCTTGTGATTGCAATTTCTATATTGGTATAAAGCTTCAAGAAGAAAAAAGGTGTTTCGAATTGATTCTCCTCGGAAAAATAAGTACTAAAATGATGAAAGATGTCAATTGAGGAAGAAAAAGAATGGAAAATGTACTAATTTTCAAAAAGCAGTGCCATTATGAGCCAGTGGGGTAGGCAAGTAAAAATTCTATTCGGCAAAGAGTTTTTGTTTAAAAATTAATTTTTAAAAAAAAATTAATAATTTTAATAGTTTATTAGTAATAAAATGATATTCTAATGTTCTTAATTTTTTAAAATGATTCTTTAAGTGAAATATCTCAAAATGAAAAATAGATTTTTTGCTTGAAACGGAAGGAGTAGATGTTAATATACCCTTTACGTTGGTCGCGATCTAACGGCCATTTGAGTAAAAGAAAAAAATGTGAGCGGAGGATGAAAAATAAGTTTTTTATTTTAAAATATCTTTAAAAAAATTCATTTATTTTCAAATGTTTTTAAATCAATTTTTTAATTTGTCTTTCTTATTTTGGAGATGAATCATTAATGGAGCACATTGATTTGAAACTACCGGTGATAAATTGGGAAATAGTAAGAAATACTCCATTATAATAGTTTAGGGGTGCAAGTGGTTCGGTTTGGTTTAATTTAAGTCAAAATCGCGAATCGAAGCGTCCCATATTGGTTCAAAAATATCAAATCGAACCGAACCGAAGAAAGGTTGGAACCGAACCGAACCACTCGGTTTGGTTTAGTTTGATTTGGTTTTGTAGTTTATATAAATTCTTTTTTACTAACTTAACCAATATTAAGAATAACAATAAAAACAAGATTTTAATTTGTAATTAATATCAAAATTAGAAAATAATCTACTAAAAATAAATTATCATAAAGAAAACAATATAAATTCCAAAATAAATGCAATTAATAGAAGAAATAATAGTCTTCCAACAATCAAGATTTTATGTATAAGATGTATGTGTGTATATATATATTATGATTAAATCAAGGGTCTAGATTATGCATATCAAATGATCAAAAAATTCAAAATACTTAATAATTGTTATATAATACTATATATTATATAATAAATAAATAAATATAGGTTGGTTTGGTTTGGTTTGATACCAAAAAACGTGAATCGAACCGAGTGGTTTTCCAATATTTGAAACCGAAACTAAATTGTTTTCGATCAAAACTGAACCGTTTTCGATCAAAACTGAACCGTTTTCGATCAAAACTGAATCAAACCGTCTCGTTTGGTTTGGTTCGGTTTTGTGGTTCGGTGGTTCCGATTTACAACCCTATATAGTATATTAAAGTTCATGAGGACAACTCTAATAGTAACGCACCACCCAACTTTTGATATTGTTGAATCCTTAAGTCTCCACATTACTTGACTTAATTTTTATTTTTCAGTCATTAGCTAAAAATAATAATTAATAATAGTAAATATGAAATTGTGATATTAAATTATTAATCATTTACTATTAATATCTTCTATTGTTAAAAATAGTTGAAATCTTATACAGAACGAATTTTACTACCAACATCATTTCTTAACCAATATGTGATAATATTATTATATTGGCATTAGATGAATACTTTACTCTAATGACCCACTTTTAACATCATATTTTAAGCATATATATTTTATTCATCCAAAATTTGATTTGGACAAATAAATATATCATTTTAATGCTATCACCGAGTAGAACACGTTTGCACAGTTATCTTTGCCAACAAACAAATGATACGTAAAGAAATTTGTTCCTCAAGTTGCACAATTTTTTTCACTAAAAACACTAATTTTTCAACAAGTATTAGGTGAGTACTTTAATGATTTCTAAAATCAACATTAATTTATAACCAATATAAGATGTATCTCTACTATATATAACTACCAATAAAAGTGATGTAACAAACATTGATTGAAAATTGATATTGATTTGAAAAATATTTAGATAAATGACTTTTATTAAACTAACAAAAAAGGTTATATGTTCACAATTATTAGAAATTGATGTTGACTATAAATGTCCTTAGGTAAACTCTTATCAATAATATCAATAAAAAGAATTATTTCTAAAATCAACGTTAATTTATAACCAATATAAGATTCATCTCTACTATAACTACCAATAAAAGTGATGTAACAAGCATTGGTTGAAAATTGATATTGATTTGAAAAATATTTAGATAAATGACTTTTATTAAACTAACAAAAAAAGTTATATGTTCATAATTGTTAGAAGTTGATGTTGACTATAAAAGTCCTTAGGTAAATTCTTATCAATAAAAATAATTTATTCCTCATTGGTTACAAAGAATTATTTTAGTTTAAATGTTTTTAGATAAAATTCTTTTACTAACAATAGAAGAGATGTATCTCACATTAGATATAAAATAATGTTAGTTTCAAAAGTTTTAAGATAAAAGTTTTCTACTATTATTATTAATAGAATAGATGTATCATGCATTGGTTAGAAGACTTCCATTATTATTATCAATAATATATATATATATATAGGTTAGAAAATGATGTTGTTTTTATATTTTAACATTTTAATCAAAATGTCTAAAAATTTTAAAAATTATACTATTACTATTACCAAAACAAGAAATGTATGTTACATTTAAAAATTATAGTTGTATTATTACCAAAAGAACCCGTGCGGAGCACGGGCTCTGTAACTAGTACTCCCTCTGTTTTCAAAATATTGTCCGGGTTGATCCGACACATCGTTTAAGAAAAACGAATTGACTTGATTATAAATATTGGTGAAATGTATGGTTTCTTTTAATACCATTGAGTATATGGTCATAATTAAAGTATGTAGAAAAAATCAAGGTAAAATGGTAAAAGTGTTTTCTAAAAATGGAAAGTTTTGAAAGAGGACAATTATTTATGAATGGACAAAAAAGTAAAGGGGTAGACAATAATTTGAAAACGGGTTGAATAATTAGATAAAGTTAACATTTTCTTAAAATTTGTGTATTATGAGTATGACTAGTTAGGTACAACTCTGTTTTGGTAAAATACAAGTTGAACATAAGTGATCGTTTTATCCAATCGAACCAAACCAAATCAAATCGTTGCGGTACAACTCAATTTTGCTTAAAACCACGGCTCAATTTCATGGTACAATTTTGATGGTTTAGTTTGTTGGTTTAAGTTTAATTCTCCAGTTAAAGTCACATTGAGAGTTGGCTAATCAAAAAATTGGTAAAAATGAAATGTCAATAAAGAGATACCGAATAGGTATAATAACACAGTATCTTTGGATCTACCAAAGGTAATTCCAGGAGCCGAACAAGATTGACCACTAAGGCGAGGAATACCCATGCTCGGCACTCAACTGCATCGACCAAGTAATTATCAGATGTCAGATCCTAATTGGATGACACGAGTCGTCCATGCAAGCATACGCCAACCAGTGAGAGATTGACAGCTAGCCGACCAGGCGACAGGCCCTTACACAAGGAAGGGAAGATATAACTTGGCTAGTAAGCAACCACCCATTATGTAAGGCTACCCATAGACCATCAACCGGTAAGAAGCTGCCAGCCAGCCGACCAGCACCAAGTCCCCATGCCCAAGGGCCCCTACATCAATCATGATCCCCCAATGGACACTACTATAAAATGAAGTCTTCCCTTACAAAAAGGTAAGTTCACTTGATCAAATATACTCACAATTTCACTCAGACTAAGCAATATAGCCAACCACCGGAAGCTTAAGGGAACGCCTAGCTCCGGCACATACCTTCCTTGATTACTGACTCTCACACCGGAGGGTTATAGCTGGGAAAACCCTCAGCACCCTAACGGTAGTTTCATTTCAGGTCATTCAAGGTCAAATACAAGCACAAAGCCTAGATATCCTATCAATTTTGGTACCTCAAGTACCCACATACATCGACGTGGATGTTGATCAAGGACACGTCAGCTCTGATCCATTACGTGGATCAACAGCATAGTCCCCCCATCTTTGTGGCGTGATCAAATACATTATTCAATAAAATTTCTTTAAACCTTCTTTAATTAATCTCGTTGCAATCTAAGTTGATGATAAGGGGCGTCTTGGAGGTGGGGGAGATCGTAATCGTGTTAGGGGGGATAGAGGAGATCTATATGGAACTTGGATTGCCATTCCAGAAGTGAGAATTATTTAGAAAAGCCCTTGACGATCGACCATGAGTTCGTCGCGATGACGGCAGTGGGGGTGTCAAAATAGTTGGTGTTGGTAGGTCGTCGACGTCAAATTCGGGAGGGAGAAGATGAAATCATGAAAATTTAGAGAGTGAGAAGAGAGAGATAAATGAGTGAAAGAAGACGGACCCAGAAGAGGAGGGTGGGAGGGAGAAGAGAGAGAAAAATAAATATAACTCAACTTTCTAGGCCAACATGGAATCCCACCCACCATCTACTAACAATTTTCAACATCGGAACGGGTGGCCGTCACTTGAGGAACTAACTGTTCTATCAAAAATCCAGTTTAAGAATGAAAATACGAAAGGTACAAGTACCAGTTAAGTTTGAAAACCATACTCTAGCACTTGGATTAGCCCGATTTCTTTTTTCATACGAGTTCATTGAGGATTTTTGTAAGTTGACAAAGACGTTGTCGAGGTTTCCTTAGGAAAGTTATTGAAAAAGAAAAACAGTTTAATCATATTCTATGTATTTTCAAAAACTTTTCATATTTGACATGGTACATAAATGTCTCATTGTTTAAGGACATGCATTTCAATCAGCACCGTAAGTTTATATGTCGAACCCAAATTTGATCCTCCTAACCCTTTAATTAGATCTAAGATAATCCAATCATACGGCTTCAAATCATTTATCCCACTTTCTGTCACATCTCCTGTCTCATTGAATCTCATCCCTACATATTTTCTTATAAAAAGAAGACTGACTAAAATAACAAGAAAAATATACGGCCGAGATTCAATAGGACATGGAAAGTGACAGAGAGTGAGATAGACGATTTGAAGCCCAATCATACTAGAGAAAGGGAGAAGTCCTCCCTACTTTTGGGGAGCAGTTACGAACAAGTGTAGCTGTGAGCCCGTGAGACCGTCTTAAGGTAACTAATTCATAAGACAGAACATTATTTTTACATATCAGTCCACCAACACACGGAATATCAAGTTCGGAAGAACCGTCTTACATAAAATATCGTATGACGATTTTTTCTAAATTTTTGCCCATGAACAAATGTGAAAAAGTTGAAAAATATGTTACCATTAGGTACATGGGAATGGAATCAACTGGGTTATTTTTTCACTCAATTTTCATCAATGCAACATGGATGGCTGCAAGTGTCTCTCTTGCTTATATGACGACCATCCAATGGGTACACCGAGAAAATTGCATAAAAAACTAAGGAAAAGAGAAGCCATGATGCAGACCACCATGGTCAGTGGAAAGAAAGGAAATGGAAATAGAAAACAACCAAACATCAAATAATCATAGTTTGTCGTTGGAAAAATGGTTAATTTTGTCACTGTATTTTGACAATTTTTACATTTTGTCACTATACTATTTTTCGAACAAAATTGTCATTATATTTTTACAAATAGATGCAATTTCGTCATTATCCCTAACTGACATCCAATTTTAATGAAATTAATTTCAGTTGTCTCCCGTAAAGTTTTTTAAAATGTTAGAAGATCATTAATGATTGTTGATGTTAAAAGGTAAATTGTTTTTTTGGTTCTTAAATTATAAGGGGGTCCTTTTTTTCTTTTTTTGCTTTTAAGGGTTAAAAAAGATACTATTTTATAAACAAAAAATGATAGAATGAATGAAATATAAAAATACAAATAAGAAGAAAAGATAAATTGTTTGAATAAAAAATAAGAGAAAAATATTTAAATTAATTAAAATATACATTTTGTCTTAATAAATCTTATAATCAAAATATAATAATAATAATAATAATAAAATATATTAAGTTTCAAGGATATCTAATCGATTAACAAATTTTGGAAAACATTAATTCATTAAATCTAGTTGTTAACACTCATTCATTGAATGTAATTTAATTCATAAAGAAAATTGACTTAAATTATAACTTCTATATGTATTAATGTTTTTCAAAATCCATTATAATTGGGAATTATAACAATAAGATTATAAAAAAACTTTTAATTCAACCTATAATAGCCACCATGACAATTGTGATGTGTTAATTTTTAATTTTTTTAATAATACTCTTTTTATAAGAATATTTTTTGCACAATTTTTTAATGTTATTTGATGATTTATGTCTTATATGTTTTATTTAATAATTATTTATTAATTTATTTTAAAAAATTAATAATTTATTTAAAAATGAGTTATTTTGAATAATTCAATCATTTATAAAAATTAATTAAAAATTATTAATTTATTTTTAATAATTATTAAGTAATCTTTTAATAATTTAGTAAATAATTTAGTAATAAAAACGATAACAACTCCACACATGCGATGATCTCAAACCGTTAAATATTATAAAATAATTTAATCTCAACCAGTAAAGATTTTGTCAATTGTAAGTGAGCTACTGAGGCGCTATTATATTATTGATATTTTTATCTTAAAATTTAGTTAGGCAAAATATATCTTTTCTTCTTATTTGTATTTTTATATTTCATTCATTTTTTTCTTTTTTTTCATAAAATATATTTTTTTTAATCTATAGAAGATCTTTTTATATAATTTAAGAACTATAAATCATGTAATTTTTAACTCCAACTATCATTAAACATTTTTCTACATTTTAAAAACATTTGGGAGGCAACTGAAATTAATTCCGTTAAAATTTGAATGACAGTTAGTGATAATGGCGAAATTGAATCTCTCTTTTCAAATACAATGACAATTTTGCTCAAAAAATAGTACAGTAACAAAATGTAACGATTAATCAAAGTACAATTGCAAAATTAACCATTTTTTCGTTTTCCGCTCAATCGTACTCCATCTGTTTCTAAATTGTGGTCATATTTTGTGGTCAAATTGACTGTTTTTTAAATTAAAATTTAATGTATATTTTTTTAATCATAAAATACATAATTCGTAGCACTTTAAAAATATAACAGATTAATTGGTTTATGATTGAAAAGAATACGGCAAATGTGCATTTAAAAAACATTCGGTTTGAACCAAAGAAATCAAACAGGATACTAATAGCTTTTAAAACAAGATGGTTTATTAAATAAGAAAAAAAATGCCGTTTAGTTGATTTTCGGAAAATCTTTTCTCAAGTTTAAAAGAATTGCATAAGAATAATTTTAGGTATGATTGGAAATTGGGGTGGCACTTTACACCATTTTCTGGCAACCAACTTCCCAGTTAAACCACCTTCAAGAACTCCGGTGAACTCTTGGGCTATTCCCATCAACCCTCCGGCCACCGTCAAATGGCAGTCATTGATGGTTGCAAGAAGTGGTGTTTGGTAACACGACAAGAAGATAATAATCGAAAGGGCAAACAAACATTAGGGCGTGGTATCTGCTTGAAACAATTGGTATAGGAAAATACACAAGTGCTGGTAAAGAAACCGTTTGCTACTTTGCTTTCAATATCTTTACAGCGACCTGCAAAGAATGCCCATGGCAAAAACTCGGCACCAGCAGTGCTTCTGCAGTCTATTTAAAAATGTGTCTTTAACTGTTCAATATTACAACCATGGTGGCAATGCTATACAAATTTCCTTGTACACTGGCTGGGTAGCCAAACTAGAGAGTAGAAGGCCTCGTATCTAAGCCCTGGTCAGAAATAATCACAAACAACAAAAATTCCCATCATCCAGAACGACACCAGTTACTCGGAAGAACCCATCACACTCTAATCCCAGCTGCATGGATGAAAAGAGACGTTCGCGATAGAGTAGGAACAGATTGCCCTCAATAGTCAACAATATGTGAATCCGCTTAACCATTTGTTCTCATCTGAAGTTGCAGCAATGAGCCTGACCCCTCGCCAAATGGTCCCACAGACATATCATTTGTATTGGGGATTGATAATGAGCAGTGTAATAGTTATCCATGCAACCATACTGGCAGAACTTCCAGTTGTGGGAATATTGGACATGTCTGGAGCTATTGAACTGTTCAACCCACATCCCCATGCTCACATCCTCCATCTTAAACAGCTGCAGAAAGTAACAAGAGAAAAAACAAGTAATATCCAGTTTTAGTAACATATATATAAGCATTGTACAGAAATAGATAATGGGTGATATAAGTAGGCAAGGTCTTCGTGTTACAAACCCTTAGACTTCTATTGACGTGTTGAGAGATGATATATTTGGCAATATCACTGGAAATTATATAACCAGGTCCATTAGCATAGGGAGGGTAAACTGCTTCCGGCCATTCCTGCAACATTAACAACCATACGTCATATAATCCCCAACAGTCAGGTTGGCAACGGGAACGATCAAATATCAGTGCATATTCATACCTCGAAGCTGACTGCCCACTTCCCAGTTCTAAGAGGCGTATGCAAGAGGTTCAGATTGCCCATATAAAGGGACTTTTGGGGAGAGACACTGTCAAGTTCTTTCAAGACAGTATCCACCCTTACAAAAGTGTCATCATCACATTTCATGATATACGCAGCTGTGGCATTTTCAACCTGCACATAAAATGGTCGGACTGTATAAAAATTTAATTCAGCTCAAGGATGAAGGCAAACTGACAATACAGAACTGAAACTCATACTCAAGGCTAATAGAACAAAATATGCAAGTGAACTTACCCCATAATCACATATGGCTATAGTTTTAAGAACCACTAATTCATAGCGATCCATAAATGGCAAGATAATAATATCACCAAAGTAAGCAGCCTCCTGCTTCAGAACTGCATTCACCTCCTTCCTTGGATTCTGCACGTTAACCTTTTCATGAGTACTGACTACTGAGTAGAAACCTAGATGGACCAAGTAATAACAAAATTCTAAAAAAAAAACAACATAGCAGTTGTGGAAGAAAATAACTCATAAGTAATGAAAGTATCATCAGCATTGACACTACAAATTCGACAGGCACATGTTTGTATATTGTATACCACACGCAAGTATGAGTGACCAATTTTCTCACTTGGATCATTATGTGATTCATTCAGGAGTCATGCTCTACGAAAGAAAGGTGGTGGAAGTGGTGACGAGTTCCGACATTGACCATTTAATTCCCACCACTAGTTTCATTCCACGAACCAAACGTCACCTTAGAATTTCCAGAGATGCTTAGCTCGAAAATGCTTTAATTCAAGAAGGGTTGATATTTACCACCTATATTCGACTGTATCCTCCCAGGTTAAACTAGCGTGAACCTAGATGCCGCAAAGAAGCAGTTGCTCATTGCGACCTTTTCTTCATTTTGGTTTTCGTTTATCTTTCTCCACTTATAGATGTGGTGAACCGTGGTTCACCTTTTATTATACATTCTTCCTTCGCATCTATGAAAATTCTTATCTTATCAAACCAAAATAAAGATAAACCTATTGCTGGCGAGACAAAAAGGATAGAGAACTTGAGGAAGCCAATGGTGAGCCCCAGCACATGTTCTTGACTGAGCCACCATCATATTTGTCATTCCCCAATAACAAAAGAAATAGGACACTTCTTTTGCAGTCCTTCCAAAGGCATCATTTTGAAAATGTAACTAGAATCATCAGGTACCTCTCAATGTTCACAAAGTAACTAATTGGGCCACATTTGAATTTTATTTATATAATACGGGGTTTTATTGAGGCAACATTTGACTTTTTATTTATTGGTTTTATTGATACAAATGCATACAAGAATTTTGACATTACTTTTTGATTGTGTTTTGAGGAGTTTTAAGTTGTAATAAGGAAAAATTAGGTTTATGTCAAAGCTTATAACTTGATGCAATCTCAACATTGCAAGTAGTTTTAAATTAATAATATTGGTTTTTCTCATGGTTGGAAATTGGGATACTTTACTGTGTTGTAAAGTAGGGTTGACTCCTATCACATCCAGAGGCAAACCGTCAATCGCAAACATTCTTTGCCATCAACAACTTTGTATCGGAATGCTCACACCACACAAGATTACTTCCTCTGAAACCCCATTTCTGTTCATCGTTGTCAGATGAAATCACACACTTGAATCAGTTGTCATTATGCCACATCAACATCTGGAAAATATAAATTCCATCCTCAATCCTTGCTGACATCACCATACGCAATTCTTTCCAGCAAGTTCTCAACCACCTAGTCAACAACTCTCCGTTGTTGACTTTTGCTTAAGAGTGAAACTGTATCCTCAGTGATCTACTCAGTGGCAAATGAAGTAATCATCTTCTGACCTTGGAACTTTCCTTGACCACTATTCTTTTGTAATCAATGTGAGTTGAGGATTGCGGTAAAGCCTAGTACCGTAGGATTCAAGAAGACTTTCAGATAAACCTAGATCAAATAGACTACTTTTTGCAGCCAATAACGATCCGGAACAAATCCAGTATCCTAATAGTGTCTCATAACCGGCTATCATCTAAACCAGTAACCAACCCAGTATTTATTAAACTGAAACAGTCTAATCTGGAACCAAAGACCAGAAAATTCCCATACAAAGAAACAATAAAAAAACATATTCTTCTGTAGTTTCCCTCTTCCTAATTTCTTTAACCATGGCTTCTGATGAGGAATTATTACAACCAATATGCAAACTAAATTGAGTAGACAATGAGAGCTTTTACTTCCAATAGCTTTTCTTAAAAAACAACTTCTATCAGATCTTTTACTATAAGCAGTCAGTGAGATCGATCATGCTGACACTTCTGACAACAAAAGTTGAGATCACGGACAGCCAATCTTTGGATTCATGTCAAAGAAGAAGAAACTGAGCACAAACTTTTACTCCCCTAGTGTCTAGAAGCAGGACAAGGACACATACCAAAGCAGAATGATGCTCATATTGTTTGAGTTCTCATCTTAATGATTATGGGTTTGAGTATCTTCTGTTCCTTCTCCCGTTAGCTGCTTGATTTAAGATTCTTTACTTCAAATTCAATGGTGTCATTGTCTTATACTCCCTCCGTTCCACACTAAGAGTCCATGCTTGAAAAGTCTAATTATTAAGGGGATATAATGTCATTGGAGTTGGCCATAATTACAAAAATACTTAACACACAACCCATTACCGATGTGCTTACAACACAAGTAGAGAGTAAAGATGAAATGTTATAAAACTTGTAAGCATAAATTTTGAAAGTGGACTTTTAAAGTAAAACATCTCAAAATAGTATGATCGACTATTTGCCTAGAACGAAGGGAGTAACTTTTTGTTATAGGTAAGTGTGGCCCCTTGTTGGTATGGGGATTAAAACCAATGACCTCAAAGTCTTTCCTTGAGTGAAGTAGCTATGGTGGAAGATGGTACAATAGTTGCAACTGTGGAAATCCCCCTCGTCAGACTTGCGGGGATTTCGACAAGAGACCCCTTTGGTTCCAAATTCTGCAAGATTTGAACATGTAGATTGTTGTCCTCCTTGGCTGTTACTCTTTATTCCTCCCCACTTGACCCAATATGGGTTGGTGATGATTCTTGTATTGTTTACGGAAGGATGACTAGGTGGGTTAGACTACATTGCATATTTCCTTTCCTTATTTGTATCATTTATCCTCAGTTCTTATCACCTTTATTGCTTTTCTTACTAGGAAGGAGGTTGGAATTTCTGTTTCTTTCAAAACATTAATGATCGGGAGGTTGGGAGCTAATTTTTCTTCTTGATATCCTATCTCGAGTTAATCCTTTCCCATAGCCAGACTCTATATCATTAATTTAGAGGAATCGAGGATGTATTCTTGTCATTTTTTTTATTCCACTTGATTAGTTCATCTTACCCGACACTTTCCTCTTGCTCCATTCACTTGGAATACAAATTCCCTTTCAGAGTGAGAGCTTGTGTTTGGTCCCTGGTTCTTTAGAAGCTCATTACTAATGATGTCTTGCAAGTGCGCAGACCCTAAATAAAATATGCCCGGATTAGTGTTAGTGTAAACATTACTCGAAGTCTCATGATCAATTTTTCCCTCACCGTGAAGGTTTTCGTTTACTTTGGAACAATTTGTTTGGGGTTATGTGTGAAGATCAGGTCAACACCTTGAGTCAATATATTCTTTTCTCCAGGTACATTTTCATTTTTTGGTTTAGGGCAACGATACAAGTATTCGATAAAACTGTGGCATTTTTGCTGCTCTGTGCTGTGTTTAGTTGGAGAGAAATACCAGAATATTCAGGAATCAGTTGTTGCCTTTGCCAATTGCCACCCTCTTTGGTACTCGCTTTTAGATAAGGCCAAGGGAGCCTTTTGGAGGAGCGCCCTTTTCAGAGCTACAGAGGGATTGGTGTGCATTTCTCTCAAATATTTTCTTTTTTGATTAATGTTATATTTTTCTTTTCCT
The DNA here is from genome assembly GCA_013146195.2 of Codonopsis lanceolata. NCBI lineage: Eukaryota > Viridiplantae > Streptophyta > Magnoliopsida > Asterales > Campanulaceae > Codonopsis > Codonopsis lanceolata. Next base: position 73,079,776 of record CM028379.1, on the reverse strand, counting down.
TTTGTAGATAGACTTCTCATACGTCCTCTTTCAAACTCCTCTCATATACTCTTTTGTTCTTATCAAAACAAGAAACACAGAAAACAAAAAAACAAAACAAAAAATTATTGCCCTCCTCCTTTACATCTATTGAAGAGAAAACTATTGTTATGCGAGAGGAAGAGAATTCTAAGTTCCTATAACATCAGTCAACTTAGCTAGCTTAGCTTTCTATTGCACCTTAGCTTAGTATTCGTCCCATTCTCCCTGTTCTAAACCATGGATGATTGATCCTTGCGCCATTGCCTGTTGGTATGTCTTCTTGTTCTCCTACCCAATTATCCCTTTAATTTACCTAAAATTACTTTAGCATAAGGCTCCACTACAAGCTACTGGCATAAGAACTCTTCACCCCACATCCTCCTTTTCCTTATCCTCCGTTCTCCATCCCAAATTCTTAATGTAGCTTAATTTTCATAAGTAAACCAAACAGTGTTCAATGACCTTTTCACATTCTTGTTATTCAAGATCTAAAGAAAGGAAGAAGATTGGGGAAGGGAAGCGTATGAGTCAAATGGTGTCCATTAATGTTGATCACCATTTTATTTGAAAGAAAACTTTGCAAAAAAGATATTCATACTGTCCATATTAAATCTGGGATCAGCTAGCTGATTTGTTTACAGACCTATTGGCTAGGCCGAGAGTGAGCTATATTGTATCAAGCTGCGCATACATGATATTTATACTCCAGCTTGAGTGGCAGTTTTAAGTGTTATTAAGGTTACAATTCTCTTTTTTATACATTTTGTTTACCCCTACCTGCACTTAATCTAAATATATCGAAGAGCTGGGCCCTATGATTTCAAGCTCCCTCGAAACTCAGTTGATCTGACCATGATCTAGGGTTCTGCTGATGGCACGGCGGACTGCGGTGAGCACGATAGGAACTGGAACACAAACAAACTCAAAGGTGAAGGTCAAAGAAAGACGCATGGATCACTTTCATGGACTTTCCATAGTGCATAAGGCATGCCCAACTAGTTGAATGCCCAAGTCAGAGCAAGTATCTACATTTTGAAGGATTGTTGAAGCCAAGGGATCACTGGAGCTCGAAAGGTCAGCAGTGAGAATAATGATCACGACCCTAAAATGGCAAGACAAAATCTTATATAGGAGCTGAAACAAAGAACTAGACCCCACGCCACCTTGCATTGACTTTTTTCCAGGTAATTGAAGCATGGGTTGGTGCAATCTTCTCAAAAGCAAATTAAATCTAGGTGACCATCTCTATGTTTGAATATTGCCATACTAGTATATGTATTAGAACCAAAAAAATGATGGCATAACCTAACCTGAAATAGATTAGTACACTGTCCAAATATATCTTCCTTCTTGGAACATGGTATGCAGCACCTCTCAATGACTAACGACAACTCAACTAAGGGTATATTATTAATCCTATTGACGGCAACAGGAGGCAGCAACCAAAACAGTTTTCTACCTGTGTGGAAAGGAAGCTAATACAGCTGAAGCTTCTTTTTTTTTTTTGATAAGTAATATTAACTTGTGCCAAAAAGGTGGCGCGACCTATGTACATTGGGAGTATACAGTCAACTACTAATCGAGAAACTATCCATGAAATACAGCTGAAGCTTTAAACTGACACATCCTAGAAATCCGACTTGCAGCTTGCAAAACACATTCAAGCCTTTAAGGAATCTTATTGCTGTCAAAGATTATCTGTTTCGGTACCACAGCTTCTTAATCACCATCTTTTTCACAAACTCTGCATGAAAAAAACCTTTCTAAATCCCTTCCCACAATAAAGGCTTAGTTCAGCATTTGATGATAGTAAGCCAATTGCACACTCTATCCTGATACAAAGACCAGCAGGAGAATAGTTCCTTGAGAGAATCAGGCATCACCCAGGACAGATTACAAAGGCCAAAAATCGAACTCCACAATTCCCTCGCCACCTTACAATGAAGTAAGAGATGATTCACACTCTCACCATCCCCTCTACACATGTAACACCAATTCACAAACACTATGCCACGTCTCCGCAAATTATTACCCGTGAGAATAGCATCATTGACCGCCTCCCATGCAAAAAACGCCACCCTTGCCTGAGCTTTCGACTTCCAAATAGTTTTCCATGGGAACAAGCCTCTATCCTGATTCAAGGCAAAAAAGTAGGATTTAACTGTAAAACTTTTATCATTTGACCTCGTCCAAATGACCCTATCCTCCATGTTTCGATCAATTTGCTGCGAATAAATAGACTCGGAAAGCTGAAGAAAAGAATCAAATTCCCAATCCGAAAGTTCCTTCTAAAAGCTGGATTCCAAAGGACCCTTCCATTCTCGAACTGAAGATACAAACTAACCTTCGTGTTTTTATCGGTTGCAATGTTGAAAAGGTTGGGAAAGGCTCTCGACAATTCCACATCCCTACACCACTTGTCTGTCCAAAGACCAACAGAAGACCCACTCCCTATTTCAAAGGATAAATTCCGTGTAAATAAGCCCCACCCTTTCCTTATCCCTTTCCAAACTCCCAAACCGTATGACATAGCAACATCCTTTGGAAATCAAAGGTCATTCCCTTCCCCGAACTTACTTACCACTACTAACCTCTAAAGAGCGTTTCTTTCGATCATAAACCTCCATAACCATTTACCCAACAGGGCCTTGTTCACCCTTCTAAGCTTCTTGATCCCTATCCCCCAACCCTAATACTCAAGCACACCCTATCCCATTTGACTAGGTGATATTTATGACCCACCGAGGCTCCTTCCCATAAGAAATCCCTCTCCAATTTTTCCAATCTATGGCAGAGACCGGCATAACAAATAGGGACATGAAATAAATAGGAAGAGTAGAAAGAGTGCTCTTAATAAGGTCAGACGACCCGCCTTCGACAAATATTGCTTCTTCCACCCTGCCAACCGCTTTTGAAACCTTTCTATCACAGGATTCCATATACTCGAACATTTGGATGGGCTCCTAACGGCAACCCCAAAGAGGACGTAGGGAGATAAGCAACCTTGCAACCAAAAAAAGAAGCCAACTCCTCAACATTCTCCACATTCCCAATCAGTAAAATTTCACTCTTTGAGATATTAACTCTTAAGTCCAGAAACTGCCTGAAAGAATAACAAAACCATTCGCAAAAAACCAAGTTGAGATACATGCGCATCGCAAAAAAAAAGAGAGTCATCCGCAAAAAGGAGATGAGACACCGACACCCTAGGACCACCGTCGCTTCCCACATTAAAACCCCTCAAGAAGCCTCCACCAACAGACTTCTCCATCATTAAGCTTAAGGCTTCCATCACTAGAATAAACAGGAAAGGCGAGAGAGGGTCCCCCTGGCGTAGACCTCTCGAGCTTCCAAAAAATCCGGCAGGTTCTCCATCAATCAACACCGAGAATCTCACCGTAGATATACAAAAGGAAATCCAATTCCTCCATTTTTCTCCAAAGCCCATCCTGTTCAGCAAATAGATTAGAAAGTCCCAACTTACATGATCATATGCTTTTTCGATATCCAGTTTACATAAAAGCCCCGGCCCTTTACTTCTCACTCTATCATCCGCCACCTCATTCGCTATGAAAGCCGCATCAATAATTTGCCTATCCCCCAAGAAGGCATGCTGCGAATGTGAGAGAACATTACCCACCACCTTAGTAATCTAGTATCACTATCTAGTACATAGCTAAATTACTGGACATGGAAGTTAGCTCCACTCAGTTTAGCCTTAGTCCCAATTACTTGGTGTTGAGAACATGAATCCTTAAGGTCATTTCTCAACCCACACTCACCCATATCCTTCTTTATAGTTGTTGTCCGAATTAGCTTTAGTCTCCATAGACATTGATATTATCACACTTCCTAACGCGCACAGTTAGTGATCTGTTATATATGCCCACCCATCTCTAGCTATCATTTCTCATTTTATCTCCTAGTAGGATTACTTTTACGGTTTCACAAGTATGTTCATTTTGAATTTTAATCTTTCCGAGTTTTACCATACATCCATCTTAGCTTTCTCAGTAATACCTTCTTTCACCATTACATTATGCAGATTTCTATAACATATATCAATGAAGAATCCATGTGTGCGCCTTACCAATGCAACAAAGAAGCGAACAACTACATTTGAGGACTTGATTGCGGAAGCCTGCATCCAAGTTTTTCTAACTGCCATCCGTTCTGCAAAGTGATTGGTCGCAGAGAGAACACCAATAAAGAGTCGGATTGGACTTGAAGGCAAAGGATGTGATTTCCACTTTGGCAACATTTCCATTACTCTTTGGGGCGAAAAACTTGGATGAGACATGGGGAGAGAAGTAGCAAATACTGAATGAACATCCACGTCACCTTTAATTGCCAATCCTGTTGCATCCTCAAGTGTGAATCCCTGAAGCAATAGCAAACAAAAGGTCAAAACAGCAAATTAACTTAATTGCGGTAAATTATTTTGCATTGAACTGCACTGCACAGTTAAACACAGATTGAATATCAATCCCTTAGTAAGTAAAATAGATTCAAAACATCCATAGAGCAACAAAATAGAGAAAGACGCAGTAATTAACTGTGATGAAACAAAAAACAACTCAGTTATGGCATTCTTCTTTGCAGGATAGACAAAGATGATGATTGTGAATGTTTTACTATTAACTATGTGTTGTAGCCTTGTCTTTTAAGCTATGAGCTAAGACATGTGATACTAATTGTTTGGGTACATCACAGACTCCACTTTAGCTGTCATTGATCAATTACCAAGTATAAACCTCAAAATACATCTCTTAAACCCAATAAACATACCGTCCGATACGGGAATGAAGTTATATGCCGACCGCCAACAATTATATGGTATCCATCAACACCCGCACGCAGAGTTAAAACAAACAGTTTACCCTCCACAAAAGGAAATGGCCAGGTCACTTCCGGTTTTTGGGCACGCCCTATGAATCGGTTGAACCATGAGGTTGTCCTCGACTCTTTTGAATCCACAGTATCAATCCGCATCCACTTTTCACATCTGGGAAATCCATCAACTGCCAAGCATAATGTATAAGAAATTCATTGGGGGAAGGACGGTGCTCAAGAAAGAGAAAGCAATAAAATACAGGTTCGCTAAAAGGCAGTCTACACAATACAGATAGAGAAAAGTATCAACAGTAGTAACTAGCATCAACATTCTCCCAATACAACGTAAGCACAGTCAACCATAAACAGTTATTGTCATTCCACAATATCAACATACCTAAGCTGACAATTCAAAAGTGACATAAACCACTGCCACTGGGGAAATAATGCATGTCCTTCCTTAACACGGTGAATCACAGAAAATCTGCCACATTTTTCATAAATTGCTTAACAAAGTGGAGGTCTAGAAGAACATCATGCAAGAGCAACCACAGAACTATCTTATCTTTGTTTGCTGTTGAAGCCCCTGTCTAGCAATTAAGTCACAAAAGATCAACATAGAATGAAGTGCCATGTTCCAATCATTCACTAATAGTACCTGCCTAACCTGTTTCGTTAGAGTAGTCTAAAGCCTAGGAAGCACCGACACTGGCTCGGTGACACAACACGACTCGGACACTTCAACACGAAATTTTCATAAACCCAACACACCACGTTTGAGACACATTATGTGCCTATATAGTATATATATATACACACACACACACACATAATGGATAAAAGGCCAACAAATAATGAGAACAATTAACAATATTAATTACCACCAACAAAGAGCACATTTCACCAATTAAATAAGGAGCGTATTTATTAAATTCCTAAAGTCTAGGATCAGTTTCCTATTGTGTAATACCCCTAAAATTGTAATTATGCTATAAACAATATCCATGTGATCAGAGTGGTGTTAAAGGCTACTGCTTAAATTCCTTCTTGCCTTTTGTCAGATTGCTGCATTGCTGCTTTACTGCTGGTTGCTGTTAAGTTATGGTGCTGTTGTGTAGATCCCTGGGGTATGCCCGTTGAGTTTTTGTAATTATCTATTGGTTCTAATATACTGATACTTGTCATGAATAATAAAAAATTTAAAAAGGCAATATTTTGTGCTTGTATCATATCATTATAATCCACCACACCATAGTTGACAAAATAGGATCCGTATCGTGTATCGAAATTCTCTCTCCATGATGCGTATCGGGATACGCATTAGTATATCGTAAGCTAAGCTATATATATTTTAATATTATATATATATATATATATATATATTTGTATAAAATGATTATTGAGCAATAATTAATAAAAATAGATTATCCAACAATTAAGTTCAAAACTTCATATTGTAACTTGCCATTAATAATGAAAAGAAAAAAAAAGTTACACAAACAGACACCCATCTTAAAGAAATATAAAAAATCGTAACATTGCGATACGTATCGCGTATCGTAGTAAACTAACAACTATGCATCACACATTTAAAGTAAAATACAGGGCGGCCCTAATTTGTTCTTGGAAGATTTCTTTAATCCCGTGTCCTACTCTTCTTTTCTTTCTGTTTCTCTTTCTTCTTCATCTTACATTCTCCCAGCCTCTCATAATTGCAATATAACACAATACTTTTAAGACACATTTTGGCCCTTCAGGTTTCCACAGACAAGTCAGAATTTACAAAAACAAAAACAAAAAAAACAACACTTCTCCAACATGTCCGATCGTATCACATGTCTGACATGCATCAAAACTTGACAGTAGTCCCCCGGGAGAATGTCCGTCCTTCCTAGTCTAATGCTTATCAATCACAAATTGATCATGATGCTTTGATGATGAGGCAACGATGATGATAAAATGAAACAAAAGATGAACCTTACGAGTACAATGAGAACCCAAAGAACAGTTGAGTGATTAAGGGAACCTATATTCAAGAATGGAATGCCAGTTAGAAGTCCAAAAGGAATAACTTGAGCAGAAGCTAAAAACAATAATCATTCAGACCAAGGTCAGAAAAGTTATGACCATATAGTTATGATCCATACAGAATATTGATCACGAGTGGACATATGATGTGATCCTACGGTCCAAGACTTGTACTCAACAAGTAGAGGGAGTCAAGTGCCATGTTTGGAAGCTTGAGGGTAAGTTAGAAGGCTTGGGCAACAGTTTCAGAAGATGGAGGTGTCTAAATGTAAAGTCTGCAAAGTTTGAAAACACAGCAGACAGAAACTTGGGCAAAATGACGTGCATGCTTTTTGGAGTGTACATGTGCGCGTCTGACTCTTCATTCTACCATGTTTTACTTTTGATATTTTTAGGGTTTTACTATTTTGGTAACTTTTATTGTTAAGGGTTTTTGTTTCCTTTTACTTAGATTTCTTTTCCTACAAGTTTTAGGGTTTACTTTAATATTTCTTTTTAGGGTTTTTAGCTATATAAAGGCATCTCAAACATTGTAATTAACAGATTAGAGATTTTATAAAATTGATTGAATTAGTTCAATTGTTTACATATATTGTGAGTGGTGGTTTTATTTTGTATGCTCCCCGTGTACTCCCTGTGTACCATAGGACACATCACCTCTTTTGATGCTAAATTTATTGACACTATTCTAATTTATCAACAAAAAAAAATTGTGTCAAAAATTCCTTGAATTAGGTAGATTTCTTGTTTCTTTCAATCTTATCAGCTTTGTTCTTAAGTTGCAAACTTGTGGGTGATCGCGTACTTTTGGTTCCTAATTAATTGCGATTAGTGTATTAAAGGTACACCCCAAAGTTCTAGGGAGTGGTATATCTGTCGTAGGGTCGAGTGAAACTCATACTATCCTTATCGATTTTTCTTCCACTTCGCTAAATTATTGTTCGTTTTTGCACTTCAAGATTCAGAGATTGGTTAGTTTTTGTGTAACCGTTCTTGAGTTCACATCATTTGGTATCACAGCCACAAAGAGGTAACCAACAATTTCTTCTTTTCATGCTTTATTTAAAAAAAAAAAAACTTCCTTGTACTCTTTGTCATCCGTTCTTCGTAGTTTCTTTCTATTCCAATTCCCAAATTTATTCGTAGTTTCTTTCTATCCCAATTCCCAAATTTATCAGTTTTAGTACAATTTTCTCTTGTTAATTTCCAAGCCCTAGTCAAAGAAAACGAAAATTGAAAAAAAAATTATGTGTTGCTTCTTTCTAGTTGTTCTTGTTTTTAAAACTTGGGTCATCAACCCTAGTTTAATTGTCATTCTTCATTGTCTTAATTCTGAAGAAAAAAAGGTGCCTCTGATGTAAAAGAATTTAGGCCTATCAACCTTGTGGGAAGTGTCTACAAGATCATAGCTAAAGTGTTGTCTCATCGATTAAGGGGGTTATGGGGAAGTTAATTTCGGTGTTTTAGCATGCACTTGTGGGGGATCAATAAATTTTAGATGCATTGTTTATAGCTAATGAAGCAGTGGATGATAGATTGAGTAAAGGTATTCCAGGGTTGCTATTCAAGTTGAATATTGAGAAGGCATTTGACCACGTTTGCTGGAATTTTCTATGGTACATGTTGGACAAATTGGGCTTCGGTGCAAAGTGGTTGCGGTGGATGCAATTTTGCATTTCGACAGTTTGTATCTTAGTTATGATCAATGGCAAACCGTCTTACTTTTTTGGTTCAAGAGGATTGAGACAGGGAGATCCTTTATCGCCATGTTTGTTTCTTCTTGTTACGGAGGCTATGAGTAGATTGATGGATAAATCAGTAGTGGGAGGCTTTATTCAAGGCTTCAATATGGGCCGAGATAGTGTCTTGGAGATTACGGTATCCCATCTCCTATTTGCACATGAGACCTTAATATTCTGTGAAGCAGAGACCTCTCAATTGGGTTTTTCGAGATTAGTGTTACTATTTTATTTTTTTTTGATGAGTAAAGATTGTATTAATTACGACGCCTAAAAGGAAGGCGCAAGCAACCATGAACATAGGATGTATACTAAACAAAAATTACAATAGAGTAGAGCTATCCACCATATCCTCAAAAGGGGACCTCTCATTCGAAGATGTCTCTGCACACCCCACAAGCGCAGAAGCTGTAAAATATTCTTCTTTATCTTGTCTAACTCTTCTTCCACATTATTGAAGGCTCTTTGATTCCTCTCCTTCCAGATACACCACCAGATAGCCAATGGAGCTGAGTCCCAAACCACATTCCATCTTCTCCTTTATACAGTGACCATCCACGAAGGAGCTCTACTACTGATCTTGGCAAAACCCACGATACACCAGCTAAAAGGAAGAAAAAACTCCATAACTCTCTAGTTGCAGAACAATGCAGCAAAAGATGATTGGTCGTCTCCTCATCTTCTTTACACATGTAGCACCGGTTGACATATACCTTATTTCCAGCTCTCAGATTATCCCCCGTAAGAATAGCCTCCTTTGCAGCTTCCCACGTAAAAAATGCCACTCTGCTGGGAGCTTTAGATTTCCAGATGACTTTCCAAGGGAAGGAGATTCTATTGCTCTCACTTAAAGAAGCATAATAGTTTTTGATTTCCAAGCGATGTCGGGGCTTAGGGTTAATATTTCTAAATGCAAGGTTCACAATATTAATGCTTAAGCATCGCTATTCGGATGCAAGGTAGGAAGACTCCCTTCTTATTATCTCGGTCTGCCTCTCAGGGCCCCCCACAAGAGTAAAGCTTTGTGGAATCTGGTGTTAGAAAGAGTCGTACGTCGATTGGCAGGAGGGAAGAAACAGCTTTTGTCGAAGGGCGGGAAACTCATGTTAGTAAAAAATACGCTCTCTGACATTCCCACTTATTTTATGTCCGTGTTTGTGTTTACCCGCATCGATTAGAAGCAGGTTGAGCATTTGGAAAGAATCTTTTTATGGGAAGGGTCATCAGAGGATCATAAATATCATTTGGTGAATTGGGTCAAGTGTGTGACATTATAAAAGGGGGAGGTCTAGGCATCAAAAATCTCAAATTGTTCAATGTAGCATTGTTGGGTAAATGGCTTTGGAGATATTTGAATGAGAGGGAGGCTTTTTGGAGAAGGTTGGTCACACGCACAGGTATGGAGAAAGAGATCATCTTTGGTTTCCTAAAGATATTGCTGAACCTTTTGGGGTTAGGATTTGGAAAGGGATTAGACGGGGTTGGATATCTTTTGAAAAAAAACATCTCTTTTGCAATAGGCAGAGGTAATGTGAAGTGAAGTTCTGGAAGGATAGATGGTGTGATAATGTGAAATTGAAGAACTCTTTTCCGGGCCTTTTTGCTATTGCTGCAGACAAGGATTGCGCAGTAGATTCAGTTTTACAGCTGGTAGAAGGCAGGGCGATTTTATTGGCAAAATCCTCAATATTGGGAGGCGGATTCTGTTTTGCATTTTTTTGAGAGGATACATTCTCAAAAGGTAGGGCAGCTGGAGGATAGCGTTTTATGGAATGGTACCAAGAGTATTTTCAGTAAGTTCTTATTATTTTCTGCTGATGAATAGCAGCAGGATTTCCTTCCTGTGGAAGCAAATTTGGAAGTCAGTTGCCCGTATGAGAGTTACCTTTTTTGCTTGGGAGGTGGTGCATGAGGCCATTCTAACATGTGATAATCTGAGAAGAGAAGACGGCATAAAATCTACGTTAATTGGTGTTAAATGTGCAAAGGAAATGGCGAGAGTGTTAATCATTTGATGATCCATTGTCAAGTTGTGTCTGATCCGTGGTCCTTGATGCCAGGGTCTGTTGGGGAACGTTTTCGATGCTGGTCCCTGTACAAGAGGAAGAGAAAGAATTATTTTTGGGATGCAGTTCCCTTGGGGGTATGCTGGACCATTTGGCCGGAGAGAAATAGCAGAGCATTTGAGAACAAGGAGGAGTCCATAGCTGCTATTATGAAGGATATTTTGCTTCATTTTTTTTTTAGCTGGTGCTCCTCGGAGGCGGGTACTTTATTGGCTAATTTGAGTCGACCTAATTCTTTTGTAGAGTTTTTTTATAATTTCACTCTTTATTGACTCATTGGTATACACCTAGTGTACAAAGGATGTATCACCTATGTTGGCACTCTTAATTTATATACTTTACTTATCAAAAAAATATTAAAAAATAATAATAAGGGTACTATACACAATTGAAGAATCTTTTTGACACTTATTTTGGAACGTCACAAAAAGGAATAGAGGACACTTATTTTGGAGCAGAGGGAGTAGAAAGCAATATTAATGAAATTGTTTCCATTTCGTCACTTGCCAAAATGTCATATGAACTTATCTTCCAACAAAATGTAAAAGCAATCTGCCTCAAATATTTGTTGCATTCTTGCAGAACATAATCTATTAACCTATAGATTCAACTACTCTGTGTGTTTACACTACTTTATGTGTGTGCAATGACATCCAGCTTGTTAACCAACTTCTTGGCAACCGTAAAGGGTGTCCAAATATTGTTGACTAGAGTTGGGAAGGAGCACTAATTTGAATATAGAAGGAGAAGAAACCTAAAATTAAAGGGGTTGCTTGAGGGAGGTGTTCCAGAATTTGTTCGAGGTCTCCACGAACAAAGATTGTAGAGTTAGCTCTGTATTGTCTATGAAGGATGGTTTACCTGTTTGGAACCCCACGTTTAGAAGGAATTTTCATGATTGGAAGATTGATTCAGTAGGGCAGCTTTTGGAGAGAGTCTATGAGCAGAATATAGACAGCGGGGAAGATAAGGTGGTCGGGAAAGGAAAAAGGAGTCTTGCTTTTTCTGTCACATCGTATTACCTCAAGCTCCTAAACAGTGATAGAACTTCTTTCCCTTGGAAAGTAATATGGAATTCTCAAGCTCCAAAGAGAGTGGCTTTCTTTATAAGGGAAGCGACTCACGAAGCTATTGTTACCGGGGGATAATTTGCAGAAACGTCACATGGTTTTTGTCAATAGGTGCTTTATGTGTAAGGCTAGTGAGGAGAGTGTGAATCATCTGCTTCTTCACTGCCAAGTTGCTGAAGAGCTATTGAATTTTATGCTGGGCTTGTTTAAGGTGACTTGGGTCATGCTGAGGTCAATTTTTGATCATATTAGGGGCTGGTCATTTGGGTACAAGAATAGGAGAAATCGCATTTGGGAGGCAGCTCCTTTGGGAGTGTGTTGGACTATTTGGAGGGAGAGAAACCATAGGGCTTTTGACAATGCGGAAATGTCTGTCCCGGATCTGAAGAATGTTTTGATTCACACTCTCCATTTTTGGTGCTCCGAGAACACTACTCTTGTAGATTTTGTTAGTAATATTGATTGTGGATAATTCTTTTGGTGAGGTATACTCCGAGTGTACAAAGGCCGTTTTGATGTTGTTGTTTTTTTTTATAGGTAAGTGTGACGTTTTGATGTTGTTTATATATATTTTATCATCACTTATCAAAAAAAGAAAAGTAAAGGGATTGCTTAGATCCTTTCCCGAGTTTTTCTTTATGGCTAGGGAAAAGGATAGTTTGATAAACTCGTGTTATCTTCTTCTTTTTTTAAGCTCGTGTTATCATTGGAGGAAGGACGGGTGAGTTGGAACCCGACGTTTAGAAGAAACTCCTAGGATTGGGAGATGGAATCGGTGACAAGATTTTTTGAGCTTCTTTACGCCCAAAAAGTTGGTTGTGAGAGTGATAGGACGATTTGGGAGGGGTCAAAGGACAACAAGTTATCGGTCAAAGTTTACTATTCCAAGCTGTTAGAAAGAGAGGGGTTTTTGTTCCCCTCGAAGTCGGTGTGGAAGCGGTAGCTCCAAACCGAGTGGCCTTTTTTGCGTGGGAAGTGGTGAATGAGGCTATTCTAACCGGTGATAATTTGAGGAAAAGAGGGATTATATATGTTAACAAATGTTTTATGTGTAAGGAGAGTGAGGAAAGTATTAATCACTTAGTTCTGCAATGTTGTCTGATGGTAGGGGGATTGTGGAATTTAATTTTTAGGTTGTTCAATTTGGCATGGGTGCTTCCGGAGACTTCCAAAGACTTGTTATGGAGCTGGAGATATTTTTGGCGGAGGAAAAACAAAAATACTATTTGGGAAGCTGCTCCCTTGGGGGTGTGGTGGACGATTTGGAAGGAGAGAAACAGTAGGGCTTCGACAATAAGGAAGGGTCCATTTCAGATTTGAAGAGTTCTCTGCTCCATTTCCTGTTGTGCAGGGGCTGAGAACTCACATATCCCCTCGTTAGCCTCTTTTTTAGATTTTTTTATAAAATCTCTATATCTTAGTCAGATTTTTTGTAGAGTATACTTCTAGTGTACAAAAGACGCGTCACCTGTTTTGACGCTTTGCTATCTATACAATAACCATAACAACGTTCTTATCAGCTATGCCATAGTCATTCTTGCATCGTAAAACATCAACAAGAAAAAGGAAATCTAAGGTAGAATTAGGTGAAAATTGGAAAGTAAATAACCATGCAAGGGCTAGTTTATATTTTTCTGCCTATCCTTTTTGACAAGTAATAATGATATTAAATATCTTACCGAGCATATCATCATCGCTCTTCGATGGCAAACCATCACATCTTTGAGCAGTCCCCCATTGCATCCTGTAGCAGGTATTGTGCTCAATGACTGGTCGCTGACTCCAATCTCCTCTCAGACGAGGATTCAGATGCAGGATCTTAGGTGGATCCTCCCCAGACACAGCCTTTAACCCTTGCAATTCAACCATAAATTGTGAAACCAGAACCAAGGGATCCCCAGTCCTCAGTTTTGCAAGCTGGGGCACATACTCCTGATGAGCATAGTGTGGCGTTCCCACCACTGTAATGGAAGAACCAGCAGCAAGACCACAAGGAAGAAACATGACACGATCTCCCCTAGCTAGTTCTTCACCACTCACTGATACCCAAGAGGGACAAGACTCTTGCTTTGCTTCAAGTATGGAACTCAGCCTAGTGTCCTTTTCATCATACTTTTCTACATCTTTCCACGCTTTCGAACCTAAAGTCCACGCTTCATCTGCCATTTTCTCCAATAGCGACATATTGAGTGTCCGGTTCCTTTGCCTCAAAATTTTACTTGTTAATCGCCCATAACGAAGATGAGGCTTCCCCGGTGCTGCATCACTCTTCTTATATTCTAAAGTTTCCTTTCGAGGCATCAATGGCGCATTTTGACTGTCTTCATTTTCTAATGTTTTGCGTATATTGTCTGCATAAGAAGATCCTAGTAACGGTTTCCTTTCTTCTCCATGATATTCGCTTATTTCTCCCGCATCACCATTCCCTCTGTCCAATTTCAACCCAACATATGTATCATCGTCACTACTCGAGACAGCAGCAAACTCAAAGAACTCAGGAAACTTAAAACAGACTACGAGCAAGTATAATACAGCTATGCCCAACAAAACATGTGACAATTTGAACCTCCTTGCACCAAATACTTCACTTTTGGACCTCTTCATTTTCATAAACCCACCAAACAAAAAGAACTTATCAGTACCAAACACCCGACATCAGTCCAACCCATTTGTCACTGAACTATTCCGGCATTTGAGCAGAGCACATAAACCCTATCAAATCTTCAGATAGTATGAAAATCCAAATCGAAAATATATCCTAGTGGTTCATGGATCAATACATATCAATCAAAACTGCCACAAATTCAACAGCAATGTCTGAAAAATCATCTGAACCCACCCATGATTAAATATCAAGAATTGAAATGCATTTAACATACCCTAATTCTCCAGCATTCCCGTTCAAATTTCACCAGCATTATCCAGAAAAAAATGCCGTATAATCCACGCATAAACGTATATGTAATGAATCACACAGATACAGAAATTATCCTTGGAAGAAAATGGCGGGGATCGGTTTTATGATCCTTATACGGAGACGAAGGATCGTCGAAAACCCTAGCCTTTGAAGAAGGAAAAAGAGGAAACAGGGTGATGATAGAGGTGCGGATGTGAAAAGTGGACCCTGAATTAGAAAAGACAGGAAATTTTGGTGCTCAAATGTTAAAGGGAAGGCATAAAAAAACTTATCGGAAAACCGTTTATTTGATTAAAATTAAAATATTTCAAAAGTTGAAGCTACCGCGTACGAATATATATATTTTTACACCTCATTTTTTGTATTTTAAAGCACATGATACAATAACTTGATCACGTAAAATCTGTGATGACCTTATCGTTTTGTCCACGTAAGAAGCAAAGGTGGTTGGTTCTGCTCGTTTCTGAATTGTAACTTGCATAAGACAAACAAAACGTCGTTAAGGAGTCGAGGATGCCCCGACTAGAACCCTCTGACGTGAGAGTAAGGTTTCCGGTAGGGTATGTAATAAATGTGTAATAATACCGGTTGCTCAAATAAATGAATATGATAAGTGAGTTAGGATATCTGAAAAATAGCATACCTTTCAACAGTGAGGAATGTCTTATATTTATGTCTGATTGGCTTTGTGAGGTGGCGGCCTTTGATAGGGAAACATGTTGCGGCGGGTAATAAATAGTCTGCAGCCCTATCAGGGATGATTGGGCTGGGCGCTGTCAGGGAATTGGTGGTTGCTTGTGTCAATTTCTTCAGGCCTTGGGAAGCTTCCTGTCTGGTCTGATGATCATTGACTATTGCCGAGGCCAAGTGGACTGAGGGCAATGGATCTCATTCGTTTCTCACCTCGGCTCAGTTGTTGTACGAAGTATCTTTGCCGAGATCGCATTGGCTCGGCTGCCTCGCTGGTCCCTGTCAAATGTCTTTGACATGAGTGGGTCTCGTGGTGCTGTAGAGGAGGATTTTCGGGGTTTCATCCTTTCAGTGGTCCCCCTACTTTTCGGTCGTGTCTGCCGACTTAAGGCCGAGAAGTATCTTCCTCGACTTCTTGGTGACGAGGTGACTATGCCGAGGTTGATTTAGGGGCTAGGCGGAAGATAACAGGACGTTTCAGGTAATCGTCCAGTCACGACGGTTTGTCTTTTCAATGTCTAACGCAACATTAAATGTTTGTTTGGGCGGCTTTTCGAATTTCGAAAAGCTTTATGGCCGTTCTTTTTCCCAGGGCCAAAAATATCTAGTAAAAACGGTGTCGCTTAGGAGTTTTTTAGGAAAACACACGGGTTGACCCGATAGGAATGGGTGCTCCGCCAGTCTGCGATGTCGTTTTAGGAAGGGATATAAGGACTTTTTCTTCTTTTCATTTTTTCACTTTTCACCGTCTTACTGTTTGTCCAGTTCTTCACTCTTGCCATTCCAGGCGATTTCCGACGATCCTTTCCGGCAATCCTTCCCGTGCCTCTTCTTGCTTGTATCGTAGGTTTGCCCTTTTCTTTCTTCTCTGTTTTTCCTGTTTTTCTAGTGGGTTTCTTTTGTCATCCATTTCCCCTTTTGTCTTTTGGAGCACTTGTTTTGTCCGGGGGTGGTTTTTCCACCGATTTTAACTTTTCGTCGTCTTTCTGGTTTTTTCAAGCGTGTCTTCATCGTTTGTTTGGCTTTTCCAGCGTTCCTTCAGCTTCGCTTCTCGGTACAGTATTTCTTCTTTTTTGAAGTATGTCTCGTAGATTTCCTTTTTCTGTTTTTTCGACCTCCTCGTCCAGTAGCTCCTCCATGGAGTTGATAGATTACTGGAATAGGGTGATTCGCATACCATTGTAAGTTAGAAGCCTTCTCCTTCCTCTCCCTAGTAATGTAGTCGGGGTTTCCCCCTTGGTCGAGGGTGTCTTTGGCGCATCTTCTTGTGCCAAGGACCTTTCTCGCACCGAGGTCCCCCATCATACTGTGATTAGCCCTCGTGCCGAGGTTCCTTTTCAGGCCGAGGCTAGCCCTGACGCCAAGGTTCCTCTGCAAGCCGAGGTTAGGGAGGATCAATTAAGTGATAACGAGGCCGAGTCCATTCCTCGTGGCCCAGCCTGGAGAGGGGTTGAGGTGAGTGTGTGCTTGGCCAAGGAGAGAGTTATAGATAACACTATTTATGTAGAAAAAACTGTGGGCCCTTTGAGCTGGGTACTTCTTCTTCGTGCTCGATTTCCTCTGTGGATTCTGATGACGAGGGCCCGTTTCTAGAGTCATTTTTTGGTAAGTCTCTTCGTGGGGGCCCCATGTGCAGCGGTGCCGAGGGGTAGGTGGGTAGCAGTTACTCCTAGGCAAGCGAGGTTCCTCCTCGCGAGCTTTGGAGTGATGGTTAGCATGCATTGGAAGTTTGGTGATGAATTTTTTTCTTCTCCTGATTACCCTCCTAGTACCCCTATGAGGGTGTTCGAGAGCAGGGATCGTATTGCGCTAGGTCTGATTACTCAATTTTTCACCAGGGAGAGAATTCTGCATTATCGTCAGATTGAGAGGATTCTGCATCGTCGGCAGCTTGGAAGAATGGCGAGTGGGCTCGAGGCTTCTGTGTCTGGACAAGCTGGTAATGACGACGAGAGGGCTCCTCGTTTCTTGAGGCCTTTCGAAAATAAAATAGGCTCTTATGATGTAGAGGAATGGTCTCGA
The DNA here is from genome assembly GCA_013146195.2 of Codonopsis lanceolata. Taxonomy (NCBI): domain Eukaryota; kingdom Viridiplantae; phylum Streptophyta; class Magnoliopsida; order Asterales; family Campanulaceae; genus Codonopsis; species Codonopsis lanceolata. Next base: position 73,062,390 of record CM028379.1, on the reverse strand, counting down.
GTTTACGACTCTGATTTTTTTCGGGGTTCGGTCCCTAATCCTGCCTTGGGTCTTCTCGAGCTGCGCGGTCTTCGTAGTTACGTGGGCTTCTATTCGAGTCTTTTCGAATCATCGGGGCTGCATCTCCCCATCGATCCTTTTATTTGCGAGTTTTTGACCCAGGGCGAGCTCGTTCCATAGACGACTCCCGCGACCGCGGGTCTTGGTCAGTTTTATAATTTGCACCCGATCGAAGGGGTTCGAGCCCACCCTCTCTCTTTTCTACTATTACTATAAGGTCAGCATTTCGATGAATCGGCTAACCGTTCTAAGGCACGCACAAGGGTTTCCCTTGTTGGCTAGTTTTGGGAATAAGGATCATCGGTGGTCGGAGAAGGTGATTCTAGTTGAGTCGAGCCGAGGGTGGAATTTTGAGGTTCCCGAAGGAAAACCTCATGGCCTTCTACAAACCAAGAGTCTAAGTGCCACCGATCTGAGCTGAAGAGTGCTATCGAGGCCCCCTTGCTCAATGCCAAAAGGGAGCAGGTTCACTCCTACAAATGGAAAGCCATAGTTGGGGATGATGGCATGTTGTCCAAGTTCAGGGTTTCTTCTGCCAACGTCAAGGGGGTCGAGAGGGCTTACTCGGATTTTGAGTACGTGAGCCGAGATAACTGGGCCCTTCATTGAGGATGGGTGTTTGGCTCAGAATGTTCGGAGTGTAAGGGTGTAGATGGGCATGGCTGCCCCGTGCCAGGTTAATATTTGTTATTTCTGCTTTGTTTACTTGCGTTTTATTATGTCTGTTTTACCTGTCTTTTTGGTTTCTGACGCGAGCTTTTTGGTTTGTAGATATAGGCTTGACTCACGATGCTATCATGGCCCGGAAGAAAGCCGAGCTGAAGGCCTCACATGAGCAAGCTCTGGCTCGCGGCGATCCCGAGTCCTTGCGTTGGTCAGCGTGCTAAAGGATCCTTCCAAGGCGACGGTCGTACCTCCTCCGGTGGCCTCTAAGGCGAAGAGCAAACAGCCCGTTCCCGAGGCTCTAAAGCCGAAAAGACAAAGGCTCGGCCCGTCTCATGGCCAAGCCACACCTTCCTCAACCTCTATCGAGATAACTCTGGCCTCGACCCCTGACAACCCTCCTGTTGTCAAGGACGCTAACGATAATGCCTACATTCTGGGTCATCTTTGTAAGTCGGCCAATTCATTCCCTCCTTCTTTGGTTGGTTATGGGCGAAGGTTGATGGCCCAGAGCATCCCTGCCGAGTCCGTAGAGACGCTTGTTTCGCTTAAGGAGCTCCAGCTGAATGACCTTTGCCGGAGGTAGTGAGGTTGGCTGGCCTTGCCTCGTATGGCCCGAAGTGCCGAGGTGTCTCCTCCCTTGTTCCTTTTGATGACAGCGAGCTAAGCGAGATAAAGGCGGCAGACCTTTCGGCCCAGGTTCCTGAGTGGCTGCCTGCTCCTGCCGAGGCGAAGAACTTGTTTGCCCAAATGTCCCGTGAGCAAATTTGGTTCAAGGAGAGTTATCTCCCATATGCGGCGCCAGGGGGCTGCTTCTTCGTCTTCTTAGACTGTGTATGTCGGGGATCGACTCATGAAGGAGCTGGAGGGCCAGAAGACTAGTCGAGATGAGTTGTCTCAACGGTAGTGGGAATCCGAGCGTGTGGCGGCTCGTGA